>CM067173.1:77940284-78292784 GCA_034093135.1 Erigeron breviscapus | reverse complement strand
TGGCGGTGGGGGATTTTCCATGGAAGAGAAGCCGGCCACCTTAGGTATGGAGAGAATGAGGTTATGTGTTTTGAGGGTTGTATATATGATGATGTGCCGTATGGCATCTCCTCTTTATATAGAGGGTAAAGTCTTGGAGGAAAAGCTAGGGCTTTTGGGGTAAAGATACGTATGACATGTTTAGGGGATTTACATGCCATATAATTTAATATATTTTAATGGTAAAAGGATATGGACAAATACCTTTTCTTTAGGAGGAAGAAATAAGAGATTTCCTCCATATTTGGTGGAGCTCCGTTCTGACGAGGTGCTCCGTAATTCTGACTGAGGCGAGTTCCGTTATTCTGACTGAGGCGAGCTCCGTTCTGACGGAGGTGAGCTCCGTATTTCTGGCGGGAAACATCATTAAGCAGCCTTCGTAATAGCAGATTTACATACGGAGGTAGGGCTCCGTATAGGGTATATCATCAGAAACAATCGTCCCTCCCTCTGTTATCTTATTAAAGGTTATGAAAGTGTTTGCAATGTTGGAACGTAGTTGATCGAATAATGCCAAGTGTATAAAGAATTGAGAGATGAGAACAGAGAGTTGTTCAAGTGTGTGTGAGTACAAGTTAACTGATATCCTATCGCGATCAACCTTGTTCGTTTATATAAACTAACTAGTGAACTAACTATGAGCTAACGTAATAAAGAGGTTGTAGAGTAAAAGGTTGCAACAGGTTCAGGGTTCAATTTACTAAATATGTAATTGACTATTTGTTTGGACCCATTAATCAACATTAAGCCTTTCTCTTTTCAAACCCACCCACGATCAGAATAATCAGCTACCATGGCCGGCAGAGACGTCAATTACTCTCCCAGAACACCCCCCGGAGGACTGATTTTCCAGGAACAGTTTTCTTTCGACACGCCCGGGCCAAACTACCGCCCACCTAATATTACGGTGGGCGATCATGGCGCGGCTATAGGTGAGGCGTCGAGCGCGCAAAGAGCCTTGGATAGGCCCGTACCACAGGGTCAGGGTCCGGACAGATCCGTGGTAACACCGCAGGGTCATGGTCCAGACAGATCCGTGGTAACACCGCAGGGTCAGGATCCGGACAGGTCCGTGGTAACGCCGCAGGGTCAGGGTCCGGACAGAACTGTGGTAACACCACAGGGTCAAAACCTGGTAAAACCCGTCCCACAGAGTTAGAGCCCGGGCAGACCCATGATGATACCCCAAGATCAAGGCCTGAACAGACCCATACTAACGCCACTTCAGAATCGGAGCGGGTTTGTGCCCACACCTCTTCAAGGACAGAACCAGGGGCAGAATAGGCCAGGCTTTACCCCCTCGAACCAGAGGACACCACAGGCCCCAGGGGACGCCAATAGGGCGTCGATGTCGGCAGAGCACGAAATAAACGATGCATATGTGCAAGCCAATTACGACGTCCTAAGCGCAATCATGAACCGCCTAAGAGAAGCAGGTCAAACCCGCAACATCACAGGAACCTAGAAAACGAGTACGATTCAGACTCGGTGGATGAATACATCGAGATGGAGGCCCCTCTGGGAAGAACGAACGGAAGGGCACCATCACAACAAAGGAGGCGAATTCAGGCAGTCACAACCCCAACAATAAGAACAACCGACATACAAATAGAAGAAGGAAGTGTAAAGTCCCAAGCTAGATGGATCAACCCAGAAATGTAAAATACAACAAGTCTAATAAGCACTAGATTGGACTAGTATTACTTTAATATAAATGCAAGTATATAAACAAAGTAATACAAGACTAAAAGCAATAAAGTAAAGGTGGAACACAATGTAATTTTTCAAGTGTATTTTATTTATGATGTTAAATAAAATACAAGGTTGTGCGGAATCATGATAATACAAATATGTAAGTATCCTAACAACCTATGAATTACAAATGATCTATATTTGCCAAATAAACTCTTTGGATCGAGATACTTAAAGTTGTGAAGTATCCCTGTTATGATCGAGAGTATTTAGACAAATTCACCTTTAATGCTAAAAGTAATTTTAACGAAGAATATGACTTTGTATTTATAGGCAAATAAATTCACCAGTGAATTTGTGCCGTACAAATATGGTTGCATGCATTTAATGAACCGACAAGATCATTAAATGCATTGGTTAAGGTACAAGGATAAAGTCACATCAATATGACTTTATTCTTTTAACCAACCACCTTTACACACGTAAGTACTTTGGTAAAGAACAAGTGGAATGTTCTTTGGAAAGTGTGTAAAGGCTAAAAGTCAATTCCTCGATATCAGTGTTCAGACTTGTAAGGTCTAGAACACTGACAATCCTCCAGTCGTAGATCTGGTAAGACTTCCAGTGGACTCCGCCAATTGTCAGTCTTCGTTCTTCTAACTTCAGTCTTTGACTTCAGTGAGAATGTCTTCAGTAGAATAGATCTGGACTGGGGTGAAGTCCAGTGAGCTAATCTGGAATACTCCAGATTTCCTATACAAGTATTTGCTCACTGGTCTTCCATTATTTCTGGACAAATCTTCAGTAGGGCTCCAGTCTCCAAGTCTGGAGTAGGTCCAGTAAATATCATATCTGGACAGATCTTCAGTAAGGCTCCAGTAGTCGAGTCTGGAGCGATTCCAGTAAATCTGGACCTAACAAATTCCCCCTATTTGTTTAGAAATAATGCAAGGTTTTTCAAGCTTATATCTATACAACTTTGTATGCTTGAAAAACACTTGTTTTGACTTAGTCTAAAAAATATAAGTTACTGGAGAACACTTTATAGATCATCAGTGTTTCAGTTTCATCTTTTAATTCTAACTTAGACTAAATCTGATCATTTACTTTATGAATCAAAAATATGCAACTATATTTACAGCCATCAACAGAAAATAAGTTACAATTTTGAGAAATTAAATACAAGTACAAGTAAATGATACAAGAGTCAGGCCCTTCTTTTCGACGTCTGTCCAGGAGCATCTTCAGAAGCCTTTCTCTTTGGTGATGGAGAGGATGGTACAGAAACTGGTGGTCATATACCCAGAACAGTTTCCATCTGTTGTATTCTTATCCAAACCTTTTCAATCCTCTTCATAAATGCCTTGACATCAGGAGTCAAATCAGTTTTTCCTTTGAAAGTTAATCTTATCTCCTTCAGTTCAGTCCATCCAAAAGCTTGGACTGATGCATTCTTCCTTTCATCAGTAAAGTTACCCTCTCTGGTCAACTTTATATTAAACCTGGTCATGCCTTCATGTTGTTCAGCTAATTTGATTTCGATACCTATGATCCTTCTGGCATCAGCCCTGAATTTCAACATATCTTCATACTTGGCTTTCTGCTTAGCCATATGGATCATATGTTCAGTTTCCTTGGATACTCTCTGCTGTTCGACGGCAGACTGGAATTTTTCACGATTAATTTTGAGTGAAGTATCCAGAGGAATGAATGTGCTCAGATCTGCATCTTTAATTGCTTTGAGCTGTTTGGCAGTGAGTTTTGGCAAGCCTTTCATCTTCTTTCTGTACTCTATCTCCAGAGCACCAGCATTCTTTCTTATTTTCTTCTGGAGGTTCACCAGTTCCTCCGTCCTTTGTCTGATTAGTTCAGGTACACTGACACCATAAGTTACAGCATCATACATTTGTTCTTCTTCAGAGTACCTGGAGCGAATGTGAACATCATCTAATGCATCCAGACATTGATGAACTCTGGGGTCATCCTTCATCTTTTTGTACACATCAATAAGAATGCCCAACCTGCCAGCATTATAAGAATCCAGAGTCCCCATATTTGCCATCTCCCTTTTGTGGGCCAGCAATTCATCTCTTTGATTTTTCTTGAATATCTCTATCATAATGCATTCTTGCTCAAGTTTCTTTGAAGTGTCATCATCAGCAATTGGAAATTCTGATGAACCTTCAGCAGTTTCAGTTTCACCTCCAGATATCACATGTTTCTTTCTTTTTGCTGACTCTTGAGTAGTTATGATATCTGGGAATGCTTCGAATTGGGGCTCACTGGCATCAGTACCAACAGCTTCTCCAACCTGCACAATGGCTTCAGTGCCAAGTGCCTTTTGTGCTTCTTGTGCACTGGCATCAGTACCAGTCACTTGTTTTTGTTGCACGATGATTTCAGTAGCAAAGGCCTTTTCAATATCACTGGAAACAACTTCTTTCTTTTTCTTAACCAAACCTTCTTGAACAGACTCAGTGACAACAGACGACTTTTCCCCCTTGGAATGATCACCAGTTCTTGACTTGAGATCATTCCACAACTGTTCAAGCATATGTCTATGTAGAGCACCAAACGTTCTTCCAGCCACTGGAGTTGTGACATTCACAATGCTTCTTAAAGCAATCACTTCCTTCTTAATAATTTCAATTTCTTGAGGCAAGTGTTTTGGCAGTTCAGAATTAATCATCTTCACCACCTGTGGCAATAAACCATCCTGAATGGTTCTAAGAACAGACCCAGAAATCTCTTCATAAATTTCTTTTAACATTCCATGTCTGAACTTCTTAGCAACCTCATCACTGATTGTACTAACAACAGCATTCTGATCAAAGGTTGGACTACTTTCCAAACTACTTATCCTGGTCGTCAACTTCTGAACTTCATCTGCCAGACCTGCCAGTGATTGAACAACTTCATCTTTCACTGCAGTCTGAACAGAACTAACCAGTTTTGCTTCTAAACTCTGGACTGCCACTTTTAAATTTTCAGAATTGTTATTGGTGGCCAGTACCAGCTCATTTAACTTCTCAAATACCAGCTTCTCATTACCAGCAAACAGATTCATTTCTGATGAAAGATTATTCGATAAAACAGATTTGAAGTCAGAAACAACCTATGATGAAGACTGGAGTGATCTCTCCAGGTCCGCCACCTTACTTAAAAGGCCTTGGACCTCGGCTGAAGAAGAAGAGGAGGGACCACTGGGAGGATCAAGAGTTGAAGTCATTCTGGTCATTAAAGGTACTTGTACCCAGACCTCTTCAGACGTAGTTTCAGCAGTTACAACTGTTGAGTCCAGCACACGTTGTTCAGATAAGTCGATTGGAGTTTCAAGTGGTGGTGGTTGAGTTTGTGAAATTTGGATTGAAGAAGGATTGAAATATGAAGTGTTTATTGAAGGTGGTGGAGGTGGTGGCATTTCGGATTCTGGTGGTGGAATATTTGATTCTGGTGGAGGTGGTGGCATTTTTGGTAATTGTTCTACATTCATTTCATCATCACCAAGAAAGCTCATGTCAGTATCAAAATTATGACCTTCTGACATGGGTGAATCAGCTTCATCCCAGACAAATGTTTCACCAACTGTTTCATTACCAGCCTGATCACCAACCTGTTCACCAACTTCTACATTCAAATCTATCTGAGCATCTTGCTCACCAGTCACCTGCTCAACTACTTGTACATTTTCTTCTTGCTCAACAATCTGTACAACATTTTCTACCTGCTTGACATCCTGTTCAACATTCTCTTCCTGCTCAAAAATAGGAGACCCATCTATATTCATGACATCACCAGGATGGCTCGTTTCAGCTCTATTCGGATTGACCAGAACTCCACCCCTTCTAAGGCGTCCAGAAGTTCTAGGTCGAGTAACATTTGCAGGAGCCACCTGGTTCACTGGTTGCACATTTTCAACATCTAGGTCACCAGAGGGTCCTTCACCAACTAGGTTCCCTCCTGGAGCCTCTTCTTCCTCATTGTTTTCTTCCCTTTGGAAAGTAAGCATGGTCTGAGGAATATTAACCTCATTTGGTGGAGATCTAAGGTTGGATAGTTCACGCATATACTCACATACAGAAAAGTGAGTGGTTTCAAAATCATACTGGTTACCTAGAGCTCTTTTGAAAATAAGTGAAAGGAAACGAATATATGGAACAAATGCTTTTCTACCTTTCACCTTAAGACGCTCTACCAGATCATCAAATAGAATCTGAGCAAAATCCACTCTGTACCCGAACCAGAGGCAGTAAGCAATCTGGAGGTGTGTTTGATTTATCTGGTCAAGTCCTCCAAAACTGCCTCCCAAACATTTAACTATGTGGGTGAAGAAAAATCTCCATGAGTCTGACAGTCTGCTCATGTAGACTGTTCCCTTTCTGGATAGCTGACCATGCTCATCCAAAATATCTGTGTGCCCCATCAATCTGCACACTTCTCTTGTATTTATGCCAGAGGGAAGTTCAACGGGCAACTCATTCTGTTCAAAATAGTTCAATTGAAGAACAGACCTGAGTGAATCAACAGTGAAACCCAAGGGTCTGGTACCTTGCTTAAGAGAATAAGTAATTGATGAAGTTGCATCATCATATACTGCAGTGTACCAGAATTCACATAAATAATCGTGGTACATCTTCCCTGGATTTAAGGTCAAAGCACCATATAATGGACATGAGAGAAAAAAGGTATTTAATCTCCCAATAATGGATTGGGCATTATGAACACTGGAAAGTGAGAGTCTGGCCATCCAGTTATTCATGTTCATTCTTATTGCCTTTGCCTCTAAGGTGATATGGGGTGCTTTAACAACATTGGCAACTGGAGCATATTCAGCGGCAAGCAGATGTTTCGGTGAATTGGATTGTCTTGGTGCCATTGAATATGATAGATATAGGAAGATGAAATTGAAGAATTTAGGGTTTTGATGAAGATTTGATGAATTAAATGTGAAAGAGATTTATGATTGTAAATTGAATGAAGAAAGAATTAAATGAAGGAATTTGAAGAATTATGGGAGTAAATATGTTCGAAGTAAATGCTTATGAAAGTGAAAGTGGGTATTTATAGGAGAGAGAATGTGGAACTCAAACGATTAATTTGAAATTATCAAATATAATTTTGATCGTGTTCTGAGATCCGCATTAATTACATCACATCACACATAAATGTGTGACGGTTTACAGCCCACAAACAGTAACAACTTGCACTTTTTGTCTTCCCAAGGTAAAAATACCATCATTTCTTTGAAAAATTTACATGCCACGTAGGATAATAAGATAAATATCAAGATAAATACCTTTTCAAAAGATTTTGCATACGTGGCACGCACAATGACCAAGTATTGAAAATATTATGACTGACATATCAATGCATCTGGAGGTTGACTGGACACTCCAGTAAAGTACCAGTGAAAACCATTTGAAAGAGACTGATAACCTCAAACATGCACGTCAACTAATACAGACAAATGAGAGGGACACATTTACAAGGAGACAAAAGTCACCTCAAACATGCACTTCAACCTATCTAATTATCAGTGAGAGGGACACATTTACAAGGAGACAAAAGTCACCTCAAACATGCACTTCAACCTATCTAATTATCAGTGAGAGGGACACATTTACAAGGTACAAACCTCAAACATGCACGTCAACTAATACAGACAAATGAGAGGGGCACATTTACAAGGAGACAAAAGTCACCTCAAACATGCACTTCAACCTATCTAATTATCAGTGAGAGGGACACATTTACAAGGAGACAAAAGTCACCTCAAACATGCACTTCAACCTATCTAATTATCAGTGAGAGGGACACATTTACAAGGAGACAAAAGTCACCTCAAACATGCACTTCAACCTATCTAATTATCAGTGAGAGGGACACATTTACAAGGAGACAAAAGTCACCTCAAACATGCACTTCAACCTATCTAATTATCAGTGAGAGGGACACATTTACAAGGAGACAAAAGTCACCTCAAACATGCACTTCAACCTATCTAATTATCAGTGAGAGGGACACATTTACAAGGAGACAAAAGTCACCTCAAACATGCACTTCAACCTATCTAATTATCAGTGAGAGGGACACATTTACAAGGAGACAAAAGTCACCTCAAACATGCACTTCAACCTATCTAATTATCAGTGAGAGGGACACATTTACAAGGAGACAAAAGTCACCTCAAACATGCACTTCAACCTATCTAATTATCAGTGAGAGGGACACATTTACAAGGAGACAAAAGTCACCTCAAACATGCACTTCAACCTATCTAATTATCAGTGAGAGGGACACATTTACAAGGAGACAAAAGTCACCTCAAACATGCACTTCAACCTATCTAATTATCAGTGAGAGGGACACATTTACAAGGAGACAAAAGTCACCTCAAACATGCACTTCAACCTATCTAATTATCAGTGAGAGGGACACATTTACAAGGAGACAAAAGTCACCTCAAACATGCACTTCAACCTATCTAATTATCAGTGAGAGGGACACATTTACAAGGGGGGGGGGGGGGGGGGGGGGGGGGGGGGGGGGGGGGGGGGGGGGGGGGGGGGGGGGGGGGGGGGGGGGGGGGGGGGGGGGGGGGGGGGGGGGGGGGGGGGGGGGGGGGGGGGGGGGGGGGGGGGGGGGGGGGGGGGGGGGGGGGGGGGGGGGGGGGGGGGGGGGGGGGGGGGGGGGGGGGGGGGGGGGGGGGGGGGGGGGGGGGGGGGGGGGGGGGGGGGGGGGGGGGGGGGGGGGGGGGGGGGGGGGGGGGGGGGGGGGGGGGGGGGGGGGGGGGGGGGGGGGGGGGGGGGGGGGGGGGGGGGGGGGGGGGGGGGGGGGGGGGGGGGGGGGGGGGGGGGGGGGGGGGGGGGGGGGGGGGGGGGGGGGGGGGGGGGGGGGGGGGGGGGGGGGGGGGGGGGGGGGGGGGGGGGGGGGGGGGGGGGGGGGGGGGGGGGGGGGGGGGGGGGGGGGGGGGGGGGGGGGGGGGGGGGGGGGGGGGGGGGGGGGGGGGGGGGGGGGGGGGGGGGGGGGGGGGGGGGGGGGGGGGGGGGGGGGGGGGGGGGGGGGGGGGGGGGGGGGGGGGGGGGGGGGGGGGGGGGGGGGGGGGGGGGGGGGGGGGGGGGGGGGGGGGGGGGGGGGGGGGGGGGGGGGGGGGGGGGGGGGGGGGGGGGGGGGGGGGGGGGGGGGGGGGGGGGGGGGGGGGGGGGGGGGGGGGGGGGGGGGGGGGGGGGGGGGGGGGGGGGGGGGGGGGGGGGGGGGGGGGGGGGGGGGGGGGGGGGGGGGGGGGGGGGGGGGGGGGGGGGGGGGGGGGGGGGGGGGGGGGGGGGGGGGGGGGGGGGGGGGGGGGGGGGGGGGGGGGGGGGGGGGGGGGGGGGGGGGGGGGGGGGGGGGGGGGGGGGGGGGGGGGGGGGGGGGGGGGGGGGGGGGGGGGGGGGGGGGGGGGGGGGGGGGGGGGGGGGGGGGGGGGGGGGGGGGGGGGGGGGGGGGGGGGGGGGGGGGGGGGGGGGGGGGGGGGGGGGGGGGGGGGGGGGGGGGGGGGGGGGGGGGGGGGGGGGGGGGGGGGGGGGGGGGGGGGGGGGGGGGGGGGGGGGGGGGGGGGGGGGGGGGGGGGGGGGGGGGGGGGGGGGGGGGGGGGGGGGGGGGGGGGGGGGGGGGGGGGGGGGGGGGGGGGGGGGGGGGGGGGGGGGGGGGGGGGGGGGGGGGGGGGGGGGGGGGGGGGGGGGGGGGGGGGGGGGGGGGGGGGGGGGGGGGGGGGGGGGGGGGGGGGGGGGGGGGGGGGGGGGGGGGGGGGGGGGGGGGGGGGGGGGGGGGGGGGGGGGGGGGGGGGGGGGGGGGGGGGGGGGGGGGGGGGGGGGGGGGGGGGGGGGGGGGGGGGGGGGGGGGGGGGGGGGGGGGGGGGGGGGGGGGGGGGGGGGGGGGGGGGGGGGGGGGGGGGGGGGGGGGGGGGGGGGGGGGGGGGGGGGGGGGGGGGGGGGGGGGGGGGGGGGGGGGGGGGGGGGGGGGGGGGGGGGGGGGGGGGGGGGGGGGGGGGGGGGGGGGGGGGGGGGGGGGGGGGGGGGGGGGGGGGGGGGGGGGGGGGGGGGGGGGGGGGGGGGGGGGGGGGGGGGGGGGGGGGGGGGGGGGGGGGGGGGGGGGGGGGGGGGGGGGGGGGGGGGGGGGGGGGGGGGGGGGGGGGGGGGGGGGGGGGGGGGGGGGGGGGGGGGGGGGGGGGGGGGGGGGGGGGGGGGGGGGGGGGGGGGGGGGGGGGGGGGGGGGGGGGGGGGGGGGGGGGGGGGGGGGGGGGGGGGGGGGGGGGGGGGGGGGGCACGTGGGGCTTGTCTGAGACCATAAAGTGCTTTGTCCAGACGATATACCCAATGTGGATGCTTTTCATCAACGAAACCTGGTGGTTGTCTGACATAAACTTCTTCTTCAAGTTTTCCATTCAAAAATGCACTCTTTACGTCCATCTGGTAGAGCCTGAATTGATGATAAGCAGCAAATGCTAAGAATATTCTGATTGCTTCAAGTCTAGCTGACCAGTTTGCCACCAAGGAAATGACATCCACCAGTAGTGGATTTCCTGTCTATCTTACAACCTGCATGATCTGAATCTGAATAACCCATTAGATCCATGCCTGAGCCTTTGGGATACCAAAGACCCAAACTGGGAACACCCTTATGGTACTTCAGTATGCGCTTTACAGCAAGCATATGAGATTCTTTTGAATTAGACTGATATCTGGCACATAAACATGTTGAAAACATGATATCTGGTCTACTGGCAGTTAAGTACATCAGTGAACCAACCATGCCTCTATAGACAGTGGTGTTTACTGGTTTACCATCTGGATCTGAGTCCAGTGTCAGTGGTGCAGAAATTGGAGTGGGTTTAGATGGTGAAGAGTTCATATCATATTTCTTTAAAAGATCTCTAACATATTTTTCCTGATTAATAAAAATGCCATCTTTGTTTTGTTTAATCTGGAGTCCAAGAAAATATGTTAATTCACCCATCAAACTCATTTCATATTCAGTTGACATTATTTTCGAAAATTTCTTGCACATGTTTTAATCAGTAGACCCAAAAATAATATCATCAACATAAATTTGTACCATCAGAAGATTACCTTTTTCATGAAGAATAAATAAGGTATTGTCAATTGCACCTCTTTTGAAACCATTTTTCAATAAATGTTTAGTCAGAGTGTCATACCAGGCACGTGGGGCTTGTCTGAGACCATAAAGTGCTTTGTCCAGACGATATACCCAATGTGGATGCTTTTCATCAACGAAACCTGGTGGTTGTCTGACATAAACTTCTTCTTCAAGTTTTCCATTCAAAAATGCACTCTTTACGTCCATCTGGTAGAGCCTGAATTGATGATAAGCAGCAAATGCTAAGAATATTCTGATTGCTTCAAGTCTAGCCACCGGAGCAAATGATTCATCAAAATCGACATTTGACTGGCAGTAGCCTTGTGCTACCAGTCTGGCCTTGTTTCTGATTACGTGGCCATCTTCATCTACCTTGTTCCTGAAGACCCATCTTGTTCCAATTGGTTCTTTCTTTCCAACTGGGAAAGGAACCAGGTACCAAACCTTGTTCCTTTCAAACTGGTGAAGCTCTTCTTGCATAGTAGTCACCTAGCTTGGATCTTCCATAGCCTCGTCAATCTTCTTTGGTTCATTCAGTGATAAGAAACTGACATATAAGCATTGATTTCTGGAGGCTCTTCTTGTCTGAACTCCTCTACTGGAGTCACCTATGATCTGATCAATAGGATGAGCTTTTGTCCATCTGGAGTACTGACCAGGATTGTTACTGACAACAATATCAGTGTAAGTGTTCAGTTGAATTTCAGGATGAGGATCCTGCCAGACTACTTCAACATCTTCATCTGAGTCATTTAAATCATGATTTGCATCATGAAATTCTTCATTTGAAGGCATTTCTTGAAGTACTGGTTCAGTTTGGAATTCTTCATATGAAGACATTTCTGGTATATTTTCAACTGATACTGATACTGGGGGAGTAGTACGTACATCTGATCCAATATTAATTTCAGATGGTAGTTTGAAAATAATTGAAGGATAGAATGGAGTACCACTGGAGAGTTTCTTTTTCTGAACTGGTTCCAGATCAGGATGACTGGAAACTGTGTCTTCTGAATCTTTATTGTAGTTGATAGGATCAGATTCACAGAAGACAATTGAATTTACTGTGGGAGTATCAAGGGCTGGCTTTTTGTTGATTGCAGCATTTGATTCGTCGAATGTGACATGAATTGACTCATGGACCTTCTCTAGTCTCTTGTTGTAGACTCTGAAGGCCTTGCGAATGGCTGAATAGCCTAAGAAATACCCTTCATCAGCTTTGGCATCAAATTTGCCAAACTGACTGGAGTCGTTCAGGATGTAAACTGGACATCCAAAAACGTGAAAATAACCAATATTTGGTTTTCTATTTCTTAAGACTTCATAGGCTGTCCTTTTGTGTCGCTTCACATACACTGACCAGTTCTGGGTGTGGCAAGCAGTAGCAATTGCTTCAGCCCAGAAACTGGTAGACAGACCAGATTCAGCAAGCATACTCCTGGCAGCTTCTATCAGCGTTCGATTCTTCCTTTCCACTACTCCATTCTGTTCTGGAGAGCGGGCTGATGAGAAATTCTGGGAGATGCCAGTGTCAGTACAGAATGACTACAGAGTTGCATTCTGGAATTCTGTTCCATTGTCACTTCTTAACTGACACACCTTTCGCTTGTGCTTCAATTTGCTTGATAAGACTGATGATTTCAGCAGCAGCTTCATTTTTAGACCTGAGAAAGATAACCCAACAATATCTGGAAAATTCATCTACGATCACTAGGGTGTATCTTTTACCAGCACGAGTCTGAACATTCACTGGACCAAAGAGGTCCATATGAAGCATATGAAGAGGTTCAGATATGCTGAAATTTTGTCTTGTCTTGAAACTGGTACGTTTCTGCTTACCCATCTCACATCCTGGACATGGCATTTCCTTTTTGAAGGAAACTGAAGGTATCCCATCTGCAAGTTGTTTTCTAGAGAACTTATTAATATTCTTGAAATTTAAATGGGATAACCTTTTGTGCCATAACCAGTTTGTGTCTTCATCAGCTTGAGTATAGAAACACTACTCTGAAGGAGAGCTTTCCATATCCATCACGTACACATCTCTCTTCTGGGAGCAATCAACACTACCTTCCAGTCCTTGTTGAATACGATACCCTGAGCAATATTGAATAGAACTTGATAGCCATCATCACATAGTTGACTTACACTAATCAGGTTATATTTCAAACCATTCACATATGCAACACGTCTGAATTTGACTTGTCCATTGTTCAGAACACCGTATCCCTCAGTTTTTCCACAACCATCATTTCCAAAAGTAATGGAGGGTCCATCAGAAATGGTGAACTCCTCCAGCAGGGTCTTACATCCGATCATCGTCCTGCCAGCTGCACTGTAGAGATACCAGATATATTTCTTTCGATCGCCCTGCACATCCACCAGATATTATCAATTAGATTTGGGAACCCATCGACTGATGGGTTCACTGGACCCTCCCTTATAGGTCCCTGCAGGTATCTGGTTAAGTTCACTTTCTTCAACAGTAGTCTTAGTTGAAAAGACTACCGGGGTTGATAGTTTTGAAACCTTTTTCTTTTTCTCAACTGGAGAAATATATTTTTCTTTCTTGGAAAAAGGTTTAGTATTTGTCTAGGGCCAGATGAAGTACCCTCAATAAAGTTTAATCTTGCATTAAAACTTTGAAATTGACGAGTCAGTAGTTGAAACTGGCTCTCTAACCTTGACAAAACATTTTCATCAGATGACACCTGAGTCTTTCCAGTTGTCTGGACTCGAGGCTCAGTAAGGGAACTGGTCTTCTTCTTTTGAACCTGGGGTTCTTTAGAAGAGGACTGAGGCAAAGGTTTCTTCAGATTGACCTTTTTAACTGGAGCAGTCATCTGGAATGCTCCAGTCTTAACCTTTGGGGATTGAACTGGGAAAATATTGGCCTTAGGAGTTACAGGCTCATCATAAATGGTGCTGGGCCTGAACCCCTCTGGTAAACGATCGATTACTGGTATTAATGATGCAACATGAGTATTTCCATCTAAATATGCACGTTTTTGTGTGGGAAATTGATTTACTCCAGCATCATATGGCTTTCTGGTTTTTAGCCATGATTTAATCACCAGTTTTTCTTTCTCTAAAATGACTTCAAGATCTTGTTTTTCTTGAAATAAGTTGTTCAGTTACCAGAACCTGGGCTTGAAATGCCAGTTCAATGTCTTGAAGTTCCTATAATTTTTATTTTAAAACAGTTATTTCAGAAAAATCTGTTTCTAGACCATTTACACAGTCAGATCTAACAGTTTCAACAAATATTAAATCAGAATTAAGAGCTTCAGCAATGTCCAATTTTAATTCTTGGTCAGTTTCAGAATCATAATCACTAACCTTTTTGATAACAATGTCCACCCATCGTCCAGATGTGACATCTTCCTTCACCAGGTGCTCTTCGTCTGCCAGAGCCATGTAACAACAATCTCTTTCTTCTTCATCAGCAGATGAATCATCAGAAGGGACCCATTTCTCTTCAGTTGTTGCGATCATGCACTTATTATTATTTTCCATTTGTTGTGCCATGAGAGCAATTTGAGCCTTAAGCTTTTTGTATTTAGATTTATAGCTATCATCAGGCTTTTTAATAGAAGAAAAAGGACCAGGCTGAGATACAAACTGACTGGACTTGCAATCTTATATGAAATGACCTTTTCTGCCACACTTAAAGCATGTCAGATTGGTCTTATCAGTTGAAGAACTGGATGCAAATTGTCCAGATGGCCTATTTGCTCTTGCTTTGAAACGGTTAAACGTTTTAGCAATCATTGCAACCAGGTCATCATCTTCAGCTTCATCACAGTCTGAAGAGATTTGACTAGATTCTCCATATTCAATAAGTTCAGACACCATCTTCTTCATAGAAAATACATTCTCAGAAGATATCAGTGCTGTACCTTGTGGTTCAGTATGACTAACCACATTGGAACTACTGGAGGCATGGTTATAAGCATCTTGTTCTGCCACAACTCTTTGAGCCTGATTTTCCTCAGTGTACCTGAATGCTCCATATAAAGTTGAAAGAGTATGTGTGTGCAGAGTTTACCTTGTCGTAAGACCAGGATCATGTGAGACCATTTGGTGGGCAGAATATCACAAAATTTCTCCAGAAGTATATCCTTGTCTTTTTCAACCCCGAGACCTCTCAACTGGTTTATGATACTCATAAATCTGGTGTAAGTACCAGTGAGAGACTCATTGGGCTGAGCAAAAAATGACTCATACCTCTTGTTTAAGGAGACTTTTCTGGTGACAATGGTGTCATCTCCTCCTTCATGCTGGTTCAATAGTTCATCCCACATGGTTTTAGCACTGGGAAAAAGAACTAGTGTGGAAATTAGGGTTTCAGGAATAGCCCCGAGGATCATGTTTTTGAGAAGGGTATCTAGATTTACCAATCTCCTCTCCTCTTCAGACCAATGTTCCTCCCTCTTTTCCCCACCTCTTCTAGATCCAGTTGGATCAAGGAGAGCATTGAGAGGTGATGTGGGGACATAAGGTCCTTCATTTAAAATTTTCATCATGTTTCTCTCAATACCAGTGATATGTAATATCATCCTAGCCTTCCACGTACCAAATTCATCGCTATTCCCACTGAATTTAGGAACGGGATTATTTGAGTAGTGCACATGCACATGTGGAGAAGCAGGAGTAGGAGGAGGAGGTGGTGGATTAGTGTTAATAGGTGGTTCATTATTTTGATCATTAGCATTAGCATTAGGATCAGGACCAAAATTAAAATTTCCTTGTGTATTTTCTGAGTTGGCCATCAAAGAAACAGATCTAGGCAATGTTTAGCCTTCTGCTCTGATACCAATTGTAAAGTCCCAAGCTAGATGGATCAACCCAGAAATGTAAAATACAACAAGTCTAATAAGCACTAGATTGGACTAGTATTACTTTAATATAAATGCAAGTATATAAACAAAGTAATACAAGACTAAAAGCAATAAAGTAAAGGTGGAACACAATGTAATTTTTCAAGTGTATTTTATTTATGATGTTAAATAAAATACAAGGTTGTGCGGAATCAAGATAATACAAATATGTAAGTATCCTAACAACCTATGAATTACAAATGATCTATATTTGCCAAATAAACTCTTAAGATCGAGATACTTAAAGTTGTGAAGTATCCCTGTTATGATCGAGAGTATTTAGACAAATTCACCTTTAATGCTAAAAGTAATTTTAACGAAGAATATGACTTTGTATTTATAGGCAAACAAATTCACCAGTGAATTTGTGTCGTACAAATATGGTTGCATGCATTTAATGAACCGACAAGAACATTAAATGCATTGGTTAAGATACAAGGATAAAGTCACATCAATATGACTTTATTCTTTTAACCAACCACCTTTACACACGTAAGTACTTTGGTAAAGAACAAGTGGAATGTTCTTTGGAAAGTGTGTAAAGGCTAAAAGTCAATTCATCGATATCAGTGTTCAGACTTGTAAGGTCTAGAACACTGACAATCCTCCAGTCGTAGATCTGGTAATACTTCCAGTGGACTCCGCCATTTGTCAGTCTTCGTTCTTCTAACTTTAGTCTTTGACTTCAGTGAGAATGTCTTCAGTAGAATAGATCTGGACTGGGGTGAAGTCCAGTGAGCTAATCTGGAATACTCCAGATTTCCTATACAAGTATTTGCTCACTGGTCTTCCATTATTTCTGGACAAATCTTCAGTAGGGCTCCAGTCTCCAAGTCTGGAGTAGGTCCAGTAAATATCATATCTGGACAGATCTTCAGTAAGGCTCCAGTAGTCGAGTCTGGAGCGAGTCCAGTAAATCTGGACCTAACAGGAAGAAACGTAGCGATCAATGACGAAGAAACAGCCCTTCGGAGGCTAAGGGGAAGGCATTTACCCAGGTCCGACGAAGGTCCGGAGGACAACCCGATACCTCAACAGAACCAGGGCGGACTAAGAAGAAACCATCAAGGGATCACGTGCCCCCGAAGGAATGTGATCCATCCAGACTATGATTCATATGAATGGGAGGACCCAGAGCCGGTTGACTTATCCCATCTGGTAAATACCGATAGCCCATTTTCTACAGCTATACAAAGCCACCCGCTGCCAGGGAAAATGAAATACCCCCAACATTTGGGGTATTACGATGGAAAGAGCAACCCAGACGACTTCTTGAAAATATTCGTCGGAGAAGCTCTAATTCAAAGATGGGATATGCCAACCACATGCCACACATTCTCCTACTCACTGACAGATGACGCGCGAGAATTGATAGATGGCCTACCCAAGAATAGCATTGATAGCTTTGAGGTGCTCAAAAACAAGTTCAGGTCCTAATTCAGCATGTAGAAGAAGCACAGAAAAACTCATATCTCTGTGCACAATATCAAGCAAAAAGAAGGCGAAAAGACAAGGGACTTTATCGTTAGATACACCAACGAAACCCAACAAGTACGGGGGCTACCAGAAAGCCAACGAATTTCAGGACTCATCCACGGGCTCCGCACAATAGACCTTATCGAGCACTTAAGCACTGATCTACCTGAAACTTACGATGGCTTAACTGATAAAGCCCATATCTGGCTGGATGCAAGGGAAACGATGAACATTGATTATTCCTCAGGAAGAAAAAGAAAGGAGTACGGAGGAAACGGAAGGTTACCCCGGTATACACGAGACGACAACCAGTGGGCAGGCAGAGACAGAGACAGTGGGATTGATATCCTGTCCAGTCTCACAAAAACCCCAAAGCAGATTCTGGCTACAGAGCGAGTTGCATCCACTTTCCCGATCCCAACCAAACTTGTGACAAAAAAGAAGAATATGGATAAATACTGTGAATATAACAGAGACCATGGCCATGATACAAACAATTGCAGAAATTTAAGAAGAGCCATAGAAGAAGCCGTGGAATCGGTGAAGCTGGATCACCTGGTCAAAGGAATCCGCCAAGCAACAAGGATAAATAACGAAACGGAAAAAGTAGAAAAAGCAGCGCCAACACAAATCCTCATGATACGCTCCGAGGTACACAAAGAACACCCAGAGGAACAACATTACCAGTTCCCGCCGCTGGGGCAGATAGTACCATCTAACGGACCAATTATCATCGAAGCTACGATCGCAGGTGCTAAAATGAGGAACGTGCAGATAGACGGAGGAAGCGAATGTGATATCCTCTACGAAAATTACTTTTCCAAGTTACCAAGAAGTGTCAGAGAAAAGCTAAGAAAGGTAGAAAGACCACTGACAGGGTTCGCAGGAGAACGAATATGGCCAATCGGAGAGCTAAGGACAGAAGTAACAATCGGGAGATACCCAAAATGGAAGACATAAAGGATCACCTTCATGGTCATACCAGCAGACTCTGACAACAACGCGATACTTAGAAGAGAAGCAATGAAAAAGTTCGGGATAATTACATCCACAATCCACTCACAATTAAAATTCCAAAGCGAGTCGGGGATAGCAACTTTGTTGTCTAACTCAATAACCAAAAAAGGGACACATGGGCAAAGCCGAAGCCCAGCAGATGAGCGAAGCAGGAAGGCTTTCACACATTCAGAAAAGAAAACAAAGGCCCCAGAAATAGCAAAGTTCAAAAGAAGGACAAACAGAAGGAATAGAGGGGCAAGAAAAAATAACACATCAAGAACCTTCGAGGAAAAGTCGGAGGGTCAGAAAGACCTCCGTCAAAAAGTAAACTCCCTGAAAAGGCAAAGGGATAAGTCTGATTAGCTACCGGATAAGTCCCAAGAAAGAAAGCTAGCAGCTAGGAACTTTACCATGTAATGTCCTCCTGCCAATTATTTTTCAATAAATAAAGCTTTCAACATATTTTTAAGATCGATCAATACATTCTAAACGCGCGTAAAAATTAAACAAAAAAGACTTCATGTAAATGTTCAAGGGGACACCCATTAAGACATTCATGGAGCAACAAAAAGAGCCTCCCCAAAATAGAGGGAACGGCCAAATATAAAACCACTCAGAGACGGACTCGTTATAACGAAGAAGTCAAGGGTATGGTTAAGGAACTTCATGCATCAAAATAATATATACAAAAAACCTCCCCCAACATAAAGGGAGGTAAACCAAAGTTCAAAATAAAAATTGTTCAAAGGCACGCAGGCCACCAACAGATTGTTCAAAAAACACCAAAGTTCATCAACAAGTTTCAAAGTTTATAAGATACCAAGAGGAGTCACGGAGCAACCTGTAACAGATCAGAAGGAGAGGCTTCAGGGTCGGATGCCAATTTACGAAGGTACGCAGAGTCAACATTGGCCAACTCATCCAAAGCAGAGTCCAGACGCCCGGCTGTATCTTCAGGAATATTGCGGCCTTCTAAATCAATAACACCTTCATTAGCCAGAGCACGCATCAAACCGGCCTCTGCGTCAACCCTATTCTCATTGCAGACCTTCGACACCAGCAACCCAACTTCAGGACCATTCAGGAACGACTTGCAGACATGGGGAATAACTTCAACAATCAGTCTCCCATACTTCCCGGATTGTTCCGCAAGTGCATTATGTGCCTCTTTTAACAGCACATCCTTCCCCCAAATCTGATCTGTAAGAGCCTCCACTTCCTTCTCCTTCTCCGCAACGACTCTATGAACAGCTGCCCGCACGGTGTCCAGCTCAGATTGAAGGGCCCCGCAGTCCACCTCCAGCTCAGTTACCTTCACTTCAAGAGCATGCTTCTCTGACATTAGCTTCTCATATTGCTCCTTCCACGGACCAGACCCCTCAGAAGTTTCTCACAACCTGGAATCCAGAACACTACCAACAACGGCACTGCAGAAGATTGAGCGGTTAAAGAAGGCAGAAAGCTCTGGGACATCTAAACTCATTAGCCCATTGACCCATCCAGAAGGAGCAATGCTTTGAAGAGAACGATGACACGAAGCAGCATCCAGAGTCTCCCCGAAAGGGTCAAGGCTGTAACAAAACAGATAATTAGTGACAAATGAGGGAACAAACAAAGGAAAGGCCAGGGAAGACTTACAGGTGGACTGCTCAGGAACACCAACATCTTTGGACTTCCATCTCTTTGATAGCGAACTACTGACACCCTTGGACGACTTCTTCCTCTTCTTCAACCGGCTGGCAACAGTATTCTCCTGGGCAACATCCTCTACATCCTCACCAGCGCCATCAGAAACGTCCACTACAACCTGCTCCTCAACAACCCGCTCCTGTGCTAAAGGAATGGGTGTCTGAGTCAACACATCTGCAGAAGAACCCCCATGGATAGCAGAGGATGGGGTCGAAGGCGGAGCAAGAGCTACTGGCTTGAAGAGTAGGCTGGACAACGTAGGTTGCCTATCAATCATCTGCTTAAAAGACATCTCTGCAGAAAAAGATATGTTAAATCAACAGATGTAATATCCAAAAATTAAAGAAGAAAACAGACAAAGGGAAACAGCAACCTACCCCGACCACCACATTCAATGGTGAAATCTCTAGTACCATATTCCCAAAATGAAGCAACCCGAGACTTAAACAACACAGCTTCAGGGTATACACACAGCTTAAGGCCATAAGTAGAAAGACGGTCGACATCAGACTGTCTGACACCATGAGTACCAGGAACACCTATAGACTTATACTCCAACCTACCAACATCTAACAAACCACTACGCTCAGGAGGAATCAATGAATGATCAACAAAAACAAACAAGTCTTTCCAGTCCCTAACCTCTGTACCACCAGCAATAAACAGTTCATGATCACCATTCTTGGAGACAGTAACCCAATCACCAGACTCTTTAAGTTTGTAAAAAGAGTTAAACAGCACTATCGAAGGCTCTATACGATTAGCACTACAGAGAACCTGGAAAGCAACGATCTTCGCAATACCAGTAGGATGAACAGTAGAGATGTGGCATTAATAATAATCTAAGACAGCCAGAAAGAAGGAAGAAAGAGGGATCCTAAGATTAACAAGGGTGAATGCTTTCACATACAGACCAACAAAACCGGCAGGTGGATCACAGATCGATTGCCCTCTTTCCGGAAATCGGATTAAGTTAGGGTTTTGGGCAAAATAGGCGGACACAAAGTTCTGATAGGCAGAACGACTCAATACATTGGTGATACTCCTAATTCCTCTATTCGTCATTACTGTAAAATAGGGAATAAAAGAAGAGGAAGAATGATAAGCTTACCTGGTAAAGGTCGGCGAAGAAGTAGCAGAAGAGGATTTTTTCGAACGAAGGAGGCAAAAAGCCCTTTTTTGGCAATAAGTTGGTATTTATATAGGTAATAATCACGGATACCAACCAGTGAAAAGTTACCTTGGGTTTTGCGCCAACAAGTTGGTATTTATATAGGTAATAATCACGGATGCCAACCAGTGAAAAGTTACCTTGGGTTTTGCGCCAACAAGTTGCCACTCGATGGGATAAGCCGTAATTAATCTGATATAAGCGTAGTTAATGCTGGTTAAATGATTGACTGGCTGATTTGACGGGCAAGTTGTGACACGGAGCAACGGAGCGCGTTTTCGAAGTCTAACCGGACACTCTGCAGGCAGCTTCTCCAATTAGACTGGGGGCTTGATGATATACCATATACGGAGCCTTACCTCCGTACCCGAACCAGATATGAAGGCATCTTCGTACAGGTAAAAATCACTTATCATACGTACCCAGAACGGAGCCCAACCTCCGTTTGCCATAATCTTTCCGGAGCTCCCAAAGGTAATAAAAACCCAGCTCCGAAGAAACATATCAAGAAGATCGGATATAGATCCTTTCCATGATTATCCAAACAAAACAATATGATTAAGTCTGAAAACTTTGGACATGGCTCGTAAAACGGATTATCACGAATCTCCCTAAAAAGTAAAAGATATTCTCAAAAGAGGAGGAGATTTACCCTAATTCTCTTACCCTGCTCTCCAAGTTTCTACCCTCTATATAAAGAGGAGATATCATACAGCAAAAGGAATCTTCTTTTTACCATTCACACACAATACTACGCCGGCCCCTGAGGTCCGGAGGTAACCCACAACACAAATAAGGCGTAAAACGGCCGTAGCCCTATTACCGGTAGGGAATTGCCTACAAACCACCATCTAAACCCGCATACCCTCTCGATTGTACCATAGTGCGATTATTTGATCAAACATAGATTAAAAGTACAAACTAAAAACATACCATTTATTCAAACACACAAATAACTAAAACGGAAACAACTAAAACATATAAACTAGGGCATCAACTATCCGTATCTCAAAAAAATGTCGCATTTCTGCGACAACACCATCTCTAACATCGGCCCGGTGAGGTGATCGTGTGACCTGATAACGAAGTCCATATCGTTCTGACGGTGTTGACTTTGGACCATACGTGTCATCTCCTCCTCCCGTACTTTCCTAGCCTCCTCCGCCGCCATATAACTATCCATCATTGCCTTCTGAATATGAAGCTTCTCCTCCCGAGCTCACTTTTTATCCTCATTGTCGCATTTCAACTCGGCGACCATCTTCAAGAATTCTTCAGATGTGGTGGAGGCGGATGTAGCCGGCTGCTTACCTCTAGCTCTACGCCGGGGTGGCGACACGGGTCTAGCAGGCCGTGGTGGTGCATTAACGTCGTTCCCACCTTCTTATTCTTGATCACACTGGTCCTCGTTAAAATCAATATGGATCGACGCCTCCCCGGATGAATGAACATTTGACCCTTCCGTTCTTGCCCTTTTCAAAACATTTCACGCCTCTACATGTGGAAACCCAGACTTGTTATTGTATTTCCGCATGTACACTGCCACGACCGCTTTAAAAACATCCTCGTCATTTTGGCCACTTAACATCTTACTTTTCTTAACATTGTAAATACCAACATGTCTACGCCTACATTTTACCATAAAAGGATACTAATTTTTTTTTTTTTTTGAAAAAACAGGAAAGGAAAACCCCTTTTTCTCTTTACTCTAATGGTGATTCCCCCTTCAAACATAAACCCTAATCCGTCCTCTATATTATTCGAATCATATGGCTTATGTAATCTGATCGTTTTGAACATATTATTAAAGTATTTTGTGTTCGTATCTTGTTATTGTATTTCCGCATGTACACTGCCACGACCGCTTTAAAAACATCCTCGTCATTTTGGCCACTTAACATCTTACTTTTCTTAACATTGTAAATACCAACATGTCTACGCCTACATTTTACCATAAAAGGATACTAATTTTTTTTTTTTTTTGAAAAAACAGGAAAGGAAAACCCCTTTTTCTCTTTACTCTAATGGTGATTCCCCCTTCAAACATAAACCCTAATCCGTCCTCTATATTATTCGAATCATATGGCTTATGTAATCTGATCGTTTTGAACATATTATTAAAGTATTTTGTGTTCGTATCTTGTTTCTATTTGTTTTTAGGGTTTTGTTATAGGTTATTGTCATAATAAATTAGGGTTAGGGTTTTTTTTCCCTGATTTTCGAATTTGATTGGTGGTGTCGTGGTCTCTTTGGTTTCTGGTATTCTTGTTTCGTGATGTTGAGCAGTGTATGAAGAGAGATAGTGCGTTTGATCTTCAAGTTCTGGAGGAACGCTTTAATAAGCTAAGGGAAGTTTCGATTGTAAGTCCCCTGGTTACTAGATTGTTACAGGAATGCTATGATTATGTTGGAGTGCGGAATCCTCCAAGATAACCTATTTGATATCACTATCACAGTTTCTGTGTATGGTTTAGCTTTTTGGTTTACTACGCCTTGGTAGTCTACGCTAAAGCAATGAGAAATGAAATCGACAGAGTTTCAGCTATATGAGTCAATCAAGATTATCAAAGTTGTTATGAAACTCGAAATAGGGTTTCATATATATAGGGTACGACATGAGCCTCGTTTGGGTTGGGCCTCAAACGACCCTCAGCATGTGAAGCCCGCTGGGCCTTCATGTGAAACGACCCTCACTCATACGAGGTTCAAATGAGGAGCCTCTAATCAGCAAACCTCATATGGGTAAGCCTCATATGATCTAGGTTCTAATGAAACACTTAGCATATTATACCATGTACCAACATTAGATAAACAAGTAAATAAACATTAAAATCCAAAGTATAATGTCCATATCTAATGTCCAATTACAAACTCGATAAACAAAATGATAACCTATCTAGATTGCTAAATGTCACACAAAAGTGCACTTACAAACTCCCCCTTAACATTAGCTTCTAGATGTCTTCAAATTTCTTCAAGTCTTTATGCTAAGTTATCATTTATGTACACAAACAGACATAAAAATCAAGCAATATCAATTGGAGTATCAGAAGCTCCAGCTTTACCCCTATTCCTTTGCTTGTCATCTTTGCTTGCACTACTATCAAGATCAAATTCATCATCTTTCTTCTTTTTCAACATCTGATCAGCTTTGCAACTCAAAGTATCATCACCTCCACTTTGTGCTAACAACTCAGCGTAAATTTGTTTAAAATCATCCATTGAGACACTTGCTTTTGCTTTTGCAAGCTGTTCAAACTTGGATAATTGTAAACACTATTTCAGCACTAAATTCTTGTTCTCATCAACTTCCTTTTGCAATCTACCACAATGACACGAAGCTTCTCCAGCTATCTTTCATGTCTTCTCAAGTTCAACATTCATCTCTCTGATGTTGCTCTTTAACTTGCTAACTTCCTTATCATGCTCTGTCTTTTGAGAAGTTAATTGAGCAGCAAGAAATTGTACTAAACTTTTCAGTTCTGTATACTTCTCTTTCAAATCTTTCAGTTCATCAGATTGAGAAGAACTTGGTCTTGTCGTATCAAAACTAAACATTGATGGCATTGAAGTTGATCTTACCGGAATTGTTGTAGATCTCATCTCTGGATCAGTAGACTCTGTCCCTTGAATCAAAATTGAACTTTGAACAATTTCTCTTGTCTGACCAGGTACAATAACCACTGTTTCTACATAATCTGCATAGAGATCTATGGATGTTGAGACAAAATCAAGATTTTCAGTTCCAGATTGTGGAATCTGAACTTCTTCAGTATTAGTAACCTCTTCAGCTTGAGGTTCTCTAATCTCTGTAGATGTCTCTTGAATATCAGATACCTCTTGTCTGTTTGCAACATCTTCTTGACTCTTTTGTTCACTCTCAGTTTGGACTTGTTCTTCAGACTCTGTGACTAACTCTGCCTCTTCTCTAACAATAGCTCTTCTGGCTCTTTTTGATCTATGATACGCTCTGATTAGCAATCTTAGCGCATCCTCAGCTTCAACTCCAGGCTCTTCTTCTTCAGCAGTCTTTCTCTTCTCTTTCAATGATGTCTCTATAGGAATATCAAGACTTAACTTGATTGCTATCTCTACAGCAAATCTATCTTCATCATTATCACTGCCATCAGAACTAGAACTAGCATCTTTCTCTGCTTCATCTGCTAATCCTTTGCCTTTGTTAGCTGTAAGATCTTTATCTTCACCACTTGCACCGACACCTGATCCACTAGCTTCAGCTCTGCTAGAATCAACTTCAGGTTGATATTCATCGATCTGGCGTTCAAGTTCATCAGAATCTTCAGAGTTAACATCTGCTCTGGCATCATATTGCTCAACATCTCTCAAAACATCATCTGGCCTTGCTACTTGTTCAAGTACTTCAGCAGCAGCCTCTTCATCAACATTAGGTTGGTTTAAAATCTCATGAGCAACTTCATTGAAGTTCTCAGGTTCAACCTCTTGTACACGAGCAATCTCTTGAACTTGTTGTACCTGTGGTGGTTCTTAAACTACAGGTATTGGCTTTACCTGTCCTTCATGCCAATGAATAATAAAGTCATCACTCGGAGGTTGGTAATTTTCATTCACGATTGCACCAAATAACTCAACATCCTGTGCATTCGGATCACCACCATACCTTTTGATCATGGCATTATAACCTTTCAATGTAACTGTATTCACCTTCCAATCTCCTTCAACTAACTCAACATTTGGAAGACGAGTAGTGATGATCTTCATAACGAATCTGGGAAACAAATAAAAACTGTTTACCCCTTTCATAGAAATCTGCTTCCTGAACTCATGAAATATGTATTTGGAGAAACTATATGGCTTGATGTATACCAAAGCCACAATCTGAGATTGAATTTCCAAACTCATAGAATCAAAACCTGACTTCTTGCTACTTAAGCTCACAATCATCGCATGAACTAAGTATCTCCATCTACCATAAAAACTCTTCTTGTACTTGGTCACAACATCTAGATCATCAACTCTAAATCCCATTCTCCTAAAAGCACCATCTATAACAGCTCTGTCGAACACAACGACACCTTCAGCTCCTCCTTCTTGAATATCAGTACCCAAGAGTAACATCTGTTGAAGGTCAGCTGGCGAGAACTGGATTGGAGTCTGATTAACACTAGTCTCAATGACATTAGTGCTCTTCACATATCTTGCATTACTCTAGAATTGAGTGATCAAGCCTTGATCCAAAATCAGTGAATAAGTAAGAACTTCACGAAGTCTCGATCTTCTCAGAAATCGAAAAATCTCGTGATATCTTTGAGTTTTTGGCTGTGCTTCACTCAGGTTAAGTACGTAGTTATGCTCAGGTGTAAAGATTCTTGCCATTTCTGTAAAAGATAAATAAATATCGTCATTAAAATATAAACGACATTATCTGTATAACAATTAAGCACAAACGACATAAATTACACAAGCATGGCTTTAACTTTCAAAATTATGACTTGCTTCAATAATTTTCTAAGTTATGAGTTCTAAAAGCATTCTATTAACTTATATTAATCATGTTTTAACTTTCGGACTTAATTTTCGTTCCTTTTTCGATTTTTCAGGTGAAGTTCGAATGGGACAAGGCTCTTTTGAGGTTTGAGCCTCGTTTGGGATTCGAGGTTCGTTTCAGGCACAAGCCTCGTTTGGGATTCGGGTTCGTTTCAGCCACAAGCCTCGTTTGGGATTCGAGGTTCGTTTCAGCCGAAAGCTCGTTTGGGATTCGAGGTTCGTTTCAGGACAAGCCTCGTTTGGGATTCGAGGTTCGTTTCAGGACAAGCCTCGTTTGGGATTCGAGGTTCGTTTCAGGCACAAGCCTCGTTTGGGATTCGAGGTTCGTTTCAGGACAAGCCTCGTTTGGGATTCGAGGTTCGTTTCAGGACAAGCCTCGTTTGGGATTCGAGGTTCGTTTCAGGACAAGCCTCGTTTGGGATTCGAGGTTCGTTTCAGGACAAGCCTCGTTTGGGATTCGAGGTTCGTTTCAGGCACAAGCCTCGTTTGGGATTCGAGGTTCGTTTCAGGACAAGCCTCGTTTGGGATTCGAGGTTCGTTTCAGGACAAGCCTCGTTTGGGATTCGAGGTTCGTTTCAGGACAAGCCTCGTTTGGGATTCGAGGTTCGTTTCAGGACAAGCCTCGTTTGGGATTCGAGGTTCGTTTCAGGCACAAGCCTCGTTTGGGATTCGAGGTTCGTTTCAGGACAAGCCTCGTTTGGGATTCGAGGTTCGTTTCAGGACAAGCCTCGTTTGGGATTCGAGGTTCGTTTCAGGACAAGCCTCGTTTGGGATTCGAGGTTCGTTTCAGGACAAGCCTCGTTTGGGATTCGAGGTTCGTTTCAGGCACAAGCCTCGTTTGGGATTCGAGGTTCGTTTCAGGACAAGCCTCGTTTGGGATTCGAGGTTCGTTTCAGGACAAGCCTCGTTTGGGATTCGAGGTTCGTTTCAGGACAAGCCTCGTTTGGGATTCGAGGTTCGTTTCAGGACAAGCCTCGTTTGGGATTCGAGGTTCGTTTCAGGCACAAGCCTCGTTTGGGATTCGAGGTTCGTTTCAGGACAAGCCTCGTTTGGGATTCGAGGTTCGTTTCAGGACAAGCCTCGTTTGGGATTCGAGGTTCGTTTCAGGACAAGCCTCGTTTGGGATTCGAGGTTCGTTTCAGGACAAGCCTCGTTTGGGATTCGAGGTTCGTTTCAGGCACAAGCCTCGTTTGGGATTCGAGGTTCGTTTCAGGACAAGCCTCGTTTGGGATTCGAGGTTCGTTTCAGGACAAGCCTCGTTTGGGATTCGAGGTTCGTTTCAGGACAAGCCTCGTTTGGGATTCGAGGTTCGTTTCAGGACAAGCCTCGTTTGGGATTCGAGGTTCGTTTCAGGCACAAGCCTCGTTTGGGATTCGAGGTTCGTTTCAGGACAAGCCTCGTTTGGGATTCGAGGTTCGTTTCAGGACAAGCCTCGTTTGGGATTCGAGGTTCGTTTCAGGACAAGCCTCGTTTGGGATTCGAGGTTCGTTTCAGGACAAGCCTCGTTTGGGATTCGAGGTTCGTTTCAGGCACAAGCCTCGTTTGGGATTCGAGGTTCGTTTCAGGACAAGCCTCGTTTGGGATTCGAGGTTCGTTTCAGGACAAGCCTCGTTTGGGATTCGAGGTTCGTTTCAGGACAAGCCTCGTTTGGGATTCGAGGTTCGTTTCAGGACAAGCCTCGTTTGGGATTCGAGGTTCGTTTCAGGCACAAGCCTCGTTTGGGATTCGAGGTTCGTTTCAGGACAAGCCTCGTTTGGGATTCGAGGTTCGTTTCAGGACAAGCCTCGTTTGGGATTCGAGGTTCGTTTCAGGACAAGCCTCGTTTGGGATTCGAGGTTCGTTTCAGGACAAGCCTCGTTTGGGATTCGAGGTTCGTTTCAGGCACAAGCCTCGTTTGGGATTCGAGGTTCGTTTCAGGACAAGCCTCGTTTGGGATTCGAGGTTCGTTTCAGGACAAGCCTCGTTTGGGATTCGAGGTTCGTTTCAGGACAAGCCTCGTTTGGGATTCGAGGTTCGTTTCAGGACAAGCCTCGTTTGGGATTCGAGGTTCGTTTCAGGCACAAGCCTCGTTTGGGATTCGAGGTTCGTTTCAGGAAACCTCGTTTGATTCGAGTTCGTTTCATGATAAACCTGTAATATGCTATAAAATAACATCTTTACATATTATCAAGGTTCAATACAATAAATCTTATACACTCCCCCTTAATTTATGATTCTACATAAAATTAATTGAGACATAAACGTATATAATTCATTAATACCACTGTAAGTTAAACATCAAATTCCGTTATCTGCACATCTTAACAAAAACATCAAATTCTATAGATAAAATAACAAATAATATATATATATATATATATATATATATATATATATATATATATATATATATATATATATATATATATATATATATATATATATATATATATATATATATATATATATATATATATATATATATATATATATATATATATATATATATATATATATATATATATATATATATATATATATATATATATATATATATATATATATATATATATATATATATATATATATATATATATATATATATATATATATATATATATATATATATATATATATATATATATATATATATATATATATATATATATATATATATATATATATATATATATATATATATATATATATATATATATATATATATATATATATATATATATATATATATATATATATATATATATATATATATATATATATATATATATATATATATATATATATATATATATATATATATATATATATATATATATATATATATATATATATATATATATATATATATATATATATATATATATATATATATATATATATATATATATATATATATATATATATATATATATATATATATATATATATATATATATATATATATATATATATATATATATATATATATATATATATATATATATATATATATATATATATATATATATATATATATATATATATATATATATATATATATATATATATATATATATATATATATATATATATATATATATATATATATATATATATATATATATATATATATATATATATATATATATATATATATATATATATATATATATATATATATATATATATATATATATATATATATATATATATATATATATATATATATATATATATATATATATATATATATATATATATATATATATATATATATATATATATATATATATATATATATATATATATATATATATATATATATATATATATATATATATATATATATATATATATATATATATATATATATATATATATATATATATATATATATATATATATATATATATATATATATATATATATATATATATATATATATATATATATATATATATATATATATATATATATATATATATATATATATATATATATATATATATATATATATATATATATATATATATATATATATATATATATATATATATATATATATATATATATATATATATATATATATATATATATATATATATATATATATATATATATATATATATATATATATATATATATATATATATATATATATATATATATATATATATATATATATATATATATATATATATATATATATATATATATATATATATATATATATATATATATATATATATATATATATATATATATATATATATATATATATATATATATATATATATATATATATATATATATATATATATATATATATATATATATATATATATATATATATATATATATATATATATATATATATATATATATATATATATATATATATATATATATATATATATATATATATATATATATATATATATATATATATATATATATATATATATATATATATATATATATATATATATATATATATATATATATATATATATATATATATATATATATATATATATATATATATATATATATATATATATATATATATATATATATATATATATATATATATATATATATATATATATATATATATATATATATATATATATATATATATATATATATATATATATATATATATATATATATATATATATATATATATATATATATATATATATATATATATAATATCTTTCATTTCAATTTAATCTTTGTATATGTATATATTAAATTAATTCTTATATATATATATATATATGTAACCTCAGTAGCCTAATTTGCCACATTATTTAGTTTGCGAACTTAAGTGACCCACTTTCAGATATACTCTTACAATCGACACAAACACTAAGATTATGATACTTGGCAAATCTTATAGATAGTCTTTAAGAATCAAGTCAGCGGTGACAGGTCGGTGATTCCTCACACGCAGAGCGACATAACTTGACTCACGTAAGGAAATATACTCAACACTGCATAGTGCTAGGTACTTGTATATATGTGACATCACATTAAACTTTATGAAAACCCGTGACTTTCGATGAGACCCGTGTAGCGAACTTTCTGACAACCTATCCCAAGTTGGAAGCTTTAGGTAGGCTAGGTATACAAAGACACCCCAAGGACTTACTTGTCCGAATCTCAAAGGCCACATTAGCTCCATAATTTTCAAAAGATTATAAGATATATGCATATCTTGTCACATACTTACATCCTACGAGCAATACACAAGCATTCTGTGTACCCGAGACCTTCTACATAAATACCATTTATACAAAATCTCAATGCTAGATCTTTCATAAGATTTAAGGACTAAATCTGATCACGAATGAACAGCTAGCATTCTCAGCCATATATCTGACTGTGTTTCCCATAAGAACATTGTATATTAAGTTCAGGTTTAAAGAAACTTTGGTACTTTATGCCTACCAATACATCGTATAATGATCTCACTGGACTGATCATTTTATATTACAATTAAGCAGACTTAAAAGCTAAGATATCGTCATAACTAACGATATATTTTTCGTCATATCTAATCAACTTATCGCAGTACTTTTCTCAAATAAGTCAATCATTTCTTTTTCTTTTTCATTTTTTTTAACAATACAATCTTACTTTATATGACACTATGCATTAACGAATACATTCTGACATATACTGTATTATTTATACTGTTATACTTTACAAGTTCTTTTGAGAGACTCTGTCACTATAGATTTTTCATTCCAGTCAATTGGACTAACAACTCAAAACGAGTTCTGTCAAAAGCCTTAGTAAACAGATCAGCTAAATTCTTATCAGTAGGAACCTTTTCAAGAACAATTAACTTCTTTTTAGCACAGTCACGTATAAAGTGAAACCTTATGTCTATGTGCTTAGTCCTACTATGTTTGACAGGATTATTAGTAATAGAAATAGTGGATTCATTGTCTATCTTAATAGGAGTAGAAAGAAAATTCTGACCGTAATCACGCAGTTGTTGTTGTATCCACAAGACTTGTGAACAACAGCTTCCAGCAGCCATGTATTCCGCTTCACACAATGAAATAGCAACGGATGTCTGCTTCTTACACTGCCATGATACAAATATCCCCCCCTAAGAACTGACATCCACCAGTTGTCGATTTCCTATCAAAATTGCATCCACCATAGTCTGAATCTGTATAAGCAAGAAAATCAAAGTCTCCTCCAATTGGATACCATAAACCTAATGTAGGTTGCCCTTTGAGGTAATGTAAGATTCTCTTAACAGCTTTCATATGGCTTTCTTTCGGACACGACTGATAACGAGCACAAATACAAACCGCAAACCTGATATCTGGTCTTGATGCTATAAGATACATCAAAGAACCTATCATAGCCCTATAGAGAGTAGGATCAACTTCTGGATCGTTAAGATTTAACATCCCTAGCTGATGGTTTTTCGGTATAGGTATATCCATCGGTGAAGTACTTTCCATTCCGAAACATTTCAGAATATCTTGAACATACTTGGTCAGATGAATAAAGAATCCCTCCTTTTGTTGTTCAACTTGCAAACCTAAAAAGAAATTTATTTCACCCATTGCACTCATTTCAAACGTTCCTTTCATGAGTTTTTCAAAATCTTTGCACATCTTCTCATTTGATGATCCAAATATGATGTCATCAACATAGACTTGTACAATCAGAAAATCATTTTTCTTCCATTTTATGAATAAGGTACTATCAATCTTACCTCTTTCAAAACTATTTCCCAAAAGATGCTTAGATAGCTTATCGTACCACGCCCTAGGAGCTTGATTTAATCCATATAATGCCTTGTTAAGTCGATAGACTCTTTCAGGATGATCTGGATCTTCAAATCCTGGTGGTTGACTAACATATACCAATTCTTGCACTGTTCCATAAAGAAATGCACTCTTCACAACTAGTTGATAAACTTTAATCCCTTTATATGAAGCAAATGCTAGGAATAAACTCATCGCTTATAATCTAGCAACCGGTGCAAAGACTTCAGTATAATCTAAGACTTCTTGTTGTGCAAAGCCTTGAAAAACTAACCTTGCTTTGTTGCGAGTAACAACACCTTTTTCATCTCTTTTGCACCTGAAAACCCATCTGGTGCCAAAAGGATACTCTCCATCTGGTAAGTCAACTAACTCCCAAACTTGAAGTTTATCAAACTGCTGTAACTCTAACTGCATTGCTTCTACCCACGAAGGTTCTTTAAGCACCATTTGTATGTTCTTGGGTTCTTCTTGAGAAACGAAACACGAGTACAAACACTGTTCAACAATACCCGTTTCTTTCATCTCTACATACAAACTGCTAAGCTTCTGCAATTGAGCTCTGGTTTTGACTTGAGCACATGTCTCCCCTATGATATTCTCTGTAGAATGATATTTGTTGATCCGATACTGTGGTACCCTATCAACAGTTAGATTATCCCCTAAATTTGAATTGATCTCCCCCTCAACTGTAGCAGTAGAATCATTTTGAACAGCAGGTGAAGGAGTAAGAGGTTCATTTTCTGGTGAATCTTCTACATCACTTCCACTAGACATATCAAGAATATTAACCTCTTTAGATGTTTTATCACTACTGCTTTCTGGATTCTTATCTGATTTATCCTCAGTAGGGTTTGCTTCATTCTTGTTGCTACTTTCTGGTACATCTGACGATACCGGTTTAGATGTCTCTTCTGTAGTAATGTCAACATGTTCATCTCTAGTAAGAATAACATCATCAACAGTATTAAATCCTGCACCAAAAGAAATAGGTCCATTAAATGAAGTAAAAACATCATCATAATTGAACAAAATACTTGCTCCTTTATGATCTGGAGGCGTATGACTCGAAATAACAACATTATAACCTATATCAACCATTTCAGTCTTAATGTTATAAATCCTTTTATTTGCAGTACCAGGAACATAACCAAGAAAAATTCCCTCTTCTGCTTTTTCAGCAAATTTAGGTTGGTCACGAAATTTTAAAAACGTACATGGTACTCCAAATGGTTCTAAGCCTACTAAATTTGGTTTTCGTTTGTTTAAAAGCTCATAAGGAGTCTTATTAAGTCTTTTAACAAGTAAAACCCTATTTAACACATAACAAGCTGTATTCACAGCTTCCCCCCAAAACATTGTAGGAAGTTTTGAATCAGCTAGCATGGTTCTAGCTGTTTTGATCAAGGTTTTGTTCTTCCTTTCTACAACTCCATTTTGCTGAGGTTCGTACGGAACACTGAATTGATGCTCGATCCCTTTGCTTAAGCAATAAACCACCATTGTCTGGTTCTTAAACTCTGTCCCGTTGTCACTTCTGATTTTCTTAATCCGTGTGCTATACTGATTCTCTACCCTGTCAAAGAACTCCATGAGAATACGCGGAGTCTCATCCTTGGTCTTCAGAAAGAATACTCACGAAAATCTAGAAAAATCATCCGTAACCACCAAACAATAATACATCATTCCTATGCTACGAACATTCACTGGACCAAATAAATCCATGTGCAGCAACTCAAAGGGAGCAGCAATAGAATTATGAGTCTTCGGTAACCGTTCCCATTCCGAAAATATTGCCACCCTTAGCACCAGCAAATCCGACGTATGCACCCAAAACATTGTAGGAAGTTTTGAATCAGCTAGCATGGTTCTAGCTGTTTTGATCAAGGTTTTGTTCTTCCTTTCTACAACTCCATTTTGCTGAGGTTCGTACGGAACACTGAATTGATGCTCGATCCCTTTGCTTAAGCAATAGACCACCATTGTCTGGTTCTTGAACTCTGTCCCGTTGTCACTTCTGATTTTCTTAATCAGTGTGCTATACTGATTCTCTACCCTGTCAAAGAACTCCATGAGAATACGCGGAGTCTCATCCTTGGTCTTCAGAAAGAATACCCACGAAAATCTAGAATAATCAGCAATAGACCACCATTGTCTGGTTCTTGAACTCTGTCCCGTTGTCACTTCTGATTTTCTTAATCCGTGTGCTATACTGATTCTCTACCCTGTCAAAGAACTCCATGAGAATACGCGGAGTCTCATCCTTGGTCTTCAGAAAGAATACCCACGAAAATCTAGAATAATCAGCAATAGACCACCATTGTCTGGTTCTTGAACTCTGTCCCGTTGTCACTTCTGATTTTCTTAATCCGTGTGCTATACTGATTCTCTACCCTGTCAAAGAACTCCATGAGAATACGCGGAGTCTCATCCTTGGTCTTCAGAAAGAATACCCACGAAAATCTAGAATAATCAGCAATAGACCACCATTGTCTGGTTCTTGAACTCTGTCCCGTTGTCACTTCTGATTTTCTTAATCCGTGTGCTATACTGATTCTCTACCCTGTCAAAGAACTCCATGAGAATACGCGGAGTCTCATCCTTGGTCTTCAGAAAGAATACCCACGAAAATTGACAAGATCTCCTGTACCGAGATTCGTAGGTATATCAACTTTAACTTCTTCTTTGACATCGCCCTATGATGTTTCAGCCTTTTCAGGAACAACTTCTGAACTTTTCTTCTTTGACTCAGCTGCCTGAATTGCTTCCTCTTCAACTTCCTCATCAGTAGTACCGTGGATTATAGCATCATCATCCCTATTCAGATAGTAGGAATAGTCCACTACTGCATCCATAGTATCGGTCTCAATCACTACAACATCATAGATAATCTCGGCTAAATAAGCTTGATGGTTATCTTCAGGATTTTCATTACTACCCCAGTTATAAGTACCATCACTCTGAACAACCAACGCTCTTGAATTATCAACTGTTCCTGAGCTTTGATTTCCAGAATTGTTGTACTGCAGATTCTGACTTTGGTATTGATTGTTATAACCACTTTGATTAAAGTTCTGTCTACCGGTCGATGAGTTGTTGTCTCGTCTTGGTCTCTGACATTCTCTAGAGAAATGTCCAAAACCATCACAATTGAAGCATTTAACCTTTGACTTGTCGAAACCCAACTTTCCATCATTCATCTTCCTACCTGTTCTATCAGCAAATCTCTGAACCCGTAAAGTCAACATAGAAAGCTGCCAGTTCAAATCCATTTCTTCTAAGTCATCTAGTTCAACTTGTTTGTAGTCTTCTCTTGCAAGGTCTGAATCAGCTAGCCTTCCTCCAATCATCTTTTCTTGATTAGAACCAAAAGATGCGTGCATGCCTAGATGTCCTTCTACTGATCGACTATTCGTAGGCAAATTATAGCTTCCATTTGGAGAACTATCTGTCTGATTTCCCTTATATTGCTTTACAGCATCATCTGGAGATGATACCTTGCTGACATTCTTTTCAGAGTTTACGATCAAACTTTGACTTTCATTTTCTCCACCATAAAAAGCAGTCACATCACCACTGGTTACTGATGCTGGTGTTAGTGTCTTTCCATGATATAATTCAGGTCTTTAAACGAAATCACTCTGACCAGCATTCTTGGTTTTCCTCTTCATGTCCTGAGCCCTCAGCTTCTTGATAATATCATCCAGAGTCCATTTTGAAAATTCTGGATTTTGTTGAATAGAAGTAACATAACCTTCCCATTTATCCGGAAGAGCATCCAACAGCTTCTCAATCACTTCATCTTGATCCGACTTATATCCAAAATAGGCAAGATTAACTAGAAGATGACTATAACGCTTGATGGTTTCATCCAAAGTCTCTTCTTTGAGTCCACTGAACACATAATATTGCTTCTTCAGAAGTTCTTTTCTCCTCTTCTTCAGATCAACATCTCCTTCACAGTGTTCTTTTAGAGCATCCCAAAGACTTTTAGATGTCTCATACTTCTCAAATAAATGCAAGTAATCCCCTTGTAAAGCCATTCTAAGTGATCCTAAAGCTTTGCTTTCTGCTTCATAATCCTTCTTGGCTTCTGCTGTCATTTGATCATAAGTAAGATACTTGGGTTCACTTGGTTCAACTCCTTTATCCTTATCAGCTTCATTTGGCTCCATAATAGGAAAAGTATAACCTTTAATGATGCAATTCCACATCCTTATATCCATTAGTCGACAATATGATTCAAAACGACCTTTCCAGTTGAAATACCTCTCTAAACTTAGCAACTTTGGAGGTACGTTGGCCCAGCCTGTTTCATGATCCATAAGGACTAACTGATTAATAAGTGCTTAGTAATTAGCTGCCATTTACAAAATCTGTTAAGTGTAGAAAACGAAGTTCAAATGGGGTTTGAACTTCAAATGGGATTCGAAGTTCAAATGAATGAAGTTCAAATGGGATTCGAAGTTCAAATGAGATTCGAAGTTCAAATGAGATTCGAAGTTCAAATGAGATTCGAGGTTCAAATGGGATTCGAAGTTCGAATGAGACTGAAGTCCAAACGAGGTTCAAGGTTCGAACGAGGTTGATGCTTAAACGAGGTTCGAATGGGACTTGAGGTTCGAATGAGACTAGAGGTTCGAACTAGTCCAAGGTTCAGATCGGTTTTGACACTTTTTAGATCCTATATTTTCGAATGAAAACTTAGAACCCTAAATATGTCACGGTCGAAATATGGTTTTTACACACTAACCACCGTTTTTGATTTTAATGCACAAATCTTTGTGCAAAACTATCCTAAACGTCTGTAATATCAAAAAGCAGTCCTGAACCTTTGGTTAGATAACCCGGGGCTCTGATACCACTTGTAAGTCCCCTGGTAACTAGATCATTACAGGAATGCTATGATTATGTTGGAGTGCGGAATCCTCCAAGATAACCTATTTGATATTACTATCATGGTTTCTGTGTATGGTTTAGCTTTTTGGTTCACTACGCCTTGGTAGTCTACCCTAAAGCAATGAGAAACGAAATCGGCAGAGTTTCGGCTATATGAGTCAATCAAGATTATCAAAGTTGTTGTGAAACTCGAAATAAGGTTTCATATATATAGGGTACGACACGAGCCTTGTTTGGGCTGGGCCTCAAACGACCCTCAGCATGTGAAGCCCGCTGGGCCTTCACGTGAAACGACCCTCACTCATGCGAGCGCTGGGCCTCAAACGACCCTCAGCATGTGAAGCCGCTGGGCCTTACGGAAACGACCCTCACATGTGAAGCCGCTGGGCCTCAAACGACCCTCAGCATGTGAAGCCCGCTGGGCCTTCATGTGAAACGACCCTCACTCATACGAGGTTCAAATGAGGAGCCTCTAATCAGCAAACCTCATATGGGTAAGCCTCATATGATCTAGGTTCTAATGAAACACTTAGCATATTATATCATGTACCAACATTAGATAAACAAGTAAATAAACATTAAAGTCCAAAATATAATGTCCATATCTAATGTCCAATTACAGACTCGATAAACAAAATGATAACCTATCTAGATTGCTAAATGTTACACAAAAGTGCACTTACATCGATTAACATGTTTGGAAAGAAGAAGAATAAGAATGGAAGCCCTAACAAGGGTGGAATCTGATAGTAAAACTGTTGCTACTGTTAATTCGCCAGCTATGAATGGGAATGAATCTTCGAGTGGTGGTATCCCTTCCACTAATGAAACTCCTAGATCTTCATCGGAAAAAAAGTGTGAAGAAGGATCGAGTGTGGCTGTTGTTGATGGACCAAATGATCAAGACAAGATGGAATCATCCTCACATGATACGGATGAGGATGAGACTTGGAGTGCTGGAATTGCTAGTAAAATTACTAATATTGATGGCAAGATACTGCATCGTAGGCCTATAATGGAAAACTCGTATTCGGACTTGAATGCAAGTGGAAACAAGAAGAAAATTTGCTTTGAAATGCCCTCTCAAGTTGCTGATTTGTCAGACAAGTCTGGCAATGATAAAGCTGCACAAAAACAGGTACAAGTTGAGGTGGCACCAGTTGTTTCTCCTTTACAACCGGAGATAAATATGGGTAGAACACCGGTGTCTTATGCAGCTAAGGTTCAAGTGATGGCTGAAAAGAATAAGGTTAATTTCAGAAAGGTTGAGGCCAAAGAGATGCACGCTGATGTTGATTTGGTTCTTCCAAAGGAGTCAGTACGTGAGGTAAGTAACAGATTCCAAAACACTTTGGTTGGATATTTTTTGGGTAATAGATTAGCTTATCCTGTTGTGGAGAGTTTTGTGAAGAATAATTGGACAAAATACGGACTAATTAAGGTCATGATGAATGGAAATGGGTTCTTCTTTTTTAAGTTTAATGCAATAGCTGGACTGAATAAAGTTTTAGAAAAAGGGCCATGGATGATCCGTAGTGTCCCTTTATTGCTCAATGAATGGTCTCCTGCTATGTCATTGAAAAAGGATGAGATCAAGAGTATTCCAATTTGGATCAAGTTACATAATGTTCCTATGGCAGCATATACTGATGATGGATTGAGTCTTTTGGCTTCTCAGTTAGGGAACCCGAAAATGCTTGATTCTTACATTAACACTACGTGTTTAGAATCATGGGGAAGGAGCAATTATGCTCGAACTTTAATTGACATTTCAGCTGAACATGATTTCAAAGAAGAAATTGTTATGGGTATTCCATATCTTGAGGGTGAAGGATATTCAAAGGAAACTATACGGGTTGAATATGAGTGGAAACCACCAAGATGTAAAAGTTGCTGCATTTTTGGCCATTGTGATATGCAATGTCCTAAGAATGTTAGGGTTGTTCAAGAGGCGAAGAAGGTGGTAGCTAATGACGGTTTTCAGGAGGTTAAAAAGAAGGACAGAAAGGAAGTCAATATTAATATACAAAAGCAAACCTTGGTTTATAGGCCAATTTCCAAACCGAATATCAATAAGAAAGGGGAAAGTACTTCGAAAGTCGCATCTACAAACAAATATGAACTAAATGACTACGTTGAAGACTTAGGACCATTGTTCCAAATGAATCCGGATTCCGCAAAAGGACAGCCATCAAAACATCATGATATTGATGATTTTGATGCTAATGTTGATGAACATATTGAAACCAATGAGCATACATCTACATGTTGATCATGATGGAGGCTGATTTTCTTTGATTGCATTGTTTTATCTTTCTTGTACTGCCTATTGTTTGGATAGGCTTGTTTTTTCTTTGTTTCCTTACGACAATTATAGTTTAACATATAGGGGGCTTGTCTCATATATGAACTAGTGTGATATCCAATCACACTACTTGGTTTGTAATGTTTTTGGGAGGTAATATGATTCACCGGGGGGTATATCCCTCTTTTCCCAAAAAAAAAACCCGAAACCTTATGTTTCAAAACCTTCCATTTCGACTAAATTACTTCCGGGGTACGGTTCGAATCACGCTTCAAATGTTTATCCATCTCATGCTTGACCTTCCTCGAAAACCATCCGCTCGTTTGGGCGTTTCCGGTGTATGGATCCTCAGAAACGTTTAACCAAGCTTTTGCCAAACACGCCTCTTCATCCTTCCCCCAATTACGACACTCTCTTTTTCTTTTAACCGGGATTTGGGTTTCCGGTATTGCTTCTTCTTCTTCCTCCTCGCCCTCCTCTTCTTCTTCTTTTACTTCTTCTTCGACATCTTGGTATTATTGTGATGAACCACCCCCAAATTGCGAAAAACTCGATGGATTGTCACCCACATATTGCGAAAACCCAGTAGTATCGAAAAACGCGGGATCCATCTGACTCAAGAAATCATCGGCGGGCTGCGGTATGTAAACATTATCAGCGGTGTTTTGTGGCGGAAGAGGAGGTGGCATTGAATCGCGATTGTTTGGGAGCGGTTGGTTTTGCGACGTGTTGGAAGTTGGGAGAAAACTGATCTTTATGTCTTGGATTACCCCTCCCTCGATTCATTTTAGTGATTTTTGTAGTTGTTTGTTTTATTGTTTAATTGAAAGAAAAAAAAGGAACACGAACAGAATGCAGAAGGAAGAAAAGAAAGAAAAAAAAAGAAGAAAGAAAAAGAAATAAGAAAGAGAGAGGGTGAGGTAGCCGTTCGAATGTGGCTCCCATGGTTTATTCTTTTCCCCTCTTTTTTTTTTGTAACGGTCACAAAGCGGCAGTAAAACCGGCACCACGGTCCCCAAAACGCTCCCCAGCCTACCGGTACTGGTCGGACGAAGCGGTGTTCAATTAGGTACCGGACCCGTATCGGTTCCCTCCCCGGGGCACTCCGTCCGCCCTAATACTCACCTTTGTGCCAACGCATTACATGGATCCATATAAGCAAATGATTACAATTACAATCAATATTAACAATAACAATGTCCCACATGGACTATTGGCCACTACTTAGGCCCGTAATCAATGACGGCCACTACTTAGGCTCAACGCCAAATCGATTACCACACACGGAATCCACCATCGTATGGTAATCGACCCGACGAATATACAAGGGTATGCAAGTATACTCACCTCCTTCGCAACACAACAATCAAATCAATATAACCGCAAAGCACAACAAGCTTTTAACCTATTCAAATCATCACAATACGCATATAAGACAATATTCACCATTTTGGCTACTTAACCTAGTCTTACAACATTTCACTAACATTCCTAACTCATGATCATCCCAATTTCTCATTGAGTTGTGTTACTCTCATCAAAGCCTCTTTTGGTGAACTCAAATCATCACCGTTATCATCATCTCACTTTACTAGTAAAAAACACTATTTTTCCATAACATGAGTTTTATCGCCAACATTGAAATTCTTACTTAAATTTATCATGCAACTCAATAACAAACTATAATATACAAGAATTTGGGGAAAATCATATAATAACTTAAATTCTAGCAAAACCCCCGAATTTGAAATTTCCAAGAACCCTAATTCAAAAGAATGAATGAAACTAGGTTAAGGAATCAATACCTTAAAGAAAAGAATTAGAAACTAGGGTAGGAAACACAAAATCTTTCATCCTTCTTGAAATTTTTGGCCACCACCGTACACTCTCCAAACCCTCACTTTCAATTACTTGAATGATAGAACATTGTTATTATTCTTGTTGATGTATTGGAAGGTTTTTTTGGTTGGTTTGGAGAATTGAAGTTGGATTGAAAGAGATGAATAGATGATTAGAGAAGGAATTGATGAAGCTAATGGAGATATGATTCATCAAACAAAAAGATGGTTGGCACTCCATTGAGTTGCCACGCCTCCTATCAAAATTTAGGGGATACTTTACTCGTTATCCACTAAAGTTCTAACTAAATTAACCCCATATCTAAAAATAAAATACTAGGAAATTAATTTAATGTCAAAACTATAAAAAGGGGTTAATTATTACCTTAAAATTTTTGGGATGTTATAGTCACCAACATGGAAACACAACCTAATGTTACAAATACTGCATCATCAACACAACAAACTCCAGCTCCAGTTACACCTCAGATAATCCAGAAAACATACACCGTAAACAAAAGATTGGACTTTGACTCAGAAGGTAAACACATAAATCCATACACTTTTATACATTAAACAAACATGTTAACGATATTTTGTTCATTATTGTGTGGATCACCCACTGGAGGCTCAAAGAAGACAAAAACCAACAACTAAGATATATCACGTAGTCCTATCTTTTTGGTAACCAACCCTCTTTTGCAGCAGATTTGATGACAAAAACAACGGATGTCAAGTGTAATGTAAACTCATATCTTTTGTATGTACCTTCAGTAGTACTAACCATCATTTTTAAATCGATCCTTCAGTAATAAATTTCAAAAGCCATTAAAGAAAACGTATGTGAAAACCGACAATTACCAGCATATTAAATTTACATCTTTTAAATTGTAAACGGGATGTATCACTCGGGCATTTCCTGGAGGATTATATGCGGTAGTATGTATAATATACCAAAAATTGCACCGGAACAATTTACCAATAAATTAAAACAAGATTGAATCATTGTTTAAAAGACACTTGGCACGAGGCTTACACGACATGTGTCCCTTTTAATTTATTAAATATCTAACTCCTTAATTTTAGTTATTTTATATTATCTATTTCCTTATTAATATTAATAATCATATATAAAGTATAAACTTTATATATAGTATGTTTGTAAACTAATAATAAAGTAATTATGGAAAACTTTCGATTAAAGAATCCTAACGATCATTCTCTTACCCCAACTTATATATAATTGCTTCGTATTCGTAACTTAATTGTACTTAATAATTTCTATATATAGTTTTGATTAATATATATATACTAAGAATAATAATAATCCTTTAATAAATATTATTTTCACACTGTATATGTTGTTATATATGGTTTCTTATAATACTAGATGGATGCTCGCGCGTTGCGGCGGCTAAACGGTGATGATTTTGTTATTTATGGCTGCGGTGGTAATGGACTGCGGTGATTCACGATAAAAAACAAATATATACCATAAGATAGTTGAACTAATAACTTATTGACCAATCACGTTGCTCGATTTCATCAAATTGACTCTCGCTTATGTCATCATTTAGTTTAATTATAAATTAAAATTTCTAATAATCATTATCCAAATATATTATTATATTAATATTCGTAGAAAAAGTCTCACTAATTTACACTTTTTTGTTTTCCATCAATAATTTACAACATTTAGCCCTAAATACTTAATTTATATTTAGGGAAAAATATATAAAAGGTAACATTTTTACTCAAAGTTTCTAATAAGGGGAACCTATTTAGTTTTTGTTTATTAAAAGGATTTCGTTTCTAAAAAGTTTCAATAAGGGGAACCTATTTAGTTTTTGTTTATTAAAAGGATTTCGTTTCTAAAAAGTTCTCAATAAAGGTAATGTCGTTAGTTTTCTTCGTTAAATGTCACATCGACGTGCCACGTCGTTTAAATGGCACGTGGGTCGTGGACCACTGATTCATCATCATCGTTGTTAATATATTACATCCGTTTGACAAACTTTTTTCTATGCTTTATGACATGAACTTGCTTTTAACATCAACGGTTGCTTCTTCTCTTGTCAATCTAAATTGATAACTGATAAGCTTGAAAGCAAACATACTTTCACCCGTTTCAACTTGAATCCAAAATAATCTTTCATTATATCAAATTCAGTTTTCAAAAATCCATTTCTCATCTAAATTAACAAGATATATATCTCTGTATATATCCACTATATACATCCATCTATATATCTCTCCATATACATACTATATATACATATAATAGTCTTAATACATAAATTTAAACTATATATAAGAAAATTAAAGTGTATATTATTATTATTATTATTATTTATTATTATTATTATTGTTTATTATTATGTATATTATTATTATTATTATTATTATTATTATTATTATTGTTGCTGCTCTGCTACATACCTTAAAGATTTAAGGAAAAGTAAGATATGGGTTTTATTGAATTTGGGTTTAATTGAATTGAGCTTGTTTAAATTTTGGGTTTTCATTGAGGATGTGAAAGTTTTGTTTTCTGGGTGTATGGTAACGGTGGTAGTTGCCGTCATCAGTTTTCCGGCGTCACTATCACCGCCTCCACCGCAGCCACCACCGCCACCATCACCACCGCCACCATTTCCAAGCTACAGAAATCACTTCAAACTTCTGAAACCTCCCACATGAACAGGATTCCGGCAACCTAACACCTCATTGGAAAGTGTGCCGTTGAGAATCACATCCGACATCGATACCAGAAAACCAATCAAAGAAAAAGCCATCGGTATCGAAACTACATATTTGCTAAAACGTGACTATCATCATCTTTCTGATTAGGTTTTAATGCTCTTGAAATTCTTGATTCTTTGCAAGACTACATGTATATGTACATATATATATGAGAAGAGAAATAGAGGAAGAGAAGAGGTCCGAAATATAGAGAGAAATCAATCAAGAGAAGTGGAAGAAAGAGACGGAGGAAGAGAATGAAAAGAGGGAAAAAATTAGGGTTCATATATATTAATGATGATGATGATGATGATAATGAATAATCTAATCAGTAGTCCACGTGAATATTTAAATGACGTGGCATGCCAACATGACACTTAACGGGTGACTAACGACGAAAACTAACGATATTACCTTTTTAGAAAGAGTAAACGGCCTAAATCGTCCTTGTGGTTTACCCTAATAATCAAGTTTCATCCTTAACAATTCGAAATGACACTGGCAGTCCTTTTGGGGAGGATAACGATCACATTCAGTTCTTTATGCAAACGAACGTTTTCTCCCATCCGTTAACTCATGCACGAGATATTCACGTGAGGGCATTAATGTCTTTTTGCCACTCTTTGTTTTGTCATTTCCTTTCTTTTCTCTTTATGTATTTGGCTTATTGGCTTATTGGCTATATACAACACTCAAGCACACACATAGATATACACTAGTACATATATATACATATATTCATCTAAAAAAAAATTTATCAGCCACATACATACAAGTTCCAGCCACCACCGCAAACAACCGGCCACCACCATTGAGTTCCGGCCACCACAAGATCCAGGCACCACCGCCAACAACCAGCCACCACCATCAAAATCCGGCCACCACGAGATCCAACCACCAACCGGTCACTACCATCCAGATCCGGCCACCACGAGATCCAACCACCAACCAACCGACACCACCACCACTATCAATAAATCCGGTCATATCATTCAGATCTGAAAACATATAAGAAGAAGAAGAAGAAGAAGAAGAAGAATGAACAAATCGTTGTTGCTATTCATGAAGAGATCCGGCTACCACCACGACTTAATAACCACCGCACCCTCACGTCGCCCCACCTGATTCTCATCTCCGATCCTCTCCCCTGATTCCGCCCCACCACCTGTTGCTGTTCATGATGAGATCGAACTCGCTAAATAAAAAGCGCAACAAATCGCTGCTCTTAATTGTGTATATATACATGTATATTGTTGGTTTTATGGTTTTGAGTTTGTGATATTGTTTTGAGAAAGATTGAATCTTGTTGTTTTCTAGAAGAAAAAAAAGTTGTAGTTGTTTCGTTTTATTCTTTTTTTTGAAAGGTGAATTTCGCTGGAAACTTCGTGTCGCGAATCGACAGCGGGAGGTCTAGCATACGTTGTCTTAACCGGGTCCGCGCTAGAGAGCTCCCTCGAAGTAGAAATGCCTATTTCAAATACCCGATGGGGGAAAAACCCCCTACTAATCCGCCCGAAGGCACGACGATTAATAGGGGTAAACCCTGCCCCCTCAGACTTGAACCTGGGTATACCCAAGCCAAGCCCTCATAAAGGGACTTAATTCCAATGTCCTCCCCAAGGCTTGAACTCAAGACCTCATGCAAGGGGGGATGATCATACAACCATTGAGCTAAAGCTCAAGGACTTTCGTTTTATTCTTTGTATATATTTGTGTGTGGGGGAATGTGTTTTTAGCTTTATGTTTTGGGTTTGTGATATGAGTAATACATTTATGGATCAGAGATGGAAATCTTGGAGTATATAACTAATAACTATAATGCAAAGTGTTTGGTATTTATTTATTTTAGGATTTATTTGTTGAAGATGAAAAAAGATGGTGGTTGTGGTGTTGAAGATATTGAATGATTGCTAAAGTTTTATATTCCTAAAAATATAATCAAATTCGGTCCTTTAGCTGTGTAAATGACACAAATACCCTCATGTGAAAAACACGTGAGGGAGTTAACGGATGGGAGAAAACGTCCGTTTGCATAAAGGACTGGATGTGATCGTTATCCTCCCCAAAAGGATAGCCAGTGTCATTTCGAATAGTTAAGGACGAAACTTGATTATTAGGGTAAACCACAAGGACGATTTAGGTCGTTTACTCTTTTAGAAATGATATCCTTTTAATAGACGAAACCTAAATAGGTTCTCTTTATTAGGAAATTCAGGTAAAAAGATTACCTTTTTATGGATTTTTTAGCAATCAACTTGAGAAAATTTTTCTTTAATTTTTCATCATCTAATTAATTAAAAAATCCAACACATAAAATATTGTCTATAAAAAAATATTTCATAAGATAAAATACAATATATCTATTCAATGTTTTAGAAATATATATTCTTTTTTGTTTTCCATCAATAATTAATTTAAAATACCACATTAATTATTAATATATACAAATCATGTGGCCTGCCCCCCTCTCACAAAACACTGTAGCATGGCACTGTAGCTTTTACTGTAGCGGCTACAGTGCCAGCTACAGTAATATATTATATTTTTTTTAAAATACCGATTAACATATATATTTAGTTTGCGAAATACTCAAACAAGAAGGCCTTTGGTGGGGTGGTCCGCGCGTCGCTTTATGTGTGAGAGGTCCGGGGTTCGAAACCCGCCTCCCCTCTTTTTTCTTTTTGGGGTTTTTTTTTTGATTATGTAATTTACACTTTGCCCCCTCATAAGTTTTAATTTTTCCCCCTCCAGTTTGTTTTCTTGCTTGCTACCCCCTCCTGTTTTCTATTGTGTTTTTGTTTTACTTCTTTTTTTTTTGTGTATATTTTGTATTTTGTAATATATATATATATATTTTTTTACTTTTTTTTTTAACTTTTGTAATATTTTGTAATTTGTAATATATATATTTTTTTTCCTTTTTCTTTGTAATTTGTTTTTAACATCTTTCTTTTCTTTTTAGTTTTTTTATTACTTTGCTTTTTGGGTTATATATTTTGTAACTTTTTGTTTTTTAATAACTTTTTTAAAATTGTTATTTTTCTTTTGGGTTTTTTTTATACTTTTTGTTTTTATTTTTTATTTTTTGTTTTTTTGTTTTTGTTTTTATTTTTTTTGGTTATTTTTTGGCATTTGTTTTACAAATTTTTTTTTTTTCATTTGCTTTCGAACTAAACAAGAACATGCCGTTGTGTTTATGGTAACACCCTTGAAAAATAAATGGAATACCTCGACAAAAAAAGAACAGGTACCCGCGGCACCGCGCGTGAAAACATGCTAGTTATATAGATAACTCATGTTATTCACCCAGAGAGAACTTAACAACCATTAGCATTCGATAAAGTTTTTTAATATCTTTTAACGTCATAGATCTTTATTGCAAAAATATTCAACTGTAAGGACTATTTTTGCCACAAGAGAGGTGCGCACGGAAAATGATGCAAACCGTGTATATATATATATATATATATATATATATATATATATATATTATATATATATATTTATATCTAAATTTACGGTTTGTATCTTATTTAACATGTGTCTGAAAATATATTGTCGTGTACAAAAATAAGATATAACAATCATTTACATGATCAATTGTATGAATAGTTGAAAGAACAAAAATGAATGTTAATCATGTAGCAACTATATATGATTAATTGGAAAAAATAAAAAAACAAATGAAAATGTGACAAAACGGGAAGAAAAAAAATGAAACGCACTACCATTATACTATTATACGAAACAAAAAAGAAATGGAAAGTACCATACAAATCGTTGCATAAAATAAAAGATAAATGAACACGGATACCATATTAAATTTGTACAATAAATTGTAAAAAGCCAAAACAATTTTAGGTAAAAGTATAAAGCAGAAATAAAAACGTAAAAAGAAAAAGAGAAAACTTACACCATTTTTGTTAAATTGAGTGACCGATAGACAATATTAATATAACACAAATATCATATAATCCAACGTCCATTAGAAAAATGGATCTGATTCATAGCAACTTTTGTAACTCTCGTTAGACACTCAAAGAACAGTTAATGATCATTAATACATGTTAGGGAAAAAGATCTAACTTCTATTGTAACTCCCATCAAACACCCAAAAAAACTTAACAACCATTAGTACTCCTTAAAGTTTTTAAATATTTTTTAACGACATGGACCTTTATTGCAAAAATATTTGTAACACCCCAAAAATATAAAAGATAAATAAATCAATATTTTATGTATTTTAGCCCTTAAAATAATTTTCTAGTATTTAGTTTTGAGATAAGGGATTAAATTAGATGAAACCTTAGTAGCTAGCGGGTATAATACCCTTAATTTTATCTAATAAAACGTGGCAACAAGGTGGGGAGCCAGCCATTTTCCCTTTGATGAATCATAATTCCATTTCATTGAAATCATTCCATCTCCAATCTTCTCCAATCTTCCAATCTCATGTGTTATTAGAATAACATCAAATTCAATCAACTACATTTTTAATCTTCTATCAAAACAAATCAACAATCAATAATAAGAGAAATTTTGATGGAGATGGTGTGTGAATGCGTGTGTCGAATTTGGCAAGAGAAAGGGAGAAGAGAAAGTATGATTTCAACTAAGTTGACTTATTATTCCTGGAAGGTATGTAAGATTCTAATGATTTTTACTATTTAAATTTAGGGTTCTTGAATTATATGAAATTTGGGGATTTTATTAAAGAAGTGTTATTTTGATTCAATTGAAATTAGGGTTCTTATTATTGAATTGGGGGTTTTGTTATTATGGAATTTAAAAGAAAAGCCCTAGTATTTTGAGATGAAATTTATTGGAATTATGTTATTAAGTAAATTGATAAAGGAAAGCTATAGATTGAATAACCCATCTTGGTGTTTGGCAAGTGACTATAAAGTAATGAGTTGAAATGATAAAGGGGAATTGATGATAGTTTTGGATGAAGAAATTGATCTTTAAAAATGTTGTTTAGCCAAGCACACTAGTGTGTTAATTTCTCCTTTTTGGAGTTGGATTGATATTGAAGAGGAAATTTTCATATTTGAGCTTATCTATGATATGTATTGTGTTTAGGTTGTGGAAATGATCGTGTAGTTGATCCTAGTAGCCAAATAGAAGGTGAGTGCATCTACACATATTCATATTCATATTGATAGAGGTCATAGGTGGGTAAATTCCTATAGCAATTTGTGTTTAAGACTAGAAGGTGTGTAAATCATTCTAGCAATATATTTTAAAGACTAGAAGATGGGTAAAGTCCTTCTAGCAATATGTTTTAAATACTAGTAGGTGGGTAAAGTCCTACTAGCAATTTGTGTTTAAGACTAGAAGGTGTGTAAATTCCTTCTAGCAATATGTTTTAAAGACTAGTAGGTGGGTAAAGTCCTACTAGCAATTTGTGTTTAAGACTAGAAGGTGGTAAAGTCCTACTAGCAACATATTTGTGGAAAGACTAGTAGGTTGTTAAAAGTCCTACTAGAAATTTGTGTTAAAGACTAGAAGGTGTGTGAAATCCTTCTAGCAATATGTTTTAAAGACTAGTAGGTGTGTAAAATCCTACTAGCAATTTGTGTTTAAGACTAGAAGGTGGGTAAAGTCCTTCTAGCAATATGTTTTAAAGACTAGTAGGTGGGTAAAGTCCTACTAGCAATTTGTGTTTAAGACTAGAAGGTGGGTAAAGTCCTTCTAGCAATATGTTTTAAAGACTAGTATGTGGGTAAAGTCCTACTAGCAATTTGTATGGATCCATATAATTATTTTTGTGTTAGGATTTGTATGCAAGAGATGACATGTTTCGTTCATGTTATAGGCTACGTACCGGTCTTGGCAAATTGTTGGTAATATGTGTATGTTTATATGTGTATTCATTCACTAAGCGTTTTGTTTATTATTTTAGTGTTTACCTTTTTATAGGGAAAGTTTGTAGTCGTGGTAAAGAAATGACCAAGTAGAAGTGTTTTTGCGTGAAGCTTTGGGTAAGAGATTCCTCATATAATTGTGTGATTGTTTTGAATGGTTAGATGATCCCGAGACTCCATGGGCTCCCAAGTACCCCAAAACTAATTTTTGTAAATGAAATGATGAATTATATGTTATGGTCTTGTTGTCTATCTTGTTAAGTTTTAACTCAACATTTAGTATTGCAAGTTTAGTATGAAAGTGTTAAACTTTGGTTTCGCAAAATCGGTAAGATGACCCGTTTGGTAACGATCTGTATTTTTGAGAAATGGTCATCGTTGAAATGTTGGATTATGTGTTTATAACTTATTTGGATGTCTAAATATAAGATGTGTCATTTTGGTCATAAGTATGTTGTCAAGAAATGTTGTCAAATATATGTTGTTAAGAAATGTTGTCAAATATGGTGGAACTGCAGGAACTGCGGATGCTGTGAATTATCCGCCAAAGCATCCGTAGGTGAAGGCGGACATCCACCATATCATCCTCCATTCGCTGTCCTCGATACACATTGTTAGGACCAGTTTACTGGTAAACTGGCCAGTCTCCAGTTGCACCTGGAGACCCAGATGATTTGTCCAGAAATATATTGAAGTCCAGTTGCACCGTACAGTCAACGCAACTGAAGACTTCCTCCAGTTCAGAACTGACCAGTTGAAGAATCCTTCCAGTTGGAGTCGAAGACAACATGTGGAAGATAGAGAATGACAATGGCAGCGAAGCCCAGTTGACATTCTAGTCAGTTACAAACTGGAGACCTTCAGTGGAAAGCTCTTACAAAGCTTTACACTGATTACGAGGAATTGACTTTTATGCTTTATGTGCTTTTACCCGGATAATAAGATTCATCTTATTATTTAAGTAATAAAAGGTACATAAAGCTGGTTGAATAAAGTTTCTTTATGCTGCAACTTTACACTGCATTTTAAGGAATTAAATGCTATTCCTTAAATGCTATCCCAATGTTAACTTTGCCTATAAATACAAGTCATTGCACAACAAGAATATCAACTTCTTCGAACACACTTCGAAGGAATTCACACTTTGCATACCTGCAATATTCTTGGTTAACTTGTGCAATATTCTCTCAATCGTTAAAAGGAACATTTCACAACTTTAAGTGTTTCGATTGTTTTGAGAAATTCCAAGTGTAGATCAATTGTAGTTCATAGGTTGTTAGGATATTTACATACTTTGTATTATCTTGGTTCCGCAACAACCTTGTAATTTATTTAAAGTTAATAAATAAATTACACTTGAAAATTACATATTGTCTCACCAATTTACTTTACAAGTTATTTGTATTATTGCATTGTTCTTTACTTATTGTCACTTAAATAAGTAATCTATCTAGAACTTGGTATATACTCTCTGTAACTGGTCGTCTCCAGTTCAGAGCTTATATTGCAAAGTAACTCCACCATCGACATTGAGGTGTCTTCAGGTAGTACCATCTATTGAGTTGGGACTTACAAGTGGTATCAGAGCAGAAGGCTAATAAACTTGCCTGGATCTGCTTAAGATGAACACTACTGAAGGTGGAGATGGTTATGGTTCAGGTGAAAACCCCTTGAATACTAATGCACAACCTTTTCAAAATGTTAATACAAACCCTCCTCCTACTACTACCCCAAATCACGTCCATGTACATTATTCTAACACTCCTGTTCCAAAATTTGATGGAAACAGTGAGGCCTTTGGTACATGGAAGGCCATAATGCTTTTGCATTTCGGTGGGATAGAGAGGTATATGTTGAAAATCCTTAAGGATGGACCATATATACCCATGTCTCTTGGGGTAAGTCCTCTTCTTGATCCAACTGGAAGAAGAGGTTCAAGAGAAAGCTCGAAGACCATTGGTCTGATGAGGATTGTAGACTTGTAGATCTGGACACCAGACTCAAGAACATGATCCTTGGAGCTGTCCCTGAAGATCTAATTCCAACACTTGTGTTGTTCCCAGTGCAAAGTCAATGTGGGATGAATTAGTTATTCAGTTTGAAGGAGGTGATGACACTATTGTCACCAGAAAAGTTGCCTTGAACAAGAAGTATGAATCCTTCTTTGCCTTGCCCAATGAAAGTCTAACTGGTACATACACCAGATTTTCTAGCCTCATTAATCAGTTGAGAGGCTTGGGTGTAGAGAAGGATAAGGATATTCTTCTTGAGAAGTTTTGTGATATTCTTCCTTCCAAATGGGAAAAAATGGTTCTTGTCTTAAGACAAGGTAAAACCTTGCACAGCCATACTCTTGCATCGCTCTATGGAGTCTTCAGATTCACTGAAGATAACAATGCTGCAAGACTGGTGGCTGAGCAGGATGCCATGAACCATGCCCAGAGTCCCAAGGTTGCTAGTGTAACTGAGCGACCTTGTGCTGCTTTAATGTCTGCAGAGAGTTTCCAGGTACACTCAATGAAGGAGATGTTAAACAGTTTCTTGAACTCTAGCCTGACCACTGAAATCAGTGATGGTTGTGAGGAAACTGACGATGCTGATCTGGTAGCCATGATTGCTAAAACCTTTAACAGGTTTAAGCATAAATCTAAAAGATTTAATGGCCCAAACAATGCTTCCAGCTCCAGCTCTCTGGATAAAACCAATCTTACCTGCTATAAATGCGGTAAGAAAGGTCACTTTTCGAAGGAATGCAGATCTAGTCAGTTGAACAACCAAACTGGCCCCCTATCCCTAATTTCAATCGGCCTGGTGATAGCTACAAAGCTAAATATAAGAAGCTTAAGGCCCAGATTGCCCTCCTGTCCATGAAAAAGGAAAAGGATCAGTGCTTAATGGCACAAACTGAGGGAAAATGGGAGTACTCTGATGACTCATCAGCTGATGAAGAAGAGGAAAGGGACATGTGTTTCATGGCCTTGGAAGATCAACAGCAACATGTGGCAAAAGAAGATGTCATCACTGGAAGATGGGTGGACATCATCTTGAAAAAGGTATGTGATTATGACAACCAAGTTGACCATGAACTGAAACTGGACCTGGCTGAATCATTAAGTGGTGATTTAGCTTTTGTGGAAACTGTAAGAGCAGATAGTGAAAGATATCTTGACACTATCTTAATTGAACTGAACAATGTCAAGCCACAACTTAATAATTTACAAAGTGTCCAGTTGGCTCTCAAGGAGTCAGTTTTAAAGAACAAAAGATTATCAAGTTATCAAGTCATGGGTAAAAGCATCTGGTAAGAACTATGATGCATTTTCTAGAACTATCGATGCCCAGAAGAATGCATGGAAATCTGGAGATCTGGAGATGGCAGCTCTCATACCAGATCTTCATGCATTGCCTCCAGCTCTCAGGGTTGAAACTTCTTATGATCAACCTGAAGCTGTTGAAACTGAACCCATTGAGACCACCCCCATTGAGGTTAAAACTGGAGCCAAACAGGCTAAAGCTCCAGTAAAAAAGGCCACTGGTAACAAGCCTTTACCTCAAAAGTCTAAGGAGCCCAAGACCCGACAGACTAAAACTCTAGCTGAACCAAGGTCCAAGGTTCAGCTGCCTGATGAAAAAGATATTTTGTTTAAATTGGAAAGTCAACTCCAACTTTTGTCTCGACAGGTTCAGAGTTGTACTGCCCGGATTAAAAATCTGGAAGGAGGTTCATCACCTCCAGTTTTCAAACAAAATATTAAACCCTCCTCAAAACCTAAACAAAAGAATGTTCCATCTGGAACAAAATCTGATAAGAAAAAGGGGAGTAGGTATCAAATACCAATCGTTTTTACTCCTGCACCTGGATCTGGTGAAAAAGATCCAGATGCAGCCTCCAGTTCAACACCACAACAATCAACTGTGACTTCTATAGAGAAGTCCAGTGAACCCATCAAGAAAAGATGGGTTCACAAGAATAACTGATGATTTTTGTGGGTGTGCAGGGCGATCGAAAGAAGAATATCTGGTATCTGGACAGCGCTGCTGGCCGGACTATGACCGGATTTAAGCCCCTGCTCGAAGAGTTCACTGTCCAAGATGGACCAACAGTGACGTTTGGTAATGATCAATCTGGAAAGACTGAAGGATATGGTGTGCTCAATAATGGACAAGTCGAATTCAAAAGAGTTGCATTTGTGAATGGTTTGAAATACAACCTGATCAGTGTCAGCCAACTTTGTGATGATGGCTTCAGAGTTTTGTTCGATATTGCTCAAGGCACCATATTTAACAAGGATTGGAAAGTGGTGATGGTTGCACCAAGAAAAGGTAATGTGTACATCATGGATATGGAACCAGCTCCAAAAGAGCAGTGTTTCTATACCAAGGCTGATGAGGACACCAACTGGTTGTGGCATAAAAGATTATCCCATCTTAATTTCAAAAATATTAACAAGTTGTCTCGCAAGCAACTGGTTGATGGGATACCTCAAATTTCTTTCAATAAAGAAAAGCCATGTCCAAGGTGTGAGATGGGCAAGCAGAAAAAGGCCAGTTTCAAAACTAGGCAAAACTTTAGCATCACTGAACCTCTTCACATGCTTCATATGGATCTTTTTGGTCCAGTGAATGTTCAGACTAGAGCTGGAAAGAAGTACACTCTAGTTGTGGTTGATGAATTCACCAGATACTGCTGGGTGGTATTCCTCAGATCCAAAAGTGATGCACCTGCTGAAGTCATCTCTCTCATCAAAAGAATTGAACTCAAGCATACTCGAAAAGTTTGTCAGTTGCGAAGTGATAATGGTACTGAATTTCAAAATAAGGTACTTAAAACATTTTGCAATGACACTGGCATCTCTCAAAGCTTCTCATCAGCACACTCTCCAGAGCAGAATGGAGTTGTAGAAAGAAAGAATCGTACACTGATAGAAGCAGAAGTATGCTATCTGAATCAGGTCTTCCCACCAGTTTTTGGGCTGAGGCAGTTGCAACTGCTTGTCACACCCAAAACCGGTCAGTCTACATTAAAAGACATAAGAAGACTGCCTATGAAGTACTCAGGAATCGTAAACCAAATATTGGATACTTTCATGTATTTGGTTGTCCAGTTTATATTTTAAACGATTCCAGTCAGCTTGGAAAGTTTGATGCAAAAGCTGATGAAGGGGTATTTTTAGGTTATTCAGATATTCGAAAGGCCTTTAGAGTTTATAATTATAGACTCCAAAAGGTTCATGAGACAATTCATGTCACATTCGACGAATCAACTGAAGCAATCAACAAGAGACCAAACCTTGATATTACTCCAGTCGTTCCAATCAATTTTGGTGAAACTGACCAAGTTCATCAGTCAGTTGTTTCACCAAAAGATGTTTCCAGTTACAACAAATTGGAACCAGTTAAGAAGAAGAACACCACCAGTGACACATCATTCTATCCCTCTATCAATTTTAACTTACCACAAGAATTGGTGATTGGATCTGATGTACGTGCCACTCCAATATCAGCACCAGTTCAAACTCCAACTTCTCCAGTTATTCAAGAAATGCATGTGAATGAAGAATTTCATGTTGCAAATCGTGACCTCATTGACTCTGATGAGGATGTAGAAATAGTTTGGACTGATCCTCCTCCAGATGCTACTGCAACTGAAGAAGATCACCAGGTGACTTGCACTGATATTGTTTTACACCAGCCTAGTCAATACACTAGATGGACTCGAGCACATCCAATTGAACAGATTGTGGGAAATCCAAATAGTGGGGTTCAGACTAGAAGAGCCACCAGTGAGAAATGCTTAAACGTCACCTTCTTACCTCTAATTGAACCAAAGAAGATTGACGAGGCTATGGCAGACCCAAGCTGGGTGGAAGCTATGCAAGAAGAGCTCGTCCAGTTTGAAAGGAACAATGTTTAGGAGCTTGTTCCTTGTCCACCAGGGTTAAAGAAAGAACCCATTGGTACCAGATGGGTCTACCGAAACAAGATGGATGAAGATGGCCATGTTGTAAGAAACAAGGCCAGATTAGTTGCCCAGGGTTATTGTCAAGCAGAGGGCGTTGACTTTGATGAAACTTTTGCTCCAGTTGCAAGACTTGAAGCCATCAGAATATTTCTGGCTTATGCAGCCCATCTGCAGTTCAAGGTCTTCCAGATGGATGTCAAAAGTGCGTTCCTAAATGGAACATTGGAAGAAGAAGTTTATGTTAAGCAGACTCCAGGTTTCATCGATGAGAAGCATCCTTATTGGGTCTATAGACTGAACAAAGCTTTGTATGGTCTAAGACAAGCCCCAAGAGCCTGGTATGATACTCTAACTAAATATCTTCTTAAAAATGGCTTTCAAAGAGGTGCAATAGATAATACCATATTTATCTTGAAAGAAAGAGGTAATATCTTATTGGTACAAATTTATGTTGATGACATTATATTTGGTTCAACTGATGATGCAATGTGTAAAAAGTTTTCTAAAATCATGTCATCTGAGTATGAGATGAGTTTAATGGGTGAATTAACATTTTTTTTAGGTCTTCAGATTAAGCAAACTGAAAATGGAATTTTCATAAACCAAGGAAAATATGTCAGAGATTTGTTAAGAAAATACAAATATGATTCAATCCCATCGAAAAACACACCTATTGCAGCACCATTAAATTTGGACTCTGACCCAACTGGCAAACCAGTGAACATAACTGACTATCGTGGTATGGTTGGTTCACTGATGTATTTGACTGCTAGTCGACCAGATATAATGTTTGCAACATGTCTATGTGCCAGGTTTCAGGCTAACCCTAAAGAATCACATTTGCACGCTGTAAAGCGTATCTTTAGATACCTGAAAGGGTGTCCTAATCTTGGTCTTTGGTACCTCAAAGGCTCAGGATTAGACCTAATGGGTTATTCAGATTCATATCATGCAGGTTGTAAGATAGATAGAAAATCAACAACTGGTGGTTGTCATTTCCTTGGAGGAAAACTGGTAAGTTGGACCAGCAAGAAGCAGACTTCAGTCTCTATGTCCACTGCTGAGGCACAATACATTTCTGCGGCCAGTTGTTGTGCCCAGATTCTCTGGATCAAGAACCAGTTACTAGATTATGGTCAAAAGTATACAAGGACCCCAATCTTTTGTGACAACACCAGTGCAATTGCTATATCTCACAACCCAGTGATGCACTCCAAAACAAAGCATATTGACATCAGGTATCATTTTATTCATGATCATGTTATGAAAGGAGACATTGAATTACATTTCATCCCCACTGACAAACAGTTAGCTGATGTTTTTACAAAACCTCTCGATGAGAAAACCTTTAAACATTTCATCAGTGAACTGGGAATGTTAAATCCTTAAAACTGGAGATTTCTTTGTTATTGAACGCGTCAGTGACACTGATGAAGTTCTCCAGTTGAGGAGGTCCAGATAATCTTTGCTCGCCAGGCTATCGAACGCCTTTGTGATACTATCCTGGCACTAATCGATTTCTGGATCATCATTTTAGGGGGAAAGACTCAAAATAATTTTCTGACAAAAATTCGTTTTATTTGAAAATGGCAACTGGAGAGTTTTCCAGTTGGAAACTGGCACTGGACTGATCCTCCAGTGACCAGATTCAGTCTTGTCTCAATTTTTTTTATAACGTTAGAAATACTTGGTCAATATGTGTGACACGTGATGGTACTCGAGTGTTTTAAACCACTTGATACCATCATCTGACGTGTTTAAAGTCATTTTGGTATTTGACAACTGTTTGTATTGGGAAAATAAAAAGTGAGTGGGCGCGTGGGTAAGATAAGCCGTCGTAGCATTTAATGTTGACATGGTAACATTTAATGCTGACATGGTAAATTATGATTTTATTTCAAAATTCAAACTTATTTTGTAAAAATATCTACAAAATTGATTTTGTTAATAAAATATAGTTTTTGGTATTACATTGGGATCTTGAATTCCTTATAAATACCCTTATTTACTCCGAACACATTTACTTTCCTTCACATTCTTTCATTTACTTTCCAATCATCTAAATTGCTTCATTTCTCTCTCTGCTTCATAAATCAAGAACCCTAATCCCTAAATTTCAATTTCATTTTCCAATGGCACCTAGATCATCCCGTTCAAGAGATGTAAATCTCTTGACTGTTCCATATGCTCCTTCACCAGATGTCAAACCGGCATCTGGTTCTCCTAGTAATGCTTCGATCATCAAATTCAATCCAAATAATCCGATGGCAAGCTTACAAGGATCTCAAGGGTCCAATACCCTTATTGGTAGAATCCAAATTTTTTTGAAGGATTCTCCAATAGGACCCTCATTCTCTCTAAACCCACGCAAGATATTTCACGACTACTTGTGTGAGTTTTGGTACACTGCCACTCTTTCTTCAGATTGTTCCTCCATCACTTTCACATTAAAAGGTGGAACAATCCAGTATACCTTGTCCGCTGACGTGTTGAGGGATGCCTTACACCTCAACTACTGGAGAGAGGGTGAATCTCCAGTTGTCTTACCCCCAATTATTAATTTCCGTCAAGTCCTCCTAGAAATGGGACATAAGGAGTGCTTGGACAATGGGGTTTTGAAGACGAAGGGTGCGATGACCATGAAGGGTCTTACACCTTCATGGAGGTACTTTTTCATCCACCTGGTGGAGAGTATGGGTGGGAGTTCTGGTGGTCTTGACCAGATTAACTCCTCACAAGCAGAGATGGCATACTGCTTGTGGAATGGATTGAGAGTAGACTTTGCCGATATCTTGTTCAGAAGCCTAGTACAAAAACTGAAGGGTACCAGGGGAGTTTGTATCCCCTTCTCAAGGTTTCTCTCTCTGCTTCATAAATCAAGAACCCTAATCCCTAAATTTCAATTTCATTTTCCAATGGCACCTAGATCATCCCGTTCAAGAGATGTAAATCTCTTGACTGTTCCATATGCTCCTTCACCAGATGTCAAACCGGCATCTGGTGCTCCTAGTAATGCTTCGATCATCAAATTCAATCCAAATAATCCGATGGCAAGCTTACAAGGATCTCAAGGGTCCAATACCCTTATTGGTAGAATCCAAATTTTTTTGAAGGATTCTCCAATAGGACCCTCATTCTCTCTAAACCCACGCAAGATATTTCACGACTACTTGTGTGAGTTTTGGTATCCCCTTCTCAAGGTTTCTCTCTCTTTGCTTTTGACAAATTCTGGGCAGTGAAGCATATACAAGCACAGATTCACCTTACACTGTGCCAGATTTGTTGAGGAATTTAGACTCTCTAGTATCTGAAGCTGGAGAGGTCAAAATTCCAGATCGAATGCAACTGGCATTCGCTAAAACTGATGCACCAATCGAAGGTGAGTCAGAAAGACAACTGGGCGGGCCTCAAAATAATGAGGGACCCTCCAGTTCGTCTAATGTTATGGTTGAGGATAGAGCAACCATAACTGAGGCAACTCCAATAACATCTATCCCTGGTGAAGATACCTCGGTATCTGATCCTCCAACAGATGCACCCATCCAGGAAACTGGGGAAGGTCATCTGGAGACTGACCCTTCTGGTCAGCCCTCAGTTACATTCATGGATCTGGACATGAATGTTAATGACGAGGAAATCCTTATAGAGTCTTCGGATTCTGAAGGAACTGCTTCAGACTTGGAGATTTTTGATTCTGCTGTACCAGATCAAAACCCTTCATCTCCAGTCTCGCTTCCAGATGAATCAATTTCACTTTCACCATCCCAACAAAATGTGCCTACTGATATACCATTCCCAACTTATAACTATATGTATGGAAACAGACGTATGGCTCCTTCACCAACTGGGCAATTCTCACTCCTTCGAGAAATGCCACCACCACCGCCGCCGTTGTTCACACTTGAGCATTCTCAGCATGAACAACACATTGAACTTCCAGTCCTTTCTTCTACCACCACTCCTACTATTTCTTCAACTGCTGGTATGTCAACTGGGGAGACTTCTCTAAGTTTGCCTCCTCCAGTTGCTCCAGTAGAAGCTGCTGCTGGTCCAGTGACACCTTCTCCTCCGTCACTGGACAGTCAAGTTGTCTCTATTCAAGCCGATATCCAAAACCTTTTAACCAGGGTGGAGGATATTCAAAAGACAATTGACAAAAACACCAAGTCTTTCTCCAGATACCACAAGGATCACTTGACCAACATTAAAGTGGTTGATCTGGGGATTAACAAGTTTTCATCAAATGAAGACTTGGTGTTCAACAAGCTAAATGAGTTGGTCACTGGTTGCAAGAATCTGGCAACATCTTTGAAGGAAGCCTTTGACCTTACTCAGTCCAAGGTCACAACCTCAATCTCCAATTTGCTTGGCAACACTGTAAGAACATCTGAAGTAGATTTAAGGGAGATTGAAAGGCAGGTAAAGGAATTGGTTGAAAAACCTGACCTAAATGTGACTGAACTTGGAGAGCAGTTAATGACTTCAGTTGGTCAGAAGATAGAGGATACGCTGGGTGCTAGAGAACAACAATTGATTGAAAGGGTGATGTCTGAGATCACCAAGTTGGCCACTCCTCAGGTTGATCTGGCCCCACTCACTAGTGAGATCAACCAATTGAGAGGCAGCATTGACAATTTGAACACCCAAGTATCTCTTTATGCTCAATCTTTGGATAAACTGACAACTGAAGTAGAAAGCTTGAAGAAGAAGGATGAAGAAGTGAAGGATAAGGTGGTTTCTGGTCTGGATGAAGACTCCAAGCTTTTAAATGAACTAAAAACTGGTCAAGAATAGGTTACAGCAAATGTTTTGACCCAGTCAAAGGAGACCAACCATCTGTGGAGGTCTTTCAGGATGATGTGTGGAATTTTCAAGGAGTGCAAGGACATGCAAACATGGTAGCCTCTTGACCGGTTGCCATCTCACCCTTCTGAATGGGAAACTATTAGGGCAGGTCTAGATGCTGCCAAGGGGGAAAGAAGTGCAGTCCTTGCACCAGTTGCACCTGGAAGAACCCCATCTGAAAGTCAATCTGGTGGTGAATTGATTGTGGCTGCCAGTACTGAAGCTGGTGAGCAAAGAATTGTTGAAACTGGTAATGTAGGTGATAGGGGGAATGTTGTTGATAAGGGCAAAGGTTTAGCAGTTGATGTATCTGCCCAGCCGGCCACTGATGTACCAATGTTAGAAACTGGCAATGCTGATGTACTTCCTCCAGTTTCAGATAGTGATAGCAGAAGATTGGCTAGACTTGGCAATGATATTAAAGAAAGAAAGAAAATGAAACAAAGAAACCAAGCTGAAGCCAGAGCACATCTTGCACAGATCAAACTGCTTGATATGAGTGATGCTCATCTTTTGGGAATCACTAAGGAGGAGTATGCCAGGATTAAGAATGATCCCAGGATAGTTGACCAGTTGAAAGAAATGCTTGATGTTGAACTGGACAGACACTATCCTGAGGATGAAGCTGAATTTGATGCCAGAAATTTGAACATATCAGTGGAGAAGGCGAAGGAGAACAGGGCCAGTGGGATTCTAAAAAGAATTGAACATGTAAAGAAGGTTGTGAAAAGGGTTTTGAATCCACCAAGAAGGATTTCTCAACCAAGAAGACCACTGACCAGAGATGCTGACCTTAGCACGTTTGTTGAACCAACTGGCGAAGTATCTAATGAAGACATCAAGTCTGCTGTACTGTATGCTGGTGCTGGGAGTATAAAAATAACAAATGAATCTGAAGCAAGAAGCTATTACTCCCAGATCATGGCAACCAGAAGACATAGTGGGACTATCAATGGTGTCAATGTAACAATCAAGCCAGGCACCAAGTACTTTCATGTTGAAGTTAGTTATACCAGAGGGCCACTGGTTAAAACTCACAATCCTGGTGCAATGCAGTATGGGTTCAGTGAATGGGTTGAAATGGTGAATGTTTTGGATGCCAAGGCACAAAAGAATAGGTTTGAGAAAGCATGGGTGAACTTCTTAAGGGGCAAGATTCAACACAAAGAAAATCTGGAGCTAAAGTTGAATATTGACCCTGAAGACTCACAACCTATCTCTTCAGTGACCAAGAGAAGAAGAACTGGCGAAGGGCCATCTCATTAAGTTCTCTTTTCAATGTATCTACTTGTATTTTATTTACATTCTGTAACTTGTATAAATTTCATTTCCTTGTATAAATGAAGTTACCAGTTTGTAACCACAAGGTAGATAATAGATTAGATCTAACAAACTTAAAAGAAAAACCCAAGACATTTATTGATCTATAAAAATGCCTTGGAAAACTTAGATATATTTAATCGAACAAGTCTCTCCTGTTTACACTTGTACAGATACAAGGATTGAAAAAGACTTGCCAATATTTCTAGACAAATAGGGGGAATTTGTTAGGACCAGTTTACTGGTAAACTGGCCAGTCTCCAGTTGCACCTGGAGACCGAGTGAAACTGGAGACCCAGATGATTTGTCCAGAAATATATTGAAGTCCAGTTGCACTGTACAGTCAACGCAACTGAAGACTTCCTCCAGTTGAGAACTGACCAGTTGAAAAATCCTTCCAGTTGGAGTCAAAGACAACAAGTGGAAGATAGAGAATGACAATGGCAGCGAAGCCCAGTTGACATTCTAGTCAGTTACAAACTGGAGACCTTCAGTGGAAAGCTCTTACAAAGCTTTACACTGATTACGAGGAATTGACTTTTATGCTTTATGTGCTTTTACCCGGATAATAAGATTCATCTTATTATTTAAGTAATAAAAGGTACATAAAGCTGGTTGAATAAAGTTGCTTTATGCTGCAACTTTACACTGCATTTTAAGGAATTAAATGCTATTCCTTAAATGCTCTCAACCACATTTGTACGGCCAAAGTTAACATCCCAATGTTAACTTTGCCTATAAATACAAGTCATTGCACAACAAGAATATCAACTTCTTCGAACACACTTTGAAGGAATTCACACTTTGCATACCTGCAATATTCTTGGTGAACTTGTGCAATATTCTCTCAATCGTTAAAAGGAACATTTCACAACTTTAAGTGTTTCGATTGTTTTGAGAAATTCCAAGTGTAGATCAATTGTAGTTCATAGGTTGTTAGGATATTTACATACTTTGTATTATCTTGGTTCCGCAACAGCCTTGTAATTTATTTAATGTTAATAAATAAATTACACTTGACAATTACATATTGTCTCACCAATTTACTTTACAAGTTATTTGTATTATTGCATTGTTCTTTACTTATTGTCACTTAAATAAGTAATCTATCTAGAACTTGGTATATACTCTCTGTAACTGGTCGTCTCCAGTTCAGAGCTTATATTGCAAAGTAACTCCACCATCGACATTGAGGTGTCTTCAGGTAGTACCATCTATTGAGTTGGGACTTACAAGTGGTATCAGAGCAGAAGGCTAATAAACTTGCCTAGATCTGCTTAAGATGAACACTACTGAAGGTGGAGATGGTTCTGGTTCAGGTGAAAACCCCTTGAATACTAATGCACAACCTTTTCAAAATGTTAATACAAACCCTCCTCCTCCTACTACCCCAAATCACGTCCATGTACATTATTCTAACACTCCTGTTCCAAAATTTGATGGAAACAGTGAGACCTTTGGTACATGGAAGGCCATAATGCTTTTGGATTTCGGTGGGATAGAGAGGTATATGTTGAAAATCCTTAAGGATGGACCATATATACCCATGTCTCTTGGGGTAAGTCCTCTTCTTGATCCAACTGGAAGAAGAGGTTCAAGAGAAAAGCTCGAAGACCATTGGTCTGATGAGGATCATAGACTTGTAGATCTGGACACCAGACTCAAGAACATGATCCTTGGAGCTGTCCCTGAAGATCTAATTCCAACACTTGTGTTGTTCCCCAGTGCAAAGTCAGTGTGGGATGAATTAGATATTCAGTTTGAAGGAGGTGATGACACTATTGTCACCAGAAAAGTTGCCTTGAACAAGAAGTATGAATCCTTCTTTGCCTTGCCCAATGAAAGTCTAACTGGTACATACACCAGATTTTCTAGCCTCATTAATCAGTTGAGAGGCTTGGGTGTAGAGAAGGATAAGGATATTCTTCTTGAGAAGTTTTGTGATATTCTTCCTTCCAAATGGGAAAAAATGGTTCTTGTCTTAAGACAAGGTAAAACCTTGCACAGCCATACTCTTGCATCGCTCTATGGAGCCTTCAGATTTACTGAAGATAACAATGCTGCAAGACTGGTGGGTGACTTGTGTTGTTCATATTTGAGAATTGAAGTATTTAGTAAATTTAATTTAAAACTAAATAGTTTATGACCATAATAGAGCCGGCCTGTTACCGATCATAAATTATTACGTTCTAAATTAAAGTTACTAAATATGGAAGTAATCAAATGTGATCGTTTGTGGTGCGAGAGACTAGAATGTAGATTGGTTATGACATTGATGATTTGAGTAAGTTCTTTTGGTATGAGTTATACACTTGTTGGAATTGACGTAGAGTCGCAGAGCATGATTTTTGTGACATGGATTATTGAAATGATGGTAGGAATGTTACTATCTCTGCATAATTGTTATTGTTTGTGTAAAATGATACCATGCTAGTAAAGACTTGAGTAGTAGATAAGAAAAGAAAAGAAAAGATAGTGTGAAAGTGACGTTGATTATAGAAATAGTTCTTGACTTTGAGCTTTTGAATGACTAGAATGGTATGGAGGTGAAAGGTGATGAGCGTTCATTTTGTGATAAAAACCCATATCGAAAGGCTTCATTTCAATGTCTAATTGAGTTAATATTCCGGAACTATTGATACTTAATGGATTCTATGTTTACGCAGGTTCATGGAAGATGCGAGTGAGGGTAAATGGCATCAAGTGACTCAAGATGGAAGCCTATGAAGTTACAAGACACAAGGAGGTGATTCGGAAGCCAGACGAAGCAAAATGAGAAGCAGCAGGAGCTGCCAGCACCGCTGGCACCTTGCCAGCGCCGCTGGCCCATGCCCAGCGCCGCTGGGTGGCCCAGTTCAGCAACCGACCTAAATCACTATTTAAGCCGAAACAGCCCTCAAAACCCTAAGAGAGAGCTGATTCAGCAGCCCTAGCCGCCCACATCAAATCCTAGGTCGACTTTGCAGATTCCAAGGAGGTTTTGGAGCTTCTAACACCTTCTGATCTTCATTCTCAACCTAGATCTACTCTTTTATTTTACTTTCAGTCGGTAAACAATGTCTTTCATCTTTTCAAACTTTGTTATTCCTTTAATAATGGTAGGCTAGTAGGCTGAATACTTGTTTGGATCGATGTGATCATGTAGACGTGTATCTATTTTACTTTATTTGTTAGATCTGTTGGAGTGTGTTTTACTGTTTATCGTAGATCCATGTTTTACTAGTTCTTCATATTATTATCGGTTCTATATTCTGCATGTATTAGTTTAATTCTGATGATCGGTCTATAATCATACACTAGGATTAATACATAAGGATGGAAAACACAAAACATGTAATCAATCATTACTAAAACACGAAGTCCATAATCTATCAATTACATATAAATGAATAAGACATAATCAAATCTAAGTTGCTGTTGTCACATCAACATGCATCAACAAACTCCCTCTTGACAGCAGCATCTTCGATTTCTTCAGTCTTCAAAAATCTTCATCATCCATCAAATAACAATCGTTTGCTATTTGCATGGATATTTTCATGTAAGCAGACTTGGAGAATCTTACGATATCGATCTTCTTCATTCTTCCAAAATGGTAAAAATGAGCATTCAGTGTCGTATAATTTTCTCTGATCATTTCTTGAGAAGTTCACCAACTGCATTGGATCATACATCCTTCTCAACAATATCTTCTTCTTTGAGTCTGCATACATCTTGGCTTCACCAGAATTTCGATCAATCTCCCAATTATCCAGTTTATCCAAGACATCTTGTGCCCATTTCTTGGCAGGGACTTTGATCATACATTTGATATCACGTTGAATATACTCAACACTTTTATCTGGCTTCACCACCTTCTTCTTTCGTCTTGGTTCAATATGAAACTTTGGTTTTTCAGAGTCTTTCATATTCGATCTCAACTTGAAATCTTCATGAAGATTCTTACCAATCACATCTGCAAGACCATAACTACTTGGATTGATAATCCTGTTATTTCCTAGTTCATGTAAGTCTTCTTCACACAAACTTCTGAAATGTCTCTCACGCCATGCTAGATATTGACAACCTTCTGGTCTTTTAAGAACAAACAGCTTCAGTTCTTCATCATAAAACCAACTCCAGATTATTGTCTTATATCTTGCAGCATCTTTATCTGAGATATGAGTCCAATACATGATGGGTTTCATAGTATCCCATGTGACTATATAATCATTGATTCTTTGACCAGGCACAAGTCTATCAATCTCATGTAGTGGATCATCTTCTCTGAGAGGTACAGGATAATTATTTGGATTAAAAGGTCTTGTCAAATTGATTTCCCAGTGAAAAGGAATCAATGCATCATCAATCCTAGCATATACCACGAAGTTTAAAACTTTAGCGGAGCTACTAATTGAAGTTTGAAGCATTCTTTCCTTAACTTCTTTCCTCTTTATCTCCAACTCTTTTCTTTCTTCCAAAGATGGGTCTTCAGGAGTTGAATCCCAAACATCATCAAACCCATAAGGTTTCTTGAATATATTCATATCCGGTTCAGGAACAAGCTCACCCTCCTCAAGTTCATCACCATCGAAGAGTAATTCTGTATCATCTGTATCATCTATTAAGATTACACAAAATGAACACCGGAATACAATGAATAATCATGATAATAATAATAATAAAGATGAAATATAATTGCATTGAAATAAGATAAATTACATTCACATGTCGTAAACTTATTACATGCAACCTAATATACACTTTATCAATCTTTATCAAAATCATAAGTTGAATCAAAATCAGAATCAGAATCAGAATCAGATTCCAAGGCTGTTTGCCTTTGAATCTGTAATTCTTTTTCTCTTTCAGTTTCTGCTTCTTGCTGTTTATCTAATAAGTTATCAAATACAGAATGAAAAGCATTTTCTTCGGTATTATAGTCATGTCCAAATTTTGCCTTAACTTCACGCTTTAATCGTTCAGTTTCAGCTTCAACTTGATCATCACTTAAATAATCAACCGATTTTGAAGAATTACCTGAATCAAGTGCTTCAATAACTTCAGCCTCTCGAGGAGCACTTGAACCACCCGCACCAGAAGTACCAGTCTGGGTAGTATCTCTTTCTGTCTCCCCCTGAGTCTCAACCCCTTTTCCTTTGTCAGAAACTGGGCGAGAATCACTCCTATTACCAGCATTATCAGCATCATCATCTTCATTCTCACGTCTTGGCTGAACTGCTGATAATCTGCAGACTTCTTCAGGAACATCTCCCCCTTGATTCTTGACCCAGTTGATCAAAAAGGTCAAAGTACCTCGAACAGTCGTAAGATCAGACTCTAACGTATCAACACGAGTCTGAAGAACATCTATACGCCTAACCAGGGAGTAATCTGAAGGAATAGGAGGAAAAGTAGGCAATCTGGGCAATATTGATCTGGCAGGAGGCAAAAGTGGACGTAATGGTACACTGCCAGCAACAGTAGGAACTGGTGCTGTTGAGACAGCAGGAATATCAGCAGCAGCTGCAGATACTGAAGTAGCCTCAGAAATTCGTGCACGCTTAGCTCTACGATAAGTGAGAGGAGCATCCAGTGTCCTCTTCGGTCCAACATTACTTGTACCTTCATGTAATGGACTTGATGCCATATCTCTATGTTCCAATTGTTCTTGATAATCAGATACAACTTCTTGTTCAGCACCAACATTCTCATCCAGATTAACTTCTTCTTGAACAGATTGATTCGTTTCAGAAAGAACCGGTGAAGAATGACATGCCTTACTCCGACGCTCTCGGCGTAAAGCACCAGGTACATCTTCTCGAGAAAAGTGATATGAATTATCACTTCCTGAAGCAGCAGGTACATCATGAGCCATCTTAGTTCGATGCTCATTACCAGAATCAGCAGCGACACTATCATATTCATCTGTGTCTGCTTCAACAACATCATCACCATCATTCCCACTATCAGAATCATCAGAATCACCATCCGAACTATCATCTGAACTTTCTTCATTCTCATGATCAGAATTGTCTTCATCATCCACTAACATATCATTCTCAAAACGAGATCGATAATTTGGATTAATTAAGTGACCAAACAAAGGTGGATTATTTAGACCAGCTACATTTCGAGTATTGGCATCTAAATCAGCAAATATACGTAAAGGCCAAGCATGTGGTACATAGCGAGGACCTTGATCAAATACCAAGTTCGGACAAAAATGTCTAACTATCGCCATAACAAAACGAGGATATAATAGAAACCTATTCTTCGCCTTGGCATTGATTTGATCAACAAACGCATGATAGAAGTATGTTGAAAACGGATAAGGTCGATTATAGACCAAAGCAACCATCTGCGAAGAAATCTGAGCAGAAAGCTGATCAAATCCAGCCTTACGATTGCTCAGACTTACTAACAACACGTAAGCAAGGTATCTCCAACGTCCTTGAAATCCACTCTTATCAAAAGGAAGCTTTATTTGACCAACATATCCCATTCTTTGAAAACACCGACGAATAAGGTCAAAATCATAAGTTGAATCAGAATCAGAATCAGATTCCAAGGCTGTTTGCCTTTGAATCTGTAATTCTTTTTCTCTTTCAGTTTCTGCTTCTTGCTGTTTATCTAATAAGTTATCAAATACAGAATGAAAAGCATTTTCTTCGGTATTATAGTCATGTCCAAATTTTGCCTTAACTTCACGCTTTAATCGTTCAGTTTCAGCTTCAACATTCTCATCCAGATTAACTTCTTCTTGAACAGATTGATTCGTTTCAGAAAGAACCGGTGAAGAATGACATGCCTTACTCCGACGCTCTCGGCGTAAAGCACCAGGTACATCTTCTCGAGAAAAGTGATATGAATTATCACTTCCTGAAGCAGCAGGTACATCATGAGCCATCTTAGTTCGATGCTCATTACCAGAATCAGCAGCGACACTATCATATTCATCTGTGTCTGCTTCAACAACATCATCACCACCATCATTCCCACTATATCAGAATCATCAGAATCACCATCCGAACTATCATCTGAACTTTCTTCATTCTCATGATCAGAATTGTCTTCATCATCCACTAACATATCATTCTCAAAACGAGATCGATAATTTGGATTAATTAAGTGACCAAACAAAGGTGGATTATTTAGACCAGCTACATTTCGAGTATTGGCATCTAAATCAGCAAATATACGTAAAGGCCAAGCATGTGGTACATAGCGAGGACCTTGATCAAATACCAAGTTCGGACAAAAATGTCTAACTATCGCCATAACAAAACGAGGATATAATAGAAACCTATTCTTCGCCTTGGCATTGATTTGATCAACAAACGCATGATAGAAGTATGTTGAAAACGGATAAGGTCGATTATAGACCAAAGCAACCATCTGCGAAGAAATCTGAGCAGAAAGCTGATCAAATCCAGCCTTACGATTGCTCAGACTTACTAACAACACGTAAGCAAGGTATCTCCAACGTCCTTGAAATCCACTCTTATCAAAAGGAAGCTTTATTTGACCAACATATCCCATTCTTTGAAAACACCGACGAATAAGGTCAAAATCATAAGCTAATTCTACTGCTTCGTCTGATTCATCACCCAAGTGCAGAATTTCACGAAGTATCGCAGCATTAAAATCAAAAGTGATTCCTTCGACAGTTGCTCTAACAAAGCTACGACCATTAACCATGACCTGATGAGCAGTCCTCCAGAAGTCATCGATATACTGCCTCACCAATCTAGGTGAATCACAGAATGCAAAAGAAAGCCTAGAACGAGCAATAAAATCAAACATTTCATGATAGCGTTCACAATTATGTTGATCTGGATCCAGATTTAAGGCCAGATTGTGCTTCTTAAAGAACTGACGTGGAGCAAGAGCCATTTCTGCAAAAACAAATCATAATTGAAAAACAATTATAGGATTAGCACAAGAAATGAATAGCAGTCTTAGATGAACTTAATCAATAATCTCATAAGTTGGAACTGTACGAAATTAGTCTTTAAGTTCGTAAGGTAAAAATGTACGAAGATAGACCTTAAGTTCGTTAGTTAGGAATGAACGAAGATAGACTTTAAATTCGTTGGATAACAATAAACGAAAATAGGTGTTAAGTTCGTTGGGTAACAATGAACGAAGATAGCTTAGAAGCATTACTAAGTTCGTTTGTCACAAAAACTCCTAAGTTCGTTAGTTAGGAATGAACGAAGATAGACTTTAAATTCGTTGGATAACAATAAACGAAAATAGGTGTTAAGTTCGTTGGGTAACAATGAACGAAGATAGACTTTAAATTCGTTGGATAACAATAAACGAAAATAGGTGTTAAGTTCGTTGGGTAACAATGAACGAAGATAGACTTTAAATTCGTTGGATAACAATAAACGAAAATAGGTGTTAAGTTCGTTGGGTAACAATGAACGAAGATAGCTTAGAAGCATTACTAAGTTCGTTTGTCACAAAAACTCCTAAGTTCGTTAGTTAGGAATGAACGAAGATAGACTTTAAATTCGTTGGATAACAATAAACGAAAATAGGTGTTAAGTTCGTTGGGTAACAATGAACGAAGATAGACTTTAAATTCGTTGGATAACAATAAACGAAAATAGGTGTTAAGTTCGTTAGTTAACAATGAACGAAGATAGACTTTAAATTCGTTGGATAACAATAAACGAAAATAGGTGTTAAGTTCGTTGGGTAACAATGAACGAAGATAGACTTTAAATTCGTTGTAACAATGAAACGAATTTAGAAGTAACAAAATGAGTCCAATTTTCTGAAGTACAATTCCAAACGAAGTTAATCACTATCTTCGTAAGAACAAGTTTGTACTTAGAAAATTTTTCAAGATTCGTCATCACGAAACTTTCCACGATGCGACCCCTTTGACCTAATCCTGTACATAGCAACAACTCGTTAAAAGCAACTTGTTCATGCCTTGTACCAAAAAGTACCACCATCTAAAATCATCATCATAATGTAAGTATTTTACAAACATTATAATCTTGAATTAAAAACAGAACCCCAAGGTCTAAAATCAACCATTAACAAACCTGAAAATAATCAATGAACATATTAACAGCGATACCAACCACGACCATGATACGGAGAGTATGTCTCTAATCATTGAGATGCTTGACGGCAAACCATCTTGAAACACTTAAGTCCCATATTAGATGCCGTCTACAAAACTAACAAACAATGAATAGTCCAAAAATCCAATGAAGAACTTTATAAAGTTTCCGAAATCAAGTCATAAGTCAAGGTACGGGAATCAAAGGAAACACGTATCAACACTGATTATTTTCACTAAATACATGAAATGTAAAGTAAATAAATACTCTAAAGACAGATTCATGTATTCTTCCTTCACGTGCTCATATTTGCATCACAATATTGTCATTTCACACCAAAAATCTTGTCTCCACGATATCATCAGTATGAATAACACAGTATTGCAACAAAGATCAGCACTCCAACTTTATCTTCTTAACCTGAACACTGCACACTTACCAAAAACTCATTAACGCAACAAGAGCAAAGGCACAATAATGCAGAAAATTCAAGTGAAAACACACAAAATTAGGATTAACAATTACGAAATACTCAAGATTCTAATAAAAGATCAAGGGAGGTCATTCCATTGTCAAACCCTAAAAGATCACCAAGTTATTAATTAAATTCATAACTTGTAAACACTGAAACTTGTGAGATTTCAAATAACATTGACTTGTCACATAAGATTTAAAAGATCATTTTCTAAACTTAAACAAATTAATGTCCATATCAGAAAATCTTCTTTTGAACTAAACACATAACCTCATCAAGAATTCAAATGAATGAATTCAGCAAAACATATACTCAACAGAATTTAAGTAGAATCTCTCGTGCAATAAGAACTTATGAAAATACTTATTTTGACTCAATAAAATAGAAAAATAAATTAGAATAAAAATTACAGAATAATAAACTAGTCTATACACAATAGTTATCTTAATTTATTCATTATTTACAAGTGACTAGGGTACTGCTGATCAGATCAGATTAGCATTTACATAAGCCTACCAGCGAGAAATAATTCTCTTATTATTAGTTATGAACAGTGATCCAAAAACGATTACCAATATGTTTGTCCTCTTAAACACTCGGTACTTCCAGTCTCCTTTTTGGTTTGTGGCACTTTCGTATTACTTGAGCCAAGGACAGTCACCATGTAACCTAGTAAGTTACTCATGCCACAATTTTAGTTTGCGAACTTATGTGCCCCATATTCAGATACACTCTCATAATCGAAACAAGCACTAAGATTAAGACATTTGGTGATTAAAGTGAGAAAGTCTTTAAGAATCAAGTCAGCGGTGACAGGTCGGTGATTCCTCACGCGGAAAGCGACATAACTTGACTCACGTACGGAAATATACTTAACATTGCATAATGCCAAGTACTTGCATATTTGTGACATTAATTTTACTTTAAAGCACTTATGAAAACCCGTGACTTTCTATGAGACCCGTGTAGCGAACTTTCTGACAACCTATCCCAAGTTGGAAACTTTAGGTAGGCTAGGTATACAAAGACACCCCAAGGACTTACTTGTTCGAATCTCAAAGGCCACATTAGCTTCATACTTTCAACAGATTTATTTGATATTTGAATTTGAATATTTTGTCACAAATATACATCCAAAAAAGCAATACATACACATATATGTACCCGAGACCTTCTTTATAAAGACCAAATATACATAATTATAATGCAAGATCTTTCATAAGATTTAAAGGACTTGCCTATTTTAAGAACAAGTATTCTCAGCCATATATCTGAATACGTTTCCCATAAGAACATTGTATACATTTAAGTTCAGATTATAAGGAAACCTTGGTACTTTGTGCCTATCGATACATCATATAATGGTATCACTGAACTGAGCATTTTAAAGTACAATTAAGTAGGCTTAAAAGCTAAAGTATCGTCACGTCTAATCATGTAGTGCAGTAACCTTACTTTATTTATTATATTTTTGGATTTTCTATTTTTCAGATGTTTTTGTATTTTTCTGACACTAGATATATACAGACTTATACTAAGACAACTCTTTTTGTATTTTTGACTCTATCTATGTACGACTTAAACTACTAAGACACAAAAAGAAAAATTTAAGTTCTTTGAGAGAAACTACTCGGCATTCTTCATACCATTGAGTTGATATAACAACTCATGACGAGGTCTATCAAAAGCTTTAGTATAAAGATCAGCAAGGTTATCATCAGTAACAACCTTTTCTAAATGAATAAGCTTTTTCTCAAAACAGTCACGCAAAAAGTGATGCTTTATATCTATGTGCTTGGTGACTTTAAAGTTTTTCGGATTCTTAGTAATATCTATGGCAGACTTATTATCAATACAAATAGGAGAGTCTGAGATATCCATACCATAGTCGCGCAATTGTTGCTGTATCCAAAGTACCTGAGAACAGCATTGACCAGCAGCTATGTACTCTGCTTCACAGGTAGACTGTGCAACAGATGTCTGCTTCTTGCACTGCCACGATATAATTCTCCCCCCTAAAAGCTGACATCCACCTGACGTTGATTTCCTATCCGAACTGCAGCCACCATAATCCGAATCAGTATAAGCTTTGAATTCAAAGGAACCATGCATGGGATACCAAAGCCCTAGACGAGGCTTGGCCTTCATGCTCTGCTCAAACTCCTTGCACATGTTCTTATCAGATGAACCAAAAATGATATCATCAACGTAAACCTGTACAAGCAAGTAGTCCTTCCCTTTCCATTTGATGAACAACGTGCTGTCAATAGAACCTCGAGTAAAACCATTTTCATGCAAATGAGTAGACAGTTTTTCATACCATGATCGAGGAGCCTGATGTAAACCATATAGAGCCTTATCAAGACGATATACTCTATTGGGGAAATCTGGATCCTCAAACCCCTGAGGTTGATCTACATACACTTCTTCTCTAATTTCTCCATACAAAAAGGCACTCTTTACGTCAAGTTGATACACCTTTATACCTTGATAACTAGCAAATGCCAGAAATAATCGAATAGCTTCTAGTCTAGCTACAGGTGCAAAAGTCTCATCGTAATCAAAACCTTCTTGTTGCTCAAATCCTCTAACTACCAACCGAGCCTTATTGCGAGTGACAACACCTTTGTCATCCTTTTTACAACGAAAAACCCATCGCGTAGATAAAGGAGATTCACCATGAGGTAAGTCAACTAACTTCCATACATCAAGCTTCCGAAACTGAGCCAATTCTTCTTGCATCGCCTCAACCCATGACGGATCTTTAAGAGCCATTCCAACATTTTTAGGCTCAACCTGAGAGATGAAGCAAAAGTACAAGTACCAAGTAATTGCCCCAGAATCCTTAACTTCAGCAAACATACTTGACAAATTTTTCCTATTCTGATTCCTCGTGCGAACAGAGGCAGAAGCATCACCAATGATTTGCTCTACTGGATGATCCTTGTTGACTCTTGTTTGAGGAACCGTGTCGACTGTAAGATCATTCCCCAAGTTAGTCTGGACATGTTGTTCTGGAGTTTTAGGCTCTTCCTGATTTTCACCTTCCGTGTCGTCAGTATCATAGAAAGGATCATCAGGTAGCGGTATATGTAAAGGATCAGTAAGATTTTTAGGAGCAGTCTCTAAAGTAGAGTCTGCTTCTTTGGTCCCACTTGACTCTCCAGATTTAGAAGCAGGCTTAATGAATGGTGAAGAAACAGGAGAAGAGACAGGAACCGGACCGCCTTCAAGTGGATCATGAAGAGTAACTACATCTTCCACAATCGGAACACCTGTAAAAGAAACAGGACCACGAAAAGAGGTGAAGACACCATCATAATCGAAGTCATTAGCAGGACCAATGTGTACAGCAGGTTTATGACTGACAATTACCACATTTGTACCAAAATTTACTTTGCCAGTTTTCTGATTGTACACACGCCGAATTGGTGTACTAGGTACATAACCTAAAAAGAAACCCTCCTCTGATTTAGGATCAAATTTACCCTGAGGAAGTACCGTAAGAAAAGTACAAGGAACACCAAATGGCTCAACATTTTGCAAATTGGGCTTTTTGTTGTGCAAAAGTTCATAACAAGTTTTCTTGAACCGTTTAACTGTTAAAACCCGATTTAAAATGTGACAAGCTGTATTCACTGCCTCCCCCCAGAAAGTAACAGGAAGCCCTGAATCAGCAAGCATCGTCCTAGCTGTTTCTATCAAAGTCCTGTTTTTCCTCTCAGCTACTCCATTCTGCTGTGGCTCATACGGTGCACTAAATTGATGTTGAATACCCTTGGTCAAGCAAAAAACCGTAAGAGTATTGTTCTTGAACTCAGTGCCATTGTCACTCCTGATTCTCTTAACTTTAACTTCATGGACATTCTCAACTTGTCTAACAAAATCCATAAACCGGTTTGCGGTCTCGTCCTTTGTCTTCAAGAAAAATACCCATGAGTACCTTGAGTAATCATCAGTGATCACCAAACAGTAGAACATCCCTCCAATGCTTCTTACGTTCACAGGACCAAAGAGATCCATATGAAGTAGTTCGAATGGTTTGGATATAGTGTTGTGCACCTTTGATTTATGAGGATTCTTGTGTTGCTTTCCTTTCAAACATGGTACACATTTATCTTCCATCCCAAACTTCTTAACTGGAACACCATCAACTAATCCAAGACTAACAAGTTCATTCATCTTCCGAAAGTTGATATGTCCCATTCTTCGATGCCAGAGGAGAGATTCAGACTCATTTGCTTTGCTCAACAAACAGAGGGGCTCCGTTGGATTATCAACACCTAAAACTAAGCCATAGATGTCTCTCTTCCTAGGAGCTCTGAGCATAATCCATTCTTCTGGAATAACGAAACCCGGCTTCAAGATGAATGCCTCCTTTTCTGTGAAATGAACATTGTTGCCCTTGTCACAGATCTGTGAGACACTCATTAGATTATGAGTAAGTTGTTCCACATAGTTTACTCTTTCTAGAGTAAGTTGTCCATTGACGACATCTCCCTGACCGGTGATGTTGCCGCCCTTGGATCCAGCAAAACAAACATACGACCCATTTATACCAGTAAAATTGGACAAGAGTTTCCTAGGAACTCCCTGCACATAAAATGAGAGAAATTAGTTTTCATTGGGGACCCAAACCTTCTGAGGTTTGGGTCGTCCCTTCTCATCCCTTAGAATCAGTTCAGTCCAATACCCATTGCTAGAAGCCGTGGGTAGAACATGATTCTCATCTTGTCTTCTCACAGGAGAAGACTTCTGACCTCTCGTCGGAGAAGATCTAGGAGAATGAGGGCCATAAGAAGATCGAACACTCGAATGAATTTGGTCATAAAATGAATTTTGACTTTTAGGAACAGAACGATCAGGTCGTGGAGGTGTTTGAAAACGATTTGAAATCCTATGAACATTTCCTGAGGAACCTTTCAGTGGAGATTCACGTCGTTGAGGTATAGTAAACGGTTTTGGAGAAGATTGAACTTTAGCCTCATAAACCTGTTTATTATTACCCAACCCCCTTTTTCCTTCTGAAGTGGAAGCCTTTGAAGGAGAACCTGATCTTCGAGGTCTATTTGGACATACACTATAAACATGACCCTTTTCATGACAAGCAAAGCAAGAGAGGACCTTGAACTTTTTGTTTGTATCTACCTTTTTATCGGTACCTACAGATTCATTATTAGCACTAGTGTCCACTGACTTACTTGTTTTTCTTTGATTTTCCTTTTCAGGGTCTTGTTTAGTTGGTGAAATCCTAGACTTCCTAGCACCATCTTTCTCATGTCTATCTTTACTTGAAGATTTCTTAAGTGCAGGCATTAAGATGTGCTTTAAAACCTTAGTTGCTTCTTCATTAACGGCTAAGTTATCTTCAGATTTTCTAATCCTAGACTGCTTAGGTAATGGAGTGAGACGTTGCTGACTTAATTTCTTCATATCCTCAATAGCAACATCCCAGACTTTATCAATCCTCTTAGGGTCAATAGATTCTAATGGGAATTCTAACTCAGTATAGACCCTATTACTCTTATGAAGTGTAAAGTGTACAATACTGTCTTTCTGACCATAAGGAGTAGACTGATTTAAAGCAACACCTTTCAATTTCTCTTCCTTGTTAGGTTGAGAAGAACCTCCTTTAGACTCTTTTGTTCCCTCAGGCAACTTTGCCTCGGAAATTGAGTCTTTTGGTTTACCATCTACAACACTAGGTTGAAGTAGGATTTCAGGAATATTAGGTTCAACAGGAGTATAGTTATTATTGAAAGGAGGAGGCACATCTTTATAAGAAATCTTTGCAGTTTCAAGACTCTTAGAAGAAGAATTCTCAAACTTTTTCATATGCATCAAAAGCTCAGAATGTCTAGCAGAATCAGATTTAGCCTTAAATTCCAAGATTTCTATCCTAGCATCAGCAAGTTCCTTTTCTACGGTAGCACACTTTCTAGCTAACAAGGAATAAGCTTCACTACTTACTCTTTCGATAGCCACAGAATGATTGACTTTATCTTTCATTGCTCTAATGTCAGATTCTAAGGATCTAATCTTTTCCTTGAAAAATTTTTCCTTATCATTTACAGTTAGACCCTTTTTAATTAATTTATCTCTTCATCATGAGCAGTATTGACAACAGATTCTAATTTCTTAATTTGTTCATTCTTTTGTTCAAGTTCATCAACATGCGATTAACAATTTTGCAAACATGAACAATAGTATGTAAAGAATAAGATACCTGTTGGTCTGCCTCTTTGCAATCTGCCATGTAAGCAACAAAGTCATCCACAGTCATGCCAGCCGGAATCTCAAAATCTTGCATCTGCTCCTCAATAGTCTTTTCACTCTTTTCTGTGGCAGAATCATCTTTAACCTCAGCTGCTTTCACCTCTTCAGTAGCTTCACTTCATCAAGGTTCTTGACTTCTTCTAACTCATTGTCAGATTCGGAATCAGTATCATATACACCAGCAGCAACAGATTCCACATTCGAACTTTTAGTATTTTCATACAATTGCTCTTCACTGTGGTAGACTGTGGTGTCCATGAAATCATCTGGAGAATCAACTATTTGAGCCATATCATCAAGAATTTCGGCCAAATAAGCGTTATTGTTCTCATCATGAGGAAGATTCCAAACATAAGAACCATCTGGTTGAACAGCTACTATAGCCTTGTCATTTCCAGTGACATTTGCAATAGGATCATCAGTTAACAAAAGAGCTCTAGTAGGATTTTGATTGAACGGACGATTACCACCTCTATCTTGACGTGCAGGAGTAACATTTGCCTCTTTCTTAGGCCGTTGACATTCTCTGGCAAAATGTCCAAAACCTTCGCAGTTATAGCATTTCACCTTTGACTTGTCAAATCCTTGAGTACCTCCAGTAAGCTGTCTTCCTGTTCTATTCATAAACTTTTGTACTCTCCTGGTGATCATTGCCAATTGCCATTTCAGATCCATTTCTTCAACGTCATCTGGATCTATCTGGTCGTAATCTTCATCAATAAGTGCTGGATCTGTGATTCTTCCTGCAACAAAAGCTTCATGTGCAGCACACATTGCAGCAAATACATTCATTCTACCCTCAGCTGATTTCATATTCATAGGCATGGATTTGTAACCCGCAGAAGAAGATGAAATGTTTCCGAATTTCATATTTCCAGTCTTTGCACCGTCATTAGCCCTTTTACCCTTGTTACCAGCATCAGTAGCCATGAATCCAAAAGAATCATCTCCATCCATTTGTGCACCACAATTGTCTGTCTCACCAGTATTACCAACTCCCGAAAAGAAAGCATTAACATCAGCTGTTGGATTTTTCATAGTGGCATGATAGAGAGATGGATCTTGTGTGAAGTTGTCTTGAAGATCTTTTGCCTTATCCTTCATTTCTCTGTTTCTTAGAGTGGATATAACTCCATCTATTCGAAGAGAAGCATAATCAGCTCTTTCTTGCAATCCATGACGAAACTCTTTGTATGCTTTCGGCAAACCATCCAAGAATTTATCCACTATCTCAGTAGGAGTGTATCTAAGGTCAAAATAAGCTAATTCAGCAAGAAGATGTTGATATCTCAGAATAAGATCCTCAACTTGTTCATTCTTTGTGGCATTGAAGCAATCAAATTGTTTCTTAAGCATTTTAATTCTATTTTGCTTCAATAATGGATCACCTTCACAATGAGCTTCAATAGCATCGAACAATTGCTTTGAAGTCTTGTATTCTTGTTTAGGAAACAAGTGCACCAACTCTTGAGGAATGCACATACGAAGTGTGGAAAGAGTCTTTACTTCAATGGCGTAGTTAGCCTTTTCTTCGCCCGTTAATTCTCCCACCTTGTATGTAGAAGTAACTCCATTCACAGTAAGAGTGGGCCATTCATAACCTTCAGTGATCATGAGCCACATATTCAAGTCTTCTCGTTGAATGAAATCTTCAAATCGACCTCTCCACGCCCAAAAGTCAGCTAATGAGACTAACTTTGGTGGAGAATTAGTACGCCCTACCAGATGATCATGATAAACTAGAGAATTGAGATATTGGGCAACAGCATTGTTGGTTGAGGATGAAGAAGCCATAAGTGAAAAATACTGTTCAAACGAAGATAAGAATCGAACGAAATTAGATTAAATTCGTTTGAAGAAGATTCAAAACGAAAATGAAGATAACTTCGTTTTCTATCTTCGTTAGATGAAATTTAGAACGAAATTAAGTTAACTTCGTTTGCTAACTTCGTTTCGCTAAGTTCGTAAGGAAAACGAACTTAACGACAGAAAGGTGTTCGGGAGGCTATTTTTGAGAAAATAACAATCAAACAAACGATCTCAACCCTTCGATAAGATATCGAATGGCTCTGATACCACTTGTGAGTCCCTCGATAGCTACTGATCGCTCTCGAGATCGTCTATTGTTATGTCGTGAGTGCGGAATCCTCACGAGATAACTAGTTTGATTAGTTATCGTATATATTGCTAATTATCTCAATATAATCAGCCTTATGTGATCTATCTTCGTTTTCTATAGCTTAGAAACGAACTTAGTCGCCTTTGGTGTGTGTAATATCAACTGGAATCCTCACTTTAGGGTTTCCAATCGTTTATATATGTTCACGATCGATATTGGGCTTGCTGGGCTTTGTTCTTACGAACTTAGCAGTCCAGCCCATAAAACGAAGATTATCTTCGTTAGTTCCTAACGAAGATTATCTTCGTTAGTACTAAATACCATCAACATCTATGCTTAGTTATTTTCCAAGTACTTTATGTACAAGAAACCTAACATATATTATGTTTGTACTTGTATGATATACATAACAAACATCATATATAAACATATAAATAACACCAAAACATGTAATCAATCATTACTAAAACACGAAGTCCATAATCTATCAATTACATATAAATGAATAAGACATAATCAAATCTAAGTTGCTGTTGTCACATCAACATGCATCAACATCTATGCTTAGTTATTTTCCAAGTACTTTATGTACAAGAAACCTAACATATATTATGTTTGTACTTGTATGATATACATAACAAACATCATATATAAACATATAAATAACACCAAAACATGACGAAACTCTTTGTATGCTTTCGGCAAACCATCCAGGAATTTATCCACTATCTCAGTAGGAGTGTATCTAAGGTCAAAATAAGCTAATTCAGCAAGAAGATGTTGATATCTCAGAATAAGATCCTCAACTTGTTCATTCTTTGTGGCATTGAAGCAATCAAATTGTTTCTTAAGCATTTTAATTCTATTTTGCTTCAATAATGGATCACCTTCACAATGAGCTTCAATAGCATCGAACAATTGCTTTGAAGTCTTGTATTCTTGTTTAGGAAACAAGTGCACCAACTCTTGAGGAATGCACATACGAAGTGTGGAAAGAGTCTTTACTTCAATGGCGTAGTTAGCCTTTTCTTCGCCCGTTAATTCTCCCACCTTGTATGTAGAAGTAACTCCATTCACAGTAAGAGTGGGCCATTCATAACCTTCAGTGATCATGAGCCACATATTCAAGTCTTCTCGTTGAATGAAATCTTCAAATCGACCTCTCCACGCCCAAAAGTCAGCTAATGAGACTAACTTTGGTGGAGAATTAGTACGCCCTACCAGATGATCATGATAAACTAGAGAATTGAGATATTGGGCAACAGCATTGTTGGTTGAGGATGAAGAAGCCATAAGTGAAAAATACTGTTCAAACGAAGATAAGAATCGAACGAAATTAAATTAAATTCGTTTCGCTAAGTTCGTAAGGCAAACGAACTTAACGACAGAAAGGTGTTCGGGAGGCTATTTTTGAGAAAATAACAATCAAACAAACGATCTCAACCCTTCGATAAGATATCGAATGGCTCTGATACCACTTGTGAGTCCCTCGATAGCCACTGATCGCTCTCGAGATCGTCTATTGTTATGTCGTGAGTGCGGAATCCTCACGAGATAACTAGTTTGATTAGTTATCGTATATATTGCTAATTATCTCAATATAATCAGCCTTATGTGATCTATCTTCGTTTTCTATCTTCGTTAGTACTAAATACCATCAACATCTATGCTTAGTTATTTTCCAAGTACTTTATGTACAAGAAACCTAACATATATTATGTTTGTACTTGTATGATATACATAACAAACATCATATATAAACATATAAATAACACCAAAACATGTAATCAATCATTACTAAAACACGAAGTCCATAATCTATCAATTACATATAAATGAATAAGACATAATCACAAAAGAATCATCTCCATCCATTTGTGCACCACAATTGTCTGTCTCACCAGTATTACCAACTCCCGAAAAGAAAGCATTAACGTCAGCTGTTGGATTTTTCATAGTGGCATGATAGAGAGATGGATCTTGTGTGAAGTTGTCTTGAAGATCTTTTGCCTTATCCTTCATTTCTCTGTTTCTTAGAGTGGATATAACTCCATCTATTCGAAGAGATGCGTAATCAGCTCTTTCTTGCAATCCATGACGAAACTCTTTGTATGCTTTCGGCAAACCATCCAGGAATTTATCCACTATCTCAGTAGGAGTGTATCTAAGGTCAAAATAAGCTAATTCAGCAAGAAGATGTTGATATCTCAGAATAAGATCCTCAACTTGTTCATTCTTTGTGGCATTGAAGCAATCAAATTGTTTCTTAAGCATTTTAATTCTATTTTGCTTCAATAATGGATCACCTTCACAATGAGCTTCAATAGCATCGAACAATTGCTTTGAAGTCTTGTATTCTTGTTTAGGAAACAAGTGCACCAACTCTTGAGGAATGCACATACGAAGTGTGGAAAGAGTCTTTACTTCAATGGCGTAGTTAGCCTTTTCTTCGCCCGTTAATTCTCCCACCTTGTATGTAGAAGTAACTCCATTCACAGTAAGAGTGGGCCATTCATAACCTTCAGTGATCATGAGCCACATATTCAAGTCTTCTCGTTGAATGAAATCTTCAAATCGACCTCTCCACGCCCAAAAGTCAGCTAATGAGACTAACTTTGGTGGAGAATTAGTACGCCCTACCAGATGATCATGATAAACTAGAGAATTGAGATATTGGGCAACAGCATTGTTGGTTGAGGATGAAGAAGCCATAAGTGAAAAATACTGTTCAAACGAAGATAAGAATCGAACGAAATTAGATTAAATTCGTTTGAAGAAGATTCAAAACGAAAATGAAGATAACTTCGTTTTCTATCTTCGTTAGTTCCTAACGAAGATTATCTTCGTTAGTACTAAATACCATCAACATCTATGCTTAGTTATTTTCCAAGTACTTTATGTACAAGAAACCTAACATATATTATGTTTGTACTTGTATGATATACATAACAAACATCATATATAAACATATAAATAACACCAAAACATGTAATCAATCATTACTAAAACACGAAGTCCATAATCTATCAATTACATATAAATGAATAAGACATAATCAAATCTAAGTTGCTGTTGTCACATCAACATGCATCAACAATTGCTTTGAAGTCTTGTATTCTTGTTTAGGAAACAAGTGCACCAACTCTTGAGGAATGCACATACGAAGTGTGGAAAGAGTCTTTACTTCAATGGCGTAGTTAGCCTTTTCTTCGCCCGTTAATTCTCCCACCTTGTATGTAGAAGTAACTCCATTCACAGTAAGAGTGGGCCATTCATAACCTTCAGTGATCATGAGCCACATATTCAAGTCTTCTCGTTGAATGAAATCTTCAAATCGACCTCTCCACGCCCAAAAGTCAGCTAATGAGACTAACTTTGGTGGAGAATTAGTACGCCCTACCAGATGATCATGATAAACTAGAGAATTGAGATATTGGGCAACAGCATTGTTGGTTGAGGATGAAGAAGCCATAAGTGAAAAATACTGTTCAAACGAAGATAAGCATAATCAGCTCTTTCTTGCAATCCATGACGAAACTCTTTGTATGCTTTCGGCAAACCATCCAGGAATTTATCCACTATCTCAGTAGGAGTGTATCTAAGGTCAAAATAAGCTAATTCAGCAAGAAGATGTTGATATCTCAGAATAAGATCCTCAACTTGTTCATTCTTTGTGGCATTGAAGCAATCAAATTGTTTCTTAAGCATTTTAATTCTATTTTGCTTCAATAATGGATCACCTTCACAATGAGCTTCAATAGCATCGAACAATTGCTTTGAAGTCTTGTATTCTTGTTTAGGAAACAAGTGCACCAACTCTTGAGGAATGCACATACGAAGTGTGGAAAGAGTCTTTACTTCAATGGCGTAGTTAGCCTTTTCTTCGCCCGTTAATTCTCCCACCTTGTATGTAGAAGTAACTCCATTCACAGTAAGAGTGGGCCATTCATAACCTTCAGTGATCATGAGCCACATATTCAAGTCTTCTCGTTGAATGAAATCTTCAAATCGACCTCTCCACGCCCAAAAGTCAGCTAATGAGACTAACTTTGGTGGAGAATTAGTACGCCCTACCAGATGATCATGATAAACTAGAGAATTGAGATATTGGGCAACAGCATTGTTGGTTGAGGATGAAGAAGCCATAAGTGAAAAATACTGTTCAAACGAAGATAAGAATCGAACGAAATTAGATTAAATTCGTAGAACAGAGTTAGTACGAAGATAGCTTAAATTCCAAGATTTCTATCCTAGCATCAGCAAGTTCCTTTTCTACGGTAGCACACTTTCTAGCTAACAAGGAATAAGCTTCACTACTTACTCTTTCTATAGCCACAGAATGATTGACTTTATCTTTCATTGCTCTAATGTCAGATTCTAAGGATCTAATCTTTTCCTTGAAAAATTTTTTCTTATCATTTACAGTTAGACCCTTTTTAATTAATTTATCTCTTTTTTTTTTTTTTATTTTTTTTTTTTTTTTTTTTTTTTTTTTTTTTTTTTTTTTTTTTTTTTTCCCTTACTATCTAACTTTTTTTTTTTTTTTTTTTTTTTTTTTTTTTTTTTTTTTTTTTTTTTTTTTTTTTTTTTTTTTTTTTTTTTTTTTTTTTTTTTTTTTTTTTTTTTTTTTTTTTTTTTTTTTTTTTTTTTTTTTTTTTTTTTTTTTTTTTTTTTTTTTTTTTTTTTTTTTTTTTTTTTTTTTTTTTTTTTTTTTTTTTTTTTTTTTTTTTTTTTTTTTTTTTTTTTTTTTTTTTTTTTTTTTTTTTTTTTTTTTTTTTTTTTTTTTTTTTTTTTTTTTTTTTTTTTTTTTTTTTTTTTTTTTTTTTTTTTTTTTTTTTTTTTTTTTTTTTTTTTTTTTTTTTTTTTTTTTTTTTTTTTTTTTTTTTTTTTTTTTTTTTTTTTTTTTTTTTTTTTTTTTTTTTTTTTTTTTTTTTTTTTTTTTTTTTTTTTTTTTTTTTTTTTTTTTTTTTTTTTTTTTTTTTTTTTTTTTTTTTTTTTTTTTTTTTTTTTTTTTTTTTTTTTTTTTTTTTTTTTTTTTTTTTTTTTTTTTTTTTTTTTTTTTTTTTTTTTTTTTTTTTTTTTTTTTTTTTTTTTTTTTTTTTTTTTTTTTTTTTTTTTTTTTTTTTTTTTTTTTTTTTTTTTTTTTTTTTTTTTTTTTTTTTTTTTTTTTTTTTTTTTTTTTTTTTTTTTTTTTTTTTTTTTTTTTTTTTTTTTTTTTTTTTTTTTTTTTTTTTTTTTTTTTTTTTTTTTTTTTTTTTTTTTTTTTTTTTTTTTTTTTTTTTTTTTTTTTTTTTTTTTTTTTTTTTTTTTTTTTTTTTTTTTTTTTTTTTTTTTTTTTTTTTTTTTTTTTTTTTTTTTTTTTTTTTTTTTTTTTTTTTTTTTTTTTTTTTTTTTTTTTTTTTTTTTTTTTTTTTTTTTTTTTTTTTTTTTTTTTTTTTTTTTTTTTTTTTTTTTTTTTTTTTTTTTTTTTTTTTTTTTTTTTTTTTTTTTTTTTTTTTTTTTTTTTTTTTTTTTTTTTTTTTTTTTTTTTTTTTTTTTTTTTTTTTTTTTTTTTTTTTTTTTTTTTTTTTTTTTTTTTTTTTTTTTTTTTTTTTTTTTTTTTTTTTTTTTTTTTTTTTTTTTTTTTTTTTTTTTTTTTTTTTTTTTTTTTTTTTTTTTTTTTTTTTTTTTTTTTTTTTTTTTTTTTTTTTTTTTTTTTTTTTTTTTTTTTTTTTTTTTTTTTTTTTTTTTTTTTTTTTTTTTTTTTTTTTTTTTTTTTTTTTTTTTTTTTTTTTTTTTTTTTTTTTTTTTTTTTTTTTTTTTTTTTTTTTTTTTTTTTTTTTTTTTTTTTTTTTTTTTTTTTTTTTTTTTTTTTTTTTTTTTTTTTTTTTTTTTTTTTTTTTTTTTTTTTTTTTTTTTTTTTTTTTTTTTTTTTTTTTTTTTTTTTTTTTTTTTTTTTTTTTTTTTTTTTTTTTTTTTTTTTTTTTTTTTTTTTTTTTTTTTTTTTTTTTTTTTTTTTTTTTTTTTTTTTTTTTTTTTTTTTTTTTTTTTTTTTTTTTTTTTTTTTTTTTTTTTTTTTTTTTTTTTTTTTTTTTTTTTTTTTTTTTTTTTTTTTTTTTTTTTTTTTTTTTTTTTTTTTTTTTTTTTTTTTTTTTTTTTTTTTTTTTTTTTTTTTTTTTTTTTTTTTTTTTTTTTTTTTTTTTTTTTTTTTTTTTTTTTTTTTTTTTTTTTTTTTTTTTTTTTTTTTTTTTTTTTTTTTTTTTTTTTTTTTTTTTTTTTTTTTTTTTTTTTTTTTTTTTTTTTTTTTTTTTTTTTTTTTTTTTTTTTTTTTTTTTTTTTTTTTTTTTTTTTTTTTTTTTTTTTTTTTTTTTTTTTTTTTTTTTTTTTTTTTTTTTTTTTTTTTTTTTTTTTTTTTTTTTTTTTTTTTTTTTTTTTTTTTTTTTTTTTTTTTTTTTTTTTTTTTTTTTTTTTTTTTTTTTTTTTTTTTTTTTTTTTTTTTTTTTTTTTTTTTTTTTTTTTTTTTTTTTTTTTTTTTTTCTTTTTTTTGGATATAACTCCATCTATTCGAAGAGATGCGTAATCAGCTCTTTCTTGCAATCCATGACGAAACTCTTTGTATGCTTTCGGCAAACCATCCAGGAATTTATCCACTATCTCAGTAGGAGTGTATCTAAGGTCAAAATATGCTAATTCAGCAAGAAGATGTTGATATCTCAGAATAAGATCCTCAACTTGTTCATTCTTTGTGGCATTGAAGCAATCAAATTGTTTCTTAAGCATTTTAATTCTATTTTGCTTCAATAATGGATCACCTTCACAATGAGCTTCAATAGCATCGAACAATTGCTTTGAAGTCTTGTATTCTTGTTTAGGAAACAAGTGCACCAACTCTTGAGGAATGCACATACGAAGTGTGGAAAGAGTCTTTACTTCAATGGCGTAGTTAGCCTTTTCTTCGCCCGTTAATTCTCCCACCTTGTATGTAGAAGTAACTCCATTCACAGTAAGAGTGGGCCATTCATAACCTTCAGTGATCATGAGCCACATATTCAAGTCTTCTCGTTGAATGAAATCTTCAAATCGACCTCTCCACGCCCAAAAGTCAGCTAATGAGACTAACTTTGGTGGAGAATTAGTACGCCCTACCAGATGATCATGATAAACTAGAGAATTGAGATATTGGGCAACAGCATTGTTGGTTGAGGATGAAGAAGCCATAAGTGAAAAATACTGTTCAAACGAAGATAAGAATCGAACGAATTTAGATTAAATTCGTAGAACAGAGTTAGTACGAAGATAGCTTAATTTTGTGGACAAAAGTTCTGAACGAAGATAGCTAAGTTCGTAGACAGGAATCTGAACGAAGATAAGTTAAGTTCGTAGACTAAATTCGTTTGAAGAAGATTCAAAACGAAAATGAAGATAACTTCGTTTTCTATCTTCGTTAGATGAAATTTAGAACGAAATTAAGTTAACTTCGTTTGCTAACTTCGTTTCGCTAAGTTCGTAAGGTAAACGAACTTAACGACAGAAAGGTGTTCGGGAGGCTATTTTTGAGAAAATAACAATCAAACAAACGATCTCAACCCTTCGATAAGATATCGAATGGCTCTGATACCACTTGTGAGTCCCTCGATAGCCACTGATCGCTCTCGAGATCGTCTATTGTTATGTCGTGAGTGCGGAATCCTCACGAGATAACTAGTTTGATTAGTTATCGTATATATTGCTAATTATCTCAATATAATCAGCCTTATGTGATCTATCTTCGTTTTCTATAGCTTAGAACGAACTTATCTTCGTTAGTTCCTAACGAAGATTATCTTCGTTAGTTCCTAACGAAGATTATCTTCGTTAGTTCCTAACGAAGATTATCTTCGTTAGTTCCTAACGAAGATTATCTTCGTTAGTTCCTAACGAAGATTATCTTCGTTAGTTCCTAACGAAGATTATCTTTGTTAGTTCCTAACGAAGATTATCTTCGTTAGTCCGAGAATACTCCAGATTTCCTATACAAGTATTTGCTCACTGGTCTTCCATTATTTCTGGACAAATCTTCAGAGGGACTCCAGATTCCAAGTCTGGAGTAGGTCCAGTAGAACATGTTCTGGACAGATCTTCAGTAAGGCTCCAGTAGTCGAGTCTGGAGCGAGTCCAGTAAATCTGGACCTAACAGTGTTGATTTACGGTGGGATACAAGCATAAGTAGGTCATACTTACCCATGTGTAGGTCGTACTTACCCATGTGTAAGTTATTACCCATGTGTAGGTCGTACTTACCCATGTGTAAGTCGTACTTACCCATGTGTAGGTCGTACTTACCCATGTGTAAGTCGTACTTACCCATGTGTAAGTCGTACTTACCCATGTGTAAGTCGTACTTACCCATGTGTAAGTCGTACTTACCCATGTGTAAGTCGTACTTACCCATGTGTAAGTCGTACTTACCCATGTGTAAGTCGTACTTACCCATGTGTAAGTCGTACTTACCCATGTGTAAGTCGTACTTACCCATGTGTAAGTCGTACTTACCCATGTGTAAGTCGTACTTACCCATGTGTAAGTCGTACTTACCCATGTGTAAGTCGTACTTACCCATGTGTAAGTCGTACTTACCCATGTGTAAGTCGTACTTACCCATGTGTAAGTCGTACTTACCCATGTGTAAGTCGTACTTACCCATGTGTAAGTCGTACTTACCCATGTGTAAGTCGTACTTACCCATGTGTAAGTCGTACTTACCCATGTGTAAGTCGTACTTACCCATGTGTAAGTCGTACTTACCCATGTGTAAGTCGTACTTACCCATGTGTAAGTCGTACTTACCCATGTGTAAGTCGTACTTACCCATGTGTAAGTCGTACTTACCCATGTGTAAGTCGTACTTACCCATGTGTAAGTCGTACTTACCCATGTGTAAGTCGTACTTACCCATGTGAAAGTTGTACTTACCCATGTGAAAGTTACTTACCCATGTGTAGGTCGTACTTACCCATGTGTAAGTCGTACTTACCCATGTGTAGGTCGTACTTACCCATGTGTAAGTCGTACTTACCCATGTGTAAGTCGTACTTACCCATGTGTAAGTCGTACTTACCCATGTGTAAGTCGTACTTACCCATGTGTAAGTCGTACTTACCCATGTGTAAGTCGTACTTACCCATGTGTAAGTCGTACTTACCCATGTGTAAGTCGTACTTACCCATGTGTAAGTCGTACTTACCCATGTGTAAGTCGTACTTACCCATGTGTAAGTCGTACTTACCCATGTGTAAGTCGTACTTACCCATGTGTAAGTCGTACTTACCCATGTGTAAGTCGTACTTACCCATGTGTAAGTCGTACTTACCCATGTGTAAGTCGTACTTACCCATGTGTAAGTCGTACTTACCCATGTGTAAGTCGTACTTACCCATGTGTAAGTCGTACTTACCCATGTGTAAGTCGTACTTACCCATGTGTAAGTCGTACTTACCCATGTGAAAGTTGTACTTACCCATGTGAAAGTTACTTACCCATGTGTAGGTCGTACTTACCCATGTGTAGGTCGTACTTACCCATGTGTAGGTCTACTTACCCATGTGTAGGTCGTACTTACCCATGTGTAAGTCGTACTTACCCATGTGTAGGTCGTACTTACCCATGTGTAAGTCGTACTTACCCATGTGTAAGTCGTACTTACCCATGTGTAAGTCGTACTTACCCATGTGTAAGTCGTACTTACCCATGTGTAAGTCGTACTTACCCATGTGTAAGTCGTACTTACCCATGTGAAAGTTGTACTTACCCATGTGAAAGTTACTTACCCATGTGTAGGTCTACTTACCCATGTGTAGGTCGTACTTACCGATGTGTAGCCTCTATCTCATCTTTTAGCGCCCTGATTTTTTCAACAAATTTAGATAGCTTTTCTTCATCCTTCGCCAATATAAACATCTACCATAAAATGTAACTCGTTTCCCATCCTCTCACATTCTTCTCTCGATTCACCATACCTCGATATTCGTGTACTCATTCCCAGAGGTATTAAATCCTTTTTCCACCTTCTTAGGATGTATTTTTCTGGAATTTCTTCAACATCTAAGTTTTTGAACACACACAATATGTGTCGGCATAAAAATCCATATCTTGGGAAAGTCATGCAGCTACAAACAGTGGTTCCATCTTGAATCCATATCTTGGGAAAGTCATGCAGCTACAAACAGTGGTTCCATCTTTTTCCATATCTTGGGAAAGTCATGCAGCTACAAACAGTGGTTCCATCTTAATCCATATCTTGGGAAAGTCATGCAGCTACAAACAGTGGTTCCATCTTGAATCCATATCTTGGGAAAGTCATGCAGCTACAAATATTGGTTCCATCTTAATCCATATCTTGGGAAAGTCATGCAGCTACAAACAGTGGTTCCATCTTGAATCCATATCTTGGGAAAGTCATGCAGCTACAAATATTGGTTCCATCTTAATCCATATCTTGGGAAAGTCATGCAGCTACAAACAGTGGTTCCATCTTGAATCCATATCTTGGGAAAGTCATGCAGCTACAAATATTGGTTCCATCTTAATCCATATCTTGGGAAAGTCATGCAGCTACAAACAGTGGTTCCATCTTGAATCCATATCTTGGGAAAGTCATGCAGCTACAAATATTGGTTCCATCTTAATCCATATCTTGGGAAAGTCATGCAGCTACAAACAGTGGTTCCATCTTGAATCCATATCTTGGGAAAGTCATGCAGCTACAAATATTGGTTCCATCTTAATCCATATCTTGGGAAAGTCATGCAGCTACAAACAGTGGTTCCATCTTGAATCCATATCTTGGGAAAGTCATGCAGCTACAAATATTGGTTCCATCTTAATCCATATCTTGGGAAAGTCATGCAGCTACAAACAGTGGTTCCATCTTGAATCCATATCTTGGGAAAGTCATGCAGCTACAAATATTGGTTCCATCTTTTTTGTTATGTATCATTTTTTTTTTTTTTTTTTTTTTTTTTTTTTTTTTTTTTTTTTTTTTTTTTTTTTTTTTTTTTTTTTTTTTTTTTTTTTTTTTTTTTTTTTTTTTTTTTTTTTTTTTTTTTTTTTTTTTTTTTTTTTTTTTTTTTTTTTTTTTTTTTTTTTTTTTTTTTTTTTTTTTTTTTTTTTTTTTTTTTTTTTTTTTTTTTTTTTTTTTTTTTTTTTTTTTTTTTTTTTTTTTTTTTTTTTTTTTTTTTTTTTTTTTTTTTTTTTTTTTTTTTTTTTTTTTTTTTTTTTTTTTTTTTTTTTTTTTTTTTTTTTTTTTTTTTTTTTTTTTTTTTTTTTTTTTTTTTTTTTTTTTTTTTTTTTTTTTTTTTTTTTTTTTTTTTTTTTTTTTTTTTTTTTTTTTTTTTTTTTTTTTTTTTTTTTTTTTTTTTTTTTTTTTTTTTTTTTTTTTTTTTTTTTTTTTTTTTTTTTTTTTTTTTTTTTTTTTTTTTTTTTTTTTTTTTTTTTTTTTTTTTTTTTTTTTTTTTTTTTTTTTTTTTTTTTTTTTTTTTTTTTTTTTTTTTTTTTTTTTTTTTTTTTTTTTTTTTTTTTTTTTTTTTTTTTTTTTTTTTTTTTTTTTTTTTTTTTTTTTTTTTTTTTTTTTTTTTTTTTTTTTTTTTTTTTTTTTTTTTTTTTTTTTTTTTTTTTTTTTTTTTTTTTTTTTTTTTTTTTTTTTTTTTTTTTTTTTTTTTTTTTTTTTTTTTTTTTTTTTTTTTTTTTTTTTTTTTTTTTTTTTTTTTTTTTTTTTTTTTTTTTTTTTTTTTTTTTTTTTTTTTTTTTTTTTTTTTTCAAACGTGTGATTTAGGAGTGATTGATCGAGTATTTTGCATCCCCATTGTGATCTCCAGGTATTAGTGGTATATTGACTTTGATTTTATGTCTTTTTGATCATATGAGTCATTAGAAATCAGATCTAGACCATTGGAGGGTCAATTGATGTCGAAATAACGTTTGTTTTAATAATGCAAATCATGAGTGGTTTAATAAAGGAGTTATTTGCATTATAATGGTTTGAAAATGAAGGATTTTGATGTATGAAAGTCATGTATTTGATTTAGAGTCGTTTGGATCTGGTTTGGAGTATAATCGTTCGAAGTTGTGCAGAAACGGGGCAAGTTGCGGCGCAACTAGTTCCCAGAAGGATAAGTTGCGGCGCAACTGGGGAGGTTTGAATTGCGGCGCAACGAGAGGGTTGCGGCGCAATTGTAAAGCAGAGAGTTAGGTTGTGGCGCAATGGAGTCATTGCGGCGCAACAGGGTCTTTTACTGAACTTTTTAAAATGAACCTCCAATGCGTATGCCGTTGTCGTGAGTCATGTTTGTAGGTGTTTAGGTCTGGGTAATGACCTTATTAACGTGAGTATTAGCGTGTCTAATGGACGTTTACTAATTATAGGTAGACGGGACTATTTGCTTTGCACGGTAACGTAGTTATCTACTGTCGTGCGCTTCTTTGAGGTAAGATACACTACTTTTGACACGCTGAGGGTTCAACAAACGATGGTTTCATAATTATAACTTCCCAATTGGTAACTTATGTTGTTTATGGGTATGTGGGTTACACGGGAGGTAATATGGGTTATGTAGTTGACCTTTGAGACCTGAAATGCAGTCCCTCATGATATGTATTGTAGTGCATGTTATGATATGACGTAGGATGTAGTGCTATGTATGAAGTATAATGAAGTGTTGTGATATGCAGTAACTTGTGATGTTATGAGATGCAGTATATGTTGTTATTGATTGATGTTGTGCATGTTTGTATGGCTTGCTCATCTAGTTCACTAGACTTGCTAAGTTGCCATGTCACGTACACGTTTAAGGGCCCAAAACGTAAAAGCAGTTAACGTAGTAAATGTTTAGGTAATGTAGTCACCTAAACTAAATGATGCAGTTTTCGACCCCAGCACCCTCCCCCCCTCCCCCCCCCCCCCCCCCCCCCCCCCCCCCCCCCCCCCCCCCCCCCCCCCCCCCCCCCCCCCCCCCCCCCCCCCCCCCCCCCCCCCCCCCCCCCCCCCCCCCCCCCCCCCCCCCCCCCCCCCCCCCCCCCCCCCCCCCCCCCCCCCCCCCCCCCCCCCCCCCCCCCCCCCCCCCCCCCCCCCCCCCCCCCCCCCCCCCCCCCCCCCCCCCCCCCCCCCCCCCCCCCCCCCCCCCCCCCCCCCCCCCCCCCCCCCCCCCCCCCCCCCCCCCCCCCCCCCCCCCCCCCCCCCCCCCCCCCCCCCCCCCCCCCCCCCCCCCCCCCCCCCCCCCCCCCCCCCCCCCCCCCCCCCCCCCCCCCCCCCCCCCCCCCCCCCCCCCCCCCCCCCCCCCCCCCCCCCCCCCCCCCCCCCCCCCCCCCCCCCCCCCCCCCCCCCCCCCCCCCCCCCCCCCCCCCCCCCCCCCCCCCCCCCCCCCCCCCCCCCCCCCCCCCCCCCCCCCCCCCCCCCCCCCCCCCCCCCCCCCCCCCCCCCCCCCCCCCCCCCCCCCCCCCCCCCCCCCCCCCCCCCCCCCCCCCCCCCCCCCCCCCCCCCCCCCCCCCCCCCCCCCCCCCCCCCCCCCCCCCCCCCCCCCCCCCCCCCCCCCCCCCCCCCCCCCCCCCCCCCCCCCCCCCCCCCCCCCCCCCCCCCCCCCCCCCCCCCCCCCCCCCCCCCCCCCCCCCCCCCCCCCCCCCCCCCCCCCCCCCCCCCCCCCCCCCCCCCCCCCCCCCCCCCCCCCCCCCCCCCCCCCCCCCCCCCCCCCCCCCCCCCCCCCCCCCCCCCCCCCCCCCCCCCCCCCCCCCCCCCCCCCCCCCCCCCCCCCCCCCCCCCCCCCCCCCCCCCCCCCCCCCCCCCCCCCCCCCCCCCCCCCCCCCCCCCCCCCCCCCCCCCCCCCCCCCCCCCCCCCCCCCCCCCCCCCCCCCCCCCCCCCCCCCCCCCCCCCCCCCCCCCCCCCCCCCCCCCCCCCCCCCCCCCCCCCCCCCCCCCCCCCCCCCCCCCCCCCCCCCCCCCCCCCCCCCCCCCCCCCCCCCCCCCCCCCCCCCCCCCCCCCCCCCCCCCCCCCCCCCCCCCCCCCCCCCCCCCCCCCCCCCCCCCCCCCCCCCCCCCCCCCCCCCCCCCCCCCCCCCCCCCCCCCCCCCCCCCCCCCCCCCCCCCCCCCCCCCCCCCCCCCCCCCCCCCCCCCCCCCCCCCCCCCCCCCCCCCCCCCCCCCCCCCCCCCCCCCCCCCCCCCCCCCCCCCCCCCCCCCCCCCCCCCCCCCCCCCCCCCCCCCCCCCCCCCCCCCCCCCCCCCCCCCCCCCCCCCCCCCCCCCCCCCCCCCCCCCCCCCCCCCCCCCCCCCCCCCCCCCCCCCCCCCCCCCCCCCCCCCCCCCCCCCCCCCCCCCCCCCCCCCCCCCCCCCCCCCCCCCCCCCCCCCCCCCCCCCCCCCCCCCCCCCCCCCCCCCCCCCCCCCCCCCCCCCCCCCCCCCCCCCCCCCCCCCCCCCCCCCCCCCCCCCCCCCCCCCCCCCCCCCCCCCCCCCCCCCCCCCCCCCCCCCCCCCCCCCCCCCCCCCCCCCCCCCCCCCCCCCCCCCCCCCCCCCCCCCCCCCCCCCCCCCCCCCCCCCCCCCCCCCCCCCCCCCCCCCCCCCCCCCCCCCCCCCCCCCCCCCCCCCCCCCCCCCCCCCCCCCCCCCCCCCCCCCCCCCCCCCCCCCCCCCCCCCCCCCCCCCCCCCCCCCCCCCCCCCCCCCCCCCCCCCCCCCCCCCCCCCCCCCCCCCCCCCCCCCCCCCCCCCCCCCCCCCCCCCCCCCCCCCCCCCCCCCCCCCCCCCCCCCCCCGCTATGTAAATAAATTATATGGATGATTTATTTTGAGAGAAATGTGAATATGTTTATTTGGTAAAATAAACATTTATATGTGTTGTGTATAATATATAACATGTTACATAAGGTATGTAACAAGTTACAAGACTTTTATATAAAATGTTTTATATAAAATACAAGTTTATAAAATTGGTGGAATTTGTCCATGTGATGGACCTAGGGGCCGGCCCCCTCCTCCCCATGTGCATATGATGTGTTGTTCAACATAAGACACTTGGAGTCTTGCATGTTGAATAAGAGAGAACACACTCAACACAAGACACACATAGAGTGTATCACCACACTTACATGTTTTGTAAGACAATTTTCTCTCAAGACTAAAAAGCTTTTCCTCTTCCTTTTCCTCTATTTGAATTCGGCCAAAGGGAGCAAAAGGGAAGGCAATTTCAAGTTTAAATCCTAGCATATTTGGGTGTTTGTTGGAAGCTTGGGGTATACTAGCTTGAGGTTCTTCTAGGTTGAAGACTTGCCACTTCAAGATCATCATCTCCTTCATTCCACCTTCTCATAAGCTTGGAAGAAGGTAGTCTTCTAAAACACCCTATGGTTGTTGTTTTGTATGTATGCTATTCATATACATGGATCCTTATTGTTTGGGTTTTCTTTTATATATGTTAAACTTTGAATTTAACTATACCAACAAATTGAATTGGTTCAATTTTCCGCTGCGTTTTAATATTATAAGGATAATATTACTTTGATAAAAACCCAAAAATCCCAACAATGGTATCAGAGAGCCGGTTATATGGATACATACATCAAAAGTTGATATTTTGTTTGGACAAAATCCAATGTTTTGGCCATTTTGGTTATGGCCAAAATTAATACACAAAAAGGAGGTTCCTTTTTCTTGTGTATTTTAGTGTCACAACTTAGCCAAGAGACCTTGTGAATGTTTGGATGTGTTTGTTTTATTTAATTATTCAATGGTTGTAATAGTTAAATAGGATTTTCTTCATTCATTTGGTTATGTAATCTATTTATTTCATTTGGTATGTAATAAGTAGATTAGTTGCATTTTTCTTGTAAATGTAATCTCCAAGAAGAAGCATCAAAAGGTTTGGGGCTGAAGTTGGAGGCCAAATGAAGAAACCAGTGAGTTCCCACTGCGGCGCAGTGGGAGTATGTCAAACCCACTGCGGCGCAGTGGGGTTATGCAGCCGAGGACAGTGACTTCCCACTGCGGCGCAGTGGGAGTATGTCAAACCCACTGCGGCGCAGTGGGGTATGCAAACCCACTGCGGCGCAGTGGGAGTATGTCCCACTGCGGCGCAGTGGGAGTATGTCCCACTGCGGCGCAGTGGGAGTATGTCAAACCTACTGCGGCGCAGTGGGGGATAAGTATGTCAAACCCACTGCGGCGCAGTGGGAGTATGTCAAACCCACTGCGGCGCAGTGGGAGTATGTCAAACCCACTGCGGCGCAGTGGGAGTATGTCAAACCCACTGCGGCGCAGTGGGAGTATGTCAAACCCACTGCGGCGCAGTGGGAGTATGTCCCCACTGCGGCGCAGTGGGAGTATGTCAAACCCACTGCGGCGCAGTGGGAGTATGTCAAACCCACTGCGGCGCAGTGGGAGTATGTCAAACCCACTGCGGCGCAGTGGGAGTATGTCAAACCCACTGCGGCGCAGTGGGAGTATGTACCCACTGCGGCGCAGTGGGAGTATGTCAAACCCACTGCGGCGCAGTGGGAGTATGTCCCACTGCGGCGCAGTGGGAGTATGTCAAACCCACTGCGGCGCAGTGGGAGTATGTCAAACCCACTGCGGCGCAGTGGGAGTATGTCAAACCCACTGCGGCGCAGTGGGAGTATGTCAAACCCACTGCGGCGCAGTGGGAGTATGTCCCACTGCGGCGCAGTGGGAGTATGTCAAACCCACTGCGGCGCAGTGGGAGTATGTCAAACCCACTGCGGCGCAGTGGGAGTATGTCAAACCCACTGCGGCGCAGTGGGAGTATGTCAAACCCACTGCGGCGCAGTGGGAGTATGTCAAACCCACTGCGGCGCAGTGGGAGTATGTCCCCACTGCGGCGCAGTGGGAGTATGTCAAACCCACTGCGGCGCAGTGGGAGTATGTCACCCACTGCGGCGCAGTGGGAGTATGTCAAACCCACTGCGGCGCAGTGGGAGTATGTCAAACCCACTGCGGCGCAGTGGGAGTATGTCAAACCCACTGCGGCGCAGTGGGAGTATGTACCCACTGCGGCGCAGTGGGAGTATGTCCCACTGCGGCGCAGTGGGAGTATGTCAAACCCACTGCGGCGCAGTGGGAGTATGTCAAACCCACTGCGGCGCAGTGGGAGTATGTCAAACCCACTGCGGCGCAGTGGGAGTATGTCCCACTGCGGCGCAGTGGGAGTATGTCAAACCCACTGCGGCGCAGTGGGAGTATGTCAAACCCACTGCGGCGCAGTGGGAGTATGTCCCACTGCGGCGCAGTGGGAGTATGTCCCCACTGCGGCGCAGTGGGAGTATGTCAAACCCACTGCGGCGCAGTGGGAGTATGTCAAACCCACTGCGGCGCAGTGGGAGTATGTCAACCCACTGCGGCGCAGTGGGAGTATGTCAAACCCACTGCGGCGCAGTGGGAGTATGTCAAACCCACTGCGGCGCAGTGGGAGTATGTCAAACCCACTGCGGCGCAGTGGGAGTATGTCAAACCCACTGCGGCGCAGTGGGAGTATGTCAAACCCACTGCGGCGCAGTGGGAGTATGTCAACCCACTGCGGCGCAGTGGGAGTATGTCAAACCCACTGCGGCGCAGTGGGAGTATGTACCCACTGCGGCGCAGTGGGAGTATGTCAAACCCACTGCGGCGCAGTGGGAGTATGTCAAACCCACTGCGGCGCAGTGGGATTAGGGTCACCGAAGCATGGTAACCAAAGGCGTTGATGGGATTAAACATGCCAACTTAATATAAGATATTAAACCGGTCCCATACCACTAGAAATTGCAAGTGTTGCAATTGTCAAACGTTGACTACCTTGTTAATTTAGATCATGGGATAAAGGTCACCTAACCATCATTTAAATGTAACGTTGGATTCTAGATTTTAATTATTAATTGTCCATGAGACATAAAAGGGTATTAACAATTAAAATTTATATTTGATATCGAAAATACTAATAAAGAACTTTGTTAATCTTGTAGATGGCCGCTAACAATGCAATAAACTCCAACCCAAACGTCCATAACTTTTCACTAAGATCCATCCTTGAAAAGGATCGTCTTAACCAAAATAACTTTGTGGATTGGTTTCGTAACTTGAGAATTGTTCTCAGGCACGAAAAGAAATCCTATATTTTAGACGATCCTATTCCTGATGAGCCCGAAGAAACTGATGTTGAAGCCTATAATGATTGGGTCAAATATGTCGAGGACTCCGTGCAAGTTAGTTGCATAATGCTAGCGAGTATGACTCCCGAACTCCAAAAGGAGTTCGAGCACCATGGGGCATACGACATGATTACCCAACTCAAGGAAATGTTCCAACAAAAGGCAAGGGTTGAACGCTTCGAAATGGTTCGAGCGCTTCATGCATGTCGCATGGATGATTCACAACCCGTCTCAACATATGTTCTTAAAATGAAAAGCTACATTGATCGCCTCGAAAGGCTTAATTGTCCCGTCTCAATGAGTTAGCTACGGATATGATCCTTAACTCATTATCTAAGAGATTTGAAACTTTCGTGTTAAATTATAACATGAACGGATGGGACAAGACCGTTTCCGAGCTCCATGGGATGCTCAAAACGGCCGAGGCTAGTATGGGAGGAAAAGTTCAACCCGTTCTCATGATCAATGAAGGCGGAAAGAAAAGGGCTTACTCCGGACCCAAGGCAAATGTTGCTAAGGGAAAGGGTAACAACAAAGGGAATTTTAAAGGCAAAGGAAAGGGAAAAATGGATACCCAAAAAGCGAAGAAGCAAAAGGTTGCTGTCAATGACCCATGCTTTGAGTGTGGGGAGGTAGGACATTGGAAACGTAATTGTCCAACCTATCTCAAAGAGTTAAAGCTAAGAGGGATGCAGGGAAAACCTCAGGTACAATATTTATGATATATATTGAGCTTAATACTGTTTTTTCTTACATATGGGTATTGGATACCGGATGTGGAACTCATATTTGTAATATGTTACAGGGGTTCATAAGAAAGAAGCACATCAAGAAGGGAGACATTAGTCTCTTTATGGGCAATGGTGCATTGGTGCATGTTGAAGCCCAAGGAGACTATCTTATGAAACTTCCAAATGGTTTGGAAATTGTATTGAACAATGTATTGTATGCACCTAGTTTGACTAGGAGTATTATTTCTGTTTCCCGTTTAAGACATGTTGGATATGATTTTAATTTTGTTAACAATGATATCCATGTTTCTTTGAATGATGTATTTTATTTTAAAGCTATGCCTTTAAATGGTATTTATGAATTAGTTCATGAAAACCAAACATATGATAACTCAATGTACCAAGCTACCACCAAGAAACTTAAATTAGATTTAAGTGAAACCTATATTTGGCATTGTCGTCTTGGCCATATAAATAAGAATCGCATACTAACACTTCAAAAGAATGGTCTTTTGAAAACGAAATCAAATGATTCATTTAATGTATGTGAATCTTGTTTACAAGGCAAGATGACTAAAGCACCTTTCAAAGGCACTAATGAAAGGGCAAAAGATCTATTAGGTATCATACATTCGGATGTATGTGGTCCTTTTAAGCCAATGACTAGAAATGGTGAAAGATACTTCATTACATTCACCGATGACTATAGTCGTTACGGTTATGTATACTTATTAAAACATAAGAGTGAAGCTTTTGAAATGTTCAAAATTTTCAAGAATGAAGTAGAAAACCAACTCAGTAAGACAATAAAAATTCTTCGTTCTGATAGAGGAGGTGAATACCTAAGTGATGCTTTTCAAGATCATCTTAGAAGTTGTGGGATTATCTCACAACTAACTCCACCTGGAACACCACAACATAATGGTGTGTCTGAAAGGAGGAATCGAACTCTATTAGATATGGTTCGTTCCATGATGAGTAAAAGCTCACTACCTCTATCATTTTGGGGATATGCCATAATCTCTGCTGCCCGTATTTTAAATATGGCTCCCACCAAGAAAGTGGAGAAAACACCTTTTGAAATATGGCATGGAAGAGTTCCATCTTTATCATATTTAAAGGTATGGGGTTGTGAGGCTTATGTAAGACATGATGCCTCAAACAAATTAGAGCCCCGATCCACTAAGTGTATCATTGTAGGATATCCCAAAGATGATTTGGGATATTATTTCTACAATCCTAATGAGCAAAATGTATTTGTTGCTCGAAAGGCTGAGTTCTTGGAAACTAAATTCCTTATGGAAGGAACTAGTTCCAGAACAGTGGAACTTGAAGAAGATCAAGAACCACTGATAGATACACACTTGGGTGACACTAGCATTCAACAAAAGGATGTTGAAGATGATCAAAGGGTTGATCAAGACACACAAAACGTTCGCAGATCTGGTAGAGCTACTTATCCACCTGAGAGATATGGATTTCTCGTGGATGAATGCTACATGGTAGTTTCTGATGAACCTACCACCTACCAGGATGCTATGTCCAAATCAGATTCGGACAAATGGCTAGAGGCCATGAACGCTGAGATGCAATCCATGTATGACAACCAAGTTTGGGAATTGGTTGTTGAACCTCCTAATTCCAAAATAGTTGGAAGTAAGTGGGTGTTCAAATTGAAACACGATATGCATGGAAACTTGAGTACTTATAAAGCTAGACTTGTAGTAAAAGGTTTCACTCAAACTCGAGGGGTCGATTATGATGAAACTTTTTCGCCTGTGGCAATGCTAAAGTCTATTAGGATATTATTTGCCATAGCCGCACATTATGACTATGAGATATGGCAAATGGATGTCAAAACCGCTTTTCTAAATGGATATCTTGAGGAAGATGTCTATATGGATCAGCCTGAAGGTTTTGTCGATCCTAAGCATCCTAATAAAGTATGCAAGTTAAAGAAATCAATCTATGGATTGAAACAAGCATCAAGAAGCTGGAATCGTCGTTTTGATGAAGAAGTCAAGAAATTTGGCTTCATCAAAAACGCTGATGAAGCTTGTGTGTATAAGAAGGCTAGTGGGAGCATCATTACTTTTCTAGTATTATATGTCGATGACATTCTACTATTTGGAAATGACATTCCAACCTTGGAAGGTGTAAAAGCCTGGCTTGGAAGTTGCTTTTCCATTAAGGATCTTGGTGAAGCCGCCTATATTTTGGGAATAAGGATCTATAGGGATAGATTAAGGCGCTTAATAGGTTTGAATCAAAGTGCATACATAGACAAGATCTTGAAAAGGTTCAAGATGGAAAACTCCAAAAGGGTTTGGTGCCTATTCAAAGAGGAACTATATTGAGTACTTCTCAATCTCCCAGCTCAAAAGTTGAGCAAGAGAGAATGAGTGGAATCCCATATGCATCTGCTATAGGATCCATCATGTATGCTATGATATGCACGAGACCGGACGTGTCATGCGCTTTGAGCATGACAAGTAGATACCAGCAAAATCCAGGTGATAGTCATTGGATGGCTGTCAAATATATATTGAAATATCTTAGAAACACTAAAGATATGTTCTTAATATATGGATCTGGTGAGGAGGAACTCGTTGTAAAGGGTTACACGGATGCGAGTTTCCAAACTGATCGAGATGATTCTCGATCACAATCGGGGTATATCTTCATTCTAAATGGAGGAGCTGTTTCTTGGAAAAGCTCAAAGCAAGATGTGGTTGCATTGTCCACTACAGAATCGGAATACATCGCCGCTTCTTTAGCAGCACAAGAAGCTGCATGGTTGAAGAAATTCATTGCCGATCTAGGGGTTGTTCCTTCCATTCAAGAACCCCTAGAAATTCTTTGTGATAACGAGGGCGCGATTGCTCAAATCAAGGAACCTCGTGCACATCAAAAGACTAGGCACATTGAGCGGAGATTCAACTACATAAGGGATGAAGTTGAAAAGGGAAAGATATGTATTCACAAAGTTCACACCGATCAAAATGTTGCGGACCCACTCACGAAGCTCCTTGAAAGGCCTAAGCATGAGAGTCATACTTGTGCCATGGGACTTCGATATTCTAGTGATTGGATTTGATCTATTTTTTGTATTTGGATATCGGAACACTTGTATTTATTAACACTATTTATATGAATATTGGTATTATGCATTTAAATTGTGTTATGTTCCATCTTTGCATGTTTAAATCCATGAATAAGTTAATTATTCTAAATGTCCGTAGTCGATTATATTTGTGGGAACAAATATGAATGTAAGATTATTATGAACTTGGATTGGTAGATATTCAAAAGGTTTTGAATATAGAGCAAAGTGTTGCTACCAAGGTTCATAGATATTTGTGGGATACAAATATTGGACTGACCTGCAATCAAGCATTACTACATGGAATCTCTGTGATTGATCATAAGTAATCTTGAGTTAAAAGGCGAATATCATTGTATCCTCAGACCTGAGATACATATTGGGTCTTGATATTCACTGAATATTATACTTTGACTTAACTCTTCGCTGTTCTGAAACATGGCAGTACATAAGACTAAGCTCAGGTATGATATAAGGTGATTGTGAAAGACGTATGTAGTCGAGATGGAATTTGTCCCTCTTATTCGTTGAGAGTAAGATGTCTAAGGCCTGCTACAAAGTTAAATCAATAGAGAATGATCACTCTGTGTCTCTAGGATTTAACATGACATCTGTGACAAAAGGATAAATGATCGATTCACCTAAATCATTTCAAGTAAGGGACTTGAAGAGGATGATGTTATTGAATGGCACTTCATCATACGTATTAGGGGTAGCAAACCGTTGTTAGGCGGTATTTGCTGCTTGCGTCAATCTTCTATGAATCTTGTGCAAGTGGGAGATTGTTGGAATTCGTCTGCCCAAGACACATATTAAATTGACGTGGCTAGTACGTGATGATCCAAGTCGGGTCATACCCAATAACAGGCTAGACAAACACTTATGATATTTATTTATATGATATGATCTTTAAATAAATATCAATACTTGAAACATTTAGAAAGTGTTTTCTAAATACTTGCACTTGAGCTATGTAAATAAATTATATGGATGATTTATTTTGAGAGAAATGTGAATATGTTTATTTGGTAAAATAAACATTTATATGTGTTGTGTATAATATATAACATGTTACATAAGGTATGTAACAAGTTACAAGACTTTTATATAAAATGTTTTATATAAAATACAAGTTTATAAAATTGGTGGAATTTGTCCATGTGATGGACCTAGGGGCCGGCCCCCTCCTCCCCATGTGCATATGATGTGTTGTTCAACATAAGACACTTGGAGTCTTGCATGTTGAATAAGAGAGAACACACTCAACACAAGACACACATAGAGTGTATCACCACACTTACATGTTTTGTAAGACAATTTTCTCTCAAGACTAAAAAGCTTTTCCTCTTCCTTTTCTTCTATTTGAATTCGGCCAAAGGGAGCAAAAGGGAAGGCAATTTCAAGTTTAAATCCTAGCATATTTGGGTGTTTGTTGGAAGCTTGGGGTATACTAGCTTGAGGTTCTTCTAGGTTGAAGACTTGCCACTTCAAGATCATCATCTCCTTCATTCCACCTTCTCATAAGCTTGGAAGAAGGTAGTCTTCTAAAACACCCTATGGTTGTTGTTTTGTATGTATGCTATTCATATACATGGATCCTTATTGTTTGGGTTTTCTTTTATATATGTTAAACTTTGAATTTAACTATACCAACAAATTGAATTGGTTCAATTTTCCGCTGCGTTTTAATATTATAAGGATAATATTACTTTGATAAAAACCCAAAAATCCCAACAGTTTGAATGTTATGTAGTCGGTTATTTTGTGTTGGGCAGCCGACGAGTTTCTATTAAACTTGTTTTGATGATGCGATTAGTAACACCATTGAATAAGTAAACCAAACAGATTTTAATTGGTTTGGACTTTTAATGTTTCTTCCGCTTTATTTTGACGCCGTTAGGCAAAAATTTTTGGAAACCCGTATTTTTAAATGAAGGGTGTTACAAGTTGGTATCAGAGAAATGGTTTAAGTGAACCAAAGTTCGACCATGACCATAGGATTTTGGACTTAAACCGATGAAGGATAAGTTAGGACTACGTAGGTGTGCCTAGCTTTGAGATGAAGTGCATTAGGACGGGTTGGGATTGAGTGAGAGTGTAGGTTGAGGCTTGTTTGTGGTTTTATATGCAGCTTACGTAGATATCGTGTAGCCTTAATCTCCTTGTTCTCACTTTAATTCTTACTAACTGCCGTCATTACATTGTAGACAACATGGTTAACACTCTTGCTAACCGTCATCATTGCCTTGTAGAAAGATGGCAATTACTCGTGGTAACAGTCAACGGGATGGAACTAATGCTAGTGGTGCTCCGCCTAATGGGAATGGGGCTGGGAATGGTGTTAACCAAAGGCCTCCGCGAAGGCCACTTCCGGGTGCACAACCTACAAGGTCGGAAATTGATAGGGCAAACCCGGTGATTGAACAGGTTCCCAATCAAGCAGAATTACATGAAGAGTTGAGAGCTATCCGAGCTCTTTTGATGAGAAATGAAGAGGAGTTAGCACAATTGAGGGCAGAAAGGGATGCTAGTTTGCACCGGAATGAGCATACCGATGGAAACTATTCAAACCGCTCAAACCGTGCTGAGCCATCGAATGTAAGGTCATTGGTTGCTCCTGAGAATGTAGTTGCTGAGGTGAATGGTGTAGAAAATATGGTGGAACCTCGAGCCGTAGTTGCCCCTCGTGCTAATAACTTTAAGTATGAGAGTTTTCAGAAATGTGGTGCTAAAGACTTTGATGGTACTCAGAATGCAGTGGGTGCCATGGAGTGGTTAGAAGACATTGAGGTGGTCTTTGCTTCATGTTATTGTCCTGATGACATGAAAGTTTTGTGTGCAACTCGTATGTTGAAAAAGAATGCCCGTAATTGGTGGAGGGCTACTACAGTTTCCATAGCTCCCGAGGTGTTAGCTGTGATGCCTTGGGGTACTTTTAAGGAGAAGTTCTTGGAGGAGTATGTTGGAACTCGAGAGTTGAGGCTGATTGAGAAGGAGTTTAGGGCTTTGATTGCTAAGCCCGGTGCTATAACGGAGTATGCCCATTCGTTTATGGAGAAACTTAAGTTTGTAGGACATATGGTCCGTAGGGAGGTGGACCAGATTGAGGCATATTGTGATGGTCTCCCGGTTAGTTATCGTGGTCTTTGTAGGCAACACACTACATTGTCTGCAGCCATTAAGGAGTCTAAGAGGTTGGATGATGATTTCAAAACTAAAAAAGTGGTGGAGAAAGCCGATGATAAGAAGTCGGGATTCAAGAGAAGATCTAATTGGTCTTCGGGTTCTAATAAGAAGTTCAAAAGTGGTTCTACCTCGAATGGAGGTAAAGACAAGAAGAAGAGTGGCACGTGGTGTCCCACTTGCAAGACTACTCATGATGGTCAATGTTCAGACAAGACCAAAAGGTGCCATAAGTGTGGTTCATCGGGGCATATTGCAGCTGATTGTAAGGATAGGATGCGTTGCTACAAGTGTCAAGAAACAGGTCATCTCATTGCAGATTGTCCACAGATGAAGAATGATGGAAAGAAGGCAGCCGCTCCAAAGGCAAGAGTTCAAGCACTTCAAATGACGGTGGAAGCTGCTAAGGACAACGATGAAGTGGTAAGCGGTACTTTCCTTGTTAATTCAAAACTTGCTTCTGTTCTTTTTGATTCGGGTGCAAATAGGCCCTTTGTGTCTACTGTAACATCCCAAAACTTAATCGTTCATGTTGACTAACGTCGTTAGGTCAAATTCTAAGTCCGTGATATGTTTACGTGGAAATACGTGTTTATATGTTTATGCGCCCTATGTGTAAGATTTAATTATCTTTAATGAGTGACAATAAAGTAGACTTAATGATGTGTAAAAGGTCTATGTAGTGTGCGAAAGTGCTTCCATGTGTTATGTATATCCCCATTAGGTGTTTAAAGGTGTAATGAAGCTAATATGAAGTCCAGGGACTAAATCTGACAAAACTGAAAGTTGAAAAACGGGATTAGGGTTACAATTAGCCTAATCTCTAATTAATTGCAGCCTAATTACATTTTCTAAACACACATACAGTTCGTTCAATTCCCTAATCGATTTCTTAAGGAATCTCCAAGTTTTTGGTCAATCAATTGGGTGTTTTTGTATTGAATCGAATTGGCTATCGTTTGCTACAGGTAATCAATGATTCGTTGGCTATATTTCAGATCAAAAGATGTTTCTATTTGAATCAAAAACTGATTTTAAAAGAAGTTTTGAAAGAATTAGAGTTTATTATGTGTTTTGGTCAATCAATTGGGTGTTTTTGTATTGAATCGAATTGGCTATCGTTTGCTACAGGTAATCAATGATTCGTTGGCTATATTTCAGATCAAAAGATGTTTCTATTTGAATCAAAAACTGATTTTAAAAGAAGTTTTGAAAGAATTAGAGTTTATTATGTGTTTTGGTCAATCAATTGGGTGTTTTTGTATTGAATCGAATTGGCTATCGTTTGCTACAGGTAATCAATGATTCGTTGGCTATATTTCAGATCAAAAGATGTTTCTATTTGAATCAAAAACTGATTTTAAAAGAAGTTTTGAAAGAATTAGAGTTTATTATGTGTTTTGGTCAATCAATTGGGTGTTTTTGTATTGAATCGAATTGGCTATCGTTTGCTACAGGTAATCAATGATTCGTTGGCTATATTTCAGATCAAAAGATGTTTCTATTTGAATCAAAAACTGATTTTAAAAGAAGTTTTGAAAGAATTAGAGTTTATTATGTGTTTTGGTCAATCAATTGGGTGTTTTTGTATTGAATCGAATTGGCTATCGTTTGCTACAGGTAATCAATGATTCGTTGGCTATATTTCAGATCAAAAGATGTTTCTATTTGAATCAAAAACTGATTTTAAAAGAAGTTTTGAAAGAATTAGAGTTTATTATGTGTTTTGGTCAATTGATGTTCATAATGGTGTTAAACGAGTTTATAATCGATCTTTATGATCAAGAGATGTTCAATTATGTCAAAAACATGTTTTGGGAACAGCCTAAGTCGATCGATTTCTGGAAAAAAATGAAGAACATAGTCGTTTTCGAATTCTGGACGAAAATAAGGTTTAAATTCGTTTTCTGGCAAACGAATTTAAAGTTCGTTTTGATCAGAAAGCAGTTAAGTTCGTTTTATGGAATTAAGTTCGTAAGAACAAATCTAAGTTCGTTTTCAAGTCCATTTAAGGTCCCAAATGACTTATACTTCATATGTTAATGAACGATAGGTGTCGGGGGATTACTATTAAGCACTACTAGCTGTTGTTTACGCGCATACACTACTACGAGGTAAGATACACTACTTTTGTCACACTGAGGGTGCAACGAAAATGGTTTCATAAACTATAACCTCCAAAACGGTAATGTATAACCTAAAATGTGGTTGGGGTGATATGGGAGGTACTCGGGGAATAATGATGACGATGCTTATGCTTAAAATGCCTCCCCGTAGTTATGTTTATGATATGATATGATATGATGAACGGTGGTTAATGATATGTTTACGATATGATATGTTATGATGAACGGTGGTTAATGATATGTTGTAATGTTGTTATGTGCATGTATATGTGGCTTGTTCATCTAGAACACTAGACCTTTTTAGGTTGCCATGACACGTGCACGTTTTAAGGGCCCTAACGTGAAAAGATGATAGTATGGATTAGTTTAGGTTAAAGGTGGAAATCTAAACTAAATACAATAAATGCTCGAGCTAATTAGATGTTAAGTGTTATGCATAACCTGTGCCTTACGGTGGTAATAGGTACATCGTGCCTTACGGTGGTAATAGGTACATCGTGCCTTACGGTGGTAATAGGTACGTATAGATGGTGCCTGACGGTGGTAATAGGTACGTCATGCCTTACGGTGGTAATAGGTACATCGTGCCTTACGGTGGTAATAGGTACGTATGCCTCACGGTGGTAATAGGTACATCATGCCTTACGGTGGTAATAGGTACATCATGCCTTACGGTGGTAATAGGTACATCGTGCCTTACGGTGGTAATAGGTACATCATGCCTTACGGTGGTAATAGGTACATCGTGCCTTACGGTGGTAATAGGTACGTATAAATGGTGCCTTACGGTGGTAATAGGTACGTCATGCCTTACGGTGGTTATAGGTACGTTGCCTACGGTGGTAATAGGTACGTCATGCCTTACGGTGGTATGAATGCCTAATTAAAATGACGTAATGCTTTAAAGTGACGATTTAAATGGATGAAATGTTTTGCTTAAACCTGGTGTTATCTTACTTAGCTTTATAGCTAACACTTGTTTCTTTTAATGTGTTGACACCCCTCAGGTTAGGCAGTAAGATGACGTGTGAAGCTGTGGCGAGAGATGGGTAGATGATCAAGCTGGCTTTAGTTTACCCAATAGCTTCGCATAGACCTTATGTTATTGATTTCCTTTATGGAACTTATGTAATGACTATGTTATTGATTTCCTTTATGGAACTTATGTAATGACTATGTTATGATTGCTTTATGTTGGGCAATCTTATGGATTTCTTTTATTACTGATTTGATGCTATTAGTAACACCACTTATGTTTTCTCAACTGTTTTCCTTAGTTGAGTATTTTCCTAAATCGTTTCCGCATGATTTAACGCCGTTAGGCAAAATTTTTGGAAATCCATATTTTTACGAAACGGGTGTTACAAGTTGGTATCAGAGAAGTAGTTTAAGTGAACCAAGGCCTATTGACCATAGGATTTGGACTTAAACTTAAGATGCGCATGCTAGGTATTTGTAGGATGCCTTAGCTTTAACGTAAGATGATATAGGATGGGTTGGGACGAGTGCGAGTGCGATAGGGCTTATGAGATGTTTACGTTACGATGATATGTTTTAGCCATATCTTAACAAGCATTTTGCTTTAATTTGCGCTATGTGATGTGGATATGTGATGTGGATATGTGATGTGGATATGTGATGTGGATATGTGATGTGGATATGTGATGTGGATATGTGATGTGGATATGTGATGTGGATATGTGATGTGGATATGTGATGTGGATATGTGATGTGGATATGTGATGTGGATATGTGATGTGGATATGTGATGTGGATATGTGATGTGGATATGTGATGTGGATATGTGATGTGGATATGTGATGTGGATATGTGATGTGGATATGTGATGTGGATATGTGATGTGGATATGTGATGTGGATATGTGATGTGGATATGTGATGTGGATATGTGATGTGGATATGTGATGTGGATATGTGATGTGGATATGTGATGTGGATATGTGATGTGGATATGTGATGTGGATATGTGATGTGGATATGTGATGTGGATATGTGATGTGGATATGTGATGTGGATATGTGATGTGGATATGTGATGTGGATATGTGATGTGGATATGTGATGTGGATATGTGATGTGGATATGTGATGTGGATATGTGATGTGGATATGTGATGTGGATATGTGATGTGGATATGTGATGTGGATATGTGATGTGGATATGTGATGTGGATATGTGATGTGGATATGTGATGTGGATATGTGATGTGGATATGTGATGTGGATATGTGATGTGGATATGTGATGTGGATATGTGATGTGGATATGTGATGTGGATATGTGATGTGGATATGTGATGTGGATATGTGATGTGGATATGTGATGTGGATATGTGATGTGGATATGTGATGTGGATATGTGATGTGGATATGTGATGTGGATATGTGATGTGGATATGTGATGTGGATATGTGATGTGGATATGTGATGTGGATATGTGATGTGGATATGTGATGTGGATATGTGATGTGGATATGTGATGTGGATATGTGATGTGGATATGTGATGTGGATATGTGATGTGGATATGTGATGTGGATATGTGATGTGGATATGTGATGTGGATATGTGATGTGGATATGTGATGTGGATATGTGATGTGGATATGTGATGTGGATATGTGATGTGGATATGTGATGTGGATCATTGCCATCTCCATTGAGCCACCAGTGGATAATGTTGTAATGTTGACGTGGCTCCTCCTAATGTAGTTCAAGCTCCTCGATTCAAGTTCGAAAGTTTCCAGAAGTGTGGAGCTCAGAAATTCAATGGAACACTTAACGCAGTAGGCTGTATGGAATGGCTTGATGATACTGAGATGGTCTTTGAAGCTTGTGACTGTCCAGAGGATAAAAAGGTGTTGTGTGCGAGTAGAATGTTGAAAGAAGGTGCTCGAGATTGGTGGAAGAGCATTACTATTTCGATGACTCCAGATATGGTATCTGCTATCACATGGGCTACCTTCAAGCAGAAGTTTATTGAGGAGTATATCGGGACTCATGAACAGCGCAAAATGGAAAAAGAGTTTCGTGCTTTGACGGCTGAAATTGGTAAAGTCAATGATTATGCTCGTTCCTTTATGGAACTTATGTAATGACTATGTTATGATTGCTTTATGTTGGGCAATCTTATGGATTTCTTTTATTACTGATTTGATGCTATTAGTAACACCACTTATGTTTTCTCAACTGTTTTCCTTAGTTGAGTATTTTCCTAAATCGTTTCCGCATGATTTAACGCCGTTAGGCAAAATTTTTGGAAATCCATATTTTTACGAAACGGGTGTTACAAGTTGGTATCAGAGAAGTAGTTTAAGTGAACCAAGGCCTATTGACCATAGGATTTGGACTTAAACTTAAGATGCGCATGCTAGGTATTTGTAGGCAGCATAAGACCCTAACTGAAGCAATCAAAGAATCCAAAAAGCTTGATGATGATTTTGCTGCGGATAAGAAAGTTGAAAAGAAAGAAGATGAGAAGAAGTCTGGCAATAAGAGGAGGTTTGGTGGGTCAAATCGTTTTGGTAAGAAATTTAAGGGATCTTCATCGTCCTCTGACAAGGGAAGGGCAGACAAGGATGGAAAATGGTGCCCTGGCTGCAAATCTATCCATTCTGGTCAGTGTTCTACAAAGACCCGCAGGTGCAATAAGTGTGGAACTCAGGGTCATACCATTGATCAATGCACTGACAAGGCTAGATGTTATAAATGTGGAGACACCAAGCACCGTATTGCAGACTGCCCGCAGATGAAGAAAGATGAGGGAAAGAAGGCAGAAGCTTCCAAAGCCAAAGCCCGTGCTTTTCAGATGACGGCTGAGGAGGCAAAAGACGATGATCAGGTAGTTACTGCTAACCTGTTACCCGCTACCATTCCTAGTTTCGATGTTGTTCTCGGTATGGATTGGATGTCTAAGAATGATGCTGTCGTCCTATGTTCGAAAAGATAGTCCGTATCGCTACTCCCGACGGTAAAGGTGTCTGTGTTTATGGTGACAAGAAGCCGGGAAATGTTAAGGTGATCTCGATGATGAAAGCACTTCGTTGTATACGGCAAACTAAGTCACATTTTCTAGCTTATGTCATCGATTCTCGTATCGCGAAGCCTACAGTCTCTGATGTCGAAGTTGTTTCCGAGTTTCCTGATGTTTTCCCTGAAGATCTTCCAGGTCTTCCTCCTGACCGTGAGGTCGAGTTTTCTATCGACCTTATTCCTGGTGCTACTCCTGTAGCCAAAGCTCCGTATCGATTAGCTCCGACAGAGATGAAGGAGCTGATGACTCAAATTCAGGAACTTTTAGATAAAGGTTTCATTCGTCCGAGTTCCTCTCCATGGGGTGCTCCTATCCTTTTCGTAAAGAAGAAAGACGGATCCATGCGTATGTGTATCGATTATCGTGAGCTGAATAAAAGAACGGTGAAGAATAAATATCCACTCCCTCGTATTGATGATTTATTCGATCAACTTCAAGGTGCTTCTTATTTCTCAAAGATTGATTTACGGTCTGGCTATCATCAATTGAAGGTTGAAGAAGAAAGTGTAGCCAAAACAGCGTTCCGAACTCGTTATGGTCATTATGAGTTCCTTGTCATGCCATTCGGTTTGACAAATGCTCCAGCGAAGTTTATGGATTTGATGAACCGTGTCTGTCGACCATTTTTGGATCATTTCGTTATTGTTTTTATCGACGACATTCTTGTGTATTCAAAGTCGGAAGAGGAACATAGAGAGCATTTGAGAGCTGTCCTTCAAGTCCTCAGAGAGAAAAAGCTATATGCTAAATTCTCCAAGTGCGAGTTCTGGCTAAAGGAAGTTCATTTCCTCGGCCATGTCGTCTCCTCTGATGGTATAAAAGTAGATCCTTCGAAGATAGAAGCAGTGTCGAAGTGGGAGCAGCCTAAGTCTCCTACTGAAATTAAGAGTTTTCTCGGTTTGGCTGGCTATTATCGACGTTTTATTCAGGATTTCTCGCGCATTGCCAAGCCAATGACTGAATTAACGAAGAAAGGTGTGAAGTTTGTGTGGACCGATGCTCAAGAGAAAGCCTTCACAACGTTGAAAAAGAAGTTGTGTGAAGCTCCAGTCTTAGCTTTACCCGAAGGAACAGATGATCTAGTGGTTTATAGTGACGCATCCATCACGGGGTTAGGGTGTGTACTAATGCAACGAGACAAAGTTATCGCTTACGCCTCTCGACAGCTGAAGCCTCATGAGCGGAATTATCCTACTCATGACCTTGAGCTGGCTGCGGTTGTTTTTGCTCTGAAGTTGTGGCGACATTATCTGTATGGTACAAAGTGTACCCTTTATACGGATCATAAGAGCTTACAGTACGTGTTTACTCAGAAGGACATGAATGTTAGACAACGACGGTGGATGGAGTTATTAAAGGATTATGATTGTGAGATTAAATATCACCCAGGCAAAGCTAATGTGGTTGCTGATGCCTTAAGCCGCAAAGGATATGCGAAAAGTAGATTATGTGCGATGATTACAAAGATTGAGTCGAATTTACTGGAACCTATTCGATTAGCTCAAATCGAAGCGTTAAAGGATGTTAATGTGAAAGCGGAGTCTATTGGGAAAAAGAAGAAGAACAGACTCCAAATGGAAGAAAATAGTCGTGGCCTTCGAACCTACAAAGGTAGAATATGGGTTCCTCTCTATGGAGGCAATCGTGAGTTAGTAATGGATGAAGCTCACAAAACTAAGTATTCTGTACACCCTGGTGCCACAAAGATGCATGCAGATTTGAAGCCTATTTATTGGTGGCCCAGTATTAAGAACGATGTGATGATGTATGTGCAGAAATGTTTGACGTGTGCGAAGGTGAAAGCTGAACATCAAAAGCCTTACGGGAAGTTTCAGCAACTTGAGATCCCTGAGTGGAAATGGGATCACATTACGATGGATTTTGTGACCAAACTTCCGAGGACGCCTCGTGGTCACGATATGATATGGGTTATTGTCGATCGATTAACGAAGAGTGCTCACTTTCTCCCAGTTCGTGAGACTGCTCCTATGGAGAACTTCGCTACGTTGTATATTGATGAAGTGGTTACTAAACATGGTGTTCCGATATCGATTGTGTCCGATCGTGATGCTCGATTCGTTTCCAACTTTTGGAAGAGTTTTCAACGGGAAGTTGGTACTCAAGTTCGTCTGAGCACAGCCTATCACCCGCAGACCGATGGGCAAAGTGAAAGGACTATTCAAACGCTCGAAGATATGCTCAGAGCTTGTGTAATGGATTATGGTGGTTCGTGGGATAAACACCTACCTCTTATTGAGTTTGCGTATAACAATAGTTATCATGCGAGCATTGGAATGCCACCTTATGAGATGTTATATGGTAGAAAGTGTCGGACTCCTAGTTGTTGGTTGGAGCCCGGGGAAAAGCAATTTGCTGGACCCGAATTAGTACAACTTACGGCCGATAAAGTTAACGTAGCAAAGAAAGCCTTACGTGTTGCTCGTGAAAGGCAAAAGTCATATGCTGATAAGAAAAGGAGGCCGTTCGATTTTAAAGAAGGCGAAATGGTTTTACTCAAAGTGTCGCCTTGGAAAGGTGTATTACGGTTTGGAAAACGTGGAAAATTAAGCCCCAGATTCATTGGACCTTTTAAGATCATTAAGAAGGTTAATGAACAGGCATTTAAGCTGGACTTACCTCCAGAACTTAATGGAATTCACAACACATTTCATGTGTGTTACCTACGTAAGTGCTATGCGAATGAAACGGATGTCATTCCACTCGAGGACGTAAGTATTAATCCCAACAAGCAGATTGTCGATGAACCTGTTGCTATATTGGGAAGGAAACAAAAGAAGCTACGACGAAAGACTATCGATCTAGTTCTCATAAAGTGGAAACACAATCACGGCGAAAGTATGACTTGGGAGACCGAGTCCGTAATGCGGGAGACCTATCCCCACCTTTTTGATGCTGAAGTGATTCCGGGGACGGAATCCTCTTAAGGGGGAGGTAATTGTAACATCCCAAAACTTAATCGTTCATGTTGACTAACGTCGTTAGGTCAAATTCTAAGTCCGTGATATGTTTACGTGGAAATACGTGTTTATATGTTTATGTGCCCTATGTGTAAGATTTAATTATCTTTAATGAGTGACAATAAAGTAGACTTAATGATGTGTAAAAGGTCTATGTAGTGTGCGAAAGTGCTTCCATGTGTTATGTATATCCCCATTAGGTGTTTAAAGGTGTAATGAAGCTAATATGAAGTCCAGGGACTAAATCTGACAAAACTGAAAGTTGAAAAACGGGATTAGGGTTACAATTAGCCTAATCTCTAATTAATTGCAGCCTAATTACATTTTCTAAACACACATACAGTTCGTTCAATTCCCTAATCGATTTCTTAAGGAATCTCCAAGTTTTTGGTCAATCAATTGGGTGTTTTTGTATTGAATCGAATTGGCTATCGTTTGCTACAGGTAATCAATGATTCGTTGGCTATATTTCAGATCAAAAGATGTTTCTATTTGAATCAAAAACTGATTTTAAAAGAAGTTTTGAAAGAATTAGAGTTTATTATGTGTTTTGGTCAATTGATGTTCATAATGGTGTTAAACGAGTTTATAATCGATCTTTATGATCAAGAGATGTTCAATTATGTCAAAAACATGTTTTGGGAACAGCCTAAGTCGATCGATTTCTGGAAAAAAATGAAGAACATAGTCGTTTTCGAATTCTGGACGAAAATAAGGTTTAAATTCGTTCCTGAAGCTTAAATTCGTTTTCTGGAAATCTAAGTTCGTTTGACAAAACGAAGTTTAACTTCGTTCAAGCTATTTTCGTTTAAAAGAAGACTAATTTCGTTTGTTAAATCCGTTGGCTAAAGTCGTTTTGGAAAACAAAGATTAAGTTCGTTTGAGATGTCTAAATTCGTTTTCTGGAAATCTAAGTTCGTTTGACAAAACGAAGTTTAACTTCGTTCAAGCTATTTTCGTTTAAAAGATTTTATGGAATTAAGTTCGTAAGAACAAATCTAAGTTCGTTTTCAAGTCCATTTAAGGTCCCAAATGACTTATACTTCATATGTTAATGAACGATAGGTGTCGGGGGATTACTATTAAGCACTACTAGCTGTTGTTTACGCGCATACACTACTACGAGGTAAGATACACTACTTTTGTCACGCTGAGGGTGCAACGAAAATGGTTTCATAAACTATAACCTCCAAAACGGTAATGTATAACCTAAAATGTGGTTGGGGTGATATGGGAGGTACTCGGGGAATAATGATGACGATGCTTATGCTTAAAATGCCTCCCCGTAGTTATGTTTATGATATGATATGATATGATGAACGGTGGTTAATGATATGTTTACGATATGATATGTTATGATGAACGGTGGTTAATGATATGTTTACGATATGATATGTTATGATGAACGGTGGTTAATGATATGTTGTAATGTTGTTATGTGCATGTATATGTGGCTTGTTCATCTAGAACACTAGACCTTTTTAGGTTGCCATGACACGTGCACGTTTTAAGGGCCCTAACGTGAAAAGATGATAGTATGGATTAGTTTAGGTTAAAGGTGGAAATCTAAACTAAATACAATAAATGCTCGAGCTAATTAGATGTTAAGTGTTATGCATAACCTGTGCCTTACGGTGGTAATAGGTACATCGTGCCTTACGGTGGTAATAGGTACATCGTGCCTTACGGTGGTAATAGGTACATCGTGCCTTACGGTGGTAATAGGTACATCGTGCCTTACGGTGGTAATAGGTACATCGTGCCTTACGGTGGTAATAGGTACATCGTGCCTTACGGTGGTAATAGGTACATCGTGCCTTACGGTGGTAATAGGTACATCGTGCCTTACGGTGGTAATAGGTACATCGTGCCTTACGGTGGTAATAGGTACATCGTGCCTTACGGTGGTTAATGATATGTTTACGATATGATATGTTATGATGAACGGTGGTTAATGATATGTTTACGATATGATATGTTATGATGAACGGTGGTTAATGATATGTTTACGATATGATATGTTATGATGAACGGTGGTTAATGATATGTTTACGATATGATATGTTATGATGAACGGTGGTTAATGATATGTTTACGATATGATATGTTATGATGAACGGTGGTTAATGATATGTTTACGATATGATATGTTATGATGAACGGTGGTTAATGATATGTTTACGATATGATATGTTATGATGAACGGTGGTTAATGATATGTTTACGATATGATATGTTATGATGAACGGTGGTTAATGATATGTTTACGATATGATATGTTATGATGAACGGTGGTTAATGATATGTTTACGATATGATATGTTATGATGAACGGTGGTTAATGATATGTTTACGATATGATATGTTATGATGAACGGTGGTTAATGATATGTTTACGATATGATATGTTATGATGAACGGTGGTTAATGATATGTTTACGATATGATATGTTATGATGAACGGTGGTTAATGATATGTTTACGATATGATATGTTATGATGAACGGTGGTTAATGATATGTTTACGATATGATATGTTATGATGAACGGTGGTTAATGATATGTTTACGATATGATATGTTATGATGAACGGTGGTTAATGATATGTTTACGATATGATATGTTATGATGAACGGTGGTTAATGATATGTTTACGATATGATATGTTATGATGAACGGTGGTTAATGATATGTCATTAATTTAATGAAGGCTCTAAATTGCATTCGGCATAATAAGAATCACTTCCTTGCTTATGTGATTGATACACGAAAGGAGAAGTCTTCTATTTCTAACGTTGATGTAGTTTCGGAATTTTTTGATGTCTTTCCGGATGATCTTCCCGGTATTCCTCCCGATCGAGAGGTTACTTTTCATATTGATCTTGTTCCCGGTGCTACTCCAGTTGCAAAGGCACCATATCGTTTGGCTCCTACTGAGATGAAAGAGTTGATGGCGCAACTTCAAGAGTTACTTGACAAGGGTTTTATACAACCTAGTTCCTCGCCTTGGGGAGCTCCGGTTTTATTTGTAAAGAAGAAAGATGGTTCAATGCGTATGTGTATAGACTACCGTGAGTTGAATAAACAAACGGTTAAGAATAAGTATCCTCTTCCGCGTATTGATGATCTTTTTGATCAACTACATGGTGCTTCATACTTTTCTAAGATAGATTTGCGGTCCGGTTATCACCAATTGAAGGTTAACAAGGAGGATGTTGCGAAAACAGCTTTTCGTACACGATATGGACATTATGAGTTCTTAGTCATGCCTTTTGGTTTAACAAATGCTCCAGCAGCTTTTATGGATCTTATGAATCGTGTTTGTCGTCCATTTCTGGATCATTTTGTGATTGTTTTTATAGATGATATTCTGATTTATTCCAAGTCTGAAGCCGAACATCGAGAACACTTAAGGGCTGTCCTTGAAGTCCTTAGAGAAAAGAAGTTATATGCAAAGTTCTCTAAATGTGAGTTTTGGCTTAGAGAAGTTCAGTTTCTTGGACATGTCATTTCTTCCGAAGGAATTAAAGTTGATCCCTCAAAGATTGAAGTTGTTTCTAAGTGGGAGCAGCCAAAGACTCCCTTCTTAGAGTCTTGCAAAATTTTCTAGGTCATATTGTAAGTCCCAACTTGTTAGATGGTACTACTGAAGACACCTCTATGTCGATGGTGGAGTTACTTTGCAATATACTTACTAAACTGGAGACGACCAGTTAGATAAGTATATACCAAGTTCTAGATAGATTACTTATATAAAAGACAATAAGTAAAGAACAATGCAATAATACAATAACTTGTAAACAATCTTGATGAGACAATATGTAGTTTTCAAAGTGTAATTTATTTATTGATATTAAACAAATTACAAGGTTGATGCGGAACCAAGATAATACACGAATGTAATATCCTAACAACCTATGAAATACAATTGATCTATACTCGGAATTTCTTTCTACAATCGAAACACTTAAAGTAGTGAAATGTTCCTTTTAGCGATTGAGAGAATATTGCACAAGTTCACCAAGAATATTGCAGGTTTGCAAAGTATGAAGTTATTCGTTTGTGAGAGAAATAACTTTGAGAGAACGAATACTTAATTTCTTGGTTGTGCAATGACTTGTATTTATAGGCAAAGTTAACATTGGGATGTTAACTTTAGCCGTACAAATGTGGTTGGAAGCATTTAAGGAATAGCATTTAATTCCTTAAAAAGTGTTGTAAAGTCGCATGTTACAGTGACTTTACACAACCACCTTTATGTACCTTTTAATACTTAAATAATAAGATAAGGCTTATTATCCGGGTAAGGTACATAAAGTATACAAGTCAATTCCTCGTAATCAGTGTAAAGCTTTGTAAGGGCTTTCCACTGATGGTCTCCAGTTTGTAACTGACTAGGATGTCAACTGGGCTTCGCTGCCATTGTCATTCTCTTTCTTGGACATGTCATTTCTTCCGAAGGAATTAAAGTTGATCCCTCAAAGATTGAAGTTGTTTCTAAGTGGGAGCAGCCAAAGACTCCCACGGAGATCAAAGTTTTCTTGGTTTAGCGGCATTTGAAGTCCCAACTTGTTAGATGGTACTACTGAAGACACCTCTATGTCGATGGTGGAGTTACTTTGCAATATACTTACTAAACTGGAGACGACCAGTTAGATAAGTATATACCAAGTTCTAGATAGATTACTTATATAAAAGACAATAAGTAAAGAACAATGCAATAATACAATAACTTGTAAACAATCTTGATGAGACAATATGTAGTTTTCAAAGTGTAATTTATTTATTGATATTAAACAAATACAAGGTTGATGCGGAACCAAGATAATACACGAATGTAAATATCCTAACAACCTATGAAATACAATTGATCTATACTCGGAATTTCTCTTCTACAATCGAAACACTTAAAGTAGTGAAATGTTCCTTTTAGCGATTGAGAGAATATTGCACAAGTTCACCAAGAATATTGCAGGTTTGCAAAGTATGAAGTTATTCGTTTGTGAGAGAAATAACTTTGAGAGAACGAATACTTAATTTCTTGGTTGTGCAATGACTTGTATTTATAGGCAAAGTTAACATTGGGATGTTAACTTTAGCCGTACAAATGTGGTTGGAAGCATTTAAGGAATAGCATTTAATTCCTTAAAAAGTGTTTGTAAAGTCGCATGTTACAGTGACTTTACACAACCACCTTTATGTACCTTTTAATACTTAATAATAAGATAAGGCTTATTATCCGGGTAAAGGTACATAAAGTATACAAGTCAATTCCTCGTAATCAGTGTAAAGCTTGTAAGGGCTTTCCACTGAAGGTCTCCAGTTTGTAACTGACTAGAATGTCAACTGGGCTTCGCTGCCATTGTCATTCTCTTTCTTCCATTTGTTGTCTTCGACTTCAACTGGAATGTTTCTTCAACTTGGTCAGTTCTCAACTGGAGGAAGTCTTCAGTTGCGTTAACTGTACGGTGCAACTGGACTTCAATATATTTCTCGACAAATCTTCTTGGTCACCAGTTTACTGGTCACCAGATGCAACTGGTGAACTGGTCAGTGTGAACTGGTGACTGGCCAGTTCCAGGTGAACTGGACCTAACAAATTCCCCCTATTTGTCTAGAAATATAGTCTAAGTTTTTTCTAGTTTTTGTATCTATACAAGTGTGAACTATAGAGACTTGTTTGATTTAAATCTATCTAAGGTATCTAAGGCATTTTTATAGATCAACAAATGCCTTAGGTTTTTCTTTTGTGTTTGTTAGATTTTAATCTTTTATCTACCTTGTGGTTACAAACTGGTAACTTCTTTTATACAAGGGATGAAATTTACACAAGTTACAACAGAATGTACAACAAATTACAAGAAGATAAAAATGAAGAAAGAACTTAAACAGATGGCCCTTCGCCAGTTCTTCTTCTTTTGGTCACAAGAGAAATAGGTGTGAGTGTCTTCAGGGTCAATATTCAGCCTTTGCTCCAGATTCTCTTTATGTTGAATCTTGCCCTTTAGAAAATTTACCCATGCTTTTTCAAACCTATTCTTTTGTGCCTTCGCATCCAGCACTTTTACCATCTCGACCCATTCACTGAACCCAAACTGCAACACACCAGGATCATCAGTTCTCACTAGTGGCCCACCAGCATACTTTACTTCAACTTGAAAGACCTTGGTGCCTGGCTTAATTGTAATATTGACATTTGTGATAGTACCACCATGTCTTCTGGTTGACATGATCTGGGAGTAGTAGTTTCTTGCTTCAGTTTCATTAGTGATTTTAATACTCCCAGCACCAGCAGCCAGTACGGCGGACTTAATGTCTTCATTTGTTACCTCGCCAGTTGGTTCAACGAATGTTCTAAGATCAGCATCCCTGGCAGCTTTGGTCAGTGGTCTTCTAGGTTGTGGAACCCTTCTTGGTGGATTCATCACTTCCTTCACAACCTTCTTTACATTGGCAATTCTCTTCAGAATCCCACTGGCCCTTAACTCCTTAGCCCTCTCCAAGAAATGTTCAAGCTTCTGGCATCAAATTCAGCCTCATCCTCATGATAGTGTCTTTCCAGTTCAACATCTAGCATTTCATTTAACTGGTCAACTATCCTAGGATTATTCTTAACACTGAGATACTCCTCCTTAGTGATACCTAGAAGATTGGCATCACTCATATCTAGCAAGTTCAATTGTGTGAGATGTGCCCTGGCTTCAGCTTGGTTCCTTTGTTTCATTTTCTTTCGTTCTTTAACACTATCACCAAGTCTGGCCAGTCTTCTACTGTCACTATCTGAAACTGGAGGCAGTACATCAACATTACCAGTCTCAAGCATTTCCATTTCAGTGGCCGGCTGGGCTTCATCAGTTACTTTGCCCTTTCCCTTATCCAACACATTCCCCCTTACACTAGCATCACCAGTTTGCTCACCAGCATCAGTACTGGTAGCTAAGCTCAATTCCCTTCTATGTACAACTGGTGGTGCAAGGACTGTACTTCTTTCCCCCTTGGCAGCATCTAGACCTGCCCTTATTGCTTCCCATTCAGTGGGGTGTGATGGCAACCGGTCAAGAGGCTGCCACGACTGTATGTCCTTGCACTCTTTAAATATCCCACACATCATTCGGAAGGACCTCCAAAGGTGGCTGGTTTCTTTAGACTGGGCCAAGACATTTGCAACAACTTTGTCTTGACCAGTTTTTAACTCATTCAAAACCTTTGATTCTTCATCAATACCAGCACCCACCTTTTCCTTCAAAGCATCATCCCTCTTCTTCAAATCCTCCACTTCATTGGCCAGTTTATTCAATGTTTCAGTGTGAAGAGATACTTGGGTGCTTAAACCTTCAATGCTGCCCCTCAACTGGTTGATCTCACTGGTAAGTGGGGCCAGATCAACCTGAGGAGTGGCCAGCTGGTGATCTCAGACATCACCCTTTCAACCAAACGCTCTTCCCTAGCACCCAACATATCCTCCATCTTCTGACCAACTGAAGATACCATCTGCTCACCAAGGCCAGTTAAATCTAGGCCAGGTCTCTCAATGAGTTCCTTGACCTGCCTTTCAATTTCCTTCAAATCTACTTCAGAAGTTCTGACAGTATTGGTAAGTAGACTTGAGATAGAACTGGTGACCTTGGAGTGAGTTAGGTCAAAGGCTTCCTTCAATGTACCTGCCAGATTGTTACTGCTAGTGACCAACTCATTCAATTTATGAAACACCAAGTCCTCATTTGATGAGAACTTGTTTATCCCCAGATCAACCACCTTGATATTTGTCAATGAGTCTTTGTGGTATCTGGAGAAGGACTTGGTGTTCTTCTCAAGTGTCTTCTGAATCTCCTCCACCCTGGTTAGAAGGTTTTGGAGATTGGATTGTATAGAGACAACTTGAGTGTCCAGTGACAAAGAAGAAGGTGTCACTGGACCACGAGCAGTTACTACTGGAGCAACTGGAGGAGGCAAACTAATGGAAGTCTCCCGAGTTGTCAGGCCAGCAGTTGAATATATAGGAGGAGTGGTAGAAGAAGAAAGGATAGGAAATTCAATGTGTTGTTCATGCTGAGAAAGCTCAGGTGTGAACAACGGCGACGGTGGTGGGGGCATTTCTCGAGCAAAGGAGAATTGCCATCAGTTGAAGCGAATGCCAGCTGCATTCGTTCAGGAATTTCAACCTCACCAGCTTCAGATGCTAGTGAGTCTAGATTCCTAAGCATATCTGGGGCATTGAATGGAGAGTTTGTATCATTGTATGCTTCCCTGCCCAGAATTTGCTTGAAACAGAGTGAGAGGAACCTTGAAAAGGGGATACATACACCCCTGGAGCCCTTCAGTTTTTGTACCAGGCTTCTGTACAAGATTTCTGCAAAGTCCACCCTCAAACCATTCCACAAGCAGTAAGCCATCTCTGCTTGTGTGGAGTTGATCTGGTCAAGTCCACCAGAACTCCCACCCATACTTTCCACCAGGTGGATGAAAAAATACCTCCATGAAGGAGTAAGACCCTTCATGGTCATCGCACCTTTTGTCTTGAGCACCCCATTCTCCAAGCACTCTTTGTGTCCCATTTCCAGGAGTACTTGGCGAAAATTAATGTTAGGGGGCAAGACAACTGGAGATTCATTCTCTCTCCAGTAGTTAAGGCGTAAGGCATCCCTTAACACGTCAGAGGTCAAGATACACTGGATTGTTCCATCCTTTAAAGTGAAATTGATGGAGGAACAATCAGAAGAAAGAACAGCAGTGTACCAAAACTCACACAAGTAGTTGTGAAACAACTTGCGTGGGTTTAGAGAGAACGAGGGTCCTATTGGAGAATTCTTTAAAAACTTTCGAATTCTACCAATAAGGGTATCGGACCCTTGATTTCCTCGAAGGCTGGCCATTGGATTATTGGGGTTTAATTTAAGCGCAGCACAATAAGGAGCACCAGGTGCCTGTTTGGCATCTGGCGAGGGATCATATGGAACAGTCAAGAGATTTACATCTCTCGAACGGGATGATCTAGGTGCCATGAATGAAATTGAAATTTAGGAATTTAGGGTTTTGAATTTGGAAGCAAAGAGAAGAATGAAATTGAAATTTAGGAATTTAGGGTTTTGAATTTGGAAGCAAAGAGAAGAATGAAATTGAAATTTATGATTGGAAGTAAATGAAGAGAGTAAATGAAGAGAATGAAAAAGAAAGTAAATGAGTTATGAAGTAAATAAGGGTATTTATAAGGGGATTCAAGATCCCAATGTAAACCCACAAATCATATTTTATTAAACCAAAACATTTTCGAAGATATTTTGAAAATAAAATATAATTTTCCATGTAAGCATTAAATGTTACCATGTCAGCATTAAATGCTACGACGGCTCACTTTACCCATTACCCCACACACTTTTTGTTTTCCCAACACAAACAGTTGTCAAGTACTTAAAATGGTTCCAAACACGTCAGATCACTTATATCAAGTGGTTTAAAACACTCGAGTATCATGACGTGTCACATAAATTGACCAAGTATTTGTAACGTTATGAAAATTGGACAAAGACCGAACCTGGTAACTGGAGGATCAATCCAGTTCCAGTTCCAACTGAAGAGTTCTCCAGTTGCATTTTCAAACAAAAACGAATTTTAGTCAGAAAATTGTTTTGAGTCTTTCCCCCTAAAATGATGATCCAGATATCAATTAGTGCCAAGATAGTATCACAAAGGCGTTCGATAGCCTGGCGAGCAAAGATAATCTGGACCTCCTCAACTGGAGAACTTCATCAGTGTCACTGACGCGTTCAATAACAAAGAAAGCTCCAGTTAAGGGTTTAGCATTCCCAGTTCGCTGATGAGATGTTTAAAAGTTTTCTCATCGAGAGGTTTAGTAAAAACATCAGCTAACTGTTTGTCAGTGGGGATGAAATGAATTTCAATATCACCTTTCATAACATGATCACGAATAAAATGATACCTGATGTCAATATGCTTTGTTTTTGAGTGCATCACTGGATTGTGAGAGATAGCAATTGCACTGGTGTTGTCACAAAAGATTGGGGTCTTGGTGTACTTCTGACCATAATCTAGTAACTGGTTTTTGATCCAGAGAATCTGGGCACAACAACTGGCCGCAGAAATGTACTCTGCCTCTGCAGTGGACATAGAGACTGAAGTCTGCTTCTTGCTGGTCCAACTCACCAGTTTTCCTCCAAGGAAATGACAACCACCAGTTGTGGATTTTCTATCAATCTTACAACCTGCATGATCAGAATCTGAATAACCCATTAGATCTAATCCTGAGCCTTTGGGGTACCAAAGACCAAGATTAGGACACCCTTTCAGGTATCTAAAGATACGCTTTACAGCGTGCAAATGTGATTCTTTAGGGTTAGCCTGAAACCTGGCACATAAACATGTTGCAAACATTATATCTGGTCGACTGGCAGTTAAGTACATCAGTGAACCAACCATACCTCTATAGTCAGTTATGTTAACTGGTTTGCCAGTTGGGTCAGAGTCCAAATTCAATGGTGCTGCAATAGGTGTGTTTTTCGATGGGATTGAATCATATTTGTATTTTCTTAACAAATCTCTGACATATTTTCCTTGGTTTATGAAAATTCCATTTTCAGTTTGCTTAATCTGAAGACCTAAGAAAAATGTTAATTCACCAATTAAACTCATCTCATACTCAGATGACATGATTTTAGAAAACTTTTTACACATTGCATCATCAGTTGAACCAAAAATAATGTCATCAACATAAATTTGTACCAATAAGATATTACCTCTTTCTTTCAAGATAAACAAGGTATTATCTATTGCACCTCTTTGAAAGCCATTTTTAAGAAGATGTTTAGTTAAAGTATCATACCAGGCTCTTGGGGCTTGTCTTAGACCATACAATGCTTTGTTCAGTCTATAAACCCAATGAGGATGCTTCTCATCGATGAAACCTGGAGTCTGCTTAACATAAACTTCTTCTTCAATGTTCCATTAAGGAACGCACTTTTGACATCCATCTGGAAGACCTTGAACTGCAGATGGGCTGCATAAGCCAAGAATATTCTAATGGCTTCAAGTCTTGCAACTGGAGCAAAAGTCTCATCAAAGTCAACGCCCTCTGCTTGACAATAACCCTGGGCAACTAATCTGGCCTTGTTTCTTACAACATGGCCATCTTCATCCATTTTGTTTCGGTAGACCCATCTGGTACCAATAGGTTCTTTCTTTAACCCTGGTGGACAAGGAACAAGCTCCCAAACATTGTTCCTTTCAAACTGGAGGAGCTCTTCTTGCATAGCTTCCACCCAGCTTGGGTCTGCCATAGCCTCGTCAATCTTCTTTGGTTCAATTAAAGATAAGAAGGTGACGTTTAAGCATTGCTCACTGGTGGCTCTTCTAGTCTGAACCCCACTAGTTGGATTACCCACAATTTGTTCAATTGGGTGGGCTTTAGTCCATCTAGTGTATTGACTAGGCTGGTGAACTACAATATCAGTGCAAGGTACCTGGCGATCTTCTTCAGTTGCAGCAGCATCTGGAGAAGGATCAGTCCAAACAGCTTCTACATCCTCATCAGAGTCAATGAGGTCTCGATTGGCATCATGAAATTCCTCAGTTGAAGGTATTTCATGAGTAACTGGAGAAGTAGGGGCTTGAACTGGTGCTGATATTGGAGTGGCACGTACATCTGATCCAATCACCAATTCTTGTGGTAAGTTAAAATTGATGGAGGGATAAAATGATGTGTCACTGGTGCTTTTCTTCTTCTTGACTGGTTCCAGTTTGTTGTAACTGGAAGCATCTTCTGGTGAAACAACTGACCGATGAACTTGGTCAGTTTCACCAAAGTTGATTGGAATGACTGGAGAAATATCAAGGCTTGGTCTCTTGTTGATTGCTTCAGTTGATTCATCGAATGTGACATGAATTGTCTCATGCACCTTTTGGAGTCTATAATTATAAACTCTAAAGGCCTTTCGAATATCTGAATAGCCTAAAAATACCCCTTCATCAGCTTTTGCATCAAACTTTCCAAGCTGACTGGAATCGTTCAGTATATAAACTGGACAACCAAATACATGGAAATATCCAATATTTGGTTTACGATTCCTGAGTACTTCGTAGGCAGTCTTCTTATGTCTCTTGATGTAGACTGACCGGTTTTGGGTGTGACAAGCAGTTGCAACTGCCTCAGCCCAAAAACTGGTGGGAAGACCAGATTCAGATAGCATGCTTCTGGCCGCTTCTATCAGTGTACGATTCTTTCTTTCCACAACTCCATTTTGCTCTGGAGAGTGAACTGATGAGAAGTTTTGAGAAATGCCAGTGTCAGTGCAAAATGTTTCAAGTACCTTGTTTTGGAATTCAGTACCATTATCACTTCGCAACTGACAAACTTTTCGAGTGTACTTGAGCTCAATTCTTTTGATAAGGGAGATGATTTCAGCAGGTGCATCACTTTTGGATCTGATGAATACCACCCAGCAATATCTGGTGAATTCATCAACCACAACTAGAGTGTATTTCTTTCCAGCTCTAGTTTGAACATTCACTGGACCAAAAAGATCCATATGAAGCATGTGAAGAGGTTCAGTGATGCTAAAATTTTGCCTAGTTTTGAAACTGGCTCTCTTCTGCTTACCCATCTCACACCCTGGACATGGCTTTTCCTTATTGAAGGAAATCTGGGGTATCCCATCAACCAGTTGTTTGCGAGACAACTTGTTAATGTTCTTGAAATTAAGGTGGGATAACCTTTTATGCCATAGCCAGTTGGTGTCCTCATCAGCTTTGGTATAGAAACATTGCTCTTTTGGAGCTGGTTCCATATCCATGATGTACACATTCCCTTTTCTTGGTGCAATCATCACCACTTTCCAATCCTTGTTAAATATGGTGCCTTGTGCAATATCGAACAATACTCTGAAGCCATCATCGCAAAGTTGGCTTACACTGATCAAGTTATATTTCAAACCATTCACAAATGCAACTCTTTTGAATTCGACTTGTCCATTATTGAGCACACCATATCCTTCAGTCTTTCCAGATTGATCGTTACCAAACGTCACTGTCGGTCCATCTTGGACAGTGAACTCTTCCAGTAGGGGCTTACATCCGGTCATAGTCCGGCCAGCAGCGCTGTCCAGATACCAGATATTCTTCTTTCGATCGCCCTACACACACACAAAAATCATTAGTTATTTTTGTGAACCCATCTTTTCTTGATGGGTCCACTGGACTTCTCTACAGAAGCCACAGTTGATTGTTGAGGTGTTGAACTGGAGGCTACATCTGGAGCATTATCACCAGCTCCAGGTGCAGAAGTAAAAACGATTGGTATTTGATACTTACTCACCTTAAGTTTACCAGATTTTGTTCCAGATGGAACATTCTTTTGTTTAGGTACAGAAGGGAGTGATTTAATGTTTTGTTTTAAAACTGGAGGTGGTGAACCTCCTTCCAGATTGTTAATCCGGGCAGTGCAACTCTGAACCTGCCGAGACAAAAGTTGGAGTTGCCTTTCCAGATTAACCAAAACATTGTTTTGTTCAGGCAGTTGAACCTTGGACATTGGTTCAACTGGGGATTTAGTCTTTCGGGTCTTGGGCTCCTTAGACTTATGAGGTAAAGGCTTGTTAACAGTGGCCTTTTTGACTGGAGCTTTAGCCTGTTTGGCTCCAGTTTTAACCTCAATGGGGGTGGTCTCATTGGTTTCAGTTTCAACAGCTTCAGGTTGATCATAAGGTGTTTCAACCTGGAGAGCTGGAGGCAATGCATGAAGATCTGGTATAAGAGCTGCCATCTCCAGATCTTCAGATTTCCATGCATTTTTCTGGGCATCGATAGTTCTTGAAAATGCATCATAGTTTTTGCCAGATGCTTTTACCCAGGACTTGATAATCTTTTGAGCTTTTTCAAAATCATCAGAAAGTTTTTGATTATCAAGTTCTAAAGCCTCAATCTTTAAAACTGACTCCTTGAGAGCCAACTGGACACTTTGCAAATCATTCAGTTGTGGTTTGACATTGTTCAGTTCAATTAAGATAGTGTCTAAATATCTTTCACTATCAGCTCTAACAGTTTCTACAAATGCCAAATCACCACTTAATGATTCAGCCAGGTCCAGTTTTAATTCAGGGTCAACCTGGTGATCATAATCACATACCTTTTTCAGTATGATGTCCACCCATCTTCCAGAGATGACATCATCTTTCACCACATGCTGCTGTTGTTGTTGATCTTCCAAGGCCATGAAACACATGTCCCTTTCCTCTTCTTCATCCTCAGATGAGTCATCAGAGTACTCCCATTTTCCCTCAGTTTGTGCAATTAAGCACTGATCCTTTTCCTTTTGCATGGACAGGAGGGCAATCTGGGCCTTAAGCTGCTTGTATTTAGCTTTGTAGCTATCATCAGGCCGATTGTAATTAGGGACAGAGGGGCCAGTTTGGTTATTCAACTGACTAGATCTGCATTCCTTCATAAAATGACCTTTCTTGCCACACTTATAGCATGTAAGATTGGTCTTATCCAGAGAGCTGGAGCTGGAAGCATTGTTGGGGCCATTAAATCTTTTAGATTTATGCTTAAACCTATTAAAGGTTTTAGCAATCATGGCGACCAGATCATCATCGTCAGTTTCATCATAACCTTCACTGTTTTCAGTGGTCAGCCAGAGTTTAAGAAACTGTTCAACATCTCCTTCATCGAGTGTGCCTGGACACTCTCAGCAGACATTAAAGCAGCACAAGGTCGCTCAATTGCATTAGCAACCTTGGGACTCTGAGCATGGTTCATGGCATCTTGCTCAGCCACAAGTCTTGCAGCATTATTATCTTCAGTGAATCTGAAGGCTCCATAGAGCGATGCAAGAGTGTGAGTGTGCAAGGTTTTACCTTGTCTCAAGACAAGAACCATGTTTTCCCATTTAGATGAAGAATATCACAAAACTTCTCAAGAAGAATATCCTTATCCTTCTCTACACCCAAACCTCTCAACTGATTGATGAGGCTAGAAAATCTGGTATATGTACCAGTTAAACTTTCGTTGGGCAAGGCAAAGAAGGATTCATACTTCTTGTTCAAGGCAACTTTTCTGGTGACAATAGTGTCATCACCTCCTTCAAATTGAATCACTAATTCATCCCACATAGACTTGGCACTGGGAACAACACAAGTGTTGGAATTAGGTCTTCAGGGACAGCCCCAAGGATCATGTTTTTCAGTCTGGTGTCCAAGTCCACCAGTCTGCGATCCTCATCAGACCAATGGTCTTCTGGCTTTTCCCTTGAGCCTCTTCTTCCAGTTGGATCAAGAAGAGGACTCACCCCAATAGACATAGGTATATATGGTCCATCCTTAAGGATTTTCAACATATACCTCTCAATACCACCAAAATGCAACAGCATTCTAGCTTTCCATGTACCAAAGGTCTCACTGTTTCCATCAAATTTTGGAACAGGAGTGTTAGAGTAATGTACATGGACGTGGTTTGGGGTAGAAGGAGGAGGAGGGTTGGTGTTAACGTTTTGAAAAGGTGGTGCATTAGTGTTCGACGGGTTTTCACCTAAACCAGAACCATCTCCACCTTCAGTAGTGTTCATCTTTGCAGATCTAGGCAAGTTTATTAGCCTTCTGCTCTGATACCACTTGTAAGTCCCAACTTGTTAGATTGGTACTACTGAAGACACCTCTATGTCGATGGTGGAGTTACTTTGCAATATACTTACTAAACTGGAGACGACCAGTTAGATAAGTATATACCAAGTTCTAGATAGATTACTTATATAAAAGACAATAAGTAAAGAACAATGCAATAATACAAATAACTTGTAAACAATCTTGATGAGACAATATGTAGTTTTCAAAGTGTAATTTATTTATTGATATTAAACAAATTACAAGGTTGATGCGGAACCAAGATAATACACGAATGTAAATATCCTAACAACCTATGAAATACAATTGATCTATACTCGGAATTTCTCTTCAACAACCGAAACACTTAAAGTAGTGAAATGTTCCTTTTAGCGATTGAGAGAATATTGCACAAGTTCACCAAGAATATTGCAGGTTTGCAAAGTATGAAGTTATTCGTTTGTGAGAGAAATAACTTTGAGAGAACGAATACTTAATTTCTTGGTTGTGCAATGACTTGTATTTATAGGCAAAGTTAACATTGGGATGTTAACTTTAGCCGTACAAATGTGGTTGGAAGCATTTAAGGAATAGCATTTAATTCCTTAAAAAGTGTTGTAAAGTCGCATGTTACAGTGACTTTACACAACCACCTTTATGTACCTTTTAATACTTAAATAATAAGATAAGGCTTATTATCCGGGTAAAGGTACATAAAGTATACAAGTCAATTCCTCGTAATCAGTGTAAAGCTTTGTAAGGGCTTTCCACTGAAGGTCTCCAGTTTGTAACTGACTAAAATGTCAACTGGGCTTCGCTGCCATTGTCATTCTCTTTCTTCCATTTGTTGTCTTCGACTTCAACTGGAATGTTTCTTCAACTTGGTCAGTTCTCAACTGGAGGAAGTCTTCAGTTGCGTTAACTGTACGGTGCAACTGGACTTCAATATATTTCTCGACAAATCTTCTTGGTCACCAGTTTACTGGTCACCAGATGCAACTGGTGAACTGGTCAGTGTGAACTGGTGACTGGCCAGTTCCAGGTGAACTGGACCTAACACTATTGCGAAGGTTTATACAAGATTTCTCTCGTATAGCTAAGCCAATGACCGAATTGACGAAGAAAGGAGTGAAGTTTGTGTGGTCGGAAGCTCAAGAGAAGGCTTTTCAAACGTTAAAGACGAAGTTATGTGAAGCTCCCATCCTTGCCTTACCCGAAGGTACGGATGATCTTGTTGTTTATAGTGATGCTGAAAGTATCCCCATGGAAAGGAGTCATTCACTTTGGAAAGAAAGGTAAGTTGAGTCCAAGATTTATTGGACCATTTAAAGTTCTGAAGCGTATCAAAGATGTGGCGTATCAGTTGGAATTGCCTCCAGAATTGGATAGAATTCACAACACATTCCATGTATCCTATTTGAGGAAATGTTTAGCCGAGGAGTCAAGTGTGATTCCTATTGAAGATGTGAGCATTGATCCAAGTAAAAGAATGATTGAGGAACCGATAGCGATACTTGGAAGAAAGCAGAAGAAGCTACGCAGGAAAATGATTGACCTTGTGTTGATCAAGTGGAAACACAACCATGGAGAAAGTCTCACTTAGGAAACCGAGTCCGTGATGAAAGAGAAGTATCCAGAGTTGTTCATTTTTGATGAGATTCCGGGGACGGAATCCTCTTAAGGGGGAGGTAATTGTAACATCCCAATCTTTTTATTTAACGGTTGACTAGAGGCGTTGAGTCAACATAATGTGTCGTTAAATCCTTGTTGGATTTTATGCTTATATGTGTAGTTAATGTGATACGTGTGAGACTTGAATGTCTTATTGATTGACGTAGTAATGTGGTTAAGATGTAGTTAAATGCCTAATTGAGGTGTTCAAAGTGTTTAATGGGTTGTATATAGTCCATAGAGGTGTTTTGGGCTAATAATATGACTTTATGAAGCTTAGGGACCAATTTTGACATAGTGTGAAAGTCAAAAACGGGTTTAGGGTCTTTGAGGGAGTCATTAGTTTCTTTTTGCTGATCAAATAACCTTTCTCCCAAGCCCTAGCCACCCCTTTGATCCCCTATCAAAATTCTAAGCCGAAAATCCTTCAAACGTGTGATTTAGGAGAGATTGATCAAGTCTTTTGCATCCTCATTGTGATCTACAGGTTGGAAAAGGTATAGTGATGTAGATTTTATGTCTTTTAAATTGTATGGATCATTAGAAAGTGGTTTTAGGTCATTGGAGGATCAATTGGTGTCGAAATAACGTTTGTTTTAATGTTGCAAATTATGTATGGTTTAATCAAAGGTTGTAATGCATCATTATGGTCTAATATGAAGGATTTTGATGTATGAAAGTCGTGTTCTTGATTTGGAGTCGTTTGGATCTGGTTATCGATCGAAGTTGTGCAGAAACGGGGCTAGTTGCGGCGCAACTGGTTTCCAGAAAGATAGGTTGCGGCGCAACATATTGGTTGCGGCGCAACTGAGGACTGGTGTTGCGGCGCAACATGTAGGTTGCGGCGCAACTGTAATGCAGAGAGATAAGTTGCGGCGCAACGTGGTATGTTGCGGCGCAACAGTGTCAGTTTTGAAATAAGTTTAACTTTTGAACCTAGAATGCGTAGTCGTTGTCGTGAGTCATGTTTGTAGGTGTTTAGGTCTGGGTAATGACCTTAATAACGTGAGTATTAGAGTGTCTAATGGTCGTTTACTAATTATAGGTAGACGAGACTATTTGCTTTGCATGGTAACGTAGTTGCCTATTGTCGTGCGCTTCTTTGAGGTAAGATACACTACTTTTGACACGCTGAGGGTTCAACTAAAGTTGGTTTCGTAACTATAACTTCCCAATTGGTAACTTATGTTGTTTATGGGTATATGGGGTTACACGGGAGGTAATATGGGTTATGTAGTTGACCTATGAGACCTGAAATGCAGTCCCTCATGATATGTAATGTAGTGCATGTTATGATATGACGTAGGATGTAGTGTTATGTATGAAGTATAATGTAGTGTTATGATATGCAGTAACTTGTGATGTTATGAGATGAAGTATATGTTGTTACTGATTGATGTTGTGCATGTATGTGTGGCTTGCTCATCTAGAACACTAGATTTGCTAAGTTGTCATGTCACGTGCACGTTTAAGGGCCGAAAACGTAAAAGCAGTAAACGTAGTAAATGTTTAGGTAATGCAGTCACCTAAACTAAATGATGTAGTTTCGAGCTCGTAAAACTTTGATACAGGAAAGTGTTAAGCTTAACCCGTACTTGCCCTAGCCCGGCTAAGTGCGTTGACGTAGGTTGCTTGGGTGGCTCCTTGCAACATGGTCATTGAGATGCAGTTGAGTAATACGAGGGGTCTGACCCGCCCTCATTGTCTTGTACATACGGATTACTCGGGGATTGGCTTGCCATTCCTTAACGACGTTTGATGTTCAACTGAATGGTTGCCATCTAGTCGGGTGTAACTTATGTTACACATTGACGCAGTTAAAACGTAGTAAAGCAGTTAAAACGTAAAAAAGCAGTAATGTAGAAAGCAGTTATGTGGTTATATGTGTGTAATGAAGTAAAGCAGGATAGGCACATTTAGGGTGGTTCATCCTAATATGTTATGTTGATGACGTAGTATGTTTGATGTGCGTTGTGCCTTAATGAAGTATATAAATCCATAATGTTTGAAATGGACAAATGTTTTATAACTTAAGTGTTATCTTACTTAGCTAATTCGTTAGCTAACACTTGTCTTTTGAAATGTGTTGTTCTTACTTAGGTTTTAGTCTAACACTTGTCTTTTGAAATGTGTTGCTCCCTCAGGTTTAGCGTAGCTGAGGTTGTTGATGAAGACGAGTGAGGAATGGGTAGAATGCTTGATGAAGTCCTTAGCTACCCATAGATGCTGAATTTTATAGACTTTTGTTTATGTTTGTCTCTAATGAAGTTTGAATGCTATGTAGTCGGCTAAGTATGTGAACCAAGTGAACAGTATAATCAAAAGTTACGACCACCCAAAGGTTCAAGATTTCCGCATATGTTTCAATTTGGATACGCGTTATTATAAAGATATTGATAAGTGGCTTGAGTTTGCGGTAGACAAAAAGGCTGAGATTCTTGAACTGGATTTGAAGAAGACTACTCACCAGAACGATTATCGTGTCCCAGTTTACAATTATCCGTTACATTTACCAGATATGCGCTACATGAGAAAGCTCTACATAAAGAGCGTTAACATGAGTGACGCAATTCTGCAAGAAATTCTAAGAAATTCTCCATATCTAGAAACACTATCAATTCATCATATTATGGGTCCTCACTTACCATAATGGGGGAGATTGTTAGAAATATAAATTAGTGGTGTTTAATTGTAAATGGAGTTACATTTGTGTTGTTCTTAAAGTACAAGGGGCTTAAGTGAAACTTAATGTAATTAGTATAAATACCCCTTGTATCTTAATAATGTAACTAACCCTTGGAAAGCCAAGTAATTACCTTTGACTAATAAAACACACACTTTGACTTATTCTCTCTCCACTCCATCTTCAACCTCCATCTCACACACAAACACACTTTACACACACTAACATATTTCCACCATTAAAGCATCAATTGAGCTCAATTCTATATCTAACAATTGGTATCAGAGCATAATCGGTGTATCCGAACGATCCACAAACATTTTCATAACCGATTTTGTTCAAATTTTAGAGTTTTTGAGCTTAATTTGATTCTGAAAGTTGTTGTTTTTGCTGAATTCGAGGCTGATATGTGTTTCTAATCACAGATTAGAGGTGGATTATTGTTCAATTTGATCAATCAAGTGTTTAATCCTTAAGTTTCTGTTCAAAAATGTGTTAAAAAGTTGAACTCTGCAAACAGTTATAATAAGAAAGTCAATTTTTTTTGTTTTCTGCTACAGTAACCAGTCACGTGGTGTATCACATTGTTTCAATCGACAATTTTACATTTTATTAATTCAGAAATAGAAAAAGAAAAATACAAAAGGAGAAAAGCAGAAAAGATAGAAAAGTATAACAAATTTCTCATCAACTTCTCTCTTCGAGGCTGTGTTTGTTTTGCATCAAATCGACCTGAAATTCACGAGGTGTTGTTCGCGAGTTGATTCTGATTAATTTCGTGTTTTCCGTTTTGCGATTTGATGATTTTTGTTGACGGTTTATTTTCCGGCGATCTGACACGTTTTCCGGCGAAACTTGTTTGAGCAATTAAACACCTAGGGTTTGTTCGCGATTCTTTGGTGAGTATTTTGGTGGTAATTTTGAGTTTCAATTCGGAGAAACGAAGCAGGAATCAAGTTTTTGTGTTTTCCGGCGGGTGTGTTCTTCAAATAGACTATTCCGGCCACCGTGGTTGTTGGCGAAATCGTTTTCTGGTCAAAATCACCATTTACCGAACACAAATTTACTTTACTCATCGAACCTACCATTTGCAGAGCCAGTTGCCGAGCAAAACTTAGAAATTTTTTGATTGTTTCATATCATTTGTCGAGCAGGTGTCTTGTGTTTGTCTAAGTCAGAATCATAGCATTTGCCGAGCTCGGCAAACACTTCAATCCAATCCTTTAGTCGTGTTTGCCGAAGTAATTCCTCGACCAGAATCTTAATTCCCGTATTTGCCGAAGTGATTTGTCAACCAGTACCATTTCACCGCATTTGCCGAGCTAATTCTCGGCCCAAACCATCTCATACTCGTGTTTGTCGAGCCAAAGTCTCGACCAGAAGTTGTGTTCTCGTGTTTGCCGACTTGACCGACCAACTCCTTTGCCAAATCAACCAATTGCCGAGCTCACTGCTCGGCAAATCATACAACTCGAATACTTAGTCGATTTTCCTTCCAAACCACCATTTGCCGACCATTTATCTCGGCAAACCATTCAAATCACCCACTTCTCCAACACTTAACCCATTTCCAATCAAACACCCCATTTGCCGAGCTCCCAACTCGGCAAATAGACCAATTTGTTAAAAAAAAAAAAAAAAATTCAAATCATTTTCAAAATCAGTTTTCATCATTTTCCCATCATTTGAGTGAAGCTTGAAGAAATTTTTTTTGAAACCCTCATTTACCGAGCTCCCAGCTCGGCAAATAGCATTTGATCTTCAAGTGCTTGAAACGTGTTTGTGAGTGGTACTTGTTTGAGTTTCTTACTTGTTGAGTGTTGTCTAACTCTCTGGTCGTGTAAATCTTTGAGAAAAAAAGAACTGTTTTGAGTTAAGCATTTCAGAAACGTCATTGTTATTTTTTTTAAAAGATTTTTTTGTGAGTAAAAGAGAGAGAAGAGCAGAGAAAAGCTTAGAAGAGATTTAGAGATACTGAATACTTGTATTGATATACACAATTGGGTAAGGAAAAGGGTGTCTTCACGTGGTAGTGTTTGTACCGTGTGGCAGAGGGTATAGTAACACGCCTGCTGTCATTTTGTTTTAAGTCATCACGTGAAGTCAGTGTGGTCTCCTAGTATCATTTTGTAAGAAGTTTGTAATGTGTATAGGTGGTGTAGGTTTGTAACGTGCATTGTCAGGGTACATCACGTGTATTTGTACTAGTGAGTTGGTTTGTGTGTAGCATTGTATAACATGTGATGTTCTATAGCAAAATTGACTTGTCACTTTGAACTTGTGCCGTTTACTTTTAAATAATTATGTGTTAGTGGACATAGTCACGTACTCTCTCTTGGAACTCATAAACAATTTTCATTGAAACATTTTACTTTGGCGGCCATTTTGAAAATTCATTTTATGTCCTCATTTTGAACCGAAAGGTTTGTTTGGGCCGAAGTATAGAGGTGTCATTCGGGCTAGGATTTTGTTGTTGGTCTAAAATTCTAGACTTTCATTTTTTTTGGGCTGAAATTTGTTGGGCTTATATTTCATTTTGGACTAAAGTTTCTGGTCATTTTAATTGGGCTAGTTATTTCTTTTTGGACTAAGTTTTCATTAGGCTTATAAGTTTAGTAAGTTGGGCTTAAGTGTGATTTAATTTGGACTGAAAAAATTACTTTGGGCTTACATTTTTCTTCTTTAATATCGATTAGGCTGACAACTGTTTTGGACTAGTTTTTGGGCTTAAATTTTTTTTGTCATTTGGGCTACAAGTGAGATTGGACCAATTATAAATTCAAGGTTTGTTGGTCAATTTTTTTTTCGTTGGGCTAGTTATTGTTTATTGGGCTTACGGCTAGAATTTTTTTTTGGCTTAATAAGATTTGTTTGGGCCAAGATTTCGCACTAGTTGGTTGTTGGACTAAATTTTTCTTGGGCTTATAGTTTAATCTTGTTGGGCTAAAAGTTTGTTGGGTCACAATTTAACATAAGATCTCTTGGACTAAAATTTGTTAGTGGGATAAATTTTTCTTTTGGGCTAAATCTGTTTTGAACTAGTCATTTTTTTTCCCATTCAATATTTTTCTAGTATTTTCCATTTTTCATTTCTTAATCATCATGTCTTCGAAAGAAGCATTAGCTCTAGGTTCTGGAAATAATGATGATCAGGTAATCTCTGTCTCTAAGAAGTACTTAAAATATCTTATGAATCAAAGTGAAACAGTGATTCTTGAAAAACAAGAACTTGATGCCAAAGTTCTTGAGTTGTCCAAAACTGTGAGACAACTGCAAGTTGAGAAAACTAATGAAATGCTAAGAGGAAATGCTTTGGTGCAGGACATTGAGTTATTAAATGTGAAACTGAAAGAGTCGAATCCTGAGTTGAAGGAGCTTGAAGACAACATTTCTGACCTAAAATATGAGTGTTGTATCAAAGATACTCTTTATCAACAACTTGATAAGAAGTATAAAGAGCTCGAATCTGCTGCAATGGAAAGTCTTCAATCTGAAGTTGACCGAATCAAACCTGAGAACAAAGAGCTCAATTTGTCTACTATGGTAAGTTTTCAACTTGAAAATGACCAACTCAAATCCGAGAATAAAGAGCTCAAATCTGCAAATGATCTCATTTTGTCCAACATGGAAAGTATTCAAAAAGAAAATGATCATTTGCAGTCAAAAATTTTCAAATTAACAAATGAGTTGGACAATTCTTCAAATGAACTCAACAAAATTATTTTGGGCAATCAATCAAATGAACTTGTTTTGCAACAAAAGATTTCTGAACTTAACCATGAGTTGCGAAATAAGTCCACCATTTTTGTTAGCAAAGAGCGAAAATTTCTCAAAGTTTTTGAACAACTTCGAATTGATGTGAGCGATGTTGAAAAAGAAAGAACAATTTTTTGTGCTCAAATCAAGTATCTTGAAGACAAGTGTTTGCAATTTCAGTCAAATGAAACATCTTTGACCAAGAAAATTTCTGACCTTGAGATTGAATTGCAAACACAAACCAAATCTTTTCAAAGTCAAAATCATTGTTCTATCTCTTCTGACATAACCAAAGAAGTTGTTGAAATTTGCACTCAACCTGATTGTCCTATTTGTGAAGTTGTGAATTCCCCAGTGCAAACTAAATGTGATGATGTTGAGACTACCGAGTCCTCAACTCTGACTGATCTTGATTATGTTTGTGACAAGACTGAGGTGTTCAAAACTTTTCCAAAATCTAATTCATCCAAACCAAAAGTTGATGTTCCAAAGAGGGTTTACACGGGTAAATCTTCAAAACCTTTTGAAAGAAAGGTGTCTCAGTTTACTAATTACTCCTTGCAAAAGGATAAGAAGTACTCTAAGAAACCTATTTTTGATGGAACAACTACTTTTGTCTCTTTTCTATCCTTCGAGGATAATTCTGAACATATTTCACAAGCAAAATCTCAATTGACTAAATCTAGATGGAAACCGATTTCAAAAGATAAGTCAGTTGAGTCAAAATCATTCACATATTCTTTTTCGGAACTTTTTGATCTTGCACCAAAACCTGTGAAAGCAGTTGTGCAAAAAGTGAATGATTTTGCTTCGAAAAATCATTTTCCAAATCAATCTCCCAAGATTGGAAGTTTTTCAAAGAAATCAAATGATTTTTCACCGTTGCTTCCACGAAAACTCTTTTCAACTAAACCACCGGGTTTTAGTTCACCGTGGAATGCAACATCTATTCATCAAATTGATGAGACTTACATTTGGTCTTTTAACAAATCAAAAACCATTGGACCCAATCTCAAATGGGTTCCAAAGGCATTTTCGAAATGATTTGATGAAAAGTGGCTTATGCACACATCAGTGTATAACCCGTTCTAAAACCGTTTTCGTAATTTCATTCTTTTTAGAAAAATCCAAAAAGATTTTCATTTTCTTATTTTGAAAAATCCAAAAAGATTTTCTCTTCTCATCATTTTGTTTATTTACTTTGTCTTTGAGTTTCTCACAATGTTTTGGATGAGATGCAAGGCATCGAACGCCTTTGTGTACTGCCTTTGTTGTCTCATTTTTAATGTTTGTGAGCAACTTTCAAACTCTTTACTCACCCTTATATGCAAAAACTTTGTTTATATCATGCATATATTTAGGGGGAGTTTGTTTATAAAACCAAAACTTCCAAGTGTTTAAACTCATTTTCCATTTTAAAACACTTTGGAAGATTTTCAAACCATTTTCGATCAAATTCAAAGAAGTTCGGTGTTAGATTTGCACATGAGAGTTTAGGCCACTCATAAATACTCCATGATCTTGTCATCGCCGATGAGATCTAACCCCGGAGTTCAAATCTCAATTCTTAGATTGTGAGGGTTTATGAGCGTGGTGATGATGTTTGTGCAAATAGGACATGAGGGAGTAGTCGAAAAGTGAGAGGTTACGGTGAAATGATGCGAGAAAGGGCTAAAAGAAATAAAAGCCCTCCCTAAAATTCTTAAAAAGCCGGGTCAACACGTTCCTATCGGATTTCATTTGTTGATTTCTCGATATTGAAGAAGACTTCATGGACCCAGTGAAGCAATGCACATCTTTTCCTAACCACTCAAGTGTTTCTTAACAAATACTTGTTTTATTCTCATGGAGATTTTCACATTTCTATTGACTCTTCATTTGGAAGACGTTGATATTGAAAAAGGGAGACACTCTGCTCCAGTCCCCGACTTCATTTGATCACTTATCGAGTCTAGAGCATACTTGAATATATCTTTCATTTGACTAGGTCACAATGAGTCTTTATATGTCTTTGTGACATTGCATATCTTTGTGATATTGCCGGAACATTCGTAGTGATATCATATTATTGATATTCCACGATGATCGAATGGAAATCCTACCAATGCTAACATCTTTTCCAACATTGAACGTAGGTCTCACATTTTCATTTTATGAACTTGTTGAGTAAACGAGAAGTCTATGTGACCTCGGAGTTATTTTCCCAAAAGTCTTTGAGGATAGTAAGACATGGTTATTGAACGCCTTTGTGATACTGACCATGTATTACATTCTTTAAAGCAATCTATCGGTTGAAAAGCCATAGACCGAACCATTTAGAGATAAGCTTTGTACATTTCTCGATGATAATGGGAAGTCCTAAAAATAGTAATCGTATTTTTAGGCCACACCATTAATCCTTTTGATTTTTGGTTGTGTCAACGGATCATTATTATCCGGTTTTCATTTCTCTTCACACAAACACAAACAACACAAACACCCTATTAAAATCTTTTTCCAAAAACGCAACCTCACATTCTAGTTCACCAATAGGTTCATTGGGAATTGGGAATTGGGTTGGGTTAATTTGCGTGCTTGTTGTTTGTTGACATCTACCGTTTATGCTATCAATCATTATTGTATGATGAACACGTTTCACATATTCATCAAAAGGGGGAGAAATGATTAAATGATTGATAGATAGAATTCAAGGTTTTAGGTAGAACTTGATTGATAGATATTGATTGAGGATAATTCATAGTGTTTGGTTGTTCAAAGGATCGTTAGTTTAGGTGAAGAGAGTGAATAATTATCGTGATAAGTTGAAAGATTGTTTTGAGAAAGTTAAAGGATTGATTCGAGATCGAGTATATTCAAGATGAAGTACATGGTCGATATTTGAAAGATTTATTGGAAATTTGACCATTGGTTAATGATTAGAAGAGTTTGAGATTGAATAATGTTTGAGAAGAGATGAAAAGTTTAAGATTGAATAGAGATTGTCCTTTGTTGATACTACAAAGAAAATTAAGTTGGATAGTTAAGTTTGTTCTTTATTTGAAGAGATTGTTCATTTGAGGGGGAGCAAGAGTAAACTCATGATTCGTTAAATATGCTCCGAAATGATTGTTTGTTCGAGGGGGAGCAAGAGATTAAAGATTTGTTATTGAATAATATGCTCCAAGAAAGAAATGTTTGTTTGAGGGGGAGCAAGAATAAGTTGATCAAAGAATTGAGTGCTCCAAGATAATTGTTGATTCAAAGACAAGTTCGATCAAGAATTGAAGTTTTAAAGTCAAATCAAATTTCCGCATTCCAAAACCAAGCTTCCGCAAAGTCCAAAAGAATTCAAAGTTAAATCAAGCTTCCGCAATACCAAAAGAATTCAAGGAATTCAAAGTCAAAACCAAGCTTCCGCATGCTACTCAAAGATTCAAGTCACTTCTTCGAGCAACATCAAGTTGAAATCAACATTCAAAAGTTCAAGTTGTGAAAGCTCAAAAGCTACAAAGATTTCAAAGATGCTTCCAAAGTATTCAAAGTTGCAAGAGAAGATCAAGTCTTAGAAAGTCATCGTCAAGAATATTTGTTTGTTGAGAAGATTCAAAGTCAAGGTTGATACAAGACGTTGAAGACAATGAGAAAGCTTCAAGGTCTACTCAACATTGAAGATTTTCAACAAAAGGGCTCATCATGTTTATTTAAAGACCGAAGACGATGCAACATTTACAATTCAACACCAAGGGGAGATTGTTAGAAATATAAATTAGTGGTGTTTAATTGTAAATGGAGTTACATTTGTGTTGTTCTTAAAGTACAAGGGGCTTAAGTGAAACTTAATGTAATTAGTATAAATACCCCTTGTATCTTAATAATGTAACCAACCCTTGGAAAGCCTAGTAATTACCTTTGACTAATAAAACACACACTTTGACTTATTCTCTCTCCACTCCATCTTCAACCTCCATCTCACACACAAACACACTTTACACACACTAACATATTTCCACCATTAAAGCATCAATTGAGCTCAATTCTATATTAAAGTCTTAACCTGAAACACTTAGAAATAATGTTCTGTTTTGGGGTAACATTTATTTCTATGTATGATTTTAACCTTGAAATCTTCAACTATAAGGGTCCAGGAATCGAAATACAGTTCACTGATCTTCCAAAGCTCAAAGAAGTTGAAATGAGTCAAGGAGCATTTTCGGGGTTGGATAATGTGTTTGGCCAAATATCATCAATTGTTTCGTCCCTGCAAGCTCTTTCATTACATATACTTTCTCCAAAGGTCATTACTTCGTCGGTTTATTAAACTCTATGTGTTTTTAATCCTTAATGCATACATCTTAGAGTGAGCTCTTGTTTTTACAGGACAGTTTTAAGTGTATCGATAAACTACCAAACGTCAAGAAATTGACGCTTACAGTTGCTGCACAAAAAGATGATTGTAACATCCGTGAATTTTGACCCGTTGACTTTTTGTGTAATTTGACTAACAAACTTGTTGAATGAAATAATTGGGCCCATTTGTGATTATATGACTATGTGGTATGTTAGTCGGGTCGTTAATATGTTTGTTTGGCGTTTAATTGTATAATCGATTGTAATTTTGGCTCATAAAGGGAAACGGGTCGACCCATGGGTTGTCCATGACCCATGAGCCTACTAGTGACCCATTTCCCCTTATCCTCTCATTTCTCTCTTTTCTATCTATCTATCTCTTCTATTCTCTCTCAAGTAAAAGAACCCCTTTTGTTCTTCATCATTTCTTGCATCAACATTGTGTTTGAAACTACCACAATACAAGGATCATAGCCATCTTCATCTCGTTTGCTTCCTATTGGAGAATCAAAAGCCAAGTTCTTGCATTTTACCCATTTTGACCTAATTTCGGGTTCTAGCTCAAGGAGGAGTTTTGGTAAGTCTAATTCATCTCATTTGTACCTACTTATGTTTGTTTATGCATTTCTAGTCATATTGAACATTTACAAGTCCTAAATCGGCTTAAATCTCGTTTGGGTCAAATTAGGGTTTAAATTAGGGTTTGAAGGTTTTGGGTGTGATTTTGATGTTTTGGTCGAATTTGTGGATTGGGTTATGTTTATTTATAGTTAATGGTGTTTATTTATGCTTCAAATTAAGTTACAAGTTCCTACAAATCGATTTGGTTTGGTTTGGTTTGGTTTGGGTCGAGTTTTAAGGGTTTTGGTCTTGTTTTCCTGCATATGCTGCTGCTGCTGCTTCTGGTCAGAACTGGGCCACTGCGGCGCAGTGGCTTAGGCTAGCCCACTGCGGCGCAGTGGCTAGGGCCTGGTTGTTTCGTGGTTAGCTCACTGCGGCGCAGTGAGCTTGGCAATGGCTCACTGCGGCGCAGTGGATAGGTTCTGTGAAATTATGCGCGTCGATTTTCAAATGTTAATAACTTTTGATCCGTAACTCCAAACAAGTCTTATGACCTATCGTTAGAATCGTAAGAGAGTCTAGTTTCTGGTAGTAACACTCTTTTTGTATGAATCTTCTCTCTTTTCTAAAAAGGTCGAGTCGAATGCGTCTGGTTCTTACTCGTTAAAGTTGGAAAGGCGTTTAGGGTTGTGACTTGACCTAATTGTGCTAAACCAACTTGTTTATGATTGTAGAGTTGACATTATGGTATATTGATGTATAATTATAGGTTGTGGACGTGTGGACCGTAATACTCGCTTGTAATCTTATACTAGCTTCTTTGTCGGACAAGGTGAGTTTCGTATCTCCCTACTCGCTTGAGATTCGGGCTGAAAGTGTAAACTTGCGTGTTTACTTACGTTGTTGATTGATTGATTGACTTGGTTTGAATGTTGGATTGTTGAGACGGTTTTACGCTTGAATGACTTGGTTTATGTTTGTTAAGTATTTCGTTAATATTAGGATTTGACGTACATACATGATAGTCAGTTATACCTTCATTGGGTTTTAGATGTGGTGGGAAGGCTGCGGGTGACCCTATATATAAGCATCTGGGGCTCGAAGGAAGTAGAATCCTCTTAAGTGTATGTACGTATAGTTGGTTTAAGTTGAAATTATTGATTTATGATCGGTGATTATTGATTGTTGGTTTACGTTCGTTGAATGTTGATTATTGGCTTATAACTTACGATTATTGATTGTTGGTTCATGACTGATGCATTTACATTTGATTGTAAGCATTGCATACATTGTTGATGACCCTCGGCAGGAGATTGCCGACATCCTGGTGCATAGATGTATGCACCCATTTTGGATGTAGTTCCTGACTCCGAGTATATAGACATATATATCTCGATGATTTTGAGATACAGCCTTGTTCATTGTGATGACAGAAGGGTATCATTGCATTGGTGACTGGCGTTCACGCATAAGATAGGCATGTTGACTTATTTATGCATTTGGTACTTGCATTTGATATTTATATCATTGAGCATTCATTTACACACATTTCGTACTTATGAAATCTTGTTGATTGGATATTGTTGTGTTACTTAGAGGCTCACTGTAAGTCACGTCTAGCCTCTACTCGTACATTAAGATTATTGTTTATGGTTCCTTGTGGACCATTACTACGAACTCACCAACCTTGTGTTGACTATGCTTCAGGTTATCCCTGGGCGTGGAGTATAGTGGTTTGCTTGCTGTTTAACCCGGGCTTTGGACTTGATGAATCAAGGATTCATAGACCTTCTCTTTTGCATTACTTAGGATCGATTTGCCATCATCCGGATGTTCTTTTGTAACTTTGATGGTTATTTGCTCCTTATGTATTTTGGGTACTTGTGTCGTTTTGTAATGGACTCACTGAATCTTTATTTGCATTTAGTTTGTTCTATCGTAATTCCACCTGGTGCTATATGATTTCCGTGATATTTCGAGCCTCGGCTTGGGGTGTTACAATGATTGTCTGCTAGAATACGTTTCTATTGCCAACGCATGTCCAAGATTGGAGACTTTTACAGTTAAGGTACATATCCTTTGTCCAATTAAGGAGTTGAGGCATATAACCTCAATATATATAAATATAAGGTCAGAATCACAGATATAACTATTTTTTTCTTATGGTCTCTGTTGCTACTAAATATGGTGAGAACTTATTGTTTTTGAAAGCTGAGAGATGCATCCTCTTTTGGATTTTGGGAAGAAAAAGTTGATGATTCATCTCGGTAATCCTCGAATTGTGTCCTCCGTCTATCTTGTGTTCAAAGTTCTTCGAAGGACCAGGTGTACATTTTTCTTAATTGAGTATCTTCCCTTCAAAAATCAATTTTGAGGAGTGAATTTTGAATTCTTCGTGCCGTTGGTAAAGCATAACCATGCGAGCTGCTGCAGCTACAGTTGCGGTTCCATCCATTTTTTTTTAAGGACTGAACTTGTAATTTTTCCAAATTTGAGGGACCAAAGAACGGTGACTCTTTTTGGAAGGGGGCAAAATGAAAGATTTGTGGTTAGATTGCTAGGGAAGCTTTGGGAGGTATTATTTCAAAATTCAAAAAAGTTTATCTTTCCTTTATTTTCTCTCCTTCTTCCTCTTTTATTCCGCCTCTTCTTCCATTTAGTTTTGCCGATTTCTCTCCTTCAACTTCGTCGTTTATTCCGCCTCTTCTTCCATTTAGTTTTGCCGATTTCTCTCCTTCTTCCTCTTTTATTCCGCCTCTTCTTCCATTTAGTTTTGCCGATTTCTCTCCTTCTTCCTCTTTTATTCCGCCTCTTCTTCCATTTAGTTTTGCCGATTTCTCTCCTTTGTTCTTCCTCTACCGGCCATAAACTACAGCAGACTAAGGTTGGATTAAGATCAAGTCCCTATCAAATTCTTGCTATGATTTCTGATTGTGCACCAAACCGCGTCGAGGGCTTTTAGGTTTCGTTGGCGATTCCCCGAAGGTAGGAGCAATGCTCCTTTACGCCAATCTAAGGTTGTTTGGTTTAGGTTGCCGAATCGTGTTCGACTTGGATTAGGGTTTTAGCTCGATCTATGATCGTGTGTGTGAATGTCTTGTATGAATATGTTGATTGTGATGTCGTTTGTGGAGAAATCCTCCTCCTTTTATAGGAGGAGGTTTCTTAGGGGAGAAGGTTAGGGTTTTTCCCTTTCCTTCTTTGAATCAAACTCTTATTGCCATGTTTATCCGATCTAGTTTCCTTAGGAGGATATCCTTTAAGGAGATCGAACTAGGCAAGGATACGTTTATCTTTGGAAAGGATTTATGTTAATCCTCTAGCTATTCGATCGGTTTAAGCACCTTCGTGCCTATGCCCTCCGTGAGGGTGCTTCGTGTTGTATGTCCTTCGTATGGTGATTCGGAGGGGTACATCGTCAAGCCCCCCAGTCTAATGTTATAGGCTGCTAGGGCTATGATTTTAAACTATACTTGTAATCTTCTTGTGTAGCTCGTCCTTATATATTGTTTTTGAAAGCTGAGAGATGCATCCTCTTTTGGATTTTGGGAAGAAAAAGTTGATGATTCATCTCGGTAATCCTCGAATTGTGTCCTCCGTCTATCTTGTGTTCAAAGTTCTTCGAAGGACCAGGTGTACATTTTTCTTAATTGAGTATCTTCCCTTCAAAAATCAATTTTGAGGAGTGAATTTTGAATTCTTCGTGCCGTTGGTAAAGCATAACCATGCGAGCTGCTGCAGCTACAGTTGCGGTTCCATCCATTTTTTTTTAAGGACTGAACTTGTAATTTTTCCAAATTTGAGGGACCAAAGAACGGTGACTCTTTTTGGAAGGGGGCAAAATGAAAGATTTGTGGTTAGATTGCTAGGGAAGCTTTGGGAGGTATTATTTCAAAATTCAAAAAAGTTTATCTTTCCTTTATTTTCTCTCCTTCAACTGCCGTCGTCGTTTAACCCTTTTCTTCAGGTAATATTTCTTTCAGCACTTTTCTTTGATTCAATGGCTAAGGTAGGCATAGAGACTACTATTTCGGTCGTCACACGAGATCAATTTAATGATTTCGTGAATAGAATTTTTCCGGGTCGGGTCGAATCTTGTAGGTTACCTGGTCGTAGGCAAAATATACTCTCTCCCCCTGATGGTTTTGTTGGGGTGTACTTAAGATCTTTCACCCATGGTAGCGTTAGGTATCCTTTTTCCCCTTTCCTTTTGTCTGTTCTTAAATATTATGGGAATAACTTCTCCCGCTGGCATCCTCAAGGGCATTCGAAAATCATGGCCTTCGAGGTATTGTGTCGTGCTAAAGGTGGTGAGCCATCGTTGGAACTTTTTAGGAGATTCGCATATGCTTGCGATGCGGGTGATTGGGTTACCATCGCCACTAGATCTAAGAAAAATTCTTGTTTTCTCAAAGGACCGGGGGGTGTAGATATAAGAAATTGGAAGAATAAGTTCATCTTTGTGAGTGTTGATTTGTTCCATCGAGATTTTGATGTCTTAATTAATAAAGAAAACTTGGGTGTGGTAAAAAAGAGTGTAGATCCGGTACCCGATGTTGAGGGTTCTGAGCCATTATTTGAGGAGATCATTAGGCACCCTGTTTTAGTTGTATCATATCCTGATAGTATCTTGTACAAAGCCAAAGTGATCAGTGCATTGCCTGCTGGGGAAGAGGAGTTTGATGGTGAGTTGCATATATATCTTTGTTCTTAATCATTGCATTTGTAACTTGACTCTTCTTTATTTTGTGTGTGTTCAGATATGTCTTTTCAGAACTTTTTAGGAGATTCGCATATGCTTGCGATGCGGGTGATTGGGTTACCATCGCTACTAGATCTAAGAAAAATTCTTGTTTTCTCAAAGGACCGGGGGGTGTAGATATAAGAAATTGGAAGAATAAGTTCATCTTTGTGAGTGTTGATTTGTTCCATCGAGATTTTGATGTCTTGATTAATAAAGAAAACTTGAGTGTGGTAAAAAAGAGTGTAGATCCGGTACCCGATGTTGAGGGTTCTGAGCCATTATTTGAGGAGATCATTAGGCACCCTGTTTTAGTTGTATCATATCCTGATAGTATCTTGTACAAAGCCAAAGTGATCAGTGCATTGCCTGCTGGGGAAGAGGAGTTTGATGGTGAGTTGCATATATATCTTTGTTCTTAATCATTGCATTTGTAACTTGACTCTTCTTTATTTTGTGTGTGTTCAGATATGTCTTTTCAGAACTTTGTTAGGAAGGGTGGTCGATCTGGTGATGTCCCATCTTGTTCTTCTTCCCATGTTCCTTCTGATGTTGAGCGTACTCCGAAAACAGTTGGGAGTGTTCCTTTTAGCCTTGGTTCTTCATCGGGCACTTCTGTGTTGCCTAAGAAGGATACCATCGTTCCTCCTGGTCAGAACACAGAAAATGAAGTTATAATAACTGGCGAAGGCAAGAAGAAGCAAGGCGTTGCGTCTCGCCTTCGTAAGAGGGGTAAGGGGGCAGCTTCGGAGGCTACTGCTCCAACAAAGAATAAGAAGAAAATTGATGAAGAGAAGGCTGGTGCTACAAGTAAGACTCTGTCTTCTTCTTTTTGTTGTTGTTGTTTTTTCCTCATTTTTTCTCTCTTGTTGTTTCCTTTTGACTTTGTAGTTGATATTTGCCGTATGGAGACCAAGGCCTTCGCCTAGTTTTATAAGGAACGTTTGGATGAGAGAAACATGATGGATGTTGAGATTCTTGTTCGTTTGAATCATCTTCTGGGTGTGCAGCTGGAAACTGAAAGGGTGTTGGGAGAGAAGAAGGCAGAATGTGCTTTGCTCCAAGAATCGATGAACAATACCATTAAGGATTTGGGGGAGGTGAAGTTGTTGAAGGGTAGACTCATGGAGGCAGAGGCTAAGGTGAGGATTCAAGAGGATGAGCTTACTGAGCTAAGGTCGAAGCTTTCGAAGGCCATGGCTGAGGCCAATATGGAGAAGGAGGTTTCACAAAACCTTTCAGCCTCCGTCAGGGAGCATGTGGCACAGCGCTTTGGCTTGGTAACAGAAGTGATTCCCTATGCCTGCAGGAGCTTAGTTGACAGCGAGGAGTTTGGTAGGTTGCTTGCGGAGGTGATCTCTGCCAATAGGGACGATGAGAGGGCCTCCGTGCTTCGGAGCTTAAGTGAAGAGGGTTTAATTAATTTGTCAACGCGCCCGGAGTACAAAGAGAATACTATCCATGCTATTAATGCAGCGGTAGAAAGTTATCGGAGCGCTAATTTCCCCTTCGTTGAGAAGCTTGTTGCAAATCCCATGGCTTCGTTCGAGTCGCTTCTTGAGATCCAGCCGGACAAGATTATCCCTGCTCCTGCCGTCGTTACTTCGTCTGCCACTGCGACTATTGACACTCCTCACCCCGAAGGTACCTCTGCCTCTTGAATGGTTTACTTTGATGAGATATGTTTCGTGTGAAACATGTTTGGATAATTTGGCCTTCGTGCCTTTGGAAAATTTTTCTTTTGTGATGACATATTTTGGCAATGGTTCATGTTGGCCATATGCCTATTTACGAGTTTTCTATGAAACTCTTTGATAATTTCCCAGGTGTTTGTTAGGAGCCTTCGTAAGGCTTTTACTTATGTTTTCTTTATGCACGGTGTCGAGGGCACCGCCACTCAATCATTTCGCGTCTTACGTTTGTTTATGATCTGCATGGTGTCGAAGGCAATTCCCTTCGCTTGTTCCATGTCTTTTTTATTAATGCATGTTTCGTGATAGATGATTATCTTTTCACGCTTGGCTGTATGTCGTGTAGGCGTCCCTTTGAACATACATTTTAGCCTTAAATAACGCGTCTTACGTTTGTTTATGATCTGCATGGTGTCGAAGGCAATTCCCTTCGCTTGTTCCATGTCTTTTTTATTAATGCATGTTTCGTGATAGATGATTATCTTTTCACGCTTGGATGTATGTCGTGTAGGCGTCCCTTTGAACATACATTTTAGCCTTAAATAACATGTCTTTTAAAAAGGGTATGCATGCGGTAGTTTGGAATAATACGATAGGGAGCGACCCTTCGTAAGTACGGGTGAGTAACAAATTATGTAATTTCCTAAAAAAGAAAAATCAAATTAACCACATTGTGATTACATAAGTTCCTAAAAGGAGAGCTTTTTATTCATCTAAGGGAGTAACTTATTATATTCATCGCAATGCGAGTAGTTTTCAAGTTACTCCGAAGCAATCCTTGCACATTGTGCTATAAATTGTTCTCAATTTGACTCTTGGGGCTTAGATGACTTCTTCTTCCTTCCTCCGGACTCCTTTCCTTCTCTAATGACTATCCCTTTGGGTGAGTCTTCATGCAGCATATAGATTGTTGGGTCCAGGGACTTCTTTGGTTCTTCAGTTATCATGATTCCTTTCCCCTTGTTGCTTGATCGCGATTTAATAGTTTCTCCTTCGGTATTGCTCTTGGGGTCAGACTCGGTGGTGACTCCTTTGTCTTTCAACCCTTCGAAGGGTGTCTTGGTTGCTTGTTTCATGGCTGAGATCTGGCTGGGACTAGGGGAGAGTTTACGGAGATCCGTGTTATCCCTAACCTTGCTTCCCCCTCCGTATGGTAGATGTTCGTACGTTTCTTTTTGGGGGATAAGGATACTCTGCTTCTTGCTTCTCGGGTTATCCTCATATGAGTAGTTCCCGGTTCCTGCTCAGCCTGTTATCATGTCTTGGGCATCCAACCACGTGTGCGCTTTGACCCTTACCTCCTCGTATGTTTTTGGGAGTCCCTTGACCAAGTACTTGATCATCGAAGGGCTTCGGAATCCATGCACAAGGCCTGAAATTCTGTGTGTCTCAGGAAATTCGGGTATTCTTTGTGTCTCCTTGGTGTACCTTATTATGAAATTCCTGGCATCTTCAGCTTCTCTTTGCTTTATGTTGTGGACGGTGATGCAAGATCTTACTTGGGTTTCTCTTAGGCTGAAGTATAATTTGAACTTCTCCTTTAAATCTGAAAAGTTGGAGATTGAGCCCTTCGGGAGACTGTTGAACCATTCTCTAGCATCACCCTTGAGTACCCATCCAAAGGCCTTACAAGCCAAATGGTCGTTCCATTGGTACATTGCAGCGATTCCTATGAATGATTGCAGGAAATCCTCTGGATCGCTATTTCCTTCGTAAGGCTCCATGTTGGTCGGATACTTCATGTTATTGGGCATAGGGTACTTTTGTATCCATTCAGCCAGGGGTGAGGCGTCCGCTTTGCTCTCTACGGGGAACGGTGGCTCTTGTATCGAAGGGCTGGTTTCGGAGCTGGTAATTGATGCTACACCCATAGCCCATGCATTCTTCTCATAGTGAGGGAACCAGGGTAGTGGGGGTAGGTATGGTGCGAAATTGCCCAACACATGCGCAGGGTATCTTTCGGGGGTGCCATACGGAGGTCTAGGATACCATTGAGAGTATGGGAGAGGTGTAGGGCGGTATTCGAAGGACATCGGAGCCCCCCAGTATGGATAATAACTACTGGGGTGTGGTGCACCGTCTGTAAGCTATGAATAAGTCTTGGTCGAAGCTTTGCTTCGTATTCCCGAGACATAATCGGGAGTTTGAGGGACGTACCATGCGTTTTCTGATAGGAGCTTCTTCGAAGAAACAATTGAGGTCTTCAGAGCTTCGTCCTCGCCTCCTTCGTCAAAATCCAACACTCTGGCAGATCTTTGTATTGCCTTTCGTTTGTTGAGGTATCTGAGAGCTTTTTCCAGCAACTCCGGGTCTTCTAAAAGCTGTTCTTCATCGATTGCCCTTGGTTGTCTGGATGAGGTCTTCTTCTGTTTCTTGCCCCCTTCTGAGGGGGAGGATTGTCTTTTGCGGCTTGTTTTAGGTCATAAACCGGCCTGCGGTCTGATCCAGACGTGTGCAAGGGTCTGTTAGGAGGAGTAATGAATATAGGGGACAATGCTTCTTGTAAAGAAACAGGTGGATTAGTTTCTAAAGTGATTTCTTGGTGAACCATAGGTTCAGGAACTTCGATAGTTGTTTGGGGAATTCCCATATTGCCTTGATTGATATTCGACATGGTTTTGGTGAATTGATGTCGTGGTTCAGTGGTGGGTTTCTTTTGTAGTTGAGGTCCCACGGATGGCGCCAAATGATTGTGCACCAAACCGCGTCGAGGGGTTTTAGGTTTCGTTGGCGATTCCCCGAAGGTAGGAGCAGTGCTCCTTTACGCCAATCTAAGGTTGTTTGGTTTAGGTTGCCGAATTGTGTTCGACTTGGATTAGGGTTTTAGTTCGATCTATGATCGTGTGTGTGAATGTCATGTATGAATATGTTGATTGTGATGTCGTTTGTGGAGAAATCCTCCTCCTTTTATAGGAGGAGGTTTCTTGGAGGAGAAGGTTAGGGTTTTCCCCTTTCCTTCTTTGAATCAAACTCTTATTGCCATGTTTATCCGATCTAGTTTCCTTAGGAGGATATCCTTTAAGGAGATCGAACTGGGCAAGGATACGTTTATCTTTGGAAAGGATTTATGTTAATCCTCTAGCTATTCGATCGGTTTAAGCACCTTCGTGCCTATGCCCTCCGTGAGGGTGCTTCGTGTTGTATGTCCTTCGTATGGTGATTCGGAGGGGTACATCGTCAATTTCGCCATGGAAAAAAGCTGTCTTTTAATTTACCTATATGAGCAGCAGTAGTAATTTACACTTTTGAGTTATTAAAATTTTTTACTGATTTTTGCTTCAGTTTAGTGTTTTGATAATGTTGACATTGCCTTGATGCACATTTCCTTTAAAAGCCACAACAAATCTATAACAATGTCTTATTTAGTTAGCAAATCTATAACAATGTCTTATTTAGTTAGCTTATAGCAAGTAGGCAGATAACAACTCAACATTACAAGAAACCAGATAGAGATAATATTGGTTACATATCCTGGTTTTAGTGCACTAGATCTCAACAAGATCCAAAGGATCTGAAGTATTTGGAGAGTGATTCAGAGCATACCAAATTCACCTCTCACTTTGAGTTTCTCTCTGTGTTTTGGTTTTTGCATGCCTTTTAGAATTAAAAGACTTCCATATAAAACCGCTTGCAGAATGAACAGTTCTTTTGTAACTTCTTTGGTCGTAACAGTTAAAGTTAGTTTAAGGGTGTGTTCTTTCCTGGTTGACCCTGATCCATAATCCATCAAAGACCAAAAACTATAACTTCATCTCTAAATTGTGTCACTTCTCGGCTATAAGAGTTTGAAATTCCTCTATTTCTATTCCTTCAGATTAAAGCTCCCAATCGGGCGAATTCATAGGTTCATCTCCTTCTGGATGCACTTTTTACGTTCAATTCAATCGCTGCTCATGTAACTGATAAATTAACCAATGTGGTACTTCTTGAACACCAATATCACCATCACAGACCGAGCAGAGGCGGCTCAACAATATAGTTGGGTTAGGCAGTCAAGGCCTCCGCATGGGAAGTGCCTCAACTTTTTTATGCTTTCGGGTTTAGATGTCTTCAGTTGGCTTATGGTAACGTTTTAGGTTAGGACTTTTATAAATTTGCTTTTAAAAAAACTAATATAAACTATATATAACTATTCTAAACTTTTTTTACACATAGATAAAGTAGATTTTTTAAAACTTCCTCATTTATATTATATGTTATTGTCGGAGGAAGGTTTTTGTTAGAGACTTTAAATAAAGGCTATTAAAAATTTTCCCGCTTAAGGCCAAAAAAAAGGTTAATTCGGTCCTAAAACCGGGATATTCGTGATTAGATAGTTAGATTGTGTTGGTTCGTTATATGGGTTCACAAACGTTCGAACATGGTTTTCGGAAACAGTAAATATATATCGCATTCTAGGATTATGGTGAGATACTATTCATACTAGTGTCACAAACTGGGATATTCGTGACTATTTCTGATCTATCTCAAAATATTTACTTAATGACATTCAAATTTAAAACTTATTGCGAGTACATATTTAATTTGATGATTAAGCCTGGTATTAAGAATATGATAAATTGACGTTAAAAAAAAAGATATGTGTCTGAAAAAGCAAATGAATTAAGAATTTAGGTATTTAATATCCACCTAATACAATAGATTAGGGATGCGCATAGACTAATACTAGTGCTCAGGCCCGTCCAATGGACGGGTAGTCTAAAAATATATTAATCAAAGATTGAATCTAGTTAACCCTTTTTTTTCAACTTTAGTTAAATAAAAAATTTGTAGTTTGTTATATCTAAACTTAAGACAAACAGAAACAACAATTTTAGACTATAATTACGAAAACTAAAGAAGGAAACATATGAAAATGAACTCCATATAAATATTGAATCTAGTTAACCCTTTTTTTTTCAACTTTAGTTAAATAAAAAATTTGTAGTTTGTTATATCTAAACTTAAGACAAACACAAACAACAATTTTAGACTATAATTACGAAAACTAAAGAAAAATATATAATTTGAAAAGTACATACCAATTCATCAACAAAGACCATCTCGAACGTTTTGATTTTTTTTGGGTTGTTCCACTCCGAAACAGTCTATACATGCACAACACGGAGTCGTAGATGATGGTTAACATGTGTTGGCTTAAGATCTTCAAGATGAACTAATGTGGTCTTATTTTTGGTTGTTGAAGAAGAAGCCATGATGAACCTATAATGGACAACAAACTAAATTAATAGAGATAATAATAACAATAACATAAGAATTCAATGTTAAATAATAATAATAATGATTAAATATGAACAAAGTATATTAAAAAAAAAACCCTCTTGGTAGTCGACTTCTTGGTAGGCGACTATTTTTTTGTTTTGGTCGTAGGTTTTTGTTTTTGGTTGAGGATATGTGAGAGTTTTTTCCTAGGTTGTATATATATAGATATATAATATAATTTTTGGGAGACTTTTAAGGATAAAAAGATTTTTTTATTAATAATAAGGTCGGCCTATAGATTTAATAATTAGTTAACCCTTTTTTTTCAACTTTAGTTAAATAAAAAATTTGTAGTTTGTTATATCTAAACTTAAGACAAACAGAAACAACAATTTTAGACTATAATTACGAAAACTAAAGAAGGAAACATATGAAAATGAACTCCATATAAATATTGAATCTAGTTAACCCCTTTTTTTTTCAACTTTAGTTAAATAAAAAATTTGTAGTTTGTTATATCTAAACTTAAGACAAACACAAACAAAAATTTTAAACTATAATTACGAAAACTAAAGAAAAATATATAATTTGAAAAGTACATACCAATTCATCAACAAAGACCATCTCGAACGTTTTGATTTTCTTTGGGTTGTTCCACTCCGAAACAGTCCATACATGCACAACACGGAGTCGTAGATGATGGTTAACATGTGTTGGCTTAAGATCTTCAAGATGAACTAATGTGGTCTTATTTTTGGTTGTTGAAGAAGAAGCCATGATGAACCTATAATGGACAACAAACTAAATTAATAGAGATAATAATAACAATAACATAAGAATTCAATGTTAAATAATAATAATAATGATTAAATATGAACAAAGTATATTAAAAAAAAACCCTCTTGGTAGTCGACTTCTTGGTAGGCGACTATTTTTTTGTTTTGGTCGTAGGTTTTTGTTTTTGGTTGAGGATATGTGAGAGTTTTTTCCTAGGTTGTATATATATAGATATATAATATAATTTTTGGGAGACTTTTAAGGATAAAAAGATTTTTTTATTAATAATAAGGTCGGCCTATAGATTTAATAATTAGTTAACCCTTTTTTTTCAACTTTAGTTAAATAAAAAATTTGTAGTTTGTTATATCTAAACTTAAGACAAACAGAAACAACAATTTTAGACTATAATTACGAAAACTAAAGAAGGAAACATATGAAAATGAACTCCATATAAATATTGAATCTAGTTAACCCCTTTTTTTTTCAACTTTAGTTAAATAAAAAATTTGTAGTTTGTTATATCTAAACTTAAGACAAACACAAACAAAAATTTTAGACTATAATTACGAAAACTAAAGAAAAATATATAATTTGAAAAGTACATACCAATTCATCAACAAAGACCATCTCGAACGTTTTGATTTTCTTTGGGTTGTTCCACTCCGAAACAGTCCATACATGCACAACACGGAGTCGTAGATGATGGTTAACATGTGTTGGCTTAAGATCTTCAAGATGAACTAATGTGGTCTTATTTTTGGTTGTTGAAGAAGAAGCCATGATGAACCTATAATGGACAACAAACTAAATTAATAGAGATAATAATAACAATAACATAAGAATTCAATGTTAAATAATAATAATAATAATAATAATAATAATAATAATAATAATATGATTGCATAATAAAAAATAATAATAATAATAATAATAATAATAATAATAATAATAATAATAATAATAATAATAAGAGTATAATAATAAGTAATAATAATAATAATAATAATAATAATAATAATAATAATAATAATAATAATAATAATAATAATATAATTTTTGGGAGACTTTTAAGGATAAAAAGATTTTTTTATTAATAATAAGGTCGGCCTATAGATTTAATAATTAGTTAACCCTTTTTTTTCAACTTTAGTTAAATAAAAAATTTGTAGTTTGTTATATCTAAACTTAAGACAAACAGAAACAACAATTTTAGACTATAATTACGAAAACTAAAGAAGGAAACATATGAAAATGAACTCCATATAAATATTGAATCTAGTTAACCCCTTTTTTTTTCAACTTTAGTTAAATAAAAAATTTGTAGTTTGTTATATCTAAACTTAAGACAAACACAAACAAAAATTTTAAACTATAATTACGAAAACTAAAGAAAAATATATAATTTGAAAAGTACATACCAATTCATCAACAAAGACCATCTCGAACGTTTTGATTTTCTTTGGGTTGTTCCACTCCGAAACAGTCCATACATGCACAACACGGAGTCGTAGATGATGGTTAACATGTGTTGGCTTAAGATCTTCAAGATGAACTAATGTGGTCTTATTTTTTGTTGTTGAAAAAGAAGCCATGATGAACCTATAATGGACAACAAACTAAATTAATAGAGATAATAATAACAATAACATAAGAATTCAATGTTAAATAATAATAATAATAACAAACAAATAATAAAAAAAAAAACCCTCTTGGTAGTCGACTTCTTGGTAGGCGACTATTTTTTTGTTTTGGTCGTAGGTTTTTGTTTTTGGTTGAGGATATGTGAGAGTTTTTTCCTAGGTTGTATATATATAATATAGATATATAATATAATTTTTGGGAACTTTTAAGGATAAAAAGATTTTTTTATTAATAATAAGGTCGGCCTATAGATTTAATAATTAGTTAACCCTTTTTTTTCAACTTTAGTTAAATAAAAATTTTGTAGTTTGTTATATCTAAACTTAAGACAAACAGAAACAACAATTTTAGACTATAATTACGAAAACTAAAGAAGGAAACATATGAAAATGAACTCCATATAAATATTGAATCTAGTTAACCCCTTTTTTTTCAACTTTAGTTAAATAAAAAATTTGTAGTTTGTTATATCTAAACTTAAGACAAACAGAAACAACAATTTTAGACTATAATTACGAAAACTAAAGAAGGAAACATATGAAAATGAACTCCATATAAATATTGAATCTAGTTAACCCCTTTTTTTTCAACTTTAGTTAAATAAAAAATTTGTAGTTTGTTATATCTAAACTTAAGACAAACTAAACAACAATTTTAGACTATAATTACGAAAACTAAAGAAAAATATATAATTTGAAAAGTACATACCAATTCATCAACAAAGACCATCTCGAACGTTTTGATTTTCTTTGGGTTGTTCCACTCCGAAACAGTCCATACATGCACAACACGGAGTCGTAGATGATGGTTAACATGTGTTGGCTTAAGATCTTCAAGATGAACTAATGTGGTCTTATTTTTTGTTGTTGAAAAAGAAGCCATGATGAACCTATAATGGACAACAAACTAAATTAATAGAGATAATAATAACAATAACATAAGAATTCAATGTTAAATAATAATAATAATGATTAAATATGAACAAAGTATATTATAAAAAAAAACCCTCTTGGTAGTCGACTTCTTGGTAGGCGACTATTTTTTTGTTTTGGTCGTAGGTTTTTGTTTTTGGTTGAGGATATGTGAGAGTTTTTTCCTAGGTTGTATATATATAGATATATAATATAATTTTTGGAAGACTTTTAAGGATAAAAAGATTTTTTTATTAATAATAAGGTCGGCCTATAGATTTAATAATTAGTTAACCCTTTTTTTTCAACTTTAGTTAAATAAAAATTTTGTAGTTTGTTATATCTAAACTTAAGACAAACAGAAACAACAATTTTAGACTATAATTACGAAAACTAAAGAAGGAAACATATGAAAATTAACTCCATATAAATATTGAATCTAGTTAACCCCTTTTTTTTCAACTTTAGTTAAATAAAAAATTTTGTAGTTTGTTATATCTAAACTTAAGACAAACACAAACAACAATTTTAGACTATAATTACAAAAACTAAAGAAAAATATATAATTTGAAAAGTACATACCAATTCATCAACAAAGACCATCTCGAACGTTTTGATTTTCTTTGGGTTGTTCCACTCCGAAACAGTCCATACATGCACAACACGGAGTCGTAGATGATGGTTAACATGTGTTGGCTTAAGATCTTCAAGATGAACTAATGTGGTCTTATTTTTTGTTGTTGAAAAAGAAGCCATGATGAACCTATAATGGACAACAAACTAAATTAATAGAGATAATAATAACAATAACATAAGAATTCAATGTTAAATAATAATAATAATAGATTAAATATGAACAAAGTATATTATAAAAAAAAACCCTCTTGGTAGTCGACTTCTTGGTAGGCGACTATTTTTTTGTTTTGGTCGTAGGTTTTTGTTTTTGGTTGAGGATATGTGAGAGTTTTTTCCTAGGTTGTATATATATAGATATATAATATAATTTTTGGGAGACTTTTAAGGATAAAAAGATTTTTTTATAATAATAAGGTCGGCCTATAGATTTAATAATTAGTTAACCCTTTTTTTTCCAACTTTAGTTAAATAAAATTTTGTAGTTTGTTATATCTAAACTTAAGACAAACAGAAACAACAATTTTAGACTATAATTACGAAAACTAAAGAAGGAAACATATGAAAATGAACTCCATATAAATATTGAATCTAGTTAACCCCTTTTTTTTTCAACTTTAGTTAAATAAAAAATTTGTAGTTTGTTATATCTAAACTTAAGACAAACACAAACAAAATTTAACTATAATTACGAAAACTAAAGAAAAATATATAATTTGAAAAGTACATACCAATTCATCAACAAAGACCATCTCGAACGTTTTGATTTTCTTTGGGTTGTTCCACTCCGAAACAGTCCATACATGCACAACACGGAGTCGTAGATGATGGTTAACATGTGTTGGCTTAAGATCTTCAAGATGAACTAATGTGGTCTTATTTTTTGTTGTTGAAGAAGAAGCCATGATGAACCTATAATGGACAACAAACTAAATTAATAGAGATAATAATAACAATAACATAAGAATTCAATGTTAAATAATAATAATAATGATTAAATATGAACAAAGTATATAAAAAAAAAAACCCTCTTGGTAGTCGACTTCTTGGTAGGCGACTATTTTTTTGTTTTGGTCGTAGGTTTTTGTTTTTGGTTGAGGATATGTGAGTGTTTTTTTTTTTGTTGGTCGTAGGTTTTTGTTTTTGGTTGAGGATATGTGAGAGTTTTTCCTAGGTTGTATATATATAGATATAATATAATTTTTGGGAGACTTTTAAAGATAAAAAGATTTTTTTATTAATAATAAGGTCGGCCTATAGATTTAATAATTAGTTAACCCTTTTTTTTCAACTTTAGTTAAATAAAAAATTTGTAGTTTGTTATATCTAAACTTAAGACAAACAGAAACAACAATTTTAGACTATAATTACGAAAACTAAAGAAGGAAACATATGAAAATGAACTCCATATAAATATTGAATCTAGTTAACCCCTTTTTTTTCAACTTTAGTTAAATAAAAAATTTGTAGTTTGTTATATCTAAACTTAAGACAAACACAAACAAAAATTTTAAACTATAATTACGAAAACTAAAGAAAAATATATAATTTGAAAAGTACATACCAATTCATCAACAAAGACCATCTCGAACGTTTTGATTTTCTTTGGGTTGTTCCACTCCGAAACAGTCCATACATGCACAACACGGAGTCGTAGATGATGGTTAACATGTGTTGGCTTAAGATCTTCAAGATGAACTAATGTGGTCTTATTTTTTGTTGTTGAAGAAGAAGCCATGATGAACCTATAATGGACAACAAACTAAATTAATAGAGATAATAATAACAATAACATAAGAATTCAATGTTAAATAATAATAATAATGATTAAATATGAACAAAGTATATTATAAAAAAAATCCCTCTTGGTAGTCGAATATTTTTTTGTTGGTCGTAGGTTTTTGTTTTTGGTTGAGGATATGTGAGAGTTTTTCCTAGGTTGTATATATATAGATATAATATAATTTTTGGGAGACTTTTAAAGATAAAAAGATTTTTTAATTAAGAGTTAATGACATAAATCGTCCCTGTGGTTTACCTAAATAGTCACCTTTCGTCCTTTAAAATCAAAAACCTCAAGGACAGTCCTTTATAGGAGGATAAGGTTCACGTTTGGTCCTTTGACTATTTGACCGTCAACTTCTCTTCGTTAAACCCCTCACGTGCCTCCCACGTGAGGGGTATTCTAGTCATTTCCACTCTAAAGGACGATACGTGACTATTTAGGTAAACCACAGGGACGATTTATGTCATTAATGTTGTGTTCTTGAGTTTTTTGTTGAAGAGAAAGGAAGAGAATATGAAAGATTTTTAAAATACTTGTGTTCTTGAGTTTTATTAAAGAGAAGAAGAGAAAAGAAAGGAAAGGAGTTGGAAGGAGAATTCAATACATTTTGGTTACAATTTTTTCCTTCCACTTTTGGGATGATTTGGAAGGAAAGAAAATCTACTTCTTCTCTTCCATTCACTTCTTTCCCCTTCCTTTAAAAAAGAACTCGATAACACAGTGTAACTCTTTACAAAAACCAAAAGGTGTAATTAATTCTTTTAATAATAACAAAATAATAATAATAATAATAATAATAATAATAATAATAATAATAATAATAATAATAATAATAATGATTAAATATGAACAAAGTATATTTATAAAAAAAATCCCTCTTGGTAGTCGAATATTTTTTTGTTGGTCGTAGGTTTTTGTTTTTGGTTGAGGATATGTGAGGGTTTTTTCCTAGGTTGTATATATATAGATATATAATATAATTTTTGGGAGACTTTTAAGGATAAAAAGGTTTTTGTAAAGAGTTAATGACATAAATCGTCCCTGTGGTTTACCTAAATAGTCACGTATCGTCCTTTAGAATGGAAATGACTAGAATACCCCTCACGTGGGAGGCACGTGAGGGGTTTAACGGAGAGAAGGTGACGGTCAAATAGTCAAAGGACCAAACGTGAACCTTATCCTCCTATAAAGGACTGTCCTTGAGGTTTTTGATTTTAAAGGACGAAAGATGACTATTTAGGTAAACCACAGGGACGATTTATGTCATTAACTCTTTTAATAATAATAAGGTCGGCCTATAGATTTAATAATTAAAAAAATATTTAAAAAATAGAGGATTAATGAGGAGGGAGTTTTAGGCTCAAGGAGGGGGATTAGGGGTGCCAAGTGTACCCCCAACCTCCTCTTTTAGTTATATTATAGATTAGTTCAAAAATCACAAAATATGATACTGATGAAGGTTTCATTCAAAATTCGTACATTTTCCGATAACATTTTACTCTACCGCGGTTTTAAATCCCGCAAAATAACAAACATGAGTACCATTGGTGATCTCACTTGGAATTAATAGCATTTCCTCATACCCGAATTGAATTGGTACCAAAAAATTATGTTTATCCGTACAAATGGACACATATTATGTGTTTTTTTTTTTTTTTTTTTTTTTTTTTTTTTTTTTTTTTTTTTTTTTTTTTTTTTTTTTTTTTTTTTTTTTTTTTTTTTTTTTTTTTTTTTTTTTTTTTTTTTTTTTTTTTTTTTTTTTTTTTTTTTTTTTTTTTTTTTTTTTTTTTTTTTTTTTTTTTATTTTTTTTTTTTAAGAGAAAAAAGAAATACTTGGACAAATGGGAGTAGAAAGAACATTTTATGAAAAAAACAATCATTTCTTTACCAACTTTTAACTATACCCATAATAATAAGGTCGTATAGATTTAATAATTAAAAAAATATTTAAAAAATAGAGGATTAATGAGGAGGGAGTTTTAGGCTCAAGGAGGGGGATTAGGGGTGCCAAGTGTACCCCAACCTCCTATTTTAGTTATATTATAGATTAGTCTCAAAAATCACAAAAATATGATACTGATGAAGGTTTCATTCAAAATTCGTACATTTTCCGATAACATTTTACTCTACCGCGGTTTTAAATCCCGCAAAATAACAAACATGAGTACCATTGGTGATCTCACTTGGAATTAATAGCATTTCCTCATACCCGAATTGAATTGGTACCAAAAAATTATGTTTATCCGTACAAATGGACACATATTATGTGTTTTTTTTAAGAGAAAAAAGAAATACTTGGACAAATGGGAGTAGAAAGAACATTTTATGAAAAAAACAATCATTTCTTTACCAACTTTTAACTATACCCATAATAATAAGGTCGGCCTATAGATTTAATAATTAAAAAAATATTTAAAAAATAGAGGATTAATGAGGAGGGAGTTTTAGGCTCAAGGAGGGGGATTAGGGGTGCCAAGTGTACCCCCAACCTCCTCTTTTAGTTATATTATAGATTAGTCTCAAAAATCACAAAAATATGATACTATGAAGTTTCATTCAACCACACGCCGGACATCAACATCAGCAACACCTACCCCACACCTCCATCACCCCATCAGAAAACCACCTGCCATATAAGACCCACACTACCGCCACCGCTAATCACCACACCACCAAAAACCGTCGGCACCTCACAATTCACCGCCGCCGTCAGCCCTGCTCATCACCAACTCCGTCAGACCCATTCATCACCACCACCAACGTCACCCCCCACTCGACCCTCCACACTACATCTGGCCTGAAAAAGCCCAGCGGTGGTTGGCAGGAAAGTGGTGGTATCCCCATCTTCATTCATTATTTTTTTGTTGTGTTCTCTGCCTTTGATTAATGGCAACCATTTCATTTGAATGGATGAATGAAATTGGATAGATTGATCTTCAAATAGAGATATATGTATTATTGTGTTTATGTATGTGTATAAATGTATTTAATTTGAATATATATAGTTTACGTATTCGGTCAATTAAAAACTTGTGAACTGATGACATGGCAAATTATGTGGATGACATGTATACCCGAATACATACAATGTACCTTTTTAAAGTTGGATACGTATTATAGATTTCGGGATATGGTTCAATACATTTTTGAACACTTAAAAAGCTATTTTTTATAATGCGAAAAAGTGAAATGTTTGATGTTTGAATTTCGTTGTGTAGCTTCAACTTGGTGTTGATGAGAGTTATACTTTGTTGGTGGTGAAAAATAATGGGCTTTCGATTATTGGAGAGGTTAATATTGAGGTAACCAATTATGTATAGTGTATGTGTTGTTAGTAATTTTAGTGTAATTTAGAGTTAGTGGCCGAGTTAGGAATTAGTGACTAATTGATCTGCAAATTCTATAATCACCTGCAAGGTTAGTTTTTTCATTAAGTATATGAAAATAGCCCGAAATCTATAGTGTATTATTTATCGAACTTTAAATGAGTCTAATGTGTATTTAACTTTTGAATATATATAGTTTACGTATTCGGTCAATTAAAAACTTGTGAACTGATGACATGGCAAATTATGTGGATGACATGTATACCCGAATACATACAATGTACCTTTTTAAAGTTGGATACGTATTATAGATTTCGGGATATGGTTCAATACATTTTTGAACACTTAAAAAGCTATTTTTTATAATGCGAAAAAGTGAAATGTTTGATGTTTGAATTTCGTTGTGTAGCTTCAACTTGGTGTTGATGAGAGTTATACTTTGTTGGTGGTGAAAAATAATGGGCTTTCGATTATTGGAGAGGTTAATATTGAGGTAACCAATTATGTATAGTGTATGTGTTGTTAGTAATTTTAGTGTAATTTAGAGTTAGTGGCCGAGTTAGGAATTAGTGACTAATTGATCTGCAAATTCTATAATCACCTGCAAGTGTTTGTAACTTTTAGAAACTGTCTTTCCTATATCCTGAAGTCAACAAAAACACACACATACACTCACAAATATGTCAACCAAAAAATCCCCAATTCCAATTCAAAACCCTAATAAATCATTCATACTTTTTATTATAACAATTTTATCTCTAATTACACCAATAATCACTTCAAGAACTATCCTTTCTAAACACCATATTCCATCATCATCATCATTAATCACATATTTATGGCCTTTACCTTCTGAACTCACTTCTGGTAACCAAACACTAACAGTGAACCCCAATTTATCCCTTTCGGTTTTCGGAAACGGGTCGAATTCAGTTATAATTAAAGATGCCTTTGATAGATATAGGAATATTATATTTAAACATCATGTTGGTGATAAGAAGTTAGTTGGTTATGATGTTAGTAAACTTAGTATTGTTATTAATTCTAATAATGAGGAGGTTAGTTTTTTCATTAAGTATATGAAAATAGCCCGAAATCTATAGTGTATTATTTATCGAACTTTAAATGAGTCTAATGTGTATTTAACTTTTGAATATATATAGTTTACGTATTCGGTCAATTAAAAACTTGTGAACTGATGACATGGCAAATTATGTGGATGACATGTATACCCGAATACATACAATGTACCTTTTTAAAGTTGGATACGTATTATAGATTTCGGGATATGGTTCAATACATTTTTGAACACTTAAAAAGCTATTTTTTATAATGCGAAAAAGTGAAATGTTTGATGTTTGAATTTCGTTGTGTAGCTTCAACTTGGTGTTGATGAGAGTTATACTTTGTTGGTGGTGAAAAATAATGGGCTTTCGATTATTGGAGAGGTTAATATTGAGGTAACCAATTATGTATAGTGTATGTGTTGTTAGTAATTTTAGTGTAATTTAGAGTTAGTGGCCGAGTTAGGAATTAGTGACTAATTGATCTGCAAATTCTATAATCACCTGCAAGTGTTTGTAACTTTTAGAAACTGTCTTTGGGTAGTTTAACCGCCGATAACTTCAAGATTCTTGGGGTGTTCTATATATATAAGATGCAAATATGAATTTCACACTCTGTTCTTGATTTTATGCTAATCTAAACGAGATTAAATCTTTGTATTATTGCAAACTGAAATTCGTGTAAGTTACCTACTTATAGGGTCAAATTTTTGTTTTTGAAAGGCGATCTTGGACGATCAAAGAGATATCGGGATATTGTAATCTTAAATTGGTGACACAAATCGATCAAGATGTGTGTGTAAATATTACTACAAATGCCATGGAATAGAAGTATACTCTGGCCGTTGGTCCATTGTGGTATTTATACTTAGTTTTGGGTCTATTTTGGTAATTATTTCTTTTTTAAATGACCCATCTTGGTTATCATAGCACGAAAAAATTGTAACCCAATTTGGGCAGTTAAAAACACAAACACCCTTAAAAAAAACTTTAATTATCGCAGTTGGTGGTTCAAAAATGGATAAAAAAAACTATAAGTATAAAACGACCAGAGATGAAAGTAGGTTGCTTTTATATGACATTTGTCCTTATTCATTTGGCTTCATATATGTATTTCCATTGCAATGTCAGCGGAAGTTTACAGATTAAACATTTTTTGGATTGTGTTGACTTTTGGTTTAAGTTTACGAGATGTCGGTGATTGAATAATCTTTGTAATTTTGTTTGATACAGGCAAACACGGTTTATGGTGCATTGCGGGGTTTAGAGGTATGAACATAACAGTTCATAGTAGTGTTTTAAGTATGTACCTCATGATGAATTTGAATCAGCTAGATGAATTGCCCTCATGTTGTTTCTTTGCATACGTTGTTCTTTATTGCAGACATTCAGCCAGTTATGTGGTTTCGATTATGGAACTAAAACTGTACAAATATACAAAGCACCATGGTTTATCAAAGACAAACCAAGATTTGCCTTTCGTGGGCTTTTGCTTGGTATGTCTCACTTCTCTTTTTGAAAGCTAATAAATGATCTTCTTACGCTAAGTAAGATTGCTAGTTTTGTCATAATTTGACGGCGGTTCTGGTAGTAGACGGGCATTGATGTTTACCTTGTTTTACAGATACCTCAAGGCATTATTACCCGATAGAAATAATAAAGCAAATAATTGATTCTATGTCATATGCTAAACTTGTAAGTTGATCCTTGCTGTTTTTCCATTATGTTATTTATGACGTTGCTGATTATAGTGCCTTCAGTTTATCTATTGAATTTCTGATATCGTAATTTTCATTCAGTAGAATGTTCTTCATTGGCACATTATAGATGAGCAGTCATTTCCTTTAGAAGTACCTGCATATCCAAAGCTTTGGAAAGGTGCATATACAAAGTATGAACGCTATACTGTAGAGGATGCTTCCGAAATTGTTAGGTAAGGCTCTGAGCCTAGAATAAAGATTTTAATGCCTGTTGGCTGTTCTTATTACTAAAAGTTTTTTTTTCTTGTTTCATGTCGTCTTGGTGGATTTATTGTAAAGCTATGCTAAATTGAGAGGTACTATGCCGTAATTTTCATCTTAGTTACAAGCCTCTCGTGAATAGTTGGTTTTTTTGTGTCACGATGGTTCTGCTAACCATCTGTTACGCTTCCTCCTTTCCACTTCAATATACTTGTAATATAATAGATATGGGCTAAAATTAAGAGATTCTAAAACTTTTAACATAGTTCTAAGTGAAATAGGTTCTTATATGGTACTGCTTATTTAAGTAAGGGTGTATGGAACAATAAGTGTATGGCTTTTCGTTTGATGTTGATCCCCTTCATGATTATATTGAGTTTTTCATGACAGGTATCAATGTTATGGCAGAAATTGATGTTCCTGGTCATGCGGAATCATGGTAAATGAGATTGATGATCCTTGTACCATGTCAAAATATAGATGATAACCAAACAGGCAAACACACCTAATCAGGCTGTTAATCACAAAAATTCGTTATGTAAATTAGCTTCAAGTTTGTGGGCTTCAATTTCTTCCTGAAAACAGAATCTCTTGTATGTTTGTTCTTATTTTAATAATGTAGATCAGATATGAAGGTTATACGCATTGTAAGCCTAAGTTAGGTTAGCCTATCATGATTCATTAGCACAATTAACAAACAATTATCGTATTCCCCCCATATATTATATATCTATTGGATAGGTAAGGTGGAGTGGTGCTTGCTCATGTACATTAAGTTATTGGTAAGTATTAATTCTCTTGCATTTCATGCAGGGGTACCGGATATCCTGATCTATGGCCTTCAGCTTCCTGTAAAGAACCTCTGGATGTTTCGAAGAATTTCACATTTGAGGTTCTTTCTGGAATTTTAGAAGGTTGACCTCTATTACAAATGCACGCCATTTCTGTGTCTATATATTTTTTCTGCTTGTCAGCCCTATATTTATGTATTAAAGTGCTTGACTTGTCTCAGTTTAACATCAATATTTAGCCACTTTGTAGTAGGTTAACGGTTAACCTTGATTAATTTATTTACTTTCATGTTATTTCTACAATTTTACATGAGGGCGTTGTGGCGATTTTTATTGTTAACTTGCGGGTCGCTGTGGATTTACCTGACTGACATCATATAACATTTTTGGTGCATTTATAATTCAAAATGTTTATGTACTGTCTTATTTGTCAAGCTTAACACTTGATGTCATGTTCTCATTTTACAGACATGCGAGAGATCTTTCCTTTCGAGCTCTTCCATTTAGGAGGTGATGAAGTCAATACTGGTTAGTAAGCTTTTCTTTGGTTACAGTCTTGGGCCCATACAGATTTGTTGAATAATTTAGAAGGTCAGGTGAAACAAACTCGGTTTATGTGTGAGATTTTGCCAATGTTGTGACAACATTTATCTGGAAATTCTTGTCGCATTAATTTATGCGAATAATAATGCTGCCATATATATCAGATTTGAACTCATCTTTAGTTGTCTTACTTAATCTTCACTGGTGCAGATTGTTGGAGCTCTACCCCACATGTGAAGCAGTGGTAAAGCCTTTATCTTTGTTATGTCAAGTTCTTATCTTCACACATTATTTACTTAGATTTTACATGGTGTCTTGACTTGAGACTATTCTTTCTGCTTTTTACATATAATTCATTTAATCCGTATATAGGCTTCAGGAAATGAACATGACGACTAAGGATGCATATCAGTACTTTGTACTCAAAGCTCAAGAGTTGGCGATATCCAAAAACCGGACTCCTGTCAACTGGTATGTCATATATAGTGTGTTTTTTCATTTGACAGGATTGGGTATTGTTGCTGTTGCTGCTGTAATTAGCATTTCATTTAGATAAAGTCACTATAATCCAAAATAAATATTTCCATGTTAAAACAGTATTGTTCCAAAATATATTGTTCGATATTTTACCGTCTATCTGTTTGACTATTTGCTAATTTGTATAATTCCATCTACACAGGGAAGAAACTTTCAACACATTTGGTGGAAAGCTCAACCCAAAAACAGTTGTACATAACTGGTGAAGTTCTCATTGGGTTTTATATTTTATTTATTCCTATAGGTCGCTGAATATCATTTTTAGTTGGTGTTCCTAGGGCTGAATGCAGAGATTTGGTGTCTGTTCTGTCAGGTTGGGTGCTGGCGTTTGTCCAAAGGTGGTAGCACAAGGGTTAAAATGCATTTATAGCAATCAAGGGTTTTGGTATCTTGATCATTTGGATGTCACATGGGATGGGTTATATAATGCTGAACCACTAGAAGGGATAACTGATGCTTCTGAACAAAAACTTGTTCTTGGTGGAGAAGTCTGTATGTGGAGTGAGACTGCTGATCCATCAAATGTTCAGGCAACCATATGGCCTCGTGCTGCAGCTGCTGCAGGTATCTTGTCTGCTTCATAGTAGAGGTGTATTCTTCAACCCATTTTGGATGGGTCGATTCAGTTAGGTTTTTATTTCTAAGAGGTCAAACTGATAAACAAAATTGATAAGAAGGAAATGAGTCAACCAAAGGGGTTGAAAGTCATCCAAAGAGTAAATTTGTAGAACCTCATTAATTATTTCATTTAAAAAATTTGACATACTAACTGCTAATAAAAGAATTTGAATTTTTGTAGAAAGGTGTTTCAGGCAATGCTAACACAATTCTTGCCTAAATATTAGCTGTTTTTGGCCAGTTAATTTATTAAGTTCTCCAAACAATAAGAATTTATCAGACAATCAAATATTTATTATCTGACTACAACTTCTTCAAAAAGTAGAAGGGCATGCAAACAGCATATCCTACACCCCTTTCTGTCACAACTAATTTTTATTAATAAATTAAACATCATCACCTTCAAAATAAAAACGTGCAACTTATAGTTTCTTTTCCTTTTTGTACCCTAGAGCGATTGTGGACCTCACAGGAAGCCGCACCAATAGGCAACGAGAACGCATTAACCCGGTTGCAGTACTTCAGGTGCCTGTTGACCAGGCGTGGTGTTCAAGCTAGCCCGGTAACAAATAGTTATGCTCGAAGCGCTCCATATGGTCCAGGATCGTGCTATGACCAATAAGTCGATACAAGTATCGAATGCTCGTTCTCGGAGTTGTATATACCATTGATCTACGGTTCCCACTGTCCAGGTGAAAAACAGTTGTAATGCATGATCATGGCCCACAGGTTCTGCAATTGAGTTGAATGTAGGTTTATTTCAAATTAAAGTTAGCAAAATGTGTGTTGGTGTGAACTGAGCTTTGAATATCTGTACCTCTCTTTTCTTGTGATTGATGATATTGTAGATGTATTTGATGGGCAAATCCATCTTTATATTCCATGAATTTACATTTTCTTGGACATTCAAAATAATAAAAAAGAGTACTCGTCTCTTGCTATGTAAATGAGCCAAGCTACTTGTGAGGTTGACTAGAACGGAGTCTAAACGAGCTCAAGCATGCTTTGAAGCTCATCTAGAAGAGGAGTTAGAGCCAAGTTTAAGCCAACTTCGAAGCTTGTTTAATAAAAGAGTTTATGCTTTTGACCTAATAGGCCTAAACATTCTCTTCCTTGTACATAAATTTTTTATAATAATATTATCTTATCAAAAATTAAAACTTTTCAATGCTAAACACCTCTACCATTAACTTTTAAAGTTTGATTTTTGAATGATTAACCGATTGACTAATGTACATTCATTAACATAAACAACATAGGAGCTAAGACCAACAATAAGTTATTGACAATGACATGTTAGGGCATGCACAATGTTAGGTTCATCGAGAGTTTGAAATGGTTTATGAACCAAATCCATAAATGGGATGTGATTTATGATGATATAATTATAAGATGGAAAAAGTTCAAAACTATGAATGCTAATTCATATATTTTTCCTTACCAAGGTTTATGATGTAACGCTATTGCAATTATTACATGAGGACATCCATTTGTATGATGTTGTAGGGGACTATATTAGAAGTGAAGTAGCAGGGTTTTGTAGCTTTTTGGGCTCCATGTAGCTTCGAGTTTGGGTATTATAAAAAACGATATGAGGTAAAAATTCAATCACTCAGACATGCTTACCCTTACCTAAACCGAAATATTTTTACATTCTAAAGTTATATATTTTACTATATGGCTTGATATATAGAATTATATTTTAAGGCATTAATTGTTGGATACAGACATACAGTGTTGTAGAAAGTACCCATATCGAGTCGGGTTTATTAACTAGAATCGGATATCAGGTCGGGTTTCAGTCATATTTTATCCCTGATGGGGTCCTCTATAAAGTACCCCTTAGGTATCGGGTCGGGTTCGGATAATAGTTTTGTTATCGAGCTCGGGTTTCTTACTACCCGTCCCGAACCGGACCCAACCCATTGCCAATAGAGTAAAATATATAATTAAATGAAACAAGGAGGGCTTATGATGAAACTAAAACATAACCCAAGGTCTAAATAGTAGCACACATCAAATACTTCCCCAGCCAAAATCAAGGGTTTTGTGGGGTTTTTCATTACGCCTCTTCTGCCTCCTCCTCCTCTTCCATTGTTGTTACTTTTTTTTGAAGATTTTGTAAGCATGGTTTTATCTAACAAGAAACTAAAGCAAATTCTAAGAGCCCTTCCATCAAAAGAAGAATCTCAGCTCAATATCAATAATGACCCACAAACCCCCCATAAAATTTTAGCAACCCAGAAACCCATTTTAACTAAAAGAGAAATCCGCCGCCGCCGAAAAGTTGAAACCCCCCAAAATCTTGAAAAAAGTTTGGATCTTGAAAAGAAAGAAAGTGAAAGTAAAGATGGTGGGTTGAAAGAAAATAATAAGAAGAAGAGAAAGAGAGAAAAAGATGAGGATTTGGGTGAAAAAAAGACAAGTAAAAAGAAAAATAAGAAAAGGAAGAATAAGAAAAAGAAGGTGAAGGTGGAAGAGAGTGTGAAAAAAGAAAATGTTGAAAATAAAGAGAAAGTTAAGGTGGAGGTGGAAGAGAGTGTGAAAAAGCAAATTGTTAAAAGTGAAGAGCAAGTTAAGGTTAAGGTGGAGGTGGAAGAGAGTGTGAAAAATGAATTTGTTGAAAGTAAAGAGCAAGTTAAGGTTAAGGTGGAAGAAATTCCAACTCAAATTAGGTATCTTTTTGTAATTTCTTGCATACCCTTTTGTGCTTACATTTTGCATATATGTATTTCGGTTATTTTGTTGGCCGGAGGTCCTTATGGAAGCAGTGGGTAGAGGCATGACTGTCTACGTCTCACCTCCCCCATATCCCGCATGCAGGGATTGGGTCTTGTTGTTGTTGTGTTTAGGCTCTTTTGTACAAATTGTGTTAATTTATCCTAAAAAGTCTTTAATTTGATTGAGTTCAATGGAAATATTTGTTTTTGTATTAATAACTGGTGGTGATGTGAATTTTTGGCTAATAGTAGGTTTTTTGAAACGTAAAAGCTTATTTTGGGACGACAAGTCATGATAAGCAGTGATGGATTTATGAACGAATATCACTTCGTTTAGACGTGTTTCATTTTTCCCCTGGACCTAGTGCATTTTTAATACATCATATATTTAACGAAACCTGCACCGCTAGGCACCTCCCCCTGGGTCCGTCTCTGATCATAACCACTTCAAACGCATATTCCAACACCGGCTTAAAGAGTTATCTGAAACATAGATAATGGCTCAAACCGTGTTGCCAGCATTTTCAATGTTTGATGAGGTTTAGAACATTTGGGCATTAAGAGTAACGAGTTAACTACTTAACTTGCTTATTGAATTTGTATTGTTGATTTAGATCATTCAACTTTTCCATTTTGTCGGTCCTATACATACAGTCTGTGAGCCATAAAATTGAGAAGAAAAAATATTAACGAATCGAACCTCAATAGTTTCACTAGTGATTTTATTGACCTTTTGTAGTGCATGTTAATGCAGTAAAGAAGATGAAAGTATTTCTACGAAGATATATGTTGGAGGCATTCCATACTACTCAACTGTGGATGATATTCGGAGTTTCTTTGAAGGTTGTGGCAGCATAACTGAAATAGATTGTCTCAAGTTTCCTGAGACCGGGAAGTTCAATGGGATTGCCATGATAAGTTTTCGGGTAGGATAAGAGGTGAATCTGGCATTATAAATTTTTTATGCTTATTTATATCTTTCTTCTTCATCAAAGCTTGCAAAAATGGGCGGGACACAACAGGTTTGGTTCAAAACATGTACTATTAGTGCTGGTCAGAATGGGCCTGTTTGGTTTAGTTGATTGTTGCCACTTTGACACACAGCCTTTTTCTTCTATTTTTCCTTTTTAAATAATTAATTAAGGTGTTAAATATAATGTCATAATAATCATCATTTTTTTCTCTGACAAAGCGGTTTAGGAGGTTGTATTAATTAAAAATACAGTTTTGGTGAGTTTTGGCTGTTGATGTTTATGTTTATTTGACTTGTATGATATAAAACGTAACGCAAATCACCCCATTCGTTAGTAAATGGGTAGGAATTGTTTCCACTATTCATCATGCATTAATATTGATACACAAATATATAGAAGTCTTTAATGTTGATTCACATACAATATGTCATTACAGACTGATGCTGCAGCAAAGAGAGCGTTGACACTTGATGGTTCAGATATGTGAGTAACACAATTAGTTCTAGTAGAAATGATTGTCATAGTCTGACAGTCTATTTGAATAATGCTAACAAGAATTTGTTTTTTGTTACAGGGGTGGACTGTTACTGAAGGTTCAGCCATATAAGGCTAACAGAGAGAAAAAAGTTTCCGACTTTGCTCCTGCAATGTTGGATGGCTACAACAGGATCTATGTAGGAAATTTGTCATGGGATATGACAGAAGACGAGTTAAAGAAATTCTTTTCAGATTGCAGTATATCATCTATTCGCCTTGGTAAGGACAAAGAAACAGGGGAATTTCGAGGTTTTGCCCATGTGGATTTTTCCGATAGTTTGTCTTTAACAATGGCATTGAAATTGGATCAAAAACTTCTTTCTGGGAGACCTGTGAGAGTCAGGTGTGCGGTCCCACCAAAATCAGCTAACCCAAGTTCAAAATCGGACTCCACTGCCAGTAAAGATGAGGGCACTGCTAAATTTGTGCATGTGGGTGCAAGCGGTGATATGGTTGTTGATGATGCAGCACGAAAAGCAAAGAGGCAAACATGCTACGAGTGCGGTGAAAAGGGCCATCATTCTTCATCATGCCCAAACAAAAAGGCTGCTGATGTGTCACACACAGATAGCAAAGCTAATGATATACCGTTTTATAAAGAGAATGACGCCATTGGTGATGGCATGCTGAAAAGGAGGACATGCTATGAGTGTGGTGAAAAGGGTCATCTTTCTTCATCTTGCCCAAATAAAAAGGCTGCAAATGTGGCATACATAAGCTACAGAACTGATGACATGGTATTTAACAATGAGACAGAGGAGGCTGATCACACCAATGATCGTAAGCTTAAAAGGAGGTCCTGCTATGAGTGTGGTGAAAAGGGACACCTTTCTTCATCTTGCCCAAAAAAGCAAGCTACTGATGTGGAAAACACGGGTAGGGGAACTTTTGCTTCTGTGGTGGCTGCAGATAACAATGGGAATGACTACAATACGGTCAATTCTGTTAGTGACGGTAAGCTAAGGAGGAGAACATGCTATGAATGTGGTGAAAGAGGTCATCTATCGTCAGCATGCCCAAAGAAACCAGCTGCTGGTGAGGTAAATACAATAAAGGAAGCTAATGACGATGTAGTTAAGAAAGCTGAGCTGGTGGTTGTTGGCAAGGATGGTGGTGATAATATGGCGAGTTCCATTAGCGATGGTAAGCTAAGGAGGAGGACATGCTATGAATGTGGTGAACGGGGTCATCTATCATCACTATGCCCTAAGAAACAAGCTGCTGATGTGGCGAATGTAAACAACGTTAATGACATAGGTTGAGAAAGCTGAGCTGGTGGTTGTTGGCAAGGATGGTGGTGATAATATGGCGAGTTCCATTAGCGATGGTAAGCTAAGGAGGAGGACATGCTATGAATGTGGTGAACGGGGTCATCTATCATCACTATGCCCTAAGAAACAAGCTGCTGATGTGGCGAATGTAAACAACGTTAATGACATAAAGGTTGAGAAAGCTAATGTGGTCATTGTTGGCAAGGAAGCTGGTGATAGTATGGCAAGTTCTGTTAGCGAAGGTAAGCTAAGAAGGAGGACATGTTATGAATGTGGTGAAAGGGGTCATTTATCATCATTATGCCCAAATAAACAAGCTGCTGATGTGGCAAATTCAAGCAAGGACGATGATGTCATGGAAGTTGAAATGGCTGAGGAGGTTAAAACTACGGCGGTGGCTTCTGTTAGCAGTGGTAAGGTAAAGAGGAGGATTTGTTATGAGTGTGGTTTGAAAGGTCATCTTTCGTCGTTGTGTCCCAACAAATTACAAGCTGGTTTGACGGTGTAGTCAAGTAAGTTAATATTTCTTTTTACTTATATAATCTATGATGTAACATGTTTCTTTTAGTTTATTGTATGATGGACATCTTGTATTGATTATCCAGTTGTTATTTACAAATCTTTTTGGGTATTTCTTAGTAAGATATCTGTTCTTTTTACAAATTGTTTTTCTTTTTTTGAATAGCAAACTATCCTACTTCTACTCCTAAAGTAACTCGAATGCCTAGGATGAAACCTAGGACATCACGACAAAATTCGAAAATATCCCCTCTCCCAAGATTTGAACCATGGTGGCAAACTCTAAGGTAAAAGTACCTTACCAATGCGCCACCAACCTCATTGGCTTTCCAAATTTATTTTTACCCATGGGATTCACTTGTCTCTTGTTGAGCTCTAAAACTTAACTTTAGCTTGGCATGCCAAACGTCTAAGTTTTGCTCAGCTGATGTTAGAGCCTTGGCATGGCTCGTCTAGGTTTAGTTTGTATAATTGTATGACTTATTGATCGACGCCTAATTGCGCGTCATAAATAGCCTAAGTAACCTAGTATAGGATGTGTAGTGCTCGATAAAAACGAGGAACTTATGGTTTAATGTTTTGGTTGGCAATACTTTAGGTTCATTCCCCCTTTAGCGAATGTACTTTTGTCCATTTTAGACAACTTAATTTCTGGTACTGCTGTGAGGGGATCTAATGTATGTTGCTATATTGTGTAAAGTGACAGTGATTGATGAAAGTTAGAATATTTTTCTATAGCAGGTAAATTAAGTATATTGCATTATTGCCTAAGAGGTTAATTGTGAAAGTTGTATAGTCTCAACACGTGGAACTTGTGAAAATTGGTGGTTGCTTTTGTTACCATATATTACAGCTGTAGGTAATTAGAAAACAGCTTATAATCTCTCCTCAGATTGTAAAACTGTAGCCATAATCATTTAGAGAATAATCAGGCTAAGAAGCACTCTTTAGATTGTCACTGATGTAGTTAGAGGCAAATCAGTTTTGTTTCCCTATGTAATTTGTTTTATAAATGAAGAGGAAGAACAGCTGAACAGGTAGAAAGGTATTATTTCATTTATCTAATATTCTGTTTTGAGTTTCTTATGTTGTCTTATTGTCACGACTCACGTGACTGTGTGAGACTTGTATCTCTTTATACGTTTACTAGCTAAATTACTTGATTCACTCGTTTCCATCATCAGTTTTTACACAACAGTCATCTGGAACTTCATTCACTACCATCAATAAGTTTTTTGGACAATTTGGTAACTGCCTAATATTTTTTTTAGACTACTTAATCAAAACTTGTAATATTTTTGGTATGGATTGAGTACTTTACCATTTTGTGAGACTCTACTGCATCTAAACATGAACTTAGAGAATGTCAAAATTAAGGATTTCGGGTTACACCAACTCAACCGGTTCCTGTTTGATCTGTCCAAAAAAAATTCTTGATTATACCCAAACTCATTTTGACCAACCCGCCCATGTTGCCATCTTGAACATCAGTTGTTTCGGCTTTTAGGGCAATAATGGCCTTAAGCCCTTAACTTTATACTTGAAAGTATACTGCGTAGGTAGTTATATTTTTTGGAACGGCTTTGGTTGTCTAGGATTGCGTTCCTTGGGAATTTATAATTATAGCATAGCTTCGTATGATTGCAGCACAGTAATTCATTCCTTATGCTAAGTTAGCTGGTTTGTAGAGATTATGAATGTTAAAGGAGATGGCATATAAATAAAGTTTTTGTGCTAAAATTAACTATGTAACTATTACCATTATTAATACAGATACACTAATCAAACTTATTTGGGTCCTTTTATTTTGTTCCCATTTTAGAGTGTTCTTGGAATTTCAGAAATAGCCATAAAATGGGTAAACTGAGAAGGTTTTTTCTATTCCGGTTACCTGAGGAAGGTGACTTGTGACTCAAATGTACATGACCTAACCTGTATACTCTTGTTCCCAACTATAGCTGGCAAAATGAACCCGTATGATCCAATTTGGATCAATTTGGGCTATTTTAAAAAACAATTGGATCATATTGGATTGTATATGAGATTCACGCGGGTCAGAATGGATCAAATAAGAAACGTTTCTGTTTGTGAACGGGTTGGAATGGACGGAAGTAAATATGATTACGGGTAGCTGTCAGTCAATTTTTACACATGAAAAGAACAAAAGACAAAAGTTTAGCTATGGTACTACTATATATGCAATCTGTACAACATAGTCAAGCAGATGCACCTTTCCCATTTTCGTTTCATTTTTGAGTTTATATAACCTAGTGGGAACTTTTCAAAAAAAATATAGCCTAGTGGGACTCTCTATACATTAAAGTGTAGAATTAATTTTTCATCCAAAAATATGTTGACACGTATACAGCATGTTAATTGCTTTTAATTTTCTTTTTTGCATTTATATATATTTTTATTCATATATATTCAATTTCTTATATTATTATTATTAAAGTTATATATATAGTAACTTTATAAGTTTATATATACATACATATTTATTTGATACATTTAGATTATTAGTCTTAATATCCGTACGATATACGGATTGAATATATAGTATTATAATTTTTTTTGCGTCAAAAAGCAAAATCTAAATATTCTCCATTAATGGTAGTCTATGTATGAATTATAAAGGTATTGGTTAAGATCTAATATTCTATTAGTGTTGGAAATAACCTAATTATATTTATATAGTTAAAATGACCCGTTTTGATCCGGGTCCGTTTTGACCCGGTCCAATTTGACCCGTTTATAAAAGTACCCGTATTGACCCGGACCCATTTTGACCCGAACCCAACCCGATCCGACCCATACATTTTGCCACCTCTATTCCCAACCTTTTCCTTGGCCACCCCCAACATGTTTGCCTAGGGTGCATGGAACCTGAGACCTCTTGTGAGGACATCAGATGCCTGACCACTAGACCACCTTGGCGGTGGTTTCTTATAGAGCCATCAGCCATAGATGATACCCCAATTCTGAGCATGCAGCAAACTTATTGCAATTATCATGGAATGGATAGTCACAGACTGTATATTTGCAGACTACCTATGTTAATCTGTTAGTAATGTTTCTTTTCAGGTTTTGACATGGTGTGAACCTTGGGGTTGCGATGGTGGACAACCATGTTTCAGTCTAGGCTGTGAGGTTATAGGTTTGACTCTTCCTGAATTCACTTTGACTATGGTGCATAACATGCTTTGTTGTTTTTGGTACTTGGCTAATAGTGGTTGGTTCCTCTTGAGCTGATTAGACCCTTGCAGCACAGAACGGAACAATGGTTCGTTTACCGAAAGTTGATATCATGCAAAAAAATTATGTCATGGCTAATGGACACAAATTATATTAGAATGTGATGCTTGCCTGATGAATCATGAACTTATCACATGCTTACGGAAATTCAAGTAGAACAATATATTTTTTTGCTAGCCATTATCTCTTGTTGTATACTAAATTCATAATGTTGTTCAGTTTTGTAGTAGTTTTTATGAGGTCATAAACAAGTAAAGTGCAGAAAGTTGACTTTTGGTATACCTTTTTCTCTTTGTTTGACAAAGTCAAAATGAATAACATATGTCTTAGATTCGTTGATTCAAAATGTTTCGGATAGTTTGTCATGCTATACTGATTTGTATTGCAGTCCAACATTGAGTTGGACTTGCAGAATTGAAATCCAATTCTATGTGTGACTATCTTGCTGTTATCTTATCTATGAGCTTGCCTGTCCGAGCGAACAGCCTAGTAAGTTGCTGTTTGTTTTCCATCCAGATTTGTTTCAAATGCAGAAAGTTTCCATCTTTGAGCCTTACCTTCAGCTTTTTAAATCTGATTCCACTACATCCCAAAAATGTCAAGTTTTTGATAGAGGTTTTTTATTTAAACATAATCGTTACAAATAAACTAATTGAATTTTGCCAGGTCCCTTTAATTTGTGTCCAAGGTATGCAAATAATTTGCCTAGACTGTGCCTATTTGCCACGAGTAGTTTATCACGGAATGGATAGACAAGGTTTGAAGACAAGACAACCATGCTAAATTCACAACTCATCAATTCTTAAGGTTGTCCTGGTGCGAGCCATGGTCAATCAAGCCTCACTTTAGGCATTGAGGCAATATGGCTTGTTAATGCCATCATTTGTTTCGGTTTTTGCTATGTAACCACATGGCTCGTTGATCTTGAGCTCGTTAGGCCCTTCCTAGTGTAACAATGGTTCATTTGCAATAGGTTTAGTGGCGGCCAAGGATACAAGTTATACGTGGCAGTAAATTAGCACGTCACATTTTGAAAAATAAGATAAAACAAACATAATATTGCTGGTCATTATGTCTTTTTTATATATCACTGGATTTATAAATTTGTTTGGTTCTGTAATTGATGTCTTGTGGCTATACAAGAAGCCTTGATGGTTTTTTGCACATCTTGTTCACAAAATGGCCCTTGTCATAAACAAGCCAAGTGGGGAAAATAGACATTTGGTGCTTTCTCTTCTTATCATTATCTGTTTGACAAAGTCAAAATGAAAAACATGACAAATGTTTTATTTGATCTACAGAAAATCGAATCAAATTTAACATGCAACTATCAACAAATGTACTAAAAAGTTGTGATAACATGACAAATCGGATAAAGGGAGTAGACAAGTGTGCCGGTTCAAAATTCTCAACTTCTTATATAAGGTAAGGAAGAGTAACCATTTGCACATGCTGTAACATGTCTACTATCTATTTGTCGATGTACTAAATGTACACAACAAAACAATTTGTTATGGGTAAAAGGGTAAAAAATGGTAACAGTCAAAACGTACGATTAAGGCCTGCTTTAGTATTTTTATGGTATATGCTTCGACTTGATACTATTCTTGAAGCGGCTTGTCTTGGGTCGGCATGGGCTATTAGTAGAACTTTCCAGCAAGTGGATTTCCGCAGCCCTTTCCAACCCATGCCAGGCGTATATATTCAGAATTATTAAAGAGGTGTTGTAAGATGTTTGTTATTCAGTAATGCTCACCCGAAACTAGGGAGAGATAAAAGTACAGTGGTGCTCCAAGAAGGGTAGATATAAATTAACGCATTACATTTTTCTTCAACTAGTCCAATATATATATAAAATGGCCCAGTCGAAATGCCTTATCAGACTCCTGTTGGAAATCCCTATTTATAGAGATGCAAGCAACTCCAATTTCTCGTTTTATTTTATCTTTTGCACGTACGGCTCTTCTTCAATGACCAATGCACATGCAATGAATAGCTAAAGCAAATCTACAAAGAAGCATAGGCTCATAGCCTGCAGCTAGCTAGGTTCAAACTTATATGTATCTAGTCCTACAACTTGTGTCTGCAAATCCTTCTACTTATACTAGCACGGTACCCGCCCAATGCAGCGGCGACGAAGCCAGTGTGTGATGTTGGTGGCGGCGTCAAAATGGTGTAGGTAATTGATGTAAAAGTGTTTGATTTAAAGGGGTCGTAGAGATATTTTATAATACAAGAGGCTGATGGTGTAATTTTAATACTAAAGGTTGATGGTGATTTAATTCATCAAGGATAATTTGGTCAATTCATATATTTTATTTTCCTTATAAATATAGAAGTATAGATAATTGTGACTGATAATAAATAACATGAAAGAAATGAGTATAGACACATTTCATACCTTCATAAGTAGGAGGACGAAATAAAACACAAAATGTAAAAACATATAGGATTGTTTAGCTTGGAAAATTCTTCTATTAGGCTTACAATACATACACGTACCGTAAAAAGAAAAAAATGATGTCGCAATCCATTATTTACTTTTACCCTATAGCTGATGTTCAGACTAGTGGGTCAAACTTGCAATAATGGAATGCCATATCTTTAGCCCAAAAGTTGTAATTGTAACCATTACACAAATGTTATGTAAATACAAAAATAGCTCACGGGGTCAACTAGAGAAATCGGGAAATATTTGGAATTTATATTTATACTCCGGTATTTGAGCCATATAATAAATTTACATGCATAAATACAACCACAAAATGATAGCATATGATGTATTTATGGAAAGATGTTGGCCCTTTGTCCTTCCATATTTGGACATCTTCCCATCTTTTATGGACAAATTCTTATTTTTATTATATGGATTTTGTGATTAATTAGTTATTAATAACGGGCATGGGTGTTTTTGGGAATTGATATTCATGCATGTTCTAGTCTTGAAGTACTATTCCATGTTGAATCCCAAGTTTATTAATTTATTTTTGTCACAAGTACAAGCAATGTTGTGGGTTAAAATTTTCTAAGAAGAAACGTACCCGGCCATTGAAATCTTTAGTTTCAAAATGTTAAGTTATGGGCACATAATATTTTGGTGTAACTAAATCGAGTTAAGTCGATACGGTGTCAGACTCAATCTCGGTTGCTTACTAATTAAACTGAGATCTTGAAATTCGACTCGAGTTGGATCAAGTCTGTCAGACCCGAGTTCAGATAAATAATATAATAGTTTTGAGTTTGGTTCAACTTGACTCGATTGAAGTATTAATTTAATGCTCAAATAAAATCAATATATAGTATGGACTCCATAACTTCGAACTCAAGGTTTAATTAAATTAATCGTGGTTGTTTAACTTGTTGATATACATTACGTATTTTGTATAATGCCCATATATATATAGTAAGAGATATGCTCATATACTTGTAGGCCATACTTGTTTGGAATGTTTACATGTTTTATATTTTATTTCATTGTTGTCATATACTTCATATATTGATCTACATATTAATTACCACTCACAGCACTGTTGCTGCCGTATATGTTATACCGGTTTTAAAAATAAAATAAAATAAAAATTGTTTTAGTCGTTTGGAATCCGTGATACTACAATTATTTGCGTGTAGAATGTTTCCCTTAACGCTTATATATATACACCCATATGGCCATATATATATCAACAATATATATATATATATATATAGAAACTTAACTGAATTTACCCGCCATCGATCACTCCTTTCACTTTCTCCCACCCTTTTGCTCCCTTTTACACACTCTCTTTCAATGTCTTCCGATTCAAGAAAGACCGCACCCGAAATGTTCATCTCAAGAAGGCCTAAGAAAAATCGAAATCGTGTAAATGTAGCTACAAATCGAGATACGATGATCACAAATAGTACTCCTGATTCTAGCCCCATTGTTGTTAAATATAACATGTCGCCCGAAGTGGTAATCACACCAAGAAAAGTTCCGGTTTTGTATTACCTTGCTCAAAATGGTCACATTGAGCATCCTCATCTTATTGATGTTCCTTTATCTTCTCCCCATGGTCTTTATCTTAGAGGTAATCAATCATTTTTGTCCAATTGTCTATATATTGGCTTATTTTTCTTAATTATGAGCTTAATTATTGACTTTTTGAAATTGCTTATTTGTCTGCAGATGTTATGAATACATTGAATTATCATAGAGGAAAAGGAATGGCAAATATGTTTTCATGGTCTGTTAAGAGGTATACAATATCAACAACAACAACAACAACAACAACAACAACAACAACAACAACAACAACAACAACAACAACAACAACAACAACAACAACAACAACAACAACAACAACAACAACAACAACAACAACAACAACAACAACAACAACAACAACAACAACAACAACAACAACAACAACAACAACAACAACAACAACAACAACAACAACAACAACAACAACAACAACAACAACAACAACAACAACAACAACAACAACAACAACAACAACAACAACAACAACAACAACAACAACAACAACAACAACAACAACAACAACAACAACAACAACAACAACAACAACAACAACAACAACAACAACAACAACAACAACAACAACAACAACAACAACAACAACAACAACAACAACAACAACAACAACAACAACAACAACAACAACAACAACAACAACAACAACAACAACAACAACAACAACAACAACAACAACAACAACAACAACAACAACAACAACAACAACAACAACAACAACAACAACAACAACAACAACAACAACAACAACAACAACAACAACAACAACAACAACAACAACAACAACAACAACAACAACAACAACAACAACAACAACAACAACAACAACAACAACAACAACAACAACAACAACAACAACAACAACAACAACAACAACAACAACAACAACAACAACAACAACAACAACAACAACAACAACAACAACAACAACAACAACAACAACAACAACAACAACAACAACAACAACAACAACAACAACAACAACAACAACAACAACAACAACAACAACAACAACAACAACAACAACAACAACAACAACAACAACAACAACAACAACAACAACAACAACAACAACAACAACAACAACAACAACAACAACAACAACAACAACAACAACAACAACAACAACAACAACAACAACAACAACAACAACAACAACAACAACAACAACAACAACAACAACAACAACAACAACAACAACAACAACAACAACAACAACAACAACAACAACAACAACAACAACAACAACAACAACAACAACAACAACAACAACAACAACAACAACAACAACAACAACAACAACAACAACAACAACAACAACAACAACAACAACAACAACAACAACAACAACAACAACAACAACAACAACAACAACAACAACAACAACAACAACAACAACAACAACAACAACAACAACAACAACAACAACAACAACAACAACAACAACAACAACAACAACAACAACAACAACAACAACAACAACAACAACAACAACAACAACAACAACAACAACAACAACAACAACAACAACAACAACAACAACAACAACAACAACAACAACAACAACAACAACAACAACAACAACAACAACAACAACAACAACAACAACAACAACAACAACAACAACAACAACAACAACAACAACAACAACAACAACAACAACAACAATATCAAACAAGCCAAATTAAGTTCTGCTTCTTGTTTGATTATATTACTATATATATGTGGTTCTTATTCACGATTTTATGTTTGAAATTAAATTCATGAATAATAACAAATTAGGAGCTACAAGAATGGATATGTATGGCATGATTTATCAGAAGACGATTTGGTTGAAGCAACAAACGGTCATGGTTACGTGCTTAAAGGATCAGAGCTTCTCCAAACAAATCCAACTGAGACAACTCTCAACGCTGACCATGAAGAAAATTCTACAACAGCAGCAGCTGCAGCTGCAGCTATGATCAGGCGACGGAATCAATCATGGAGCTCGTTCGACAATCCACAAGAATACATGGTAGTAAAATGTGAATCCAACAGAGAACTGGCAGCAAAGTTTGCTGCAGATGCAGCAACACAGACAGACGAGCAGAGGAGGCGGCAGAGTTTCGAGTCAGGAAGGAAGGAACACGTGACAGTGGGAAGTGAAGAGATGCCTTCTCCACCGCCTTCTAATTCGAGCTCAGAAGTCTCTGGGGGGGTGAGTGGACAACGAGACGTTGATCAGACTGTGAACACGAGAGAAGTGGAGGATCAACAACATGATGATAGTCGACGGATGAAAGCTTCTCGGGTTCTGATGCAGTTGATTGCATGTGGGGCGCCATCTCGGTTAAAGATGCAAACCGGGGTAAAAGGTAACTAATGGGTCAGGGAAACACCAAATGAATAAATATATATATGTATGTATCATATCAACATATATGTAATTAATTTCGTGTTTATATGATGAAATTTACTGTTTCTACATTCTCTGCAAGAAGTAAATTTTGTTTACTCACTAAAGTGGTCTCAAATGGTATGAGTGTATGACCAGAATGGTAAATTGAAGGACATAGGATAAAAGGAAACTACTCAGTAAAAACATATAGTGTACAGCTTATTCCCCAACATGTTCAGAAATGATTGTAAGTTTGATTTGATTTGAAAAGGAAAATAAAACAAGACTTATTGCGGTTGTCCTAAGCTATATTGTGATGCATAAAATGAGGACTTTTTCTGTAAGATTCACAGTAACAAAGCTATGTCGTTTCAATTCAGAGTTCAACTAAACCATTCTTATTAATTAATTATCAGTAAAATAATTATCAATACTTACCATTAAACTAATTTATAATCCAATGTAAACATGGAGACCATTGATATAATATTCCAGTTAATCTTAGTTTATGTTCGATGGGTAGCGTATCTGTCATTTTGAAGTTATCGACTTGTCTAAAATGACGGTGTAAAGGTAGCTCATTGTCAAATGAGATTTTGCTTATTGTAATATTGTATGGTGGAGATGTTAAAGCTCAAAGAGAATGGCGGCGATAGCTCGAGTCAACTACAGAAATTGCATGTTCATGACAAGTAAACCGGTGCTTTCAGCTGGCCAGGGCCAGATCATACCATATCATCTCTGTCAGTCTAATAAAATTTCACATCTTGTACTTAGAAAGTGTTGGGGTTGAGTATGGTCCCAAGTTAGCAAATCAAAGCGGTCTAAGAAAAACTGAGCCTTGGGTGCTAAGCACATGACCTACTAGTACTACTCCTTTTTGCCCATTGTTTCACATGGGAAGTTTTTTGATCTTTTCAAAAGGTAACTATGGCATGCCTCTGATATATTTAATAATGCTTGCTATATATGTATCCCTTGAATTTATATTCAACAAGTCAACAACGATACCCAATCTTGCTATGAACAAGATGTGAGAGATGTAAAGAGTTACCCATGCCTTTGAATTTATCTTCATGTTCTCTAATCGTCTATCGTTGACATGTAGATCCTTAACCATATAAGTCCTAAAAATGCAACTAGATGGCCACTAATATCTCACCTGTAGCATACTTCTTAGTTCAAATCTTACATAAATAGGTAAACGGTAAAGGTTTTCCCTATTCAGGTTACTAGGGTATGGCAATCCATTTTTTTATACTCCTAACAATCTCGGGTTTTTATCTGCCCGTGGTCAATTCCAACCATTTCCCCAGTCACCCTCAAGTTATTTGCCTAAAGAAGGAGTCGAACTTGAGACCTCTTGTGAGAAAACAAACTTCTTTGCAACTAGACCACTAAACCACTTAATGTGTTATTATATTTTAATCAAAGTTCTCATCGCCTAGAAGTCTAGAACAAAGTCAGTTATCAAACTGGGACTCAACCTTGTATCCAATGAAAACTAGATTATGATATGAGTTCAATTAAGTATATACGACTTTGGGTTACAATAACGAGATATCTAAACTTGACTGTTTGTCTCTATTACCGACCAAACACTTAGTATGAAAGGCTACAGGTTATCATAGAAGTACAATTAGTCCTTCAGTTTCAATTTAATATGCAGGAGGGAGTGAGAGACTCAAATGAATATACAATACCAATTTGTATATCTGTTTTTATAGGATCACACTGAAAATATCACAACTTATACTTGACAAGTAAAGCAGGTAAAGCAGGCAATATCATACCTAAATGTTCATCCTGCTATCCACAGCCATTAAAATTTAACATAAATGGGCTCTCTCTCCATAGTAGCATTTCCAAAATACAAAAGTAGGTTCAGTTAGCTCGGCTTTTGATAATATCGAGCCCCACCTCAGTAGCATCAGTTGCTTGCAACTCTACTTGAATACCATCGAGTTCTCTCTTGAACCTGTCCTTTGAGCTTGCATATATCATTTTGGTCCTCACTCTTGCAGTATCTGGGGACCTTCAAACACAGAATAACATATGAAATAATAAGTCGCAAAACTTCCAATATAACGATAATCAAATAAATAGGTAGCGAGAAGGTTAAATTTGATTATATTTGCTCTAGAAGTGTTATGTTTAAGCTTATCATTCACTAATTATATATTAGTACGTGTTATTTAAAAAATAACACCCAATGCTGTCTTCCACGGGTTTGGGTCCCAATACCACGACGGTGTATGGGGGAGGTTGAGATATAGGCAGCCTATAAGATGTTGAAAAAGCATATGAGCACTAAAACATGGTTATTACAAGTATAATACTTTTAAAAAACATCTCAGATGTTGCTTGTGTTAAAATACAGTTTATCTGCCTTTCACCTCACTTGACCCATTTCCTCTGTAGCTAGTTTTTAATATCTGACCCGATTGAGTCTTAAGTCATAAAACGGACTGGCCCATTCCATGTGAATGGGTTGAATTGGCACTTTTATCTCATATCATATTGTTTTTCATAACCTGGAAAATTCATCATTAGTGGAGCTTTAAAATGCCCTCATTTGGCTCATAAATAAAGCGGCTTGATTGTTTAGTGAAAATTAGTTTGTACTCATCATTTGCTATTCAAATCCATAACTTTTCTTGATTTCCTTTGACCATTAAAGAAAATCTCAGTGGCACAGAACAGTTTGGTTCCTTATGTGGCACTCCGGGGCTCCGGCCTCCCAAACCTTTGCTCGATTAGTTTGTGGACTTGGGGGGCTTGTGCAAGTATGATTTTTTCTAGCAGCTATTCAAAATTTGTTTTCTTTTTGTAGTTACTCAAAAATTACTTCAAATAGGACAAGGCTGATAAAAGTTGGTTCCAACGTAACCCTGAATCAATCGATCTGATTGTAGAGGAAAATGACAGCGAGGAGAAACGAGTGAATAGTATCAGGAAAAAGAAATCAAGTTCTACCCAACTAAAAAGTCTACAGCAGGTTTTCTCCTATTGTGTGTTAACATGCCATTTAAACTAAAACCTCTTATACGCGACAGATTCTACTTGCTGGATTTGACTATTGTTGTGTGGTGAAAATGCAGGGGCTTAATTCACTGGTTTCTTGCCTTCTGCAACCCAAATTATACTCGAGTCGAGTTTTGCCAGGGGTACCCACTCATACATATATTCTCTTTATGTCTCCGGTTGCGTTTTCTATATAATTTATCATGTGTCCCTCCTACCGTTTTTAACATCAGAGTTTTCATCTTAACAGAAAAGAAGATAAAAAAAAGGTACATTTCTAACCTTTTAACAGAAAACCGTGCTTTTCATACTGAGAATCTTGTTTATTATCTTGCTGATAATGTTGTCTTTTGTTCTTCAGGATTGCATGATCAAAAGAGAAAGCTGCGGAAAAAGCTAAAACGAGGAGGTGATTAAGAGAAGCGTATGGACATGATTTATTTGCAATCTTTAGGACCACTAATCAAATGTTTCATACTAGAAAAGATCAAAATTTAGTTCAGATACATCAATTTAATGCCCCAATTTTACTGTATAAGAGGTGTAACAAACACAAGCTGTAGTCGTTTCAACTTCAAAAGACAATGAAATCAATTTTGAACCCACAAAAGCTACAGATTGGCTGTTCCTTATCAACTCTATGTGAATCTGAATGTACTTTTATGCAAGTAATATTAATATCTTATAGCATTTTGGTCCATGAACCTAAAAATGGGAAAACCGCAATCAACAATCGCAAAAGTAATGGTGTCTCGCTTCTTCTATCTCTCCTGCTTATTTTACTCTTGGATATCTCCCGTGTTGCATTTCTATTAGACTTAGCTCTTCCATCCAGTTCTTCCCAGCCGCCAAAACTCGACGATGAATTACTGCTTTTCTTATCACTTGAACCATCTCCGGCCACCCATGTTTGATACCCAGTTGCGCTCTTTCTATCTTCTTTTACATACTCTTCTTGTTCATCATCTATATCCACATAACTGTTTGCACGTGGTGGAGTCGAGGGCGCTCTTCTCTTGCTTTTGCCTCGGCGCTTTGTTTTACTCTTTGGCCTTCCCCACACAGTTTGAAATAACAAAGAAAGTGCCGACTGTCCGATGGGAATAGCTAATGCCATAAGGAATGCTTTCGGACCCGATGTCAATAACAAAGATGAGATTATGGCTGGAAGCATCCACCCAAATGATCTGAATGCCTGTGTTGGTTACACATTCATATGTTAATTCATTTTCACATGATACTCGCAATTTTCTCAACCATTCATACTCACCTCTACTATTTTTAAAATCCCTATTTAAGAAATAACTCATTAAGTAAACCTGATTGACAATTTTTTTGAATGGCTTATAGTTTTTTAGCTTATTTTTAAAAAAAAATAATCTAGTTTACAGGGTTTTTAGCTTTGCTTTTAAATCTGATTGTAAAACTAGCTAGGATTAAATAAGCAAAAATCTAAACAAGGATAACAGCTTATTGTAGGAGCTTATTGACTTATTAGCATTTGAAAAAACCCCAATAAGCTAAAATTTTCACGATATATGCTTAATTGCTTATCAGCTTTATATGTAATTATGATAATAAAATAAACTGATTCCCTTTTTCAATACTCCAAGCCAATAAGTACAAGTGTACAAGCTGAAGGTGTTAAAAAAAAAGTAGTGCCTTAATCAAAAATACTTAATCACATCAAAAGTAGTATTTGGTTTTTTACCTCATAAACAAAAAATAACTGTATTACCTTAAAAATCCACACACCGTCAATGAAGTCTTCAAGAATGTCAAGCCACACATTTCCATCATCAAAATCATCAAAATCGTCAGAATCAGTAACATAATCATAGTTGCGTGTTCGAAAAGTTTCCGCATTTGAGTCCCACCGGCGACTTTTGGCGTCAGTCCTGCGTCGTAAAAGAATGATGGTAGGTATGTTGAAAATGGCAGGTCGGTGGTGGATATGGATCCCTTGCCATATTTGGTGGTCGACAACCACCAAAGCTGGTGGTGGTGGTGGGTGTATGCGTGTCGGAAAAACTAAGACCATACGGGTTGGTACTTGGTCGGTTGGTTGGTTCAATTCTAAGAGGACGAGGTTGGATTTTTAAGGTTTATGTTTACTTCATTTTCTAGCAACCCGGGACGAAGGGTTTAATCAAAAAAAAAAAAAAGATCTCTTTCTTGTGGTTGTAAATGTTATCTACAAGGAGTATAAAAAGGACTTGGGATAGTGGTTTTGTGGTTGATATAAAACTAGAAAAATTAGCCGCACTCCGTTGCGGTTTTATTATGTTTTCGTTAACAACAAATTATTTAAAGAAAATGATTAATCTTCGTAAAAGAATAGCCTAAAAATTCTCCTAAACTCTGACATGTGAATCCACTAATTTTTTTTCCTAATCTTGCCTCCTAATTTTTCCACATGTCTTCATCTAATAGTTAGGAGGCTTTTTAGGTTATTATTTTAGGAGGTTTAATCATTTTCCATTATCTAATGTTTGTGATAAATACATTTTATCGAAAAATAGATCTTTGCTATTGTTATGTTTAAAAAAAAAATCTTTGCTATTGTTATACTGAAATATATCTCTTCGAACATGAATTTTTGACCAAAAATAAACTTTTTGTGTTAGAAAATAGTACGTATAATCATATTTTATTATTGACTACGAATCTTAATATACAAAAATATAAAGATAACGTTAATTACAAAAGTATCACACACGAACATTTTCAAACGAATAATAACATAACAACCGCACTAAAAAATAACGTATAAAAATATCCGCTATTATTTAACAGGTGGTATTAAATATTATTAAGTACGAATCGTAACACATCAATCCCAATAAAATAACAGCGTATAAAAGTATTCGTTATATTTTAATACATGGGATAAAACACTGCTAATCATAAAAATACATTTAATTACGGAAACATCACAGGTCGGACATTGTCAAACGAAATAGTAACATAACAGCCAGTATGCCAATGAAGGTCAGCCCAGCTGGTCAGAGGCATTCCCGGTTTTACCCAAAGTCTTGAGTTCGATCCCTAGGGATGACAAAACTTTGGGGTTTTTCCCTCTGAATACTTGTAACGGCTCATGGTCAGCATCTCGTTGTCTAGGTACGTGCAAGGCTTCACCATTATACGGTGAGGTTTCTCCGATGTCGTATACCGACTGAATGTTCGAAAAAAAGCCAGTAAAATAATAGTGTATAAAGTATCATCTATTAATTAACACTAGTAAGTAACCATAAAGTTGGAGCTAATTACAAAAATGCCACCGTGAACAGTAGATGAAACGACAGTTTTCATATACAAAACGACGGCTACTTTATGGTAATTGATGGTATGTACAATGTTTTTACTATAGGGCTAATTACTTGGAAAGTCCCTCAACTTATCACCTAAACCTTTTCTGGGGCTCGAACAAAAAAAAGTTCTATTCGGGGGAAGAAAACCGGCTAAAATAACTTTTGTGGGGCTGCGACCTGCTGTTGCTTACGTGTAACAAAAATATCCGGTTTTAATATTATTTTAATACCCCTCTGCTTACGTCTAACAAAAATATATACATATTTACCCAGATTACTTTCCCCCAAATTCAAAGAATCCCAACCAATTCAAAACCCTAAAAAATCAATGTCTTCTTCCATTTCAAACCCCACACAAATACAAACTGAGTTTGTTACCGACACAAACACAAATCATCATTTCTATTTCAATAGAAACAAACCAACTATTTCAAACCCTTGGTATTTCTCCTTCTTTCCTAGCTCCCAAATGGTTAATTTCTGATGGTGTGGGTGTTGGCCGGATACGATGACAAGTGATGGCGATTGAAGGTTGAAGGTTGCCGCTGCGGGAGTGGTGATGGTGGTTGAAAGCTTACAGGCGAGACCGATGGTGGTTGTTGGAAGCTTAGCGACGAGACCAGTGGTGGTTGATAGTGGTCTGTCGAACGGTGGTGGTCGGCAGGTTTCTCCGGCTATTGCATTTTCTCGACAAGTGTGTTCTCTTATTATTAAGGCTACCACTATCTCCGGTTTCTTCGCCATACCACCACTTTCAGTTTCTCTGCCATCCCAACTGTCCCTTGTTCCGCCTCCGACAGCCACCACCGGCGCCGCCACCAATGGCTTAACTAACCCTTGATTCCAGATCTAATTTTGAATTTTGTTGTTCCCTTGCCGTTGTTGACCGCTATATGTTGCAGGTTAAAAGTAAGACCCAACAACAGATTATGTATTCTTTGGTTGTAGATTTCAAAGTTAATGATTTTTGTTCGTTTGTTATTTTAGTGTTGGGATATCGATACGAGTTTGAGATATATTTGATTTCGGAGGTCAAATTCTTCTATTCGTTTACATGTATGATTTTTTTTGAACATATATTGATATGGTTTAGAAGTAGAAATTCAAAGATCTGCATCAAATTTGTTTATGAATAAGGGGTTGGGATGTTTGTAATAAATATTATGAAATATCCACATGGAATTATTTATTTATTAATAAATGACCTGGAATACCCATCTAAGAAATATAAGACTTTAAAATAAATGAAAATGATTTATAAATACCTTTTTAACCGGCTACTTGTACGGAACCTCACAAAAGATGTTTTAGCCGGGTTTTTTCCTCACAATAGAACTTTTTTTTTTTCGAGCCCCAAAAAAGGTATTTGGGACAAGTTGGATGACTTTCCAAGTAATTAGCCCTTATATTATATAAAGAGTTAATTTCATTAGGTGCCTATGTGGTTGTCATATTATCTCTTTCCACCCTGTGCTTTTTTTATTGCTAGGTACCCCTATGGTTCGAGTTAATTTTATTACCTGCCCTTTTGACTAACGAACATCAGTCTTTCTCCGTTAAGGCCCCCATGTGCATTGCACATGAGGGTATTTTTGTATTATTACATCTAAAACACCATCTCTTCTTTTTTTTTCCCTTTTTCTTTGACTGATACTCTCTCCATCTATGTATTTTCTTCATCACCAACATAAAAAACAACCCAGATTTAAATAATTAAATTTAAAAAGTAAATCTACATGTATATATATATTATATAGGGGAAAGATAATTATAGTACATGTACTTTTTATAGTACATGTGTAAGTTAACTTACTTCCTTGTTCTTCCTTCCATCTCCGACCACCACCACCACCACCATGATCATCTCCGACCACCACCATGATCATCTCCGACCACCACCATGATCCTCCGGCGACGACGACCATCTCCGGCGAGACTTACACATGTGTAAGTACAACTTTTTTAGCATTTTAGGGTTTAAAATTTCTAGGTTTTTTCCTTCGCGAGACAACCACCACCAGCCACCATCATCTCCGACCACCCCAACCACGACGCCGGCGCCGGCAACCTCCACCACCGTCCACCACTACCACCACCACCACCACCACCACCACCACCATCATCATCTCCGATCACCACCATATCATCTCCGACACCACCATATCATCTCCGACACCACCATATCATCTCCGATCACCACCATATCATCTCCGACACCACCATATCATCTCCGACACCACCATATCATCTCCGACACCACCATGATCATCTCCGACACCACCATGATCATCTCCGACCACCACCATATCATCTCCGACACCACCATATCATCTCCGATCACCACCATATCATCTCCGACACCACCATGATCATCTCCGACACCACCATATCATCTCCGATCACCACCATATCATCTCCGACACCACCATATCATCTCCGACACCACCATATCATCTCCGATCACCACCATATCATCTCCGACACCACCATGATCATCTCCGACACCACCATATCATCTCCGACCACCACCATATCATCTCCGACACCACCATATCATCTCCGACACCACCATATCATCTCCGATCACCACCATATCATCTCCGACACCACCATATCATCTCCGATCACCACCATATCATCTCCGACACCACCATATCATCTCCGATCACCACCATGATCATCTCCGACCACCACCATATCATCTCCGACACCACCATATCATCTCCGACACCACCATGATCATCTCCGATCACCACCATATCATCTCCGACACCACCATATCATCTCCGACACCACCATATCATCTCCGACACCACCATATCATCTCCGATCACCACCATATCATCTCCGACACCACCATATCATCTCCGATCACCACCATATCATCTCCGACACCACCATATCATCTCCGATCACCACCATATCATCTCCGACACCACCATGATCATCTCCGACACCACCATATCATCTCCGATCACCACCATATCATCTCCGACACCACCATGATCATCTCCGACACCACCATATCATCTCCGACACCACCATATCATCTCCGACACCACCATATCATCTCCGACACCACCATATCATCTCCGACACCACCATATCATCTCCGACACCACCATATCATCTCCGATCACCACCATATCATCTCCGACACCACCATGATCATCTCCGACACCACCATATCATCTCCGACACCACCATATCATCTCCGATCACCACCATGATCATCTCCGACACCACCATATCATCTCCGACACCACCATATCATCTCCGATCACCACCATATCATCTCCGACACCACCATGATCATCTCCGACACCACCATATCATCTCCGATCACCACCATATCATCTCCGACACCACCATATCATCTCCGACACCACCATATCATCTCCGACACCACCATGATCATCTCCGACACCACCATATCATCTCCGACACCACCATATCATCTCCGATCACCACCATGATCATCTCCGACACCACCATGATCATCTCCGATCACCACCATATCATCTCCGACACCACCATGATCATCTCCGACACCACCATATCATCTCCGACACCACCATATCATCTCCGACACCACCATATCATCTCCGACACCACCATATCATCTCCGATCACCACCATATCATCTCCGACACCACCATGATCATCTCCGACACCACCATATCATCTCCGATCACCACCATATCATCTCCGACACCACCATGATCATCTCCGACACCACCATGATCATCTCCGACACCACCATGATCATCTCCGACACCACCATATCATCTCCGACACCACCATATCATCTCCGACACCACCATGATCATCTCCGACACCACCATATCATCTCCGACACCACCATATCATCTCCGACACCACCATGATCATCTCCGACACCACCATATCATCTCCGATCACCACCATGATCATCTCCGACCACCACCATGATCATCTCCGATCACCACCATATCATCTCCGACCACCACCATGATCATCTCCGACACCACCATATCATCTCCGACACCACCATGATCATCTCCGATCACCACCATGATCATCTCCGACACCACCATGATATATCGACAACCACATGGGCACCTAAGACCATTTGTAAAGGTAGGTGAAAGGGTTAAGTGAAAGATAAAGGTGAAAGAGGTTAATGGTTAAGGGGTATAGGTGATGAGATAAGGTGAAGGGAGGAAGGTGATTATGATCACCTAGGTAAAAAGACAAAATGTGTGGTCCATTTTTCATTTATATATACTTTTTATTATTTTTTTTAATTTTGATTGGATAGAAAGTGAAATATTGTAAGATATTGTAGGGTATAGTGAAGTATTAAATTTAAAGGTGAATGGTTAAGGGGAAAAATAGAAGGTGAAAGAAGTAAGAAGGTGATGCTGATGTGGCGGAAAAAGTGTAGGTGAAAAGGGTGAACGGTTACGAATGGTCTAATGAAAATGGTTACTCGGACATTAACAAATATATGCTTTTGTCCATAATTTTTAATAGAGTTAATTACAGAAATCGTCCTTGTCGTGGACCTCTACTTGCAGCTTTCGTCCCTAAGTTTAATAAATTACAGTTTTAGTCCAAAAAACTTTGCTCCGTCAACACTTTTGGTCCTGGGTAGTAACGTCCGTTTAATATGTCATCACGTGTCAGTCACATGATGGGTAATTTCGTCTTTTAATGACACAAGGACCAAAATTAATGTAAAACACCATCTCATTCTTCTTTCATCTTCTTTTTAGATCAAACTCATCTTTTTCTTCCATCAAACTCATCTTCCTAACCACCAAATAACAATAACAATACACCCAACAACAACAAACCACCATCATTATCTAACAACAACAAACCAGATCTTGAACCCCAAAACCCCCCTTCATCCTAAACACTACTTGTATTGTTGCTACCTCACGAGACAGAAAAGGGAAAAATCCCTTTGTTAATTGTTGACATATACGAGTATATACATACATATCTATATCATTATCATCTATATTTATATACACATCTTTCTTTGTTTACCTTTTTTCTTCATTTCCCCTAAAAAAAACCCATGATATCATACCATTACGATGCTCATCACTTTAGAAACCGTACAAGAAAACCATCTCGATTTGGAAGTCGGAGCAGTGGCGGAGACGGTGGTTTCAGACCAAGTTAATTTCAACCAATAACTAAACATTTTTTTTTATTTTTCCGGCCATCTACACCGTCGGTTGCCGCCATCTTTGATGCGGTTTTAGATCGAAGGTAACCAACTCCCTGTCGCCGCTATTCTCGGTCACGATGGCAACATCTGGGCTCAATCTGTCTCCGTTATCTTCAATCTATGTCTATTCTTTTTTCTTCTGATTTATATATATATATATAATCAGATTTCGAGACTCGGCTGTTGACTGGTGTTGACTTACCGATTTGAAAAGGGAAGTCGAGATCCAAGGTGAAACAAGAAGGAGAACATGATTTCGAGACTTATACCCACGATTCCTCCACTAATCTTGGCCGATTCATGTCTGATTTATATATGTATTTTCGGTTTTCATGATTTTCGTGTAGTATATATATGTGGGTATATAATCTGATTTACAAGTTAGGATGGAGATCTGGGGAAAAAAAAATTTGGAGAAGAAGATGGAGATCTGGGGAAAAACAATTTAGGATTAAACCCATTTATTTCCTTACCAAGAATTATAAAGAAGAAGATGGAGATCTGGGGGAAAAAAAATTTGGACTAAAAGTGTAATAAATGAAGAAGGGAAATGACGAAAATACCCATCACGTGGCTGGCACGTGATGGGTTTTTAAACAGACTTTACTACCCAGGACCAAAAGTGTTGACGGAGCAAAGTTTTTTGGACTAAAACTGTAATTTATTAAACTTAGGGACGAAAGCTGCAAGTAGAGATCCACGACAAGGACGATTTCTGTAATTAACTCTTTTTAATAAATTAGTATACTGATAAATGAAAATTTTAAAATATAACATCTCAAATGAAAAAAAAGTAAGAGTTAATTGCAAGATTGGTCCCTGTGGTTTGTCTAGTTTAGCAATGGGGTCCCTTTTCAAGTATCGTTGCAATGGGGGTCTCTATTTTGAGACTTTTTTTCATTCTTGGTCCCTTTTTAACAGAAACGTTAACAAGTGTCGTCAAGTCTGCAAGTGGCCCCCGCGTGCAGTGGTATTTCAGTATTTTTCCACCCCACCAACACTTATTACCACTTTTACCCTTCAACCCTATCTTTTTTCCTAATTCAAACCCTAATTCAAAAATAATAAACACATATGTGACTAATACATATGTGTTATTAACTCAAACAAAAACAAAATCCTGATTGACTTTTCCATCTAAGATCGTGAGTTTACTCTGCTTTCCATTATATCATTTCTCAAACACAAGTTACTTACATTTCATACATATATTTGTATCTAATAACATAAACACACATACAACCACTATTACGCCGGCGGCCAGCTCCACCACCACACCGCCTGCTATTGCCACCACCACACAGCCAGCAGCCCTGTAACTAGTCTCTCTCTCACCAAAATTACTTCGTTGTATATGTATAGATCTATATGTATATATATAAAGATCTATATATATATATATAGATCTACCACCACAAACACACTTACCGTCATCATTACATAGACGATGGTGGGTTTTTCCCAGTGGTCGGCGGCGGCGGATTGTAGCAAAAGGAGTGGGTGGATTATTTTCCGGTGGACGACGACGGTACCGATGGATGGCAATGAGGCTCGTCAAATTAAACAAAATGAAGATCTTGATGTTTGGTGGCGGATCTACTTTACCTTTGAAAGTGAAGTTGATCATTTTTTTTCCTACTCCAGTAGGTAAGCAAATAAGAAATAACAAGGTGTTTGGTGGTGGGTCTAGTTTCTTGCAGATTCTGATGGTCTTTAGAATCAACGTTGATGTTTCCTTGATTTGGGAACAAAATTGGCATGGACAAAGCTTGTTCATGGATACAACTGTTTTACTCGTCCTAATATGTACACAAAAGGTGAAGGAAAAAAGTCAACAAGTTTAATGCAAATGAAATTGTTTTGCAGGTTGGTAAAATCTATATTATTAAGCAAATGATCTGTTTGGATTTGTATGTATTTGTACTTGTATGGATATAGAGGTTGATATAGATATTGATTTGTATTTGTTTGGATTTGTATGTATTTGTACTTGTATGGATATAGAGGTTGATATAGATATTGATTTGTATTTGTTTGGATTTGTATGTATTTGTACTTGTATGGATATAGAGGTTGATATAGATATTGATTTGTATTTGTTTGGATTTGTATGTGTCGGTATGTATATTGTTGTTTCTATTTTCCTTCATAATGGTTTTTGATTCCTCATTAATTTTATGAACTGAATATGAAAATGTTTATGTATTGAAATTAGCATCTGTATATATATGTATGTATGAATCTGGGTAAAGGAGGAGGAAAAGTGATTGGAGGGGAAGGCAGGGTGAAAAAATACTGAAATAACCTTGTATGTGGGGGCCACATGCAGACTTAACGACACTTAGTTAACGGTTCTGTTAAAAAGGGACCAAGAATGCAAAAAAGTCTCAAAATAGAGACCCCCATTGCAACGATACTTGAAAAGGGACCCCATTGCTAAACTAGACAAACCACAGGGACCAATCTTGCAATTAACTCAAAAAGTAATTTAAGATTGTTTTATTATTATGTAGATTAGGGATGTGCACGGGTCAAAACCCGGCCCGACCCGGACCGAACCGGCATGACCCATGACCCGAAATTGCATGAAAACAGGAACCGTGACCCGGCCCGTTAACCTCCCGGGCGGGTCGGTTCGGGTTCGGGTTTTACCGGGTCGGGTTCGGTTAAACCGGGTAGACCCTTTTTTTCCACCTAAAATTAAATAAATAGCAAACCAGCCAAATTATACATATCGAAAGACAGAGCAGAAGGTTTACAAAGAAGCCAAAATGAAGTAGAGCAGAAGCATGTATCATATCAGTATGTTACATATCGAAATGAGCAATTGATATAGTGTGGTGTTGACTGTTGATGAGCCGACGGTCGTGTTGCCATGGTGACGAGGTGGTGGTGGTGCTAGTGCTTTGATGCGTGCATCTCTTTTCTTTTGAGGATATAATGGCTAATGAGAAAAGGTGTATTTTTTATTATCATTATTAATATTAATATATATATATTATATCTATTAAATTTGAATCTAAATATTATAGAGTTAATGACATAAATCGTCCCTGTGGTTTACCTAAATAGTCACGTTTCGTCATTTATAATCAAAAACCTCAAGGACAGTCCTTTATAGGAGGATAAGGATCACGTTTAGTCCTTTGACTAATTGACCGTCATCTCACCTCTGTTAACACCCCTCACGTGCCTCCCACGTGAGGGTATCTTGGTCATTTCTTATCTATAAAGGACCACACTTGATAAGTTATTTATAGATCACCATTTGCTTTCCTCTCTATCTCTTTCCACCATCAATCTCACTTTATTATTTATATATATAAAAACACTACTCCAGGAATAGATCTAAAATTCCCATATCTATAAGTCCCCTTTATACATACAATCATACATATATCCGTATATAGATGTATCTATAACTATGCTAAAAATTGGAGGCCAAGATTAGCTAACCACCTCCGCCACTTTCGATCGCCGGAAAATGCCACCACCACCGCGACGTTGTTGTTGAATCTGTCACCGGAAGAACCACCACCACCACGTTTATTGTTGCATCTCTTATCGATGATTCTTGCATTTGTAGCAACATGGTTCACATAATCAAAGTCTAGGTTTAAATCGGATTTGTATTGGTGGTGAGGGGTGGCTACAGTGGGGAAGCAGCGGAAGACGGCGGCTGGAAAAATGGAGAGGAAGGGAAGTAGTGGCGGTGAGTAAGGAAATAGAAAATCGACACCCAACAGGGAAGTAGTCACGGGACTGTCCTTGAGATAAAAAACCGCTGCCATTTTCCATTACTACCATCGTGCCACCCAACAGCCGCCACGCAACTTCTGTTCATCACCGAATACCACCCACCACCTGCTGTCGGAAAAAACTACTTACCTCCTTACCAAATACCACACCATTGCGGTTCACCAACCTCCTTCGCCTTCTCTGTTGTACCGTCATTTTTGTCAAGATCTGCGGCTGAAAGCAATCACACACCCTTCTCATCTCTTTTCTTATGTTTGTCTTATAGATCTACGATTGAAAAACGTATTCTTTTTTATCAATCTCACTTTATTATTTATATACAAACATATTTATATATATAAAAACACTACTCCAGGAATAGATCTAAAATTCCCATATCTATAAGTCCCCTTTATACATACAATCATACATATATCCGTATATAGATGTATCTATAACTATGCTAAAAATTGGAGGCCAAGATTAGCTAACCACCTCCGCCACTTTCGATCGCCGGAAAATGCCACCACCACCGCGACGTTGTTGTTGAATCTGTCACCGGAAGAACCACCACCACCACGTTTATTGTTGCATCTCTTATCGATGATTCTTGCATTTGTAGCAACATGGTTCACATAATCAAAGTCTAGGTTTAAATCGGATTTGTATTGGTGGTGAGGGGTGGCTACAGTGGGGAAGCAGCGGAAGACGGCGGCTGGAAAAATGGAGAGGAAGGGAAGTAGTGGCGGTGAGTAAGGAAATAGAAAATCGACACCCAACAGGGAAGTAGTCACGGGACTGTCCTTGAGGTTTTTGATTATAAAGGACGAAACGTGACTATTTAGGTAAACCACAGGGACGATTTATGTCATTAACTTTTTATTTAATTTTATTTAATACAAATATAATAATAAATTACGTATGGGAAAATTCAAAGTTGTATGTACACTTTTCAAGACAAAGTTGACCACTTTTTTTCTAGTAGGCTTGTAATTTCCAATACATGTGCTTTCTTGAATTCTTCACCACTTACCCTCCACCCCCAAAACTCCATTATTACAGATTATATACGAACGCATATACATACATAATATGAAGTTAGCCCACATATATATGATTATGAAGTATGTCACGGTTTTGACGGGTCAAACCGGCAACCCGCGGTTTTTGACCCGGACCGACCCGGACCCGCTAAATCATTAATATACTGAACCGTGACCCGGCCCGTCTGGTGTCCGGGCGGGTCGGTTCGGGTCGGGTACGGGCGGTTTTGTCGCGGGTCACGGGTTTGCGGGTCGTTTGCTCATCCCTTTTTTTGTTTTTCTGGGTAGTGATGATTTGTGGTGGTTATGTTGGTTTGGTTGAAGATTTCAAGGGTAAAATGAATCTTTGAAGATGTTAAAGACATTGGATTATTGGTGATAAAAAAAATAAATTGAAAAAAGAAAGAAGGCATTAGATATAAAGTAGATATATAGATGATTGTAATGGTGGTGATAATTTAAGGTTTTTTTTATTGGAGATGAAAACTATCACTGATAGTCCTTTAGTTATTGAAAAGACCAAAATACCCCTTACGTGAGAGGCACGTGGGGGGTTTAACGTAGGGGAGATGACGGTCAACAAGTCAAAGGACTAAACGTGAACCTTATCCTCCTATAAAGGACTGTCCTTGAGGTTTTTGATTATAAAGGACGAAACGTGACTATTTAGGTAAACCACAGGGACGATTTATGTCATTAACTTTTTATTTAATTTTATTTAATACAAATATAATAATAAATTACGTATGGGAAAATTCAAAGTTGTATGTACACTTTTCAAGACAAAGTTGACCACTTTTTTTCTAGTAGGCTTGTAATTTCCAATACATGTGCTTTCTTGAATTCTTCACCACTTACCCTCCACCCCCAAAACTCCATTATTACAGATTATATACGAACGCATATACATACATAATATGAAGTTAGCCCACATATATATGATTATGAAGTATGTCACGGTTTTGACGGGTCAAACCGGCAACCCGCGGTTTTTGACCCGGACCGACCCGGACCCGCTAAATCATTAATATACTGAACCGTGACCCGGCCCGTCTGGTGTCCGGGCGGGTCGGTTCGGGTCGGGTACGGGCGGTTTTGTCGCGGGTCACGGGTTTGCGGGTCGTTTGCTCATCCCTAATGTAGATGTTATCTAAGATATATAAACATAATGTTAAAAATCAATAAACCCAAAATTATTTTATGGGCATGATAATATTATTAACAAATATAGTAGTATTAAATTAAATAAAAATACATATTACTATTATTATAGTAAAAGTATTTGATGTTAAAATGATAGTGAGTATTTTTAGGAGATAAAATACAATGGTATAAGTTAATTCGTTAAGAGCAAAATGATAATATTACATACCTCACATTTTTTTAGAATTTTTATAATAAGATTGATATAATATAAGTATATAACAAAATAAGAGTGAAAGATTAATAGTTACACTTTTACTTCTAAAAATCCAAAAAAATATAGGTACATAAAATCTCATATTGCAACTAATTAAAATTGTAATCCAAATAAATATGAAAATTGATAATCGTACCACAAGTTTTTATAAATCTATCACTTCATGCATTATATACTTATATTGTATGTTATATTTATTGTACAGTGTGGTAGATTGATAAAAACCGATGGCACAAGTATGAGCTCCCAATAAATATAGGCCCATAGAATCCTATATCATAGGTAAAAGTGTCAATAAAAAAAGGTAGAGGCATGTAAATTGACGGTATTACTCCTCCATGTTTTTATTTATCTAATTGATGGACGACTGAGATCTGTTCCTTTTTTAGTTCTTTTTTTAATTGTTCTCAAACTAACTTCATCCCATAAATACACGTATATATAAATAGATATGGATTACCACCTCGTAAGTCCACATCAGGTATTTTAATGATGTGGTAAGCTGACGTGACACTTCGCGGTTTCGACGTTAAAAGTTAACGATATTACCTCTATTGAAATTTTTTTACAAATGAGATGCTTTTAATAAACAAAAACGAGACAAGTTTCCTATCTTAAGAATTTTTTGTAAAAAGGTTACTTTTTTATAGATCTCTAAATATATATAAAAGAGAAACCTTAATTCTAAAATGGAGAAGTTTGGACCCTTAGATGAAGCTCAACTTTTAATTAGAACCATTAGATCAAAATGCTGATGTCATATACCTTTTATAACTTTTTTAGATTTAATTTTATTTAATACAAATATAATAATAAATTACGTATGGGAAAATTCAAAGTTGTATGTACACTTTTCAAGACAAAGTTGACCACTTTTTTTCTAGTAGGCTTGTAATTTCCAATACATGTGCTTTCTTGAATTCTTCACCACTTACCCTCCACCCCCAAAACTCCATTATTACAGATTATATACGAACGCATATACATACATAATATGAAGTTAGCCCACATATATATGATTATGAAGTATGTCACGGTTTTGACGGGTCAAACCGGCAACCCGCGGTTTTTGACCCGGACCGACCCGGACCCGCTAAATCATTAATATACTGAACCGTGACCCGGCCCGTCTGGTGTCCGGGCGGGTCGGTTCGGGTCGGGTACGGGCGGTTTTGTCGCGGGTCACGGGTTTGCGGGTCGTTTGCTCATCCCTAATGTAGATGTTATCTAAGATATATAAACATAATGTTAAAAATCAATAAACCCAAAATTATTTTATGGGCATGATAATATTATTAACAAATATAGTAGTATTAAATTAAATAAAAATACATATTACTATTATTATAGTAAAAGTATTTGATGTTAAAATGATAGTGAGTATTTTTAGGAGATAAAATACAATGGTATAAGTTAATTCGTTAAGAGCAAAATGATAATATTACATACCTCACATTTTTTTAGAATTTTTATAATAAGATTGATATAATATAAGTATATAACAAAATAAGAGTGAAAGATTAATAGTTACACTTTTACTTCTAAAAATCCAAAAAAATATAGGTACATAAAATCTCATATTGCAACTAATTAAAATTGTAATCCAAATAAATATGAAAATTGATAATCGTACCACAAGTTTTATAAATCTATCACTTCATGCATTATATACTTATATTGTATGTTATATTTATTGTACAGTGTGGTAGATTGATAAAAACCGATGGCACAAGTATGAGCTCCCAATAAATATAGGCCCATAGAATCCTATATCATAGGTAAAAGTGTCAATAAAAAAAGGTAGAGGCATGTAAATTGACGGTATTACTCCTCCATGTTTTTATTTATCTAATTGATGGACGACTGAGATCTGTTCCTTTTTTAGTTCTTTTTTTAATTGTTCTCAAACTAACTTCATCCCATAAATACACGTATATATAAATAGATATGGATTACCACCTCGTAAGTCCACATCAGGTATTTTAATGATGTGGTAAGCTGACGTGACACTTCGCGGTTTCGACGTTAAAAGTTAACGATATTACCTCTATTGAAATTTTTTTACAAATGAGATGCTTTTAATAAACAAAAACGAGACAAGTTTCCTATCTTAAGAATTTTTTGTAAAAAGGTTACTTTTTTATAGATCTCTAAATATATATAAAAGAGAAACCTTAATTCTAAAATGGAGAAGTTTGGACCCTTAGATGAAGCTCAACTTTTAATTAGAACCATTAGATCAAAATGCTGATGTCATATACCTTTTATAACTTTTTTAGATTTAATTTTAATTTAATAAATTTAAATATGATCACTAATTATGGAAATTAATTTCCTACATGTAACATCCCAAATCTTATTTTTCGTCTTCTTTGACTTGTGTGTCGGTCAACATGCTTTGTGTCACTTCGCCTGTGTTTATTAATGTGTTAGGCTATTTATTTTGTTCTTAAATGTTATTATTTATGATTAATATGTAATTATGTGTGCTACATGAATAGTAAAAAAAAATAATTAGTGATGATTAGGAGGATAAATAATGAAACTCTATTATATTGTTACAAATAAAGCCGTGTGAGTTTAGACGTGAATTAGCTGGATCAATTAACATATGATGGGCCACTAAAGAAAGCTCATGAATGAAATCTTATAGGATATGGGCTGACCTTGTTTACGTGAGATTGAGATTAATATGAACCTCCATACGTACATATCATTCATACGATAATAAAATATTAGGGTTCTTTTATGTGCTCCCAAAACCGTAAACCAGACTTCGATAGAGACAATCAGAACCGCCCTATAGTGGTATTGGTCAGCCAAGAGCGGTGGTTAACGTATTCGAATATTGGTGTCGTTAGATCAACTCTTGCTAATATTCAGGTAACTAATCTGGTTCTATATAATTCTTGTCAAATCTGCTCGTTAAGTGTTACATAGAGTTGATGTTAAGGTTTTGTCATAAAACATCGTAATGCAGAAAATCGAGTCTGAATGTGTGTATATAGGGGAAGATTTATAAGTATACATATAGTTCGATTATAGAGTTCAGAATAAGAAAAACTATTTACAACTTTCTGCTATTGCTGTGCATTGATCTAAAGTCGGAAAAATAAAACGGAGATCGAGAATAGGCAGGCTCGTTCGAAACATATAGCAGCTCTCACCGAATAATTTTGTGTTTGTGAATGGCGTGAGTTATCCTAACAGCTAATGAACGAAAATTATAATTGTTTGTCCTGAATCAGTGAACCATTGGGATTTGGCAATGGGAGTAGTCAATATTTAAATGCATAGCCTAATACTCCATCTTTTGTGTCTATGCGATAATATTGAGTGTTTTTCACTAGATGAATTTTTAGTTCATGTCATGATAATTACATCTAGTCTAGATATGAATTAATTAATAACAAACAAATGTCATGTTCTAACAATTAATATTGTGCTTACGTGAATGCAATGAGCTGAAGTGAAAAGCATGGAATTATTTTATAAGTCATGTAAGCATTAAGCATTAAGCATTATTAATTACTAGCTTATACCTATGTTTTACAAGTAGTATAATATAATTATAGGTTAGTAAGGAATGTGACTACTTAAGGTTTAAATAGAGTAACAGTAATGCATTTCTTTTAGATGGGTTGCAATATTTTGATATTAGTGTCTTTGATTGTACAGCTGTTTAGTACTTAGACATTCAAGAAGTAACGGGCTAAATTATTATTATCACATTTGAGGTAAAATATTGGATTTACACTGTGGGACATGATCAAAATGTATTTCATAAATATAAACATGCTTAAATGAACTCTTGGGTCCTTAGAGCACCCCCAATGGGTATTACCAATACTATCCAATACAGTGCCACATCAGCGCCACATCAGCAAAACCTCTTTCCAATACATTTTCCTCATTTCACACCCAATACGCAATACATCCAATACATTCCAATACACTAGGGGTGAGCAAAAACCGAACCGGAAAACCGAAAACCGAAAAAACCCGAAAAACCGAACCGAGAAAACCGAACCAAACCGATTGGATTGGTTTTGTTTTCCAAAAACCGAACGGATCGGTTCGGGTGTCGGTTTCATATGCAAAAACCGACTAAAACCGAACCGAACCGAAACTATATATATTTTAATTATGTATATATATTCTTATACTTATGGTTAATAATAAACTAAAAGAAATATATTTATTTTGAAAGACCAAAATATAAGTCCCAGGAACCATACGTGATGACATTTGAGGGTTTAAAATGAAACTTGTATACATGTGGGTGCTGAAATGAAACTTGTCAAAGAATAAAGGGTTACATATGTAACTTAAAAATAACTTTAAGGGTTAAACCTGTACAAACTAAAAAAGATTCTAGATCAGGACATATGGTGTCGTCTTCTTCGTTCCTCCCCACCTGCAAATTCATTTCTTTTCATATATGGGCTTTAATTTTCAATGTTTTTTTACTTAACCTGTTCATAAATGTATACATCGAGTTTTATTAACCATAAAGCCGAACCAAAACCGAAACCGACCCAAACCGAGATAAAAATCGAAAAACCAAACCATTAAAAAACCGAACCAATCGGTTTCATAAAATGAAAAACCGAACAGGTTTGGGGGGGGTCGGTTTTAGGCCAAAACCGACCCAAGCCGACCCAGGCGCAGCCCGACAATGAGCAACGCAACAGAGGGAGGGTCAAACTTTTAATAAATAAAACCACAAATATAATTTATAAAATAAACACAAATATTATATTAAATCCTAAAATACCATTTTATTAATAAAAACGAGTACCATACATTAAAAAAAACATTAAAATACATTTAAAATAAAAAACAATCCTAAAAATGAATTAAACACAACAAGGTTTAAGGAAGACTCCAAATATGCTCGACGAGATCATGACGTAGAGAATGGTGGACGTGTCGGTCTCGAAGTTCCTTGATGGTCCGCTCATGCACCGCTAGCCTCTCCTCGAATGTTCGCCGTGGTAAGTTACGTGGCTCATTAATAAAATCCTCTTCGAAAGAGGTTATGGCATTTCCCGAATCCTCAACAATCATGTTATGCAATATAACACACGCATACATGGTTCGGCGAATCTTATTAACGCTCATGGCTTTTGCCGGTGCCTGAAGTATCTCCCAACGACCTTGAAGAACTCCGAATGCCCGCTCAACATCTTTTCGAGCACTTTCTTGGTACTTCTTAAACTTTTTCCTTTTCTCGTCTTGCGGGCATGAGAACGACTTCACAAACATAGACCACTCTGGATAAATGCCGTCAGCAAGGTAGTATGCCTTCTTATACTCGGTCCCGTTAACGGTAAATGAAGTATCGGGAGCCGTATCCTCAATTATTTCCCTATATTTTATAAATATGTTACATTTTATAAATAAAACAAGAAATTATATTAAAAAGCGAGAAATCATATTAAAAATACCTAAACAAATTTGACTGATTCAGGACGTTTATGTCGTTGTTAGATCCTGCAGCGCCAAAATATGCATGCCATATCCATAAATCATAAGATGCAACCGCTTCAAGCATGATGGTTGGACGTCCCTTATCACCACGAGTGTATTGCCCTTGCCATGCTTTTGGGCAATTTTTCCATGGCCAATGCATACAATCGATGCTTCCTAACATCCCCGGAAACCCATGAAGTTCTTCGTGTTTGCTTAGCAAACGTTGTATGTCATCAGGCGTGGGTCTTCGCAAATACTCGGCTGCATAAAGCTCAAAAACACACTTACAAAAATCTTCTAGACATATTCTAGTTGTTTCCTCCCCCATATGCAAATATTCATCAAGTGAGTCTGGACATTTGCCATACGCCAGTTGTCGTATGGCAGATACACATTTATGGATGGTAGTAAAACCAACCCTTTTCCTTGCATCGACACGTAAGTCTTCCATACGGGTAAAATGGATTGGTTTTGGAGACAAAGAGTAGCTTTGTATATCGCGAATGATGCGCATGAACAAGTTCTTTGACATTCGAAAACGCCGCCTAAAATGGTGTGGCGCAAACGTTGAGTCTTCAATGAAATAATCTATCATGAGTCGGTCAGAAGTCCCATACCGATCTCTATAAACCGGTTCCCGAGTTAAAACTTGGGACGGTTCGACATCATTGAGCTCGACACAATCTTTCATGATAGCCATGAGCTCGTCATCACTATCGTCATCGCTAAGCAATGGACCCGTGTATGTATGGATGCTCGATATGAAAGACATGGTGATTTTTAGTTTGAAGAATGGATTGGATTTGGATATGAAAGTGTTTGAGTTTTGGTTGAATGAATGAAATAAGTGGGTTAAATAAGTGAATAAATGGTGAAAAAGGTTGATTTTTTTGAAATTTTTGAGAACTAGCCGTTTGAAGTTTGTGGACTAGATTCAAAAACATTTTTTTTTTTTACAAAGTAGCCGTTGTGGGAAAAAAAACAAACAAACAACAACATCCGTATTCACCACCACGAAAGGAGCAATACGCGCCCCAATACGAAGCCAATACGGCTCACACCCAATGGTGTGCACCGTATTGGTTAGTCAATACGCTCCAATACGAGATACATTAGCGGTGCTCTTATGTGGTTGGGGCTTTGATGGGAGGGCATTTAAGTTATATTCGTGACTTTGGGAAACATGGGATTGAGACTTGGGTTATGGGATTTGCTGTTGTCCCATAACTTAGATATTATGTGTTATATTGATATTGATTGTGTTGTTCCATGTCATTGAGCTTTTCTATATGTTTGCTTGCTTGTAGTGACACTAGTAATCTTAGGATTGCCATGATCACTTGTGCACTCGATAAGGGCCCTGTAGTTATAGATAGCTAGTGTTGTTGCTATCCTATATATTGTGAGAACTCGAGTATAATTAAGTGTTTCGCGATAAGCTTATCCCATAGTGCATCGTGTAATTGGTACTATGCTATTTACGTGTCCACGGGTATTCTAGACATAACCCAAGGTGGAAATATGTGATTGAGTAAGTGTGTAGGTTAGCTACCTATCGTGTAAAGCACTTGCTCCAGGAATTGGTTATGCCTTTCCTGAACGACACCGATGTACCGCCTTAGTGCTTACACATCAAGTCGGGTAGTAGGCACCCATTGGGTCTATTGGCCAGCCTACTTATATGTGTGATTATATTGTGGCATAACCTTTAAGTCGAAGGCTCGTGTTAAGCTATACGCATGTATAGTGGTCTTCGCAATAGACATAGAATTCCTTTCGGTAGGAACCCTCATGAGCTGAATGATAGGCACATTGATAGGATTTGTGTGTTAATCCTATTTGTGGTATATGTGTTATGATTTATATGCAGGTTACTTGCGGGTTGGTAACTGATGGTGGTAATATTGTATATACATATAGCTATTTTATAATCTGTTTTGAGATATATGTATAAAACCTTTATCTTACTCAGCCTTATAAGCTGACACTTGTTCTACTTGTGATTGTGTCTCGCAGAGTAGCAGGGATAAAGGCGTGTGAGACGAGCAGCGGGTAGACTAGTGTCCTTAGTCTTTCAGAGGCCATAGCTGCTAGTTTATTTTAGACTTTTAATAATGCATTTCTATTTCGGGTTTGTGTTGGCCCGTGGATTGTATTTCGGGTTTCTTTTATTGATGTCTTTGAGATTGGCTAGTAACACCATTTAAAACATGTGATTGTCAACTCGGGTCATAGTTGACTGTATTTTCATTTAATAAGACTTTTCCGCCACGTGTGGTCTTTATTTATTTATATATTTACTTATTTAAAAAAAAAAAGAAATCCGGTATTTTTAAAGATGGGTGTTACACGTATCAGAATTATAACAAATATAGCATTGTTGTTTTGCAATACCTTTTATTTACAATTTGTCAATATAGAATATCATGAAATATTAGTATTTTAATAGTTATATATATTTATCCGCGTATTACGGGATATAATCTAGTTTTTTCCTAAAACAAAAACCAATACACCGTAGTCTGTCCATCGGAAATGTTAGTTAAGATCGATTCATATAATGCCAAATAAAACCATTTTCATCAGATTTGAATTTAATGACAATAGTATAGAATTATAGATATATATGGTTCGTGCCATATTATTTTCGAAGTTATACAACTAAAATATATTAAATTTATTATCATTTCACATTTCTTGGCATTTCCAGATCTTATATGATTTAAATCTTAAATGATTTTTTTTGTATTTACATCTTTATATGTGAACTTACTTACTAGGTATAGTTTATCCAAGTTTAACATATCTTAATCATAAATTTATTTGACCATGCATGCAACATGGGTTTAATCTAGAGCTAATTAGTTGTAAAGGTATCATAGTAATCAAAGTTTAGTATTATAGGTACAAACCAAAATCTCCCTTTAATATAATGATACTGTAAATTCGTCTAAAGTGATGACCAAAACCACTATCTGGTTTAAAAAATTTAATTTGACGGTGGCTTTGTGTGTTTTTTTGCTTTATATGTATTTTCTAAACAAAAAACTATCGGTAGGTGGCAATAAATCTATTTTCATAATTCCACATCACTTAAAAACCTATATAATAATAAGGGGATAACTTAGATTATGTTAATCATCTAAGTTATATGATATTGCTCTCACAAACCATAAAATTCATGGGGGGCTTTTTGACATGTGTATAAAATGATTTGAGTTTTTGTGAGTGTAACATCATGATGTTAACATCATACAACATTTTCCCTAATAATAATAAGAGTTAATTACATTTTTCGTCCCTGTGGTTTGTACCAACTTTCATGTATCATCCCTGAGTACACGAAATTACGTGTTTCATCCCTGAGTATGGAATTCCGTTAACATATTTGGTCCACGACCCAAATGGACGTTAAGTAAGTGGTCATGTGACCTGCACACTGAGGGTATAATGGTCATTTCCTGTCACATGACCAAAAGTGTAACCAACAAAAAATCAAAATTTTTTCTCAGAAAACACATATTAATCATCTTCATCACCATTCATCAAAAATTCTATCAATTTCCAGATTTCCTAAAACAAACCCCAACAAATTTATATAAATAAATCACTATCCAACTCAATTATTATCATAAAAAAGAAAATACATACATACAGCCATGACATACAAACCAAATAACCAATACATACATACAACCATTGATTTCCAGAGTTCACATCAACAAGATCTAAAAAGCCGCTCCATTTTTTAGATCTATAAAAATATTAAACACTAGAACCATATACATACAAGCTAACATAAAAGAAACCAATACAAATTCTTACCTCCTTCACTGCGATCATATAAAACTATAGATTGGAAACCCCAGCCATTCCGATCTGAAACCCCAGCCGTCGGACATATAGATTGGAGATATACTATATCTCCATCATCCTCACATCTCCATTGAAATCCATTCCAGATCTAAAAATCCATAGAAGAATCGAATCCGAATTGATGAAGAACCAAATAGTTCAGGTTCGAGTAATGGCGGTGGCTGGTTTTTGATTTCCCCAAAACAATAAATGAAATCTAAACCTCATATAATAATTACTACTGTATCGTGCGGTGTTGATTTCCAATACTTCAAAAAAAAAAACAATAATAACAAGTTTAAATGCTTGTTTCGTCCTTGTGTTCCTCACGGCATCAAAAAAAGGATAGAATAGTACATAAGTGATGGGCATGTGGGGAGTAAACAAAGAAAATGGTGAATTGCTATCGGATAGTGTAGATGGTAGATAATTGAACTGAGTATGCTATAAGGTGTGTTGTAGATATAGATGTAGGTGACAGATTCTTGTTTTTTATAAGATCTGCAAATATATATTTGTGTATGAATATTATTTTAAAAGAGATTTATTTTGTATTAGATGTGAAGGATGGAAGATGTAGAAGGTGAATAAGAAAATAGAAATCTGAAAAATAAATGATCTGGATTTTTTTTCCTTTTTGAAGATAATAGAAAGGATAGAAACTGATGATAACAATGATTATTAAAAAATATATATAAATATAATAAGGAGTTAATTACATTTTTGATCCTTGAATAATGAAATGACCATTATACCCATAGTGTGCAGGGCATGTGACCACCAACTTAACGTCCGTTTGGGTCGTGGACCAAATATGTTAACGGAATTCCATACTCAGGGATGAAACACGTAATTTCGTGTACTCAGGGATGATACATGAAAGTTGGTACAAACCACAGGGACGAAAAATGTAATTAACTCTAATAATAATTTAGATATTCTGAAGATCCATCTGATTATATTTCCTAAAGATCCATCTGCAGGTGGGTTCTTCACTATTTTTCTTTAATCTAAAGATCCATCTGATTATATTTCCTCTTACCTCAAATTACCATGTATATATATTAACTTGAAAAGAATGATTTACATATAAATCTATATGCAAATTAATCACTCAAAGCTCACACAACAAAAATCAATCTACTTTTTTCTAGATAATTCGATCTGGTTAGAAAGATGGCGGAAATAATATCGACAAACATCATCTCTTCCCCTTTCTCTTTTTCTTTCTGCTAGCTATTTATGAACTAGGGTTTGTTAATGGCGTCACCGGAGCTTTCTGGTGGTGGTGATAAGGCGGCTGCAGGTGGTGATTTTGGATACCTTTGATGATTTTCCTTCCTATTTATATGTTTTACTTCGATCTCTCAAAAGTAATGGAGATTTTCTTTGTTGCCGGAAGTGGTGGCGGTGGTAATGATGGCAACTTTTGAGGCGGTTACCCCGTTTGGCACATACCGAGATTGGTTGGTTTTTATGGAGGCACCATTACTATATAATTTTTCCAGATCTTATTATATACTACAACTTTTATTATTTGGTCAAAGAAATTAGGCCCACGTATCAATTCTATATGACAAAACCGTCATATGTGGCAAGCAGTATATTTTATACATTACATCAGTAAAAATTTACACTGTTGGATACGAGTATTATTATAGGAAGAGATTTTGGTTTATATTTATAATAATAAAAGTGGACCACCAGGTACCTTCAAAACTAATTAGCCCTTTAATCTAGTGTCATAAACATAAAGCTTAAACATGAATCCTCAAAGGATTGCATTGCAGGTTTTAGATATGGTCATTTCATAAATTCATAACAGTAGATGAAAGACAAGAAAATACCATTTCACACGAGATACTAGTAAGATGATACCACATTGATCCATATTATGGTTCAGTTTTGCAAACAAACATGAAGAATTCGGCAGCATAAAAACGTAAACAATTAAGCAACACACATCAAATCTGTGTCACCAAAAAGAATTCACGGCGTCCAGCTTCACCTTTTCATGCACTCCAGGTTTCAAATGCAGAATAAGTCATTCAAAACACAAGTGGCAATATATAACAAATTCATGGAGAGAACATAAACTTAAAACACAGTATGGTTCTGTTGTAAAGACAAACATATCAGCAGCGCAAAAACATAAATAAATAAGCCTTTTCATTCTCACTAGTTCACCATTAACATTTCAAAATTGTTCTTTCTTTCTTGTTGGGTGGGTTACCCTCTTTTGAGACTTTCCTCACTGGATGACGGTTGGTGCTTCAACATTTTTATTCTTCTCATCGTCTGCAGCAGCTTTCTTCTTTAGGTAATCAGTATGCTTTTCTAATATAGAATCAAGGATTTTGTCAACAGAAGATACATATCCATCAGCAATATCTGTTATGCGGCTGTTGCCATCAGCATTGGCTTTATCAACAAGTATCCCGAGCTCCTCCCTCGCATAATGGTGCCTACCCTCGAATATAGTGTAACCCTTCAATACTTCAGCTTGTGGGTCCTTAAGTGCTTCTCGGTCCTTAAGTGCTTCTTCACTCAATTTACGAAATTAAGTTGAAAATATCCAAAGCTACACCACATGAGCTGCTCCCCACATGAGCTTGCTTGCCGAAGATCCAGATGTATAGTACTAGCAGGCTAGCAGCAATTAAAAAAAACACAATTTACTTGATAAGCACACACACATGACTAAGACAGGATTATAAAATCTATCATAATATAGACCGGTTTCCATCATAAACACCGTTCCACAAAGAGGATGCTAATTTTTCCAATTAAGTCTCAGGTTTTGGGAACATATGCGAGATTTTTATTTAATAAGTTGTCTTTCTAAAAAATAGAATAATATTAGGAATTGCATAAGCGAAACGATTAAGAATATAGAGGATTACATACCAACCAACAAACATTAGTAACCTTCTTTTCATATCTGCGGGACTACAGGAAAGATATGAACATGCAAAACCCAACGCAAGTTCAAATTCCGTCTTACCGTCACGAGGACAAGGTACATCTGAGAAGCAAACATAGACACGTTTTCAGTTCGGCAATAAAAGTTCAATCATCATATGTTATTAGAACGGCAAACTACCATGGAGCTCGGGGCTTCCAAACCGCCCCCTTCCACCAATTAATCCACTGTGGTATTCAAATCTCGTGTCAAACCCCAAACTCAAAGAACATACCAATTGGCCACCAACCCCATTGGCATAAAGTTCAATCACACACACACACATATATAAAGATGGAACATATAGGAAACTAAGTAAAAGGAAGGAAGGCAACATTCTAGGGCACGCCGGATTTTTTCGAGATCACTAGTAGGACGAACCAGTTCGCCTAAGTTTTCACTTTTAGAATTCATTAAGAGAATGCCCACCATATTGCCTGGATTACACTGTAAGGAAAATAAAAAGGAGTAGTTGTGGTCAAATAAATACACAATAATACAATACAAACGATTTATATATATAGGGTAGAGATCCTGGAAGAAGGTGTCTTAAGGAGAGAAGGGAGAGAAGGTCCTATGGGCCAATTAGAACGCGCCATGTGTCAAATTAAATTAAAACACGCGGTGGCAATTTTGTAAATAAATCAAACTTTTGTGAAGCTTGGTCAGCTTGGGTTCTGGGTCAGCTTGGGTTGGGTCAGCTTGGGGGTCAGCTGGGTTGGGTCAACTGGTCAGCTTGGTCAGCTTGGGTTGGGTTGGGTCAGCTTGGGGTTTGGGGTTCGGTTGAGTCAGCTTGGGGTTGGGTCAGCTTGGGTTGGGTCAGCTTGGGATGGTCAGTTTGGGGTCTGGGTCAGCTTGGGTTCTGGGTTGGGTCAGCTTGGGGTCGGGTCAGGTTGGGTCAGCTTGGGTTGGGTTGGGTCAGCTTGGGGTCTGGGTCAGGTTGGGTCAGCTTGGTTAGCTTGGGTTGGGTCAGCTTGTAGCTTGACACAATCTACACATAATCTACACAAATGTAGATTAATCTACACAAATGTAGATTATGGGTTTTGGGTCAGCTTGGGGTTGGGTCAGCTTGGGTTGGGTTGGGTCAGCTTGGGTTGGGTTGGGTCATCTTGGGGTCTGGGTCAGCTTGGTTAGCTTGGGTTGGGTCAGCTTGACACAATCTACACATAATCTACACAAATGTAGATTAATCTACACAAATGTAGATTATGGGTTTTGGGTCAGCTTGGGTTCTGGGTTGGGTCAGCTTGGGTCAGCTTGGTCAGCTTGGGTTGGGTTGGGTCAGCTTGGGGTCTGGGTCAGCTTGGGGTTGGTCAGCTTGGTCAGCTTGGGTTGGGTCAGCTTGGGTTGGGTTGGGTCAGCTTGGAGTTGGGTCAGCTTGGGGTTGGGTTGGGTCAGCTTGGTCAGTTTGGGTTGGGTCAGCTGGGTTAGCTTGGGTTGGGTCAGCTTGGGTTGGGTTGGGTCAGCTTGGGGTCTGGTCAGGTGGGGTCAGCTTGGGTTGGGTTGGGTCAGCTTGGTCAGCTTGGGGTCTGGGTCAGTTGGGTCAGCTTGGGGTTGCTGACCCAGCTAACCAACCAAGCTGACCCAGAACCCAAGCTGACCCAGAACCCAGCTGACCAAGCTGACCCAGAACCCAAGCTGACCCAGAACCCAGGCTGACCAAGCTTCACAAAAGTTTGATTTATTTACCAAAATGCCACCGTGTGTTTTTTTTTTAAAGCCACATGTCACGTTCTGATTGGTTCATATAACCTTCTCTTCCTTCTCTCCTTAACACACCTTCTCATTTGATCTCTCTCCTATATATATAATATAATTATATATATATATATAATGTTGTTTTGCATATATGGTTCAATCATACCAACAATGGCATCAAATTACCAACCTCAAATACAGTTTCACAATAGCTTCTAGCACCGTCAAGTTGAGCCTTATAGACCTCTTTATTATATAAAGCCCTTTCACCATTGTCAATACAGATCATCGTAAACTGAAACACACACACACACACAGAGAGTTAGTTCAATTGGTGTGATGGAAGTGCAGATTATGTATGCAGGTGATATTAAAGTATGCCGAGTTTGGAATAGGAGGGATGCAGATTGCGGCCGCTACAATTGAATTGTATACTGTTTTTATGGTCATGGGTGATTGTGTTATATAAGTAGCACTACTCGTTGCATAATCGGGTTTCGGTATATACAGGATAGGGCTAGATAGCGTACTTGATTTTTGTATAACTTAGTTTATTATATTGTTAATTAATCGATGGAATTCTCTATTTTGGGAAGATAAATTAAAGGGGAAAAAACCGAAAACCTATACCTCAGGCTCAGGGCAAGGGGGTTGAGTCGTCGCCATTACGAAGGTACCTTAAAATCATGCAAAAAAAAAAAAAAAACATCAAAAGCCATCAAATTGAAAACATCATCTATCTATGAAACAGATTAATCATACAGGAGTGGAAGGATTTATCATTGAAAATATTAAAAATAAGTAGATAAATTTCTAATAAAATATAAAAAAAAAAAGATAACTTACAGCAGATTGGGTCCGGAAAAAAACGAATTATGATGATACACCACCGTACCTGCCTATAAAACCCTAGAAAGTTAGCGTAAATTATAGTCTATGGGAAAAGGGGAAATTTATAGAGAGAGAGGTATTAACTAAAGGGGTTCACGGGCCGGTTTAACCCGGTTGTGATTTATGCAAACCAACATTTTCATCGGACCAAATATATATTGTCAGATAGGATATAGCCGGATTAACTTTCCCCGCGGCTGCTTATTTTCTTAGAAGAGGATTGCTGCAAGGAATGCCCATTTTACGGAGACCATGTGAGTCGGTCTGGTTTTGATCGATGGGATGATTTTAAATTTTTATTTTTCTTTCTTTAATTGCTATATACTATTATACTTAATTTATATAAATCTTTTATATATATAATTCTATATATATATATATATATATAACATATATATATATTTACGCATATATATATATATATACATATATATGTATATATATATATATATATATATATATTATACTACACACACTCGTATATTTTTATAGATATATATATATATATATATATATATATATATATATATATATATATATATATATATATATATATATATATATATATATATATATATATATATATATATATATATATATATATATATATATATATATAATTTTTATATATAGTATATATTATATAAGATGATAACAAGCGTTAAGTTCTTTCCATTTCTTTTTGCATTTCATATATAATATTATAATTTTAGTGTTTTCATTATAAAAAATTTGACGTTTTGTCACATTTTTTTTAATTCATTTTTTCCCCCTTCAACTATTCATAGAATTGATCATTTAATAATTAATAGTATAACTTATGTTTGTACACGACAATACATTTTTAGACACACATTTAAATACGAAACAAACGAATGTATCTCCCGCGTCTATAAACTTTTTGAAAGCAACGTTATGTCTCCCGGGGCAACGCCCGGGTTACATAACTAGTTAATAGTTATGTATGACATGTTGAGATTTAATGTGACTATTATTTTAAGAAATGTTTTATATAAAACTAGATTAAACCCGCACGTTGTGCGGGACTGACTGAGAACATAAATAAAAAAAAAAAACTGATAGTTAATTATAAATAAAATAATATAAAAAAAAAAAAAAAAAAAAAAAAAAAAAAAAAAAAAAAAAAAAAAAAAAAAAAAAAAAAAAAAAAAAAAAAAAAAAAAAAAAAAAAAAAAAAAAAAAAAAAAAAAAAAAAAAAAAAAAAAAAAAAAAAAAAAAAAAAAAAAAAAAAAAAAAAAAAAAAAAAAAAAAAAAAAAAAAAAAAAAAAAAAAAAAAAAAAAAAAAAAAAAAAAAAAAAAAAAAAAAAAAAAAAAAAAAAAAAAAAAAAAAAAAAAAAAAAAAAAAAAAAAAAAAAAAAAAAAAAAAAAAAAAAAAAAAAAAAAAAAAAAAAAAAAAAAAAAAAAAAAAAAAAAAAAAAAAAAAAAAAAAAAAAAAAAAAAAAAAAAAAAAAAAAAAAAAAAAAAAAAAAAAAAAAAAAAAAAAAAAAAAAAAAAAAAAAAAAAAAAAAAAAAAAAAAAAAAAAAAAAAAAAAAAAAAAAAAAAAAAAAAAAAAAAAAAAAAAAAAAAAAAAAAAAAAAAAAAAAAAAAAAAAAAAAAAAAAAAAAAAAAAAAAAAAAAAAAAAAAAAAAAAAAAAAAAAAAAAAAAAAAAAAAAAAAAAAAAAAAAAAAAAAAAAAAAAAAAAAAAAAAAAAAAAAAAAAAAAAAAAAAAAAAAAAAAAAAAAAAAAAAAAAAAAAAAAAAAAAAAAAAAAAAAAAAAAAAAAAAAAAAAAAAAAAAAAAAAAAAAAAAAAAAAAAAAAAAAAAAAAAAAAAAAAAAAAAATATATAAATACCGTTACTCGATTTCCGTGCGCCCACCTTTTTCAGCAATTATAGTCCCTGTCGTTAAATTTGTTGCAACAATGGTCCCTTTCAGCTAACGGCTGTTAAGTTTTTTCTGCAATTATAGTCCCTGTCGTTAAATTTGTTGCAACAATGGTCCCTATCAGCTAACGGCTGTTAAGTTTTTTCTTCTATAGTTTTTTTTTTTTTTCGTTTTTATTTTTTTGACACTAAATTTTTGGGTTCTCATGTTTTCATCAAATAACTTTCACATGGTTACGATTTTACTTTTAAACATTTGGTTTTGACTATTTTTATCCTTCTTTTTATATATAATATTATAATTTTAGTGTTTTCATTATAAAAAATTTGACGTTTTGTCACATTTTTTTTAATTCATTTTTCCCCCTCAACTATTCATAGAATTGATCATTTAATAATTAATAGTATAACTTATGTTTGTACACGACAATACATTTTCAGACACACATTTAAATACGAAACAAACGAATGTATCTCCCGCGTCTATAAACTTTTTGAAAGCAACGTTATGTCTCCCGGGGCAACGCCCGGGTTACATAACTAGTTAATAGTTATGTATGACATGTTGAGATTTAATGTGACTATTATTTTAAGAAATGTTTTATATAAAACTAGATTAAACCCGCACGTTGTGCGGGACTGACTGAGAATATAAATAAAAATACAATAACAGATAGTTACATTATTATTCATAATTTATGATAATATTAAAATTAGATTACGACTGATTCAAACAATAAAATTATAGTTTATGAATATATGATATACGTCAAATATGTTAAAGCATGACTAATAAGTATAAATATTTATAAATCATAAAAAAATGTATAATATATATTCATTAAATATAATATAATAAATACTTTCAAAAAGATAAACATAATATAATAAACAATCTCATTTAAAAAAAAATTATTGTTGAATTAATAAAAAAACATAGTATAATGTATATAAACATCTTTGTACTCATTAATATAATAATTAGGATTATAATTAAAATTGATGATTAAGATCATACATGACAACATAAATATAGCAATTTAAATAATAAAAAAATGACAACTCATTTTGAGATTAAGAGATATATATGTTAGAATTAAATTAAATTATTAAAATAATACTACATATCCACCAGCCGATCATTAAGAGATTTACTACATATATAGTTTTTTTTTTACTTTTTAATTTTTTTATTATTAGTTAATGATGATTAGGATAAAGAATAATTTTTAAAAGAATGCTTAAAATTAGGAAATTAATGTAAGTATGACACATAATGAAAAATTCTACATGACATTCTCTCATAATTGCCAACTAATCAAAAAACTATCCTCTCTTAGTTATATAGAGAGAAACTATTAATAAAATATGTATGTTTTATATACTTTTTTGTAAACTAACGCTATAAAGATAAATATACATAATACTTCCTGAAATTTTTTATATGATTAAGTTAACCAATGACATGTTTAACTTTAAATAATATCGTAATTTAACAAACATAAATAAAAAATGTTGAAAATAATGATGTTTCATTTTTACAATTTTTTTTTTTTTTTTTTTATTATTATTATAAGCAGCATATACATATGGCTAATATCTTTTATTTCAATCTTGATTGTTATTTTTTTCAAAATACTATAATTATTATTTATAATATACTAAAAAGTTATATGATTGTACAAGTGTTTTATGCGTGGAATGTACAAGTTCTTATAGCACATAATAACCTTTACCATTTTTTCATTTTAACCCCCTGAACTTTCTATATTTTAACTTTTGTCCCACATCAAAGTTTTCGTTTTTTATTTTCTTGACACTAAATTTTTGGGTTCTCATGTTTTCATCAAATAACTTTTACATGCTTACGATTTTACTTTTAAACATTTGGTTTTGACTATTTTTATCCGTCTTATAATATATATAACGTTTTTAAATATACTAAAAAGTTATATGAATGTACAAGTGCTTTATGCGTGGAATGTACACGTTCTTATAGCACATAATAATTTTTACCATTTTTTCATTTTAACCCCCTGAACTTTCTATCTTTTAACTTTTGTCCCACATCAAAGTTTTTTTTTTATTTTCTTGACACTAAATTTTTGGGTTCTCATGTTTTCATCAAATAACTTTCACATGGTTACGATTTTACTTTTAAACATTTGGTTTTGACTATTTTTATCCTTCTTTTTATATATATAACATTTTTAATATATAATAACTTTCATTATCGTTACGTCTTACGTTCATAACATTTAAAGCATTAATATAGTTATTGTTTATGTTTTTATACAAAAAGTCTATACAAATTTACAAGTCCTTTATGCCTGAAATGTACAAGTTCTTATAGCATATAATAATTTTTACCAATTTTTTCTATCTTTTAACTTTTGCCCTCTTGACACTAAATTTTTGGATTCTCATGTTTTCATCAAATAACTTTCACATGGTTACGATTTTACTTTTAAACATTTGGTTTTGACTATTTTTATCCGTCTTTTTTATATATATAACGTTTTTAATATATAATAACTTTCATTATCGTTACGTCTTACGTTCTTATAATATTTAAAGCATTAATATAGTTATTGTATATGTTTTTATACATCTTATTACTCTTTTACATTTTTTATTGTTATTGCTACCTGTTTAATTGTATTTTTAAATTTTGAGTTCAAATATTTGACATAAATTTGGGTACAAAATTTTGTCGTGTAGAAAGCGTACTCCGCGGCAACACGCGGGTACAAAAACTAGTTACTTCTAATTGACTATATTTTTACACAATATTTTTAGCTTATGTTTTTGAGCTTGTAAAATGAAAGTAAGGATAAAAGTACAACATATGTGTGGTACTGCTTAAATATAGATCATCCATTTCTAATAGACATTGGTTTCATAGAATTTTTTTTTTAGTTTCATATGCAACATATTTTTTTATTATTATCTAATTGTATGATATAAGAGATTTTACATTTTGTTATTTACTTGTTTTATTATGTTTCTAACTTCACTTTTATATGGGTCAAGATATGGCCTCATGGTATGGGTTCCAAGCCACCAAATCGAGTTGAACACCTCACCAGTGGTGAAAATATGAGATGCAACTGAAATAAGCTTGCAAATGGATATTGTATAGAGAAACTACATAATGTTTACAATAAGATACAAGATGGCATTTACGAGTCAAATACAACAAATAAACCACATCCAAGGGAAAGTAAAACCGAGGCATCGTGCCCGAATCTAAAGATCTAGAATGCAATCTGTCGATCCTTAGGTCCATCTATACTCATCCAAACTCTTAGCTTTAAAACAATACTTGCATACCTGAAAAAATACTCAAAAAGTCAACATTAGGTTTGTGAGTTCGTAGGTTAGTTCACATATTCAAGTTGAGCTGTGACTTCAATAGCAGGCTAACCCTCAACCTTCAAACCCTAAACCCTAAAGCTTGGTTACGGGGGCATTCGGTCCGCGCTTTAATTTTAGGGTTTGAAGTTGTAAGGTTAGCCTAACAACTAACCCAACAACTTCGAACCCTAAAACTAAAGTTTGTTACGAGGGGGAAGCTACATTCTAAAACCCTAAATGCTAAACCCTAAACCCTAAATGCTAAACCCTAAACACTAGACGCTAAACCCTAAGGGGGAATGCTAATCCGAGAGGAAAATGTGATTCTGGGGCCTTCGAGCCACGCTTTATGGTTTAAGGTTTGAAGCCCAAGGGTTAGCCGCTAACCCTCGACCTTCAAACCCTAAACCCTAAAGCTTAGTTATGGGGGCCTTCGGCTCACGCTTTAGTTTTAGGATCTGAAGTTGCGGGTTAGCCTAAAGGTGATTTAAGAACCATTTATGGTTAAATTTCTTTTTCTACAACTGATACAACACCTTTAGAAGTTGAGGAAATACCAAAAAACTTCAGCCGATATTTCTGATTAGCTATTTTTGTAGGTGTTGCGGTTAGCAGCTCAAAACTCGGTAAATCATCACTCGTGAAATTTTTTTGTCTAGTGTAACTGCTCTCTAGCTTCTGTCTCTTGTAATCTAATAATGTTAGATCACATGATTTAAATATCTCCTCTGCATTTTCGTCCCACCATTGGCTGACATATTCAAATTTCTTGCTCATGAGAAACTTCAAAATCACCAAATTTCTCTTTATCATGAGAAAATATCCGGTTTTTTCCTATCTAATAGTTAGGGGTTACCTTGACGTCATGGTTGGACTGCTAGAAACTTTTGTCGGCATGATGATCTTCAGGTGAGACTTTCATGTCCATCGGAGTTGATGTTTGTCATCGTCTGCTTGCGTCTTTAAACTCGTGATACTCTGAGGTTCCTTCTACCGTACTTCTCCCGGAGCTTCCTAGGTCACTTCAGAATCTATGTATCCCTTTTATAGCTATTTCCAAACTTATTTCCCTTATAGTGGGTCTAAGCCGGTTATAAAGCTATTTTATTTGTAACTCGTTGGGATCGAATATGATGCTTCTTTATGTTGCCCAAGTTTCTGTTGTATGCCATATCCGTAGGTGATGAAGAAGCTTTTAATCTCATATGTGAACTCAATATTTTCCTTAGTTGCGTCACTTTTGCTTAGGAAGGTTCCGATGGTGGGTCGGTGATGTTGTGGTGTAGTATATAGCTTTGTCTCCGCTGTTGGTGGAAAAGGTCTTCAATGTTGTGGATGGATAATCGGTTTTTGAGCTGTGTGCTTATTTAGGATTTTTGTGAAGATATCTGGCTTTTGTGACGCTAGTAGGGTGGATGTTGAGGCAGGTTTGGTCTGGGCTCTTATTGCTGAAGGTAGTATTGCTCCTAATGGTCTTTTTGTGACTGCGTTCTCCTTCACAGGAAATTTGTTTAGGCAACATATCAATGTTGAATCGTCGTCCAAAATATGTTTGAATTTTACTCCACCGTTATCTTTATCAGATCATATTATTGCACAACAGAACTGTTTGTGCATATTTCTTGTTATTTTCGCCATGTGTAGACTGTGTAATCTGACCATCGCAGGTTGTTCCGGTAGTCTCTTAGTGTTTGGAGGGCTTTGTTTTGTTGGCGTAGGATGTGAAGACAAACTTGAGCCCCTCAAATTCTTCAATGTGTTGATGTGTAACGGCTGAACCGAAATCGTCTTCATCTGTTGAAGTCTTTGTCATTCAGCCTTCAGGAAGGTTTTAAAAATATTCCTTTTATTAACATGCTCTATTCTCTCTGCAGTTGCTTCGTAATAAATGTCGTGGTAGAAAGTTTCAGCATGGTCTTGTATTTTTGTTCAAATGGCTCTCTATCTTTTGCTTTTCACACCTCGACAGCTTCGCATATAGCCATTACGAATTTTTCTTAAAAATCAGCCTTCAGGAAGGATTTTTGTGAAGATATCTGGCTTTTGTGACGCCAGTAGGTTGAAGGTAGTATTGCTCCTAATGGTCTTTTTGTGACTGCGTTCTCCTTCACAGGAAATTTGTTTAGGCAACATATCAATGTTGAATCGTCGTCCAAAATATGTTTGAATTTTACTCCACCGTTATCTTTATCGGATCATATTAATGCACAACAAGAACTGTTTGTGCATATTTCTTGTTATTTTCGCCATGTGTAGACTGTGTAATCTGACCATCGCAGGTTGTTCCGGTAGTCTCTTAGTGTTTGGAGGGCTTTGTTTTGTTGGCGTAGGATGTGAAGCCAAACTTGAGCCCCTCAAATTCTTCAATGTGTTGATGTGTAACGGCTGAACCGAAATCGTCTTCATCTGTTGAAGTCTTTGTCATTCAGCCTTCAGGAAGGTTTTAAAAATATTCCTTTTATTAACATGCTCTATTCTCTCTGCAGTTGCTTCGTAATAAATGTCGTGGTAGAAAGTTTCAGCATGGTCTTGTATTTTTGTTCAAATGGCTCTCTATCTTTTGCTTTTCACACCTCGACAGCTTCGCATATAGCCATTACAAATTTTTCTTACAAATTCAGCCTTCAGGAAGGATTTTTGTGAAGATATCTGGCTTTTGTGACGCCAGTAGGTTGAAGGTAGTATTGCTCCTAATGGTCTTTTTGTGACTGCGTTCTCCTTCACAGGAAATTTGTTTAGGCAACATATCAATGTTGAATCGTCGTCCAAAATATGTTTGAATTTTACTCCACCGTTATCTTTATCGGATCATATTAATGCACAACAAAACTGTTTGTGCATATTTCTTGTTATTTTCGCCATGTGTAGACTGTGTAATCTGACCATTGCAGGTTGTTCCGGTAGTCTCTTAGTGCTTGGAGGGCTTTGTTTTGTTGGCGTAGAATGTGAAGACAAACTTGAGCCCCTCAAATTCTTCAATGTGTTGATGTGTAACGGCTGAACCGAAATCGTCTTCATCTGTTGAAGTCTTTGTCATTCAGCCTTCAGGAAGGTTTTAAAAATATTCCTTTTATTAACATGCTCTATTCTCTCTGCAGTTGCTTCGTAATAAATGTCGTGGTAGAAAGTTTCAGCATGGTCTTGTATTTTTGTTCAAATGGCTCTCTATCTTTTGCTTTTCACACCTCGACAGCTTCGCATATAGCCATTACAAATTTTTCTTAAAAACTTTTTACAAAGTTTCTAAGAGCTGTCGATTTGGATCGGCTAAGATTTAAGAGGTGCTCATTCGTAATAATCGGTTACTTCAAATCGGATTCTGTTGTGGGTTATATGTCTCCCTTATCTGTATCTCTGGAGGTCCGTGTCTTGAGTTGTGTCTTCCTTGGTAGCTCCGATGAGTAACCTTCTTCTTGAATTTTTTTATGTGATTTGCATTGGGATTATCTATTGGCGTTTGCCTTTTAAAGATGCTAATCAGGCTATCTATTGGTGTTTGCCTTTTAAAGATGCTGATCAGGCTATCTATTGGCTTTTGCCTTTGCAAGACTATTCCACAGTGCTCAGATTTGCACAAGATTTGCCCTATTGACTTTTTGTCGTCAAGGCTTTATCTGTGATATATACTGGCTTTTATCTTAATTAAGATTTATTCACAGTTTCGTTGGATTTTATGGGCGTCCCTTACTCCAACTTAATTAGTTAATTGTACGTACTTATTTATAATATTTGCGAAGGGTAGCGACCCAACTTCGCTTATGTTAGCAGAGTTCAGTAAGCATCTGGCACTGAGTTATCTGCTTGGTGCCCACGTAGGGTCTTATAATTGTGACAGAGATTTGTACCTTTCAAGCAGCTTTGTGGTCGGAAGGTTTCGGCTCCGTCGTCTTTTGATGTGATCGTTGGTTGCGGTTGTTGTGGCTATCCGCTGATTGCCTTTGCTTGATATAGTCTTCTGGGAGCTTTGGAGATTATAATATAGTCTTCGTTACGCGCAGAGCTATGCCAGAATATCGAAGAGTAAGTGTGATATGGTCATCCGCCTTAGGTGTTACGACCGTCTTTGTAAACGTATTGCCTTCAGTCCGTGCCTTTGAAGATGACATCTTTCTTGCAGATATAATATGTTTCAGCTAGAGGTAGGAGATCAAGATAAATATTGTGGTCTTCTGGATGGATGTTGTAGTGTGCTTGCGAAGGATCGTATGTGCGTCATCGAATATCCATTCTTCTTTATTATGTCGATAGTATCTTCCATTTGCTTTATAGTAGAAAATCACTTTATCTCCTTTTTCCGTTATCTCTGGCAAGCTTTGATAGGTTGAATATATCAATTTCTCCAACGATCTTTTCTTTAATCATCGCGATTTATTATTTAGCGATGCCATCGGGGAAAATTCCCTAACGATGGACTCTAGGGCTTGGGGGTCCCAATGCGAGTTTTAATAATTCCATATGCACGTCTTGCGAGCATCTTCGTTGTTAGGAGCTTTTCTTCATCTCCATAATATCTTATGGTTAGTGGTCTCATTGTATAGTAAAATGTAATGCCTCCCTTTTGACGTGTCTTGCGAGTGGTGTACTAATTGTTGTTGAGTTGGGAGCATAAGAGATCATAAATATAGCTTTCGTCATGGGGAGCTATTGTAGAATATTGGGAAGCAATCGTTGTGTAGTTGTTGGTGCTTCGTGTTACGATCATCTTTTAGAAGTAATGACTTGGTCTTTTCACGGTCCGTTTGGTGGTAGTTCTTAATAACCATAATTTATCTACTTTAAGTGATTTGCTCAGTTGTCTTGTACCAAGTAGGACCGAAGTAGGAAACTGCTTCATACGTTTCATGGAACCATGACATGTTGCCTTATTTACGGACCCCTTTGATGGTGACACGTAGTATAATGAATTGTGTTTGCTCGATCTCTCCCATGCAGCTTCAAACCACGTCCATCTATATGGACATTAAATTGCTTTGTCTTATACACAATTTCTAGCATTTATTATTTGTGTATCATCCAATTTCAACTTCTCCATTCGTAGCTTCTCTTCTCTCTCTTTTTTTTTAAGCACATGACATTTGTTGGAAGTCTTTGTCATGCGCGGCATCCCTGCTATATTTGCGTCAAAATTCCAAGCCTGTTCTGTCTGTCAATGGCTTCGTACAACTTGTCGATCGAGATGCTAGCCTAGGTTACAACTTGTCGATGGCTTGTTATATTGGGAATCCGTGGGAGACCAAAAAATCTTTGCCATTCACAGCTTTGTTAAACTAGTAAAGTTATGTTGGCTATTCGGCTGGTATCTTGGGGATTAATTACTCCACTTGCATGTGCATGGTGAATCGTCACATTTTCATGAATGTTTCCTTTTAGTATTGTTAACCAACGAGCTCATCATTATTCTTGTATAATCACTTTCTCGTCGGTTTCTTCGGCATACTTTAGCAAAACTTGCTACGAGATAGGGTCGAGCTGTTATTGATTGTGACTGCAAGCGGGTTGGTCGTGCCATGAGACGTGGTGGTGACTTGCGGCAAAGAGTAGTCGTTGCTTGGTGGTCTACCGAGATAATTTTCTGCAGCTTCTCAAATGTTCGTAGCAAAAAATATTTTGAGTGTTGTTTTCATCGAGTCTGGCTGAGCAATCGAATTTTTTTTTGAAACGGTCGTTTTTCAAGGGTGTTTTGTCAAACAAGTTTTCGAAAATAAATAAATTGTGAAACAAGGTAAACCGGTACTGGGAGTACCGGTTTCGAATTTTTGGCCCGAACCAGGTATTCCCAATACCGGTTTCAGAAAAAGGGAATTGAACCCGGTAGTAGCATTACCGGTTTCAGAGGTACACAGTGGCTTTTCAGAAGTGTTCAGACGATGTGACAAGGCGGGGTACCAACGTTGACTAGCTACAGTTGTCTCACGCACAAAAATCGAAACCGGTATTGCCAAAACCGGTTTCGAATCGGGTATAAATATAGATCGGTTTTCCTTTAACCATTTGAAACAAATAACTTATAAAACATTATCAGTATTTTTTTTTAAAACAAAACTTATGGCTTCATCATCATCATCTGAACCATCATCACCTCCTACAGTAACATTTCATGCATTGAAAGCGCAATATAAAGAGGATATAGACGACGGGTATGAACTTTACCACAAAGTTAATGATTGTAAGCTTCTTATGGAACAAAGGAAGCTCGAACATAAGAAGAAAATAAAAGAAATAAGGAAAATTGGCAGCGGAATCATTATAAGTGAAGAAATGCATAGCGAATATATTGAGTCTACATTACCAAGCATCGATGAAATAACTTTTGAACTTGAGAAACTGTTAAAGTTGATTGACAAAAAGATCGACTACGCGACATATTATAAATTGCTAGCTGAAGACGGTTTCCGTTAGAAAATTTATGTAGTATTTTGAATATGTATTATTTTTATCTAAGTTTTATATCGTTATTTTGAATATGTATTATTTTGATGTAAGTTTTATATCGACTATGATGTTTTTTATAAAATATCTATTAAAAAACATTATAAAAAAACATAATATTTATGTTATTGAGAAACAGATATTTATTAATAAAAACATAAAAATAATACATAATAGAATCTATCTAGCACCCCCCGTTCCACATCCTGGTGGGCCACGACGAACTCTGCGACTTCTTCGCGGACGCACATGCTGTTCTTGTTGTTGTTCTTTTCTTCTTCTTTTTCTTCTTCTTCTTGTTCTTCTTCGTCATTTCCCAGATTTGTAACTGGGTGTTGAGAAGAACTTGGAAAAGGAGATAAGTTTTGCATTGGAAAAGGAGAGAAGTTTCGTGTCGGTGGACCACTGTATGAGTAATCAGGATTGAAAATATTTGGAGAGACATTGAACAGATGAAGTGGTGGATTCGGGGTATAATAACCCGGGTTTTGGGAGGTACCCGTAAAAAATTGTTGGGTACCCGGGAACATTTGTTGGGTGCCTGAACTTGAGGGACCAGCCTGTGAATTACCCGGTTGGTAAGTTTGAAAACCCGAATTTGGTGACGGCCTAAACACATGTTGGGTATTAAAACTAGAAGGATCAGCACCCGAACTGGAAGGACCAGCACCCCATGAAGTCTCACCTTGATCATGTTGGGAGGGAGGCATTTGAAATTGTTGTGACTCAAGAAACTAAAAATTTTGTGACGTATAATTCATACGTTGTTCCTGTTGACTGAAAGAAAATACCTCCCTCGGTATTGTTCTAAAATCCTCAAACATCTGGCTTATCTGCGGATGTGATTCTTGATACAGACGAGCTCGCTCGTCAACCTGCAACAATCCCTCTTGCTGCGCACATTCAAATATTAGTAACAATTTAATATTTATTAGTAGCAAGTTTTATTTAAAACAAATATACTTACAAACAATTGTTGATTAGACCCCCAGGCAGGGTATTCGCCTGGAGGTTGGGCCTGACCGGGTTTACCGACTATTAAGACGGTATGATCTTGATACCACTGCATATAGCCGTCCACAGTGGTGGTCCCTGGCTGTCCTTGGTGGAGCCGCTGGTGTCGGTTCTCCCACTGGTTGATATAGTCGGCATGTTTTACACCCCAATCGACCACAGGAGGTCTCCCCTTCCGGATTTTAAAAAGGTTATTAAACTCGTTTTGTTCCAACAAACCATAATTAGATGGAATGGTTTGTATGATGCCAAACTGTGACAACTCGTAATTTATTATCATCGGGTTAGTCTTAATCTCGTTTAAGCCTAGTCATTATCATAATCTCATCTAATTTAGACGGTCATTAACGCGGAAATTATTAGACATTTGGACTTTTGGCTTGGTCCAGTTAGACGTATCCTAATGATGTAGACTATTAGCTATCTAGACGAATGCCAGTCTTAAAAATAACTTTAAATGAATATTTGAAGGTTATGTCTTGTACACAATAAATAGACTGTCTAGACTTAATAGTTTTAAGGTTTACTTTGACGGAGTTTTATTGACCCGTCTTAATTTAAATAACACGAGGGAAAATACTTTTACTTTAAATTATAAACTTTTAGCCATATGGTGTTTAATCGTAAGCATTTTATCAAATTAGGGGTGTTAAAAATATCTAAATTTAGGCCACATGGGCTGTTTGACTTGTTTGTGGTGAGAAAAAGAACACCAAACACCCGTGCCCCTTTCCTTCTTTGTTGCGTCGACCCACACACACACATAACACACACACAAACCACTTTTCTCTAAATCAAATTTTGGCTAATAGAATTCAAATGGAGAATTAAAAAGGAAGTGATCATTTAGTAGATGATCAAGGATTTATCTTCATCATCATCTTCATCATTTTCTTCATTTTATCTCAAGAACTTCAAATTGGTAAGTAAACTTTTCTCAAACTTTTAATTTGATTAAATTCCATCTTAAGAATTGATTTCAGTTATGATTGATTGAATAAGTAGGTTTTGAATATGAAATGAGTTTTGGGTTTGGTTGTAAGATAAATTTTGATTTAGAATTAGGTCTTGGAAATCAAAAGAGTTGAAATTGTGAAATGGTTAGCGAAATGGATAGTCTCCAGGTTCTTGAACATGTTTATACTTGTTGAAATGAAAAGGTTTGATTAGAAAATGAGTTGGTTTGCGGAAAATGGTCAAAAACTGCATTTTCACTCGTTCAGGTGCAGTATCGCGCCGCGATCCTTTAGGATTCGCGCCGCGAAGCAGTACAAAAAGGTCATCGTGCCGCGATCCTTCAGGAATCACGACGCGAAGTAGTGTAAATTCAGTATCGCGTCGCGATCCTTGGATCCCGCGCCGTGATATTCTGAGCTATTTGACATTTTCAAAAGACGTTAACTTGAACACTTGAAACTTTGTTTATATGAATTAGTACTTGAGACTACATTGTAATGACAATGTCAATGACGTTAGAAACTTGAGTCAAATAAAATGGACATTAAATCACATTCTTGGTCGTGGCATTCTAGGGTCGATAGCTAAGTAGTTGTACGTAGGATACTTGACGTCGTGAGATTTGATCCTCGCCATTGGTACTCATATCCTAGGTTTTGGATAGACGAGGAGACTAGACTGCTCTTTTTCTCAAGCTACTCATACTTTTAGCTCGTTGATCGCTAAGGTGAGTTTATGGCGCCCTTTTTCCTTTTTACTTTGGGCCTGAAAAGCATGTACCACTGTATAAACGACTACTTTATAAATGAATTATCTTTGTCTATGCCATGAGATTTGGCTACTTAAATTATTTGCCTTATGTTTGCCATGTTGACGGCTGTCTGAAGTTGTGTATACATGTCTTATGAAATTTTGATCTATATGTCTTGACTTGCCATGTTGTCGGCTAACTAAATTGTTCTTTGTGTTTGACGAACTAAAATGTTGCCCCTATGTAGTTGTTACCATTATAAGATCCCAATGGTTGTCTTGTCAGATTTTGCTCCTGACTGTCATAGTTCTGGTCCGCACCCCACTGTAGACGGGAAATCATGTGCGAGGTATATTGGTCATGGTTCTGGTCCGCACCCCACTGTAGACGGGAAATCCTGTGCGAGGTATATTGGTCATGGTTCTGGTCCGCACCCCACTTTAGACGGGAAATCCTGTGCGAGGCGTATTGGTCTTATTGTCGGACTTCGGTCTGGACTGTCATTATATATTGTCGGATATGTGATCTCGGCTGTCTTGTCATAATATTGCCGGACTTTGCTCCCGGCTGTCTTGTCTTAAATAACTACATGTCATTGTGTACTCTCAATGACGACTAAACTTTGGTCAAACACACTGTAAACTCACCAACTATTTCGATAGTTGATCCTCTCAAATTTCATGCTTTTCAGGTAACCAACAGTAAGTCTTGGATCGTATCTGGCATTATAGGACCATCTTTTGACTTTGGACGTACAATTAGCATCAGACATTTGAGGACTCTCATGTTTTTAGTTCTAATTGTATTAGACTGTCTAAATATTGAACTCGTATTTAGTGAGCCCAGTTCCAAATGAGGATGACTTGTATCCGTATTTTGGGGTCCACATCAGAACAATTGTACTTGTATTACACTTGTATTTGGTATTAAATGGATGTAATTTCTATTAGCTTATGGTTAGTACGCAATTATATGTTAACCCTGTATTTCCGCTACAACGGGGTGTGACACAAACTGTCTAGCAACTCTATTTGCTAAATGTACCTCCACCTCATCCTAATGGATCAAGGGACCAATATATCTCCATATGCGTCGACCAGTCCTACAACTCACAGGGAGTAGATGGATGAACTCTTCATACGGAGTCCATTTGAACTGTATTATAAAAATTTTAAATTATTATAACTTACAAAGTATATCAAATATTAAACGCATTAAAAAATATTAATTTTATACCTGCTCATCCGTGACGCATTAAAAAATATTAATTTTATACCTGCTCATCCGTGAGCGCATTAAAAAATATTAATTTTATACCTGCTCATCCGTGACGCATTAAAAAATATTAATTTTATACCTGCTCATCCGTGACGCATTAAAAAATATTAATTTTATACCTGCTCATCCGTGACGCATTAAAAAATATTAATTTTATACCTGCTCATCCGTAAACGCATTAAAAAATATTAATTTTATACCTGCTCATCCGTGAGCGCATTGAAAAAAGACCGGTACACAGTAAGAACGTGTCCCGGTGTCTGAACATTTGAGAAGTCTCCATCCCACCTGTTTGCTAAGCAGGTGCGATAAGCATAGTCTCTCTCCTCTTTGTGTGTCGTGACGCGTGGGGCAATCCGTGACATTCTTTCCCACGCCCAATACTGGAGCAACAACAAAGGCCCATCAATGCCCTTTCTTAAGGGCATACTCCCCTTAGACAGGTTTCTATACAAACACGCAAGAGCTGCTGAACCCCAGCTCTTTCGACCTTCTTTGCTCAGGTCTCCTAGGTTCTTCAACAAATTCAAACTAACATCATAGGTGTTAGGATCAAGAAAAATCTCCGAACCAATAATAGCTAGAATAACCCTTCTAGCCATGAATAGACACAGCTGATCATCTTCCTCATCGAACTCCACATCAATGTGCCTTGTTAAGGTTGCAAATTTGATCCGACCGTTTTTCAAGTTATCAAAATCTAGTTCATCTGTAGGAAAAAAGCCCAGATATTCCATACACAGATTGTTCCAGTAATCAACATTTCGGGTTTCTGAAACCCACTCACCAGTCACCGCTGGTCCATCTATGGGTAAACCCCATATCACCTGCACATCTTACAAGGTGACAGTTGTTTCACCAATAGGAAAGTGAAACGTGTTGGTTTCTGGACACCATCTCTCCACCAGCGTGATAATCAAAGCATGATCAAGTTTGTGAATCACTGACTTGAAGATTTGGAAAAACCCAGCATTCTTAAGATGTTGAATGACTTTGCCGGGCAAACCACTCTTCATTGCTCGAGACAACCCTCCATCACCTTTTCTACATCTTGGCACTATCACTTCACGTTCATGGAAAATGTTGTATGAGCGATGCGTATCTGCAGCTTGTAACCACAACAAATCTGGGTTTCTTGGTACACAGGTGACATTAAGAGAGGCCTTTTTTGATTTTGAAAACACTGGTTTTGTTGATGATAAATGAGTGAGAAATTGCTTATTGCTTATGAAAAAATACTTCTTTTAGCGTGACTATCTAATCAAAAATATGCATGTATATATACTAATGATAAAGTGAGAATTGCATTGCATGGCTGCCATTTTTGTCGTGACACTCGAACCCGGTATTGGGAAAACCGGGTTCGCAGGCTTTAGTCCCATCACGTCACATCAACCGGCATAAACACTGTTCGACCCCTGCAACTCTGAAACCGGTAATGCTACTACCGGGTTCAATTCCCTTTTTCTGAAACCGGTATTGGGAATACCGGGTTCGGGCCAAAAATTCGAAACCGGTACTCCCAGTACCGGTTTACCTTGTTTTACAAAAAAAAAAATCAAAAACTTGTTTGACAAAACACCTTTGAAAAATGCCCGTTTCAAAAAAAAATTCATGAGCAATCTTCACTTGTGGCTCAACATCATCATCAATTATATTTTATTTTTTATTCTTTCTTTCAAATTGATTGTCGCTCCCAAAACTTCTACGTGTTCTCGAGTGTTTGCGAAATCTGATCGTCCATGCTAAGTTTCGAAGTAATACCAGAATTTTACGCTTCTTAGCACTTCTTGGGTACCCAAGATGGCTCTCCTGGTCGTCTTCTAATGGCTTGGCGGCAACGGATGGTGGTCAACTGCGTATCAATGTTTTTCGTATATTCGATACGATCACATGTGTTTTATTTTTTCCGGTAATTACTTCAGCATTCATAGGCCCATTGACAGTCTTGGTTGCATTATGTGACATCAGTTGGTGGTCCGTCTCTGGCCAACAGGTGATTGATGGTCATTCCGTGGTGGCAGCGACACTCGTGTAGTTTTCGACGTTTCGTCTTTTTTTTTTTTTTTTTGAGCTTCCATGAGCCAAGTCTGTTATCATTAGATGCATGGTCTTTATTCGCATTCTCCACGACCCTTTTTGAAGTCGGCTCCAGCCTATTCAATGCTTACAGGTGACGGCTGGGACATAGCTTACCTCGATATCGTGGGAGAAGCTTTTCTCGGATCTCTTAAACCGTCTTTTTGCATAGGGTCAGAACCCAAAGCCTTCATTCATGTCATGGGCATCCCATGGGGCCTATTTTTATGAATGGAGGTCAGCTTCGCAACGATGGCTTGTAGCGGTGTCATGGTGGCACCCCTTTATAGTTGTACTCCACATCTTCTTCTTGGGTAGAATTAAGACTTCATACGTACTCTAGTCAACTTCTGGGCCTCTCTTCATGTATGAAGGTCAGACCCGAATTGGCTATGTGAGGGCAGCGTGTCTAGTTGCTTGGTTTCTAGGTTCTTCTGGCATTAATGTGATCCTTTTTAACCTGGATTTAGCTTCCTCGGTGGCTAGGATCAAGTGGTGATTGAACCTTGATTTATGTCGGGAGTGATCGATATATAAGACGAACCTGTCTCAAAACTTTTATAATTTTCTGTCTTTGATGAATTTGGGAACGTTATTCCATTATTTGCTGTAATCTATTCATGGAGTATCCTCTCATGATTGAAGACCAGCCCACCGGTGATCAATGACGGAGTCGGAAATAAGGGTTTTCGCCATCTTTTTCGGGTTTTCCCACGAACCCAGGCTTTCCTAAACTCAGGTTATGGTCTTTGTTCGCGTCCTTCTCGACCTTCTTTTGAGCTGGATGAAACCTTCATGGTAGCTACGAGTGATGCGCAAGTTATGACCTGCGACTTCTTGATTGTTTTGCAATTTTTCGGTTCTGCGTTTTCCATCCTTTGGATCTCGTTTAAGAGACTCTTGATTTTTTGAAAAGAATTTATAGTCTGATAATTGGAGAGAGGATAATACAAGTTTTGTATGCCAAAAGTTGCTTTAATTGTTGACATGAAAGTCTAGTAATAGTTTGTAAAACTAGATTGGATGGCGTATATGTATTTGCCTCATAATCTAGATTTTTTTTGTGACATTAATGTCGTGAGATAAAAAAAAATGAATGATTTGTGTTTAACAATGGTTGAATGTTCAACCCGGCGGCTGAGGCATAAGTGTGGGGTTTTTTTTTTTTTACACAGGTGATCATGAATTTTTGAAGGAAAAGAAGATGTAAATAATTATCATTATTTACTTTATGTGAATTTGTGATATGGATGTGTTTGTGATTTCAGGTTTTCGGGACCTGGAAAAAAAAGTAATGATTTTATGGTCATCAACGGTTTCGGATCTAACCCGGCGGTAGAGATGGGAACGTGTAGTGTATAATGGTCCCACGGATGGCGCCAATTTGTTTGATCCAAGAATCGTATGGACCTTCGATCGGGAACAAGAAGGGGTTTTGACCGATTTATTGGCGATTCCCTACTAGTGTAAAACTTTGAGAAGCTTAACGTCATTGTATCGGAGATGTTGGTGTTGGCGGTGGGGACTTCTCCATAGAGAAGTCGGCCACCTTAGATGTTTTGAGGGTGAAGAGAACATGTCTCCATCCAATGATGAGAACCTCTATTTATGGGGAGAACTCATCTTGGGGAATAAGTTAGGTCATTAGGGTTTTACCCTAGAGTTTAGGAAAAGATTTGGGCAGATCCATTTTCTTTAGGAGGAAGGAATAAGAGATTTTCTTCATATTTGTCGGAGCTCCGTTCTGACGAGGTGAGCTCCGTTATTCTGACTGAGGTGGTCCATTCTGACGGAGGTGAGCTCCGTTTTGACGGAGGTGAGCTCCGTTCTGACGTAGGTGAGCTCCGTATTTCTGGCAGGAAATATCCTTAAGCAGCCTTCGTAATAGCAGATTCACATACGGAGGTAGGGCTCCGTATAGGGTATATCATCAACAGCCAAGTACATCCAGATTCTCATTCACATCATCAACTAAATCAACCCCAACAACATTATCGGCATGAACATTCTGTTTTTCAACATGATCAAGCTTATCAACATTAACATCTTCATTGATGAAATCAACCCTCTGATTTTCAGCATTAGTAACATCATTAACATTCAAACTGTCAAACACCTCACCGTCACAATTCATAAAAACATCAACGTTAGCGGGCTTCTTGTCAAGATCAACCACCTCATTATTATCATTATTAACATCCACGTCCTTCAGTACAGAATCAGATTTGTTGTTAGCATTAGAAGCAACTGCAGTGACAAGCTCTGATTCAGATCTATTGGAAACCTTATCACAAATGTCATTATCATTGACAATATCTTTGTTATCATACTTGCTCCCATCAATAAGAGACTTCTTCTCACAAATTTGATATAATGTATCCTCAGAATCAAAGTTCATTTTTTTTGTTCATTGTCACATTTCACATTGACATTTGTGTAAGGAGTAGCAGAGTATTCATCCGTATCAAGATTAACATGGAATGCCTCTATGTTTTGATCATCATCATCGTCAACATTTGTACCTTCCACACCATGTTCCTTAGCTATACCCTGCAACACGCCCCCAATAACTTCCTTTACATCATTTTTTTCTTCCTCATAAATTCCATCCTTCAACGAATAGATCTCACACATCTTACTTTAATAACCTGTCAGGGTTACATCTCCAGGAAACTTGGACAAGGCATCCTTCATGCTACTAAATACAAACTTTTTAATATTCAATGCCTCTTCAATCTTCGAACTAACCAACTCATAATAGTCCTACATTAAAATAAACATCTCTCATCTAATGAAAATGAATAATGAATGATAATAATTCCCTCCGGTGACCATAGTGCACGTTTCCATGTCACTAGATCGCGTCTGACATTGTTAAGCATCATGTTCAACTTATTCTAATTATTATGGTTCCGGATCCGTCCGTTAGAACTGAATCACCTTTTACATCTAATTATAGACCGATTAGTGTTTTCCATCTTTATGTATTAATCCTAGTGTATGATTATAGACCGATCATCAGAATTAAATTAATACATGCAGATATAGAACCTATAATAATATGAAGAACTTATTAACCATGGATCTACGACAAACAGTAAACACAATCCATGTAACATCCGTAATTTTTACCCGTTTGACTTTTTATGTAATTTAACTAGCAATCTTAATTAATGATATAATTGAGTTCATTCTTAAGACATTATGATTAATAATATGCTTGACGGGTCGATTGACTTACTAAATTCGTGACACGACGCTAGACGATACATGTTGAAGCTTAACTTAACTAGAAAATGTGATGGTTCAACCCTTGGGTTCAATCCAAGACCCATGACCCAAACCCATGACCCAGCCCTATCCTTACACCCATCCACCCAATCATTCACTCTCCTCAGCACTCATTCATTTTATCCACTCTCTCTCTCTCTAACTCTCTTGCAAGAAAACACACACAAACACATCTCTCTCTCTCTCATTTAATTCTTGTATCATTAAATGTTCTTGGATTGAATTGGTGCAAGAAACATCATCTTCATCATCATAATTATATCATATCAAAAGTTGGAGGTCAAAGCTCAAGAAACCTCATTTTTATAGCTCAATTTCGGATTTAGCAATTGGTAGGAACTTGGTAAGCATTTCATAACTTAAATCCATTTCCTTTTAGTGTAAAAGTCGTGTATTAGTTGAGTAAAAAGAGTGTTGGCCGAATTTGAGCTCAAGAAGTCAAATTAGGGTTTGGGTAAGTCTTAAAATGGGTTAAATCGAGTTAGTGCATGAATTGGGGGTTTTGAATGGTTATTTTGAAGTGGGTTATGCTTGTTTGAGTTTAACTAAGTTTGACTTTGCAACAAAAACGGGTCAAAGGTCATAAACAAATCAATTCTTGGAAAATTAGGGTTTGTGAGCTTGTATTGATCAAAAACGATTTTCATGATAAATTGTTGTTTTAGGGTTGGATTTTAAGGTAAGATTTAGTCAAATGGAGCTAAATTATGTTCCCTTTTCGTCACAAACTGAATTACAAAGATCCTTACACATTTTGGTAGTCAAAGATTAGGGTTCTAAGTCAAATGGGTCGATTTTCTGCTTCTGATCTGCTGCTGCTCGAGTCTGATCCACTGCAGCGTCTGGGACGCCACTTCTGGCGTGTCTTACGCTGGTTCAAGTGTGGCTGGACGTCTCTTACATTACTTGGGGGCGTGTGGGACGCCATTGGCGTCTGGTACGGTAATTCCACCATAATAGACGGTGCCGCAGAAACCCTTTACGCTCGACACCCACTGACCTACGCTGGTTTCTTGGAGCAGACGCTGAAAACGATTAAACTAGGCCACCGTCTGAGAATGTGGCACTCACCATCTGTTACGCCACTTACAAATCAACCACCGTCTCGTATGCCCTTGCTGCCGTCTTTTACGCCGGGCCAGAAGTGAACCACCGTAGCTTACGGTGGTCCACACCGTCTGTTACGGTGCCTTCATGTTTCAGTTTTCCAGTTTTCTAGCCTTGGGTCCCAAACACTTGGATCGAGCCGAGCTTCAATTTGAACTATCACTTGACTTCCCTAACAATGTATTCGGGTCACAATAGTCTCTCAAGTCGTGAATTTCTTTTAAAACTCAATACGGAACATTAAATTAAATTATATATATGTGTACAAAATTAGTTAAGGACACGAAACGACTTTTAAGCGAACTTAACTCGGCCCAAACTATCTTTTGACTTCTCTTGAGTTGTATACAAGTCTCGGGAATTAAATTGAGTCACAAGTCATTAGAAAACCCTAATTAGGGTTTGACAAAAAGAAACTAATAATGTGTGTATTATATATATATATTATAGGTCGTGGACACGTGGAGCATATTAAACGATTATAATATCGTCTTAATTCGATCTTAACTTCTTTTGCCGATCAAGGTGAGTTCCGTAGCTCCCTACTCGTTTGAGATTCAGGCTGGAAAATGCACAGTTATGTGAATACTTGATTGATTGTTTGAGTGAATGATTGATGGATTGATTGACACATTTGATTGATTACGCACATGATTGTGATATATATTGTTATAATTAGGATAGTAGTGCATACATGGAAGTCGATTATGCCTTCAAAGGGTTTTAGATGTGGTGGGAAGGCTACGGGTGACCCTATATATAAGCATCTAGGACTCGTTGAAAGTAGAATCCTCCTAAGTGTATGTACGTATTGTTTTGGTTGGTTTGATGGTCGATGGACTTGTGATTGAGACAAACGCATATACGTATTGATATAGACACATGTGAGACGGACATGGACCTCTAAGTGTATAGATGTATACACTTGATGTTTTTGAGATGTTACATCGGTCACTGGAATGACATGTGAGTATCGTTGCATTTGTAAGACGGACATGGACCCCGGGTATATAGACATATATACACCGATGATTTTGAGATGCCACATTGTTCATTGGGATGACATGTGAGTATCGTTGCATTGATGACTTGATGGTCACACTTTTGATATGCATGATGACATTTCCATGCAAACGACACATAACTTGATATTGACATCACTTGTGTCATTTATTACACGCATTTAGTTTACGTCGTGTAATCTTGATATGATTGTTATTGTGACGCATAAAGGCTACTTGTAAGTTATGCTTTGCCTTTATTTATACATATTGTGATTATTGACGATGGTTCCTCGTGAACCATTACTACGAAATCACCAACCTCGTGTTGACTTGTTTAGTACACTTTTCAGGTAATCAGGTGAACCAAGGACATGATGCACGATTGATCGTTAGCTTTTGACTCGCTTGGACTTACGTGGATCAAGGATTCATATGCCCTCTTTTGCATTATGCTTAGGATCGATAGCCATCTCTAGATAGTTGTTTTGTAAAATTTGATGGTCGTTTGCTCCTTGTGCATTTTGTATGGATATTTGACTTATTTTGTTGGATTCACCGATTCACTTATTTTCATTTAGTTGCCTACGATAATCCCATCATGTGCTATTTATTTTCCGTAATAAACCGAGCCCTAGCTCAGTGTGTTACAATCCAACTGATCTAACAAATAAAATAAGATAAATAAACGTCTAGATGATTACATCGATCCAAACAAGTATTCAGCCTATTAGCCTGACATTATTAAAGGAATAACAAAGTCTGAAAAGATGAAAGACATTGTTTACCAACTAAAAAGTAAATAAAGATGAAAAATCTAGGTTGATGATGAAGATCGAGAGGTGTTAGAAGCTCCAAAACCTCCTTTGAATCTGCAAAATTCGACCTAGGGTTTGTATGTGTCGACTAGGCTGCTGATCTGCTATCTCTCGTAGGGTTTTGAGGGTTCTTGTTGTATTTATAAGGCAAAAGTCGTAACTATACCTGGGCCGCCCAGCGGCGCTGGGCCATTACGTCAACAAGCCAGCGACGCTGGCTGCTCCTGCGTCTTCTCGATTTGCTTCGTTTGACTCTCAAATTGCCTCCTTGTGTCTTGTAACTTCATCGGCCTTCATGTTGAGTTGATTGATGTCATTCACCCTCACTCGCATCTTCCGTGAACCTGCGTTTATATCGAATCCATTAAGTACCAATAGTTCCGGAATAATAACTCATTTAGACATTGAAATGTGGCCTTATGATGGGGGAATTTATCACAAAATGAACGCTCATCACATACCTAAATTTAATATATTTATATTATGTCAATATTATTTAATTAAGCATGTTTTTTTAATTCGTTACAATTGGTACTCCGTATTTTTATAATGATATGTGTAGAGTCCCTCACACGATGGTTTAACCCACGAGTGTAAAATACAAGACAAGTATGAACTAGACTTGGACTAGTATTACTTCAATATAAATATGCAAGAATATAAGCAAAGTAATAAATGACTTAAGCAATATTTAAACAAGTAAATAAATGGTGGAACACAAATGTAGTTTTCAAGTGTATTTTCTTTATTGAAGAATAAACAAAATACAAGATCGTTGCGGAACCTAGATATTACACGTATGTAAGTATCTAAACAATCTTTGAATTACAAGTGATCTATACTTGCTAAATAAACTCCTTTGATCGATATACTTAGAGTTGTGAAGTATAATTGTTTAGATCGAGAGTATTTAAGCAAGTTCACCAATTTGCTAAAAAGTGATTTTCTCAAAGAAATGACTTTGTATTTATAGGCAATAAAATTCACCAGTGAATTTTGTGCCGTACAAATATGGTTGCATACATTTAATGATCCGACAAGAACATTAAATGTATTGGATAAGGAATAAGGATAAAGTCACATCAAGTGCAAGTGTATCCTTTTATCCAACCACCTTAACACACGTATACTTTGATAAAGAACAAGTGGGTTGTTCTTTGGAAAGTGTGTAAAGGCTTAAAGTCAAATCCTCGATATCAGTGTTCAGACTTGTAAGGTCTAGAACACTGACAATCCTCCAGTGTACAGATCTGGAAAGACTTCCAGTGGACTCCGCCATTTGTCAGTCTTCTTTATTCTTACTTCAGTCTTTGACTTCAGTGAGAACGTCTTCAGTAGTGTAGATCTGGACTGAGGTGAAGTCCAGTGAGCTAATCTGGAGAATACTCCAGATTCCTATACAAGTATTTGCTCACTGGTCTTCCATTATTTCTGGACAAATCTTCAGAAGGACTCCAGATTCCCAAGTATTTGCTCACTGGTCTTCCATTATTTCTGGACAAATCTTCAGAAGGACTCCAGATTCCAAGTCTGGAGTAGGTCCAATAATTATCATTTCTGGACAGATCTTCAGTAAGCTCCAGTAGTCGAGTCTGGAGCGAGTCCAGTAAATCTGGACCTAACAATATGTATCCCAAAACTTTCGTAGCATTATATTTTGTCACTATTATATATCCAAATTGATGGCATATACCCGGAATATGCAACCTTTGTGAAGACTTTTACCGATCCAATTGATGAAAAGAGAAGACTGGTTAAGAAAAAGCAAAAGTCAGCATGAAAGGACATCGAGAGAGTATTCGGTGTTCTAAAAAAGCGGTGGAAGGTTTTTAAACATCCCGCTCAATATTGGGACAGGGAGAGGATGCAAGACGTGGTATACGCTTGTGTCATTTTACATAATATGATTTTGCAAGACAAAGACAAGGCTATCTACCAAGACTTTGATGCAGACAATCCCACTCTAAACCCTATTTATTGGTACACGCAAACTCCAATAGAACAACGAATCCAAAATCTTCGTGCGGTCAAGAATCGAGAGACCCACAACATGCTAATGGCGGACTTGTTTGACCATTTATGGTCGACCACACCACATGACTTTGAGCCCGTTGTCGATCCGCTTGCAGACTTAAATGATTACGTTAGTGACTGATGTGTAAAATCTAGTCTTAAATTTATAAACAAGAAAATACTAATAATTAGACTTCTACACACAGGCAGTGTACCTTATCGTGTATAGTATAGCTACCAGTAAGTCCAGGATCGTTCGCAGGAACTGTTATCTAGGAACTAAACGAGTTTAATGTAATTCTAAAGATTGGTTTTATGACCCAGTGTCACTTGGATTTTGAAAGTAAACTAAAAACTAAATTAGACAGAAAACGAAATCCTGTATAGCCGGGGCAAGGATCGTCCGTAAACGATATTGAAAAGAAAGTTTTGTGTAACAATTAATTAAAAAGTCATCTACCTAGAATCCGTTCCACAACTAGTTCCGGTTGCACATAAATTAAGCTCAAATTCATATATGTTGAAAACAATAATCGGGACTCAAATAAATCACTAGACTTGGTCACGTGAGTACCACCCTATCCGCTAAAAAATCCGTATCCTTTACTTAATCCCCTAATTAACTAGTTCTGTTGCAAGTGTGAGTACCATCCTTTCCACTATAATTTTCCTAGTGAACTAGTTTGTTTGATTATTTAAATAACAATTATGTCTACCGATTCTACCAAACCGTTAACACGTTTAATCTTATTATCTATGATTGTTCTCTAACGCACTACCATGAATTAGAGCCAATTAATTCTACCAAATCAATTAAAATAACACATACATAATCTAGCTACCACTAAAATCATGCATATATTACCAACTAATCAATAGATAAGTGGCAAAGAATAAATATGTTAAGATTACGACACAACTTAAGTGAATTCAACTTTGAATTAAAAATCATGCAACTGTCACATATTGTTTCACTTAATCTAAATATATGATAAAAAGTTTAGTTATTCATAACTAAACTAATAAAAACATAATCAATTACTAACTAGTGTTATACCCGGCCGTTGGTCGGGAATAACCGTGAGACAAACTCGAATCTATGCTTTAAACTTTAACGTGTCAATATTTAGCAACTGATTAGTTAATACATATAGTTAAACAATGCACTATAAATCTTAAACCGCAATTTTGATTATAAAGTTAATGACGATACACAGGTTTATAGTACATTAGAGTTGCTATGTTAGTGCATATTATATTTTTAGCATCGAATTTTTATGGATTGTAAAACTAAAAATAATACAAAAAGATTGTTTATATAAAAATATATATATAATACCAAAGTTATGTCATAAAAATAAAATAAGAAAAAAATTAATACCAAATGTGCTTGCGGATGAAAAGAGAGCAAATGAAGAAAAAGGGAAGTAAGAGAGAAACTTATTTTTTTCAAAAACCAATGTGATGTGTTGGTAGCAACTAGCAAGGTTTCTATTAAAAATGAAGAATCATAGATAGTCACCTTTACCACCCGATCTATCACTAATTTTGTTTATACTGTCCCATCATTTTTATAAAAACTTAGACCGAAAGTGACACCTAACAATAAAACAATGCATTGAATAATTGTACATTATGCTTTATGCAATTGTATGTAATGTGAAAATACTTTAAATAGGTTATATTGAAAAAGAACTTATAGTCATAACAGAATATAAATCTAAACCAAAAGTATGATTCGAACAATATGGTAAAGAAAAGAGAGATGGAACTTGCTGTGTTGTTGTGCACTTTGGAGAATTGCAACAAATATTAAATAACCAATCCAAACAAATTTGAATATCTGCTGCTTCCTCCGAAAAACCGAAATCTCCACCGAAGCTACAACCCCACCGAAAGCACCTCACGTAAAACTCTAATTCCCTTCTCTCGTAGCCAACACCTCACGTCAAAAATTATGACCCCCCTCTAGCCGACAAAAACTCCTCTATATTTATAATCTATCTATAATCCCTTATAAAACAAATTGGTCTCCCTATTTTAATAAATTCAGTACTTTTTTCAATATACTCAAACTACCCCTAAATAACCCTAACAAATATATTTAAAATGGTTAATTTTTGCACCTTATTATTTTTTGCATCTAATCCTCGACTTATATTTAGAATGATAACCACAGTTAGATGCATCATCGCCGCATCTCATTAAAGTAACCTATTGTATTACCGTTACGGCATCTCACGCGTTATAAACCGTTGGCGCGGGCACCTTTCTATAATCTACCAATATACTAAAACAGGATTAAGACTTTTATTGATGAACACTTGGCTTATTATTTACACGACATGTGTCCTTTTTAAATTTCTAATTTTAAGTTACCTTATTAATATCAAACACTAATATTTAATCATTAATAAAATTTCATATAACTAATTTAATAATACTTATCAAAGTCGACAGATTAAATTTGGTATATACACTTTCTACTTTTATGCATACTTTTATTTTATAAATTAAACCAATTATAAGACTAAATGATATTAAACATAAGAATCGGTTTTGTATATTAATTATTTTTATATATGTGTATCTTCTATTATTGTATTCTATTATTATTTTAACATAAATTTTCATGTTATTTTTAAATAAGTAGATACAAATAAGCCTACAATTAAAGAAAATAATTATCATTTACTAAAAGAAATATATATTAAAAGTTTAATCTAGCCGAAAAGAGAATTGCAAAACTTTAAAACTAATGGATCCATATTTCACTATCATGACTTTAGGTTCATAACATTATTAACAACAAAATTAATAATCATATTATCATTAATATTTTTATGATCCATGTATCTTATATTAGGTTTCCATCGTGAAAAAATGTATTAAAAAAAAAAAAAAAAAAAAAAAAAAAAAAAAAAAAAAAAAAAAAAAAAAAAAAAAAAAAAAAAAAAAAAAAAAAAAAAAAAAAAAAAAAAAAAAAAAAAAAAAAAAAAAAAAAAAAAAAAAAAAAAAAAAAAAAAAAAAAAAAAAAAAAAAAAAAAAAAAAAAAAAAAAAAAAAAAAAAAAAAAAAAAAAAAAAAAAAAAAAAAAAAAAAAAAAAAAAAAAAAAAAAAAAAAAAAAAAAAAAAAAAAAAAAAAAAAAAAAAAAAAAAAAAAAAAAAAAAAAAAAAAAAAAAAAAAAAAAAAAAAAAAAAAAAAAAAAAAAAAAAAAAAAAAAAAAAAAAAAAAAAAAAAAAAAAAAAAAAAAAAAAAAAAAAAAAAAAAAAAAAAAAAAAAAAAAAAAAAAAAAAAAAAAAAAAAAAAAAAAAAAAAAAAAAAAAAAAAAAAAAAAAAAAAAAAAAAAAAAAAAAAAAAAAAAAAAAAAAAAAAAAAAAAAAAAAAAAAAAAAAAAAAAAAAAAAAAAAAAAAAAAAAAAAAAAAAAAAAAAAAAAAAAAAAAAAAAAAAAAAAAAAAAAAAAAAAAAAAAAAAAAAAAAAAAAAAAAAAAAAAAAAAAAAAAAAAAAAAAAAAAAAAAAAAAAAAAAAAAAAAAAAAAAAAAAAAAAAAAAAAAAAAAAAAAAAAAAAAAAAAAAAAAAAAAAAAAAAAAAAAAAAAAAAAAAAAAAAAAAAAAAAAAAAAAAAAAAAAAAAAAAAAAAAAAAAAAAAAAAAAAAAAAAAAAAAAAAAAAAAAAAAAAAAAAAAAAAAAAAAAAAAAAAAAAAAAAAAAAAAAAAAAAAAAAAAAAAAAAAAAAAAAAAAAAAAAAAAAAAAAAAAAAAAAAAAAAAAAAAAAAAAAAAAAAAAAAAAAAAAAAAAAAAAAAAAAAAAAAAAAAAAAAAAAAAAAAAAAAAAAAAAAAAAAAAAAAAAAAAAAAAAAAAAAAAAAAAAAAAAAAAAAAAAAAAAAAAAAAAAAAAAAAAAAAAAAAAAAAAAAAAAAAAAAAAAAAAAAAAAAAAAAAAAAAAAAAAAAAAAAAAAAAAAAAAAAAAAAAAAAAAAAAAAAAAAAAAAAAAAAAAAAAAAAAAAAAAAAAAAAAAAAAAAAAAAAAAAAAAAAAAAAAAAAAAAAAAAAAAAAAAAAAAAAAAAAAAAAAAAAAAAAAAAAAAAAAAAAAAAAAAAAAAAAAAAAAAAAAAAAAAAAAAAAAAAAAAAAAAAAAAAAAAAAAAAAAAAAAAAAAAAAAAAAAAAAAAAAAAAAAAAAAAAAAAAAAAAAAAAAAAAAAAAAAAAAAAAAAAAAAAAAAAAAAAAAAAAAAAAAAAAAAAAAAAAAAAAAAAAAAAAAAAAAAAAAAAAAATTTCACCATATTTATGGTTCCCAAAATGCCCCTCCACACACTACAATACTAAATTATCATATTCACCCTTATAACAAATTGTCACTCATAAAACAAAATTTTGCCGCAACACGCGGGTATTATGCTCGTGTCTCTTTATTATCTATCTATACTCCGTTATAATAAATATCAACCCCTATTTTTAGAAAGTGTTAGAAAATAGTTAGATGCAAAACTACTAAATTACTCTTAACAAATACTCACTATGAAAAAAGATATTTTAAATTACCAAATTTGTCCTTAATGAATTAATTTACACTATAAACCCTTATTTTAATAATTAATACTTTAAGCTCTTATCTTCTAAAATATTCCACTATCACCTTTACATCAACCTACACCACTTGACACCGCCACCACCAATAATACCGTCACCGACACCACTAGACCGTCGTCCCGCCACCGCCGCCGCATTGCGCGGGTACCATGCTAGTACTACCTTATAATAATTATTATCACACTCTCTCTCATAAAAGTGTTAGATGCAAAATTAACATTTTACTCTTTATAAATTAATTTACACCATTAATCCCTTATCTTCTAAATTATCTCCACTATCCCTTTACATCAATTACATTTACATAAATTACTTACACAGTTACACCCACCACGAACAACAACACCACGGCCACCGTCACCACCGCCAATCGCCGTCACCACTAAACCGTCGCCGCATCGCGCTGGTACAGTGCTAGTATAATCCCAATTAACCTTTAAGTTATGTACCTTATTTGTAGTCCAGGTGCTTCATTCGGAGCCAGTCTTCTATCTAGTGTCGCATTTTTAATGCTTTTAGCTTCAATCTTCATCTATATATATCTAAAAGTTGAATATGGTAGTGGAAAAATTGACGCTTTCTTGACGCTTTATCGATGTGTACTTAATAGGGTTAATAACTTTTCTTTACAATGAATATGTATTTGATGTTATGTTTAATGCATTCTGCATTTTGTTCATTCATATATCGAAAATGACATGGTTTATTTAGCACTAATTACATTTAGTTAGTGGCAGGGTTTTTTTTCTTTTTTTTTTAATTTTTTTTTTTTTTTTTTTTTTTTTTTTTTTTTTTTTTTTTTTTTTTTTTTTTTTTTTTTTTTTTTTTTTTCCCTTACTAACTAACTTTTTTTTTTTTTTTTTTTTTTTTTTTTTTTTTTTTTTTTTTTTTTTTTTTTTTTTTTTTTTTTTTTTTTTTTTTTTTTTTTTTTTTTTTTTTTTTTTTTTTTTTTTTTTTTTTTTTTTTTTTTTTTTTTTTTTTTTTTTTTTTTTTTTTTTTTTTTTTTTTTTTTTTTTTTTTTTTTTTTTTTTTTTTTTTTTTTTTTTTTTTTTTTTTTTTTTTTTTTTTTTTTTTTTTTTTTTTTTTTTTTTTTTTTTTTTTTTTTTTTTTTTTTTTTTTTTTTTTTTTTTTTTTTTTTTTTTTTTTTTTTTTTTTTTTTTTTTTTTTTTTTTTTTTTTTTTTTTTTTTTTTTTTTTTTTTTTTTTTTTTTTTTTTTTTTTTTTTTTTTTTTTTTTTTTTTTTTTTTTTTTTTTTTTTTTTTTTTTTTTTTTTTTTTTTTTTTTTTTTTTTTTTTTTTTTTTTTTTTTTTTTTTTTTTTTTTTTTTTTTTTTTTTTTTTTTTTTTTTTTTTTTTTTTTTTTTTTTTTTTTTTTTTTTTTTTTTTTTTTTTTTTTTTTTTTTTTTTTTTTTTTTTTTTTTTTTTTTTTTTTTTTTTTTTTTTTTTTTTTTTTTTTTTTTTTTTTTTTTTTTTTTTTTTTTTTTTTTTTTTTTTTTTTTTTTTTTTTTTTTTTTTTTTTTTTTTTTTTTTTTTTTTTTTTTTTTTTTTTTTTTTTTTTTTTTTTTTTTTTTTTTTTTTTTTTTTTTTTTTTTTTTTTTTTTTTTTTTTTTTTTTTTTTTTTTTTTTTTTTTTTTTTTTTTTTTTTTTTTTTTTTTTTTTTTTTTTTTTTTTTTTTTTTTTTTTTTTTTTTTTTTTTTTTTTTTTTTTTTTTTTTTTTTTTTTTTTTTTTTTTTTTTTTTTTTTTTTTTTTTTTTTTTTTTTTTTTTTTTTTTTTTTTTTTTTTTTTTTTTTTTTTTTTTTTTTTTTTTTTTTTTTTTTTTTTTTTTTTTTTTTTTTTTTTTTTTTTTTTTTTTTTTTTTTTTTTTTTTTTTTTTTTTTTTTTTTTTTTTTTTTTTTTTTTTTTTTTTTTTTTTTTTTTTTTTTTTTTTTTTTTTTTTTTTTTTTTTTTTTTTTTTTTTTTTTTTTTTTTTTTTTTTTTTTTTTTTTTTTTTTTTTTTTTTTTTTTTTTTTTTTTTTTTTTTTTTTTTTTTTTTTTTTTTTTTTTTTTTTTTTTTTTTTTTTTTTTTTTTTTTTTTTTTTTTTTTTTTTTTTTTTTTTTTTTTTTTTTTTTTTTTTTTTTTTTTTTTTTTTTTTTTTTTTTTTTTTTTTTTTTTTTTTTTTTTTTTTTTTTTTTTTTTTTTTTTTTTTTTTTTTTTTTTTTTTTTTTTTTTTTTTTTTTTTTTTTTTTTTTTTTTTTTTTTTTTTTTTTTTTTTTTTTTTTTTTTTTTTTTTTTTTTTTTTTTTTTTTTTTTTTTTTTTTTTTTTTTTTTTTTTTTTTTTTTTTTTTTTTTTTTTTTTTTTTTTTTTTTTTTTTTTTTTTTTTTTTTTTTTTTTTTTTTTTTTTTTTTTTTTTTTTTTTTTTTTTTTTTTTTTTTTTTTTTTTTTTTTTTTTTTTTTTTTTTTTTTTTTTTTTTTTTTTTTTTTTTTTTTTTTTTTTTTTTTTTTTTTTTTTTTTTTTTTTTTTTTTTTTTTTTTTTTTTTTTTTTTTTTTTTTTTTTTTTTTTTTTTTTTTTTTTTTTTTTTTTTTTTTTTTTTTTTTTTTTTTTTTTTTTTTTTTTTTTTTTTTTTTTTTTTTTTTTTTTTTTTTTTTTTTTTTTTTTTTTTTTTTTTTTTTTTTTTTTTTTTTTTTTTTTTTTTTTTTTTTTTTTTTTTTTTTTTTTTTTTTTTTTTTTTTTTTTTTTTTTTTTTTTTTTTTTTTTTTTTTTTTTTTTTCAATTAGGACTAAATAAAGCTATAGTCCTCAGAGGTCTGACGCTAATTGTACGTCCAATGTTCAAAAGATGGCTTCAAATGCCATATACGCTTCCAAATACTTACTGTTGGTTCCCTGAAAAGCATGAAATTTGAGAGGATCAACTATCGAAATAGTTGGTGAGTTTACAGTATGTTTGACCAAATGTTTATTCGTCATTGATACAACACAATGACCTATATTTATAAAAGACCAGGCCGTTAGAATACAACATCTACACATATGACAGTCAGAATACAACATCCGACAATTTAACCAAGACAGTCAGAATACAACATCCGACAATTTAACCAAGACAGTCAGAATACAACATCCGACAGTATCAGTCAATATGCCTCGCACAGGTTTCCGTTCTACATGGGTGCGGACCTTAACCAAGACAGTCAGAATACAACATCCGACAATTTAACCAAGACAGTCAGAATACAACATCCGACAATTTAACCAAGACAGTCAGAATACAACATCCGACAATTTAACCAAGACAGTCAGAATACAACATCCGACAATTTAACCAAGACAGTCAGAATACAACATCCGACAGTTTACAATTGGGGGGAAACATTTTAGTTTGTCAAACACAAGGAAACATTTTAAATCAGCCATCACACGGCAATCCAACGTCATTTTATCCAACATTTAATAAATGACACGTATACACATTTTCGACAGCCCAACATGGCAAATTTAAGTCAAATGATCTAGGTATCCAAATCACATGGCATACACACAAAACAATCATTTATTTAATAAATAGTGTATACAACAGTACATGCTTTTCAGGCCCAAAGTAAAAGGAAAAGGGCGCCATAAACTCACCTTAGCGATCTAAATGCTAAAAGGTGCAAAGTAGCTCGAGAAGATTCAACAACCAATTCTCCACGTTATCCAAAACCTATGATATCATTACCAATAATAAGGATCAAATCCCTGACGACGAGTATCCTACGTACCACTACTTAGCTATAGACCCTAGAATGCCATAACCGAGAACGTGTTTCAAACATTGATTTTATCAACTGAAGGTAAATAAAATTATTTAGACTTAAGGATTAAAAGTTATTAACGTTTAAAAATATCGACGCGTAATATTTCACAGTACCAATACACTGCGCCGCAGTGAGCCAAAATCATGCTCACTGCGCCGCAGTGGCTAAAATGAACCAGGGACCAGTATAAAAGCACTGCGCCGCAGTGAGCCAGAACATGCTCACTGCGCCGCAGTGGCTTAAGTCGACACCAGACCAGAGTCTGGGCACTGCGCCGCAGTGGCAGAACATGCTCACTGCGCCGCAGTGAGCCAGACATCTCACTGCGCCGCAGTGAGCCAGAACATGCTCACTGCGCCGCAGTGAGCCAGAACATGCTCACTGCGCCGCAGTGAGCCAGAACATGCTCACTGCGCCGCAGTGAGCCAGAACATGCTCACTGCGCCGCAGTGAGCCAGAACATGCTCACTGCGCCGCAGTGAGCCAGAACATGCTCACTGCGCCGCAGTGAGCCAGAACATGCTCACTGCGCCGCAGTGAGCCAGAACATGCTCACTGCGCCGCAGTGAGCCAGAACATGCTCACTGCGCCGCAGTGAGCCAGAACATGCTCACTGCGCCGCAGTGAGCCAGAACATGCTCACTGCGCCGCAGTGAGCAGAACATGCTCACTGCGCCGCAGTGAGCCAGAAATGCTCACTGCGCCGCAGTGAGCCAGAAATACACTGCGCCGCAGTGAGCTAGAATTATGCTCACTGCGCCGCAGTGGCTAAAATGAACCAGGGACCAGTATAAAAGCACTGCGCCGCAGTGAGCCAGAACATGCTCACTGCGCCGCAGTGAGCCAGAACATGCTCACTGCGCCGCAGTGGCTTAAGTCGACACCAGACCAGAGTCTGGGCACTGCGCCGCAGTGGCTAAAATGAGCCAGGGACCAGTATAAAAGCACTGCGCCGCAGTGAGCCAGAACATGCTCACTGCGCCGCAGTGAGCCAGAACATGCTCACTGCGCCGCAGTGGCTTAAGTCGACACCAGACCAGAGTCTGGGCACTGCGCCGCAGTGGGCTAAGACAACACCACTGCGCCGCAGTGGCCCCATTCTGCAGCCAAAAACCAGCAGTTCATATGCAGAAATAACCCAAATCGTTTTCGACACAAATTCTTTCATTATAACAAGTTTCCACAAGTGCAATAGACTTGGAAACATTACATTTTGCCAACTATTTCGCCATTTCAATCATTTAGACCTCAAAACCTAATTCTAAGTCAAAAACCTAATTAGGTTAACCCAACCAAAAACTCATTTCGTTTCCATGGCTATCTAATTCATTTAGAATTACTGAAATTAAACTTGAAATGGAAATTAAATCAAATTAAAAGTTTGAGAAATGGTTTACTTACCAAAATTGATGTTCTTGAAGATGGTTGACTATGATGAAGATGGTGATGATGATGATAATAAACCTTTAAAAATTTCCAAATGATTCCTTCTCTTGTAAGACTAATTTAGAAAGGAAGATAGAAGAGATTGAGATTTTGAGAGTATGAGTGTGTGTGTGTGTTGTGTTTGTGTGATGTGGGTATGTGTGGATCAAAAAGGAACCAGGGAAAGAGGGGTGATGGGGGTGATGGGTGTTTCCCTCCCAGCCTTTCAAACAAAATTAAGCCCATGTGGCTTCTTTTTGATATTTTTAATACCCTTAATTTGGTAAAATGCTTACGATTAATTACCGTTTGACCTAAAAGTCAAAATATAAGGTAAAGGTATTTTCCCCCGTCTCATTTTAGTCGAGACAAGAAATTAAAATTAAATAAACTAAACTTTTAGAAATGTTTAGTTCAGACAGTCTATTTACTGTGTTAAATTTTAACATTTAAATCTTTATTTAACGATATTTTTAGACTCGGCATTCGTCTAAATAGCTAATAGTCTACGTCATAAGGATACGTCTAATTGAACTATATCAAATGTTCAATTAACTAATAATTTCCACGTCATAATCTCTAAATTAGACGAAATTATAATAATGCTCGAGATTAGAACTAACCCGTTGTTAATAAATTACGAGTTGTCACAAAAATAATGCTTTATACTATAATATTTGATTAATGATAAACGAATCCAAGGCTGTAGGTTGATGTTTCTTGATGTTAATTTTTGTAGCTTTACATGATCATGACCCCATTTTCAAAAAGGTAGTGCTATTCTTAAAACCTCCAATATATTTTATATGTGAAGGGACTTGATTACATTTAAATGATATTATAATCTTAAGGTTTACATGATTCTGAATGATTTAGTTTCCGGCCTATCGTTTCCACTATATGTATATATATTTTAAGCTAGGACGATTATTGCAATAGACTAATGTGATAATATGTTCTGATTTTTATGCGTAAATAGGCTGCCAGTGAGACCGAGTATAAAGCGATATTGTTGTTAGTTTCCTTAATTCGTTTTTATAACTATTATCAAATTTTGTTGTTATAGACCGTTATATGTATTGATTTTTTCTGAAATTTTCTTTTCTTTACATGCCCTGTTTTGAATTTTGACTATTCAGAGAATCAGAGTTAAAAGCTCTTAGTGGATTTATAATACATGTTATTGTTATATACATAATGCAAAAGAAGCTGCCTAAACGAACAAATCTACAAAGCCTCTGTTGCTGAACCATTTATTTGACTTGGAGCCACATTGGAACAATACTAAGTTTTATGTCATATGAAAAGGCCAATAATATTTGCATTGTCAATGGAAATCATTTTGTGAAACTACAAAAGGCATGTTTTCAATTTATGAGCTTACCTTCCATGTACATTTTGTTGGTTTATAATTTGTTATTTCTATCGTTATGGATCATTCCATTAATCATTATTACTTTGGTTGTGCTCAGTTGTGGGGAACAGGGTGCACCCACACGCATGTATAAACCTCGCAGCCTCAGATTTAGTATTCATAGGTTGTCAATAATTATATGATTTTCATAAGCCAATCGATTTCAATGTATAACTTCCTCAAGCAGGTGCATTTTTGTTTATTCATATAGGTAGCTACTTAATTATGCTTTTTTTATTTTCAGCCCTTACACAAAACCTGTACCATACTTTCACATACAGATTAAACACCCATCTTTGTAACAGTGAATATACCATAGAAATTGGTCCAATAGAAGAAAAAACATTTAGCGCAGACAAGAAAGAAAAAAATAATAGAAACACTATAGCGATAATTGTAGAAAATGTGCATGCCGTTCTGGAATCAATTTCTTAATCTCCTCATCAGGGTGGACAAAACTTTAAATAGGTCCACCGGCACCAGACACGTACTAGCAACAACCCCACATTCCCAGTAGGTAGCAGTATACCCAGTCTAAAGTTATAAGTAAAATGTACGTATTCTGCCTAAATAGCACCGTCAACATCTAATGTGCCATAATTTTAATGAAAATGTTAAGATTGTAGGCAACTATACTTTAATGGGTATTATACTACGTTAAATTTTACCCCTTCATACTTGATTAAATTTCCTTAATAAGAATAGTAAAAGAAATAGTAGTTATTAGCAATAAAATGATACATCTGTCAGGTTAATTGAAAGATTTTCACATCATTTGTGCAGTTGTGAAAGAAACTTTTTACCAAAACAGTTTTGTCCTAATATATTGCTTAATTCACACACCTGGCTTACAACTTTCTACAAATGAGACGAACATGAAGCGATATTGGCTCAGGCTCGAATTTAAAGTCTGGTAATTCATTCGAGGTAGTTCATAAACTCATCAACTCCCATTTGAAGATTTTATACTTGAGTCATTTATATATGGTTTAAAATTCCCATCACAAGCAAATAGAAGAAGTTATCGATTTTGAAGTTGAGATGCAACTTATTGATTCTCAAAAATCAAGTGAAATGCAGGAGATAAATGGTGGTTGGATTTATTGGGATGCTTTTGCTGCAGCACAATGCATGGTCGGGTTTATAGGACGCCGAGTGGAGTTATGAAGTGTGAATATGTGACTTTTTGAAATCAGGTGACACTTATCTGCTTTAATTTTCTTTTAAGTTGATTAGCTATATAATATGAATGTCAAAGTTTCATGGACGCAATAGCTGTTCGTGGGGCCAAGGGTTCAATGGAAGATAAATGATTATACGTCATTGAAAAGGGATTTAATAAGGATAAGGGCTTTTTTATCTGATACGATTTGTATGTGTGTGTGTATTGTAGGATACCCTTTAGTATATGCATTAGGTAAATGATTTGTGTATTACAAAATTGGCAGTCACGATTGAAGTTTTGGGGGATGAAGAAAGTTTAAAATTGATTACGAATTATATTCTAGGGATCAGTTTCCATTAGCATGTCTCTTTATCTAACACGACCATCTGTTTTAGAACCTTATAACCACAAACAATCCCATGTCACGAGTAAGTAATTTAAAAAATAACTATAAAGTGGGACGAACTTATGTGTGAGATTCTGGTTTTGTGACTTGAATTACCGCATCAATAAGCAAGAAGAAGAGGACAGAAATCTCATTGCCATAAAGAAGTAGGACGACCTACTGAATACATACACATGATTACATGTATTAGAGGTGCTGAAGTAGGCAGGCCGGACAAGTAGACAGGCCGAATCAGGTATTTAAGATCTTAATTTACACCTGAATACCTATTACTCAATTCAGATATGGCCATCTGACCCATTTTTTAATTTATAAACTTAGTCAGTTGGGTTATAATATAATATCCATGGGTCAAACAGGTAAAAAAAATAGCTTATAATAAGTTTTAAGAAATTAGAAGTCTTATCTAATGATTTTAGTTTTTACATATGCTTATGTGATAGATTGATGCGTGATGGTCATTTCCTGAAAAAGAAGCTGTGGAAGTCCTAACTATGCTACCCCAGAGGTACATACTACATAAGTACATATGGGCAAGGGGGTAACGGGTCATAAAAGAGTAATAGCTGTACAACTAACGGGTCAATAATTAGCACATTGATTGGTCAATTCTTTAATGAAAATAAGAAATTTGGATAAACCAGATTATGCATCTTTGAGGTTTTGATATCAGTACATCTACGGTTGTTTCTACTTACACATGCATTGATCTTGATTACTTGCTTCATATTAGTGTGCCTTTTTGCACTACAACAGTATGACAACATAGCGTTGGTTCCTCTTTCGCGCCAATTGTGTTATTGTGGCTGATATGCATCGGTGCCTTTGGCATTTACAATATACGTTTTGAATCCGCATGTTTATCAAGCTATCTCCCCTGATTATATGTTAAAAGTTCTTCAGGAATATTATAAAACAAGGATGGATGTCTTAGTGGAATTCTACGGTGCATAACAGGTAAATTTTCGTCTTTTTGGCATTCGGTTTATAATTTATTGTCTTTAGTACAACTTGGTCAAATTAACTTATCTTTAACTTAAAGATTGGTACAGATAGCCACCAATATAATGGGTTGCACAATTGTGCTGTTAATCAAACATCTCATAAACAAGGTTTGCAATTGGTTGATCAATGCAAAGGTTCTCCTTCAGGTGTCAACAATCTCGGAGTACATAACATGAATGAGTTGGATTACCTTTCATTTGATTTGCCGCATGAGTTTGACCATAACTTTGTTAGTAGGTTTTATGGCATAGGCCGTGAAAATGCTTTTTACCTCAGCAGATGGCCGGCTTTGTACCCACCGTTTGCCCTCCCCCTTCTGCTTTATTGGGACCAAAATCTGCTCTTTGGTATTGTCCCAAGCCTGGTGTTCCGACAGGCCCGTTCAAGTATGTCTTCCTGACTATTGTAGTAGCTCGCATGCTTCAATTGCTCAAAATATGACCAAAAGGAATCGAGTGGAATGATACTTTGCTTTAGCCGCACTGAGTGTCTCTAAGTGTGAATGGGCTGCTACTGCAAAGTCCCCATGGAATGCACCTGGTTAGTTATGCCTCTCAAGCTCTTCAACAATGATCCTTACACAAAATGTTCGACCCGCCCATCATGCAGCCATGCTTTATCCAATTGTAGTTCATTGACAGTTCGAGATGATTGTTGGGTGCTAAAAGTTGTGGACCTTGCTGACATATCTATGTATGCATAGTTATAGCAATTGATTTGATCACTATCTAATAACAAGTAAATGCGGTTACATTCAAAAGAAGGAATAAATAGATAAAGCTATGAAATAATGGGCATTTTGGGTTGTATGCACAGGATTCTTTAGTACATATTGTCATTCGGTTCGAATTATAATGTATGTATAAGTTGTGTCGATGCATAATATGGTGTCCGGTTATGTTTCGTTGAGCATCATTCCGGTTAACTGCCCGTATATGTAAGATTAGTGTTTATGGAGTGTATTGTTTTGACCCATTCGGAATATGATACATGAATACTGCAAATGCACGTGTGTCCCGATCATTTTTTGTGGATACGTGCATCGTTTATGTTGCTGTTTCTTTTAATTGGTTTTTCCCCCTCCCTTTCTGTTATATGAATTGCCATCCTGATTTGTTTTGTGTAATACAGATGTCATTGGTTATGTGATGCATGTGAGTGATCCTATAACAAAGTCGAACGGCGCGCAGACTGTTGAATTCAACCTAACCAATGAAAAATGAACTGGATCTCTTTTTTTGGTTTATTTTGTATATTATTAACTATATTAAAGTATGTCAATATATGTGATGCATGTGAGTGATCCTATAACAAAGTCGAACGGCGCGCAGACTGTTGAATTCAACCTAACCAATGAAAAATGAACTGGATCTCTTTTTTTGGTTTATTTTGTATATTATTAACTATATTAAAGTATGTCAATATATGTGATGCTGACCACTGTTTATCTGATTGTGTGCACAGTGGTCGACAGCTCCCGGTGACATTGTGGGGCTCACTTGGTGAGGAGATGATCAAGAGGAAGACATCAAACCCAGGCGCCTATGCCTGCATACTCACTTCAATGACTGCCAAGGTATGTTTCTGCTATCTGTATCCGATTTTATCTTTTGCAACAATTGCAGTCATATGTTTTCCTTGTCGCAGGTGAGCTTGGTTTGTCCAACACGTCGTCAACTCAAATCATTGACAATGGTGTTGTGCCAGTCTTGCAGAGATTCAAGTCCGCACTCAGGTCGTGCCATCATTTCTTTCTTTTGTATGCTTGCATTGTCTCTTTTGCTTTTGGATTGACGCTTTTCCACAACTTGAGTATGCCCGGGAACAACTCCTGAGAAAATTCAGGAAAAAATGTTGGAACCTCATGTGTAAGGATAAGGTAATGGAATTGATAGATAAATTCATCGACCTAGGTGGGATAGAAGAATTGATAAAGGGAATAGAGATGATGATAGAGACCATATTAAGAAACAGGAGATGCCTCTGAAGGCTGTTGAAACTGTCCTAGATGTTTCAATCCTTGCTGAGCTTTTGGCATGGGGGCGTGTCAAAAGAGGCGGCCCGGTGAAAGATGATGGGGTAAAGTACCCTGGTTAGCCGTCACTGTTCTCCTTTGCATATTAGAATTGCAATGTACTAACCATGTTTGTTCTAATACATGTAGACTGTGGTGTTCAAAAATGCGGTGGAGATTGTGAACATCCGAACCAGGACTGGCTGGTACCTTGTGACTTGCTCAAGTGGTCGGTGTCGGAAAGGACTTACCAGGACGAACGGCGGTTTCTGGTCTGCAGGGTATAAATCCAGTGTTTTGTATCCCCATGTCAGGTATGTCAAATTACTTTATGCAAACTGGTACCGGGTTTCATGATGTTGAATGTCTTTGTTGCTTGACAAGTTCAAGATTCAAATGGATGTGAGGGATGAAAGCATGTCGATCGTTGTTGTGCTGTTTGATGAACCTGCTGAGCAGCTTGTGCAGAGGACGGCGAAGTCTTTGATAGAGGAGGAGCAACAGGTTCTAACACGTTTCCCTACAAAAAAATGTTGTTGACAATTAGTATCTTGCATTCTGAATTTTTCGTTGTTTTTTAAATGTAGGCTGACTGGTCTGGTTATGTTCTCCCACCTGTTTTGTGGAGCCTGATTGGCACCAGGCATGTCTTTGAAATTAAGGGTCACACGTACTTCCAAGCCGGTGAGTATGAAGCCTTCAATTGTACCCAAGTCATACCAATTGAACCCGTCCAGCCTCCTGTGACCATTGGTGGCAACCAACAACCCAACTCCCAGTCTGCGTGCGCATCATCATCAGTGGTGATGAAACAGCCTGATGCAATAGCTACCCCGGCCAAAAATAGTGATCCAAGAAGGCGAAAAATATCAGTATTGTTAAAACATTTATATGATTAGTTAATTGATAATATGGTTATTGACTAACAAATATTATGTTACCCATCTTTGCTAGATCTGAAGCTCATTCAACCTCAGAAAATCTTATTGAGAAGCATCCAGGAACGACCGTCGAGTCTGCTCATGCACATGGGAAAGCAAAGTACATGTGATATGACGCTTAACTTATTGGACTTTTTGTTTTGCTGGTGTCAATTGGCTTATAACTAATGACACCGTTGTTGCTTGCGTGCACATGGTCGTGGTTGAGGATTCCGCAAGTCTGGGCAAAGGTGGCTGGTGACACCGATTATGTCAATTTGGCTGATGATGATATAACAGACAGTGGAGACCTCCAGGGTGGTTCAAAGAAATCGAGGTATTCAATCTATATGGCCCGTATTGTGCGCAGGTTTGTTGTGGAATCTGGATCGGATTTAGAGAATGCTACGACTACAACAACTGCAAAAAAGGCTTGAAGTGTCCATGATTGATGGGCAATCTACTTTTGGCTCACCAGGCTTTATTATAATTCACGCAAGTTTTTTATTATTCCCGTTGTGTTTTCTCTGTTGCGAGATACATTATCTTATTGCCAGTGTGTATTGAAAACACTATCTTTTTTTTTTTTTTTTTGTTTTTTTTTTTTTTTTTTTTTTTTTTTTTTTTTTTTTTTTTTTTTTTTTTTTTTTTTTTTTTTTTTTTTTTTTTTTTTTTTTTTTTTTTTTTTTTTTTTTTTTTTTTTTTTTTTTTTTTTTTTTTTTTTTTTTTTTTTTTTTTTTTTTTTTTTTTTTTTTTTTTTTTTTTTTTTTTTTTTTTTTTTTTTTTTTTTTTTTTTTTTTTTTTTTTTTTTTTTTTTTTTTTTTTTTTTTTTTTTTTTTTTTTTTTTTTTTTTTTTTTTTTTTTTTTTTTTTTTTTTTTTTTTTTTTTTTTTTTTTTTTTTTTTTTTTTTTTTTTTTTTTTTTTTTTTTTTTTTTTTTTTTTTTTTTTTTTTTTTTTTTTTTTTTTTTTTTTTTTTTTTTTTTTTTTTTTTTTTTTTTTTTTTTTTTTTTTTTTTTTTTTTTTTTTTTTTTTTTTTTTTTTTTTTTTTTTTTTTTTTTTTTTTTTTTTTTTTTTTTTTTTTTTTTTTTTTTTTTTTTTTTTTTTTTTTTTTTTTTTTTTTTTTTTTTTTTTTTTTTTTTTTTTTTTTTTTTTTTTTTTTTTTTTTTTTTTTTTTTTTTTTTTTTTTTTTTTTTTTTTTTTTTTTTTTTTTTTTTTTTTTTTTTTTTTTTTTTTTTTTTTTTTTTTTTTTTTTTTTTTTTTTTTTTTTTTTTTTTTTTTTTTTTTTTTTTTTTTTTTTTTTTTTTTTTTTTTTTTTTTTTTTTTTTTTTTTTTTTTTTTTTTTTTTTTTTTTTTTTTTTTTTTTTTTTTTTTTTTTTTTTTTTTTTTTTTTTTTTTTTTTTTTTTTTTTTTTTTTTTTTTTTTTTTTTTTTTTTTTTTTTTTTTTTTTTTTTTTTTTTTTTTTTTTTTTTTTTTTTTTTTTTTTTTTTTTTTTTTTTTTTTTTTTTTTTTTTTTTTTTTTTTTTTTTTTTTTTTTTTTTTTTTTTTTTTTTTTTTTTTTTTTTTTTTTTTTTTTTTTTTTTTTTTTTTGGTTTGGTTGTGTTTGATTTTCCTTCTTTTTGTTGCGAACTAAGATCATGTCCTTGATGGCTGATAAATGAAATATTCATTTCATGCTTACATTGTTGATGTTGCTACAATTGTAGATTTGATGGTTTGTGTGCTTTTATTGTTACAGCCCGTGTTATATGAGCTTATGATACAATTAATGTAGAGGAGAACATGCATGTAAGTTGCATCGTGCATTCAAGAACTTTTTAGATTTTGAACCAGGGGCTCTAAAAATCAAACCTGCTGTACACTCGAGTCCAATTTTGTGTTACGTACAACATATTTCTCAATTTTCATCTTCGTATTTCTTCTATGATGTCTGAACATGTGTCTATTGAACCTTGGTCATTCTTGGGAATGTAATGCATAAACAATCAAAATAGTAACACAAATACCAGCCATTTTAGATAAGGATGACCACACATGTCTGCCATATTTGTTATTGTAACCTGTCTTGGAAACACTGCTGTTTTGGGGTGATATGTAATGGTTTCATTAGCACGAAAATCCGTAAAGGCATCATACGAATCCTCTTACCCGACCGTGCATCGCACGGACCTTCACTCTAGTTTACTTCAAAAATAATCTTGATTTAGCAAACTCTCATGATATTTCATCTCAAAGACCTATAGTTCAATAAAACCACATATTAAGTATAAAGGTCTCTAAAAATAAGCATAAACGGACTATAAAAAAATGACATCGCATAAAATAAATATGTATAAAATAAGCGATATCAGTGACGAAAAAGAGTAATTTAGTGTGTTTTTTTATTTATTAGTCTTATGTACTTTTTTATAATGTATTTGATGTGTAATTTGTACTTTTTAAAATTTTTTTGTAAAAATAATATGTTTTCTTTAAATTATTAAAGTTTAAAAAATAAACATAAATCAAAATATAACTTAATTTTTTTTTTTTTTTTTTTTTTTTTTTTTTTTTTTTTTTTTTTTTTTTTTTTTTTTTTTTTTTTTTTTTTTCCCTTACTAACTAACTTTTTTTTTTTTTTTTTTTTTTTTTTTTTTTTTTTTTTTTTTTTTTTTTTTTTTTTTTTTTTTTTTTTTTTTTTTTTTTTTTTTTTTTTTTTTTTTTTTTTTTTTTTTTTTTTTTTTTTTTTTTTTTTTTTTTTTTTTTTTTTTTTTTTTTTTTTTTTTTTTTTTTTTTTTTTTTTTTTTTTTTTTTTTTTTTTTTTTTTTTTTTTTTTTTTTTCCTTTTTTTTTTTTTTTCTGTTTTTTTTTTTTTTTTTTTTTTATCTTTTTAAAGTTTTCTAATTTTGTATTTGGTTTTTCAATTTTAAAAAACAAAATATAAAACAAATTAAAAAAAAGCCTTCCCCATAACCCCACTCCATAAGAGGAGTAGCCCCACTCCTCTTGGAGGGGACTTGCGTCATGTGGCGTCATGTCACCATGGGGAAAATGTTAGAAAGAGATGGAAGTGAGGCTACTTGCAAGGTAGGGGAGACTTGTGACACTTGTCACATCCCAATGATTATTATTTTATTTTTTCACCTCCATTTTTTTTATAAAAAATATCCATCTTTCCATAAATAAAATACATAATAACTAAAAATCTATTACACATAACAATAAAATACATAATAATTAAAATTCTACTACAATCCTAAAATTCAAATACATAATAATTAAAATTCTACTACAATCCTAAAATTCAAATACATAATAATTAAAATTCTACTACAATCCTAAAATTCAAATACATAATAATTAAAATTCTACTACAATCCTAAAATTCAAATACATAATAATTAAAATTCTACTACAATCCTAAAATTCAAATACATAATAATTAAAATTCTACTACAATCCTAAAATTCAAATACATAATAATTAAAATTCTACTACAATCCTAAAATTCAAATACATAATAATTAAAATTCTACTACAATCCTAAAATTCAAATACATAATAATTAAAATTCTACTACAATCCTAAAATTCAAATACATAATAATTAAAGTTCATTACACTAAATATAAAAATAAATAACATAACTAATATATAACTAAAATTATATAACTAAAATTATAAAAAGTAAATAACATAACTATATAACTATATAACTAAAATTATATAACTAAAATTATAAAAAGTAAATAACATAACTATATAACTAAAATATAAAAAGTAAATAACATAACTATATAACTAAAATTATATAACTAAAATTATAAAAAGTAAATAACATAACTATATAACTAAAATATAAAAATGTAAATAACATAACTATATAACTAAAATTATATAACTAAAATTATATAATAAATATATAACTAAAATTATATAACTAAAATTATAAAAAGTAAATAACATAACTATATAACTAAAATTATATAACTAAAATTATATAATAAAATTATATAACTAAAATTATAAAAAGTAAATAACATAACTATATAACTAAAATATATAACTAAAATTATATAAAAATATATAACTAAAATTATATAACTAAAATTATAAAAAGTAAATAACATAACTATATAACTAAAATTATATAACTAAAATTATATAATAAAATTATATAACTAAAATTATAAAAAGTAAATAACATAACTATATAACTATATAACTAAAATTATATAACTAAAATTATAAAAAGTAAATAACATAACTATATAACTAACTAAAATATGTATAATAAATATATATAACTAAAATTATAAAAAGTAAATAACATAACTATATAACTAAAATTATATAACTAAAATTATAAAAAGTAAATATAATAAAATGTAAATAACATAACTATATAACTAAAATTATATAACTAAAATTATAAAAAGTAAATAACATAACTATATAACTAAAATTATATAACTAAAATTATAAAAAGTAAATAACATAACTATATATGTAAAATTATATAACTAAAATTATAAAAAGTAAATAACATAACTATATAACTAACTAAAATATGTATAACTAAATATATATAACTAAAATTATAAAAAGTAAATAACAAAATTATATAACTAAAATTATAAAAAGTAAATAACATAACTATATAACTAAAATTATATAACTAAAATTATAAAAAGTAAATAACATAACTATATAACTAAAATTATATAACTAAAATTATAAAAAGTAAATAACATAACTATATATGTAACTAAAATATTATAATAAATATATATAACTAAAATTATAAAAAGTAAATAACAAAATTATATAACTAAAATTATAAAAAGTAAATAACATAACTATATAACTAAAATTATATAACTAAAATTATAAAAAGTAAATAACATAACTATATATGTATATAACTAAAATTATATAACTAAAATTATAAAAAGTAAATAACATAACTATATAACTAACTAAAATATGTATAATAAATATATATAACTAAAATTATAAAAAGTAAATAACATAACTATATAACTAAAATTATATAACTAAAATTATATAACTAAAATTATATAACTAAAATTATAAAATGTAAATAACATAACTATATAACTAAAATTATATAACTAAAATTATAAAAAGTAAATAACATAACTATATAACTAAAATTATATAACTAAAATTATAAAAAGTAAATAACATAACTATATATGTATATAACTAAAATTATATAACTAAAATTATAAAAAGTAAATAACATAACTATATAACTAAAATATAAAAAGTAAATAACATAACTATATAACTAAAATTATATAACTAAAATTATAAAAAGTAAATAACATAACTATATATGTAACACCCGTCATTTTAAAACTTGGATTTTCAAAAACTTCGCCAAACGGCGTTTAAACGTAGCGGAAATGGATCACTTAAAAACTGTCCCATCCGTAACAGATGGTACCTTTCATAAAATGGTGTTACTAAATCGTATCGTCACAACAATAAAAGATAAATCCAAGTCATGGCACCAACATAAATGCCATACATTAATACAAAGTCTTAAAAACATAATAAGGTAGCCAAACAACGGCTAAAGGTGAAGTTTAAGCATCGGGAAACTAAAGCTAATCTTCCTTTATTCTTCTACCCATCTCACGAGCTAAATCTCTCTCTAGCTCAAACCTGCTTATCCTGAAGGACACAACATTTTCATAAAAGCAAGTGTTAGCTAATAAATTAGCTAAGTAAGATACACACATTTATAAAACGTTCTTCATTTTACTTTCATAAAGCTTCATCATATTATACTTAACAAAACGTGATCACATTACATATTATCCACAAACATCGAAAGATCATCCCATCCTTACCTTTTTCCCACATCCCATCACATTTCGTATCATATTAACATATTCTTGCAACGCAAACGTATCATCATATCATATCAACATATACTTACAACTTAATCAACATCTCATATTTTGGCATAACACACATAAACATATCCCACATATACATATTAGCACATGTAGAGTATACACTCCTAATTGTGCCTATCAACGATCATAACACACATATCAACATATTTCAACTTAATCAACTTTAAGCATTCCGTTATGCTTTTAACATTGGTGGTTAGTCACTCCACCCGGAAATACTAGATCAACATAACTATGCCGCAAGGAGCCACTCAAGCGACCACGTACGCACTAGCTTTTCAACTAGCACGGGTTAAGCTTAACACAACTTATGCTCGAGACTTCTTATCTTTATTAGCTTAGGCTACACTTTCACCTAAACTAATCACTTATCAACATCTTTACTTTACTTTTTACGCACTAACACTAAGGCTAGAATGATTTCCCACATTTCACACTTTACTTTAACTTTAGCTATTTTCATTACCTAATTAATGTCACTCTACTTCAACGTTTAATCTCACTAACATGCACAACCCATAACATTACTTACGTGTATCTAGTGAACTAGACATATCATACTTAAGTGTCACAAACAAGTCATTACATATCAACAGTAAGGCATAACAACGACCTTATCAACAACACATACCTTAAACATATCATACTTAAGTGTCACAAACAAGTCATTACATATCAACAGTAAGGCATAACAACGACCTTATCAACAACACATACCTTAAACATATCATACTTAAGTGTCACAAACAAGTCATTACATATCAACAGTAAGGCATAACAACGACCTTATCAACAACACATACCTTAAACATATCATAGCAACGTCATTATAAGCATCATACTTCATATGCACATATATACTTCTACTTTAAACATCATCATATCAACATAAGTCATTTCAACATACATATATTCCCATATAACTTCCCGCATAACCCGGAAAACCCCACACATATAAGATAATCCGATTAAGAGGTTAATTATAGAAAAACCGCATTTTTTTGTTCCTCCAACGTGAGAAAAGTCATGTATCTTACCTCAATGGAGTACTCAACAATCACAATCGAGTTTACCGTGCTTGACAAGTGTTCCCGACAACCTATGGTACAAGAAGGATGGAAATATAAGTCAACTACACACTTAAACGCGCTTAAAACCCTTCTGCCGGCTGATATCGCCGAGCCCATGGGTGGTCTCGTCGATATCAAGCTCCAGAATGCACCAAAAGTGAGACCTGACCACGATCTCATCGAGCCCACTAGTGGTCTCGTCGATATCAACTTCCAGACTCGCACCCTTCACTTGCAGGCGACTTTTCAACCTCAAGACGACCAAATGAGTCAAAACTTAGTTCTTAAGAAATGTATGGAATTTAAAGACCTTTCAAGAAATATAATTTTTGACTCTTGAAGTTCTCTAATGAATGATTTATGACGTTTACAAGATAGGCCTGCAGAAATCGTCCGAAATTCGACCACTTTTGGAAATCGACACTTTTCGCCTATCTATGGGCAAAATCACCAGAAACTTTATTTATATCGATTTTAGAGGACACGTAGACCTTTTCAAAAATATAATATTTGTATCCTAACTCTTTGAATTGAAAGAGATATGATTGTTTCAATATTACTAAATTTTCAGATCTAGTAAACACTTAGTTTTGCAAGCAATTTCGACCATCACAAACCTACCATGACCTCTACAGTTCATATGCACCAAAATACGACTCAAGTAACATTATGAAATCATCAATAGGTTCATGGATCCATTACACACATCATACAATTTATTTGACCCTCGTAATGACCTAAAATTGATTACAAACGCAATTGAATCCAACCCAAACCCTAAGACCAGAAATCAATGGGTTGAAAGGACTCGTAAAACATGAAATCATGAAAGGAATACATGCACTACCTGTAGGGTTGATTAATGGATCGAAAAGCAAGCGAAATCCCTTCCGAAAACCCCCGAAATCGACTAGAACTTGAGGAATTGACCTAGGGTTTTGTGTGTAAGAGTTTTCTAGGGTTTAGATCTGATTAGAAGGTGTTTTGGTCGACCTCCATGCCCTATATATACTGGAACAACTTTTAAAACTTTACATCTAGGCCCTCGCACTTCCTTACAACTCGTTTCGTCACTTAACGGCTCGTTTAACGCCTACAGGAACACTTATCGACTCTTATATCTTATCGAGAACACTAATTGACTTTATTAATCATTATCAACTTTAATTTTATTACTTTAAATCACTTTAACACATATCTCACGTAAATCATTTAAATCACACAATTACATATAAAACACATATTAACTAACGGTCACTAACGACAAGTTAACGGTCAACGTAAAAAAGTTTTGGGATGTTACAATATAACTAAAATTACCAAAAGTAAAATAAATAAATAGGCTTCATAAATTATAAAAAGTAAATAACATAACTATATAACTAAAATTATAAAAAGTAAATAACATAACTATATAACTAAAATTATAAAAAGTAAATAACATAACTATATAACTAAAATTATAAAAAGTAAATAACATAACTATATAACTAAAATTATAAAAAGTAAATAACATAACTATATAACTAAAATTATAAAAAGTAAATAACATAACTATATAACTAAAATTATAAAAAGTAAATAACATAACTATATAACTAAAATTATAAAAAGTAAATAACATAACTATATAACTAAAATTATAAAAAGTAAATAACATAACTATATAACTAAAATTATAAAAAGTAAATAACATAACTATATAACTAAAATTATAAAAAGTAAATAACATAACTATATAACTAAAATTATAAAAAGTAAATAACATAACTATATAACTAAAATTATAAAAAGTAAATAACATAACTATATAACTAAAATTATAAAAAGTAAATAACATAACTATATAACTAAAATTATAAAAAGTAAATAACATAACTATATAACTAAAATTATAAAAAGTAAATAACATAACTATATAACTAAAATTATAAAAAGTAAATAACATAACTATATAACTAAAATTATAAAAAGTAAATAACATAACTATATAACTAAAATTATAAAAAGTAAATAACATAACTATATAACTAAAATTATAAAAAGTAAATAACATAACTATATAACTAAAATTATAAAAAGTAAATAACATAACTATATAACTAAAATTATAAAAAGTAAATAACATAACTATATAACTAAAATTATAAAAAGTAATAACATAACTATATAACTAAAATTATAAAAAGTAAATAACATAACTATATAACTAAAATTATAAAAAGTAAATAACATAACTATATAACTAAAATTATAAAAAGTAAATAACATAACTATATAACTAAAATTATAAAAAGTAAATAACATAACTATATAACTAAAATTATAAAAAGTAAATAACATAACTATATAACTAAAATTATAAAAAGTAAATAACATAACTATATAACTAAAATTATAAAAAGTAAATAACATAACTATATAACTAAAATTATAAAAAGTAAATAACATAACTATATAACTAAAATTATAAAAAGTAAATAACATAACTATATAACTAAAATTATAAAAATACTAAACATCTATACTATTATAATAATTATCAACCCCATATTTTTAGAAAGTGTTAGAAAATGGTTAGATGCAAAAGTACTAAATTACCCTTACTAAATACTCATTATGGAAAAAGTTTTTATAAATTACCAAATTTGCCCTTAATGAATTAATTTACACTTAAACATTTATTTTAATAATTAATACTTCAAGCTCTTATCTTCTAAAATATTCCATTATCACCTTTACATCAACCTACACCACTTGACACCGTCACTACCAATAATACCGTCACCGACGCCACTAGACCGTCGTTCCCATCACCACCGCCGCATTGCGCGGGTACCATGCTAGTAATATATAGTAAAAATGCATCTGCCCACTTTTCTCGTTTCCTTATCCCACTAACTCATTATTTCTCTTTCTTTTCTTACTTTTTCTTTGACCAAATCTGATCTTCCTTACACAACAACAACAACATATCTCATCTTCAATCAAATCTCAAAATCTATGCATACTAATTTATATCTATATATCTAAGATAAGATAAGAAGATATTCTTTGAGTAAATATCTCCACCACTGAAACCAGATTCCGGTGGATCCGCTAGTTGACGGAGATATCGCCACCGCCGTGGTTCCGATTGGAAACAACGACAATCACCTTCTTCTACACCACCAGATTGCTCTTCTTTCTTCTTTTTTTTTCTTTATAGATCTAGTGCTTATTTCTTCTTCATCTTTATATTTCTTCTTCATCTTTATATTTCTATAGATCTAGGGTTTATACTTTTATGAATCTGGAAATGTTTTGAACAGATGCTTTTCAGCGTTTGTATAGATTCTGGTTTTGGTATATATGTTTTTGTATATGGATCGGTTTTGGATATATCATATATGTGTTTATGTATACATTTCTAGATATAGCAATTTAATATAGATATAGAGACATTATATGTATATGAATATGAATGTGTTTACATCCCCAGAAAGAGAGAAAAAAGTTTAACAGGTTTTTTAACATGTCTTAACAGGTGCACCTGTTAATTTTCGTGTCGTGTTCGTGTTTGAAAAAAATGACACGACAGGTCGTGTTCGTGTTTGACCTTAATAGGTTCGTGTCTTAACAGGTCGTGTCGAACCTGTTATGCCAGCCTTAATATTATTAATAAGTATGACATAATAAACACGTAAATAAAAAAAGTTTTAGATTGATAACTTTACAAAAGTTGGCCAGTGACTCTCGTAAAACCCTTGCCGACATCTCGAAATTTTCGTCAAATGAGTCGACGCTACTGCCGTATGCTAGTTGGCGAAGCGCGGCAGTACACTTTTGTATCGCGGTGAAACCTAACTTCCCACGACAATCATATCTTTGTTGGAAATACGTATACTCCTCTTCCAAATCTCTTGTTATTTGCAAAAATAAACGTTTACTCATACGATAGCGCCTCCTAAACTCCCTCGGGGATATACCGGGTTGTCAACAAAGTAAAAACGCATCAACCATTCGTTTGCCTCACGCCGTCTACGATCTAGGACCACCCTTCGCCTAAAACCCGGAACACGCGGCAGTGGTGCGCCCCCTCCTCTTCTTCTTCTTCCCTTGCGGCTTCTAACATTGTGTTAATGGTCAAAACGATCGTACTCTCGATAGCCTCGTCTAGATCGGTCGAACCACCACTTGAATCGGAACTAGAAGATGAAAAATCATCGATGTCTTCCATAATATAAAAAAATGTAGTATATGTTTTGTATATAGATGTGAAAGATATGTTGTGTGTTTTGATTTTGTTTTAGTTGAATGTTAAAATGAATTGTTTGATGTGTATATATAGAAAGAAGAAAAGAAAAAGAAAAAAAATAAATTAAAAACTAAAAAAAAAAATAAAAAAAAAAAAAAAAAAAAAAAAAAAAATAAAAAAAAAAAAAAAAAAAAAAAAAAAAAAAAAAAAAAAAAAAAAAAAAAAAAAAAAAAAAAAAAAAAAAAAAAAAAAAAAAAAAAAAAAAAAAAAAAAAAAAAAAAAAAAAAAAAAAAAAAAAAAAAAAAAAAAAAAAAAAAAAAAAAAAAAAAAAAAAAAAAAAAAAAAAAAAAAAAAAAAAAAAAAAAAAAAAAAAAAAAAAAAAAAAAAAAAAAAAAAAAAAAAAAAAAAAAAAAAAAAAAAAAAAAAAAAAAAAAAAAAAAAAAAAAAAAAAAAAAAAAAAAAAAAAAAAAAAAAAAAAAAAAAAAAAAAAAAAAAAAAAAAAAAAAAAAAAAAAAAAAAAAAAAAAAAAAAAAAAAAAAAAAAAAAAAAAAAAAAAAAAAAAAAAAAAAAAAAAAAAAAAAAAAAAAAAAAAAAAAAAAAAAAAAAAAAAAAAAAAAAAAAAAAAAAAAAAAAAAAAAAAAAAAAAAAAAAAAAAAAAAAAAAAAAAAAAAAAAAAAAAAAAAAAAAAAAAAAAAAAAAAAAAAAAAAAAAAAAAAAAAAAAAAAAAAAAAAAAAAAAAAAAAAAAAAAAAAAAAAAAAAAAAAAAAAAAAAAAAAAAAAAAAAAAAAAAAAAAAAAAAAAAAAAAAAAAAAAAAAAAAAAAAAAAAAAAAAAAAAAAAAAAAAAAAAAAAAAAAAAAAAAAAAAAAAAAAAAAAAAAAAAAAAAAAAAAAAAAAAAAAAAAAAAAAAAAAAAAAAAAAAAAAAAAAAAAAAAAAAAAAAAAAAAAAAAAAAAAAAAAAAAAAAAAAAAAAAAAAAAAAAAAAAAAAAAAAAAAAAAAAAAAAAAAAAAAAAAAAAAAAAAAAAAAAAAAAAAAAAAAAAAAAAAAAAAAAAAAAAAAAAAAAAAAAAAAAAAAAAAAAAAAAAAAAAAAAAAAAAAAAAAAAAAAAAAAAAAAAAAAAAAAAAAAAAAAAAAAAAAAAAAAAAAAAAAAAAAAAAAAAAAAAAAAAAAAAAAAAAAAAAAAAAAAAAAAAAAAAAAAAAAAAAAAAAAAAAAAAAAAAAAAAAAAAAAAAAAAAAAAAAAAAAAAAAAAAAAAAAAAAAAAAAAAAAAAAAAAAAAAAAAAAAAAAAAAAAAAAAAAAAAAAAAAAAAAAAAAAAAAAAAAAAAAAAAAAAAAAAAAAAAAAAAAAAAAAAAAAAAAAAAAAAAAAAAAAAAAAAAAAAAAAAAAAAAAAAAAAAAAAAAAAAAAAAAAAAAAAAAAAAAAAAAAAAAAAAAAAAAAAAAAAAAAAAAAAAAAAAAAAAAAAAAAAAAAAAAAAAAAAAAAAAAAAAAAAAAAAAAAAAAAAAAAAAAAAAAAAAAAAAAAAAAAAAAAAAAAAAAAAAAAAAAAAAAAAAAAAAAAAAAAAAAAAAAAAAAAAAAAAAAAAAAAAAAAAAAAAAAAAAAAAAAAAAAAAAAAAAAAAAAAAAAAAAAAAAAAAAAAAAAAAAAAAAAAAAAAAAAAAAAAAAAAAAAAAAAAAAAAAAAAAAAAAAAAAAAAAAAAAAAAAAAAAAAAAAAAAAAAAAAAAAAAAAAAAAAAAAAAAAAAAAAAAAAAAAAAAAAAAAAAAAAAAAAAAAAAAAAAAAAAAAAAAAAAAAAAAAAAAAAAAAAAAAAAAAAAAAAAAAAAAAAAAAAAAAAAAAAAAAAAAAAAAAAAAAAAAAAAAAAAAAAAAAAAAAAAAAAAAAAAAAAAAAAAAAAAAAAAAAAAAAAAAAAAAAAAAAAAAAAAAAAAAAAAAAAAAAAAAAAAAAAAAAAAAAAAAAAAAAAAAAAAAAAAAAAAAAAAAAAAAAAAAAAAAAAAAAAAAAAAAAAAAAAAAAAAAAAAAAAAAAAAAAAAAAAAAAAAAAAAAAAAAAAAAAAAAAAAAAAAAAAAAAAAAAAAAAAAAAAAAAAAAAAAAAAAAAAAAAAAAAAAAAAAAAAAAAAAAAAAAAAAAAAAAAAAAAAAAAAAAAAAAAAAAAAAAAAAAAAAAAAAAAAAAAAAAAAAAAAAAAAAAAAAAAAAAAAAAAAAAAAAAAAAAAAAAAAAAAAAAAAAAAAAAAAAAAAAAAAAAAAAAAAAAAAAAAAAAAAAAAAAAAAAAAAAAAAAAAAAAAAAAAAAAAAAAAAAAAAAAAAAAAAAAAAAAAAAAAAAAAAAAAAAAAAAAAAAAAAAAAAAAAAAAAAAAAAAAAAAAAAAAAAAAAAAAAAAAAAAAAAAAAAAAAAAAAAAAAAAAAAAAAAAAAAAAAAAAAAAAAAAAAAAAAAAAAAAAAAAAAAAAAAAAAAAAAAAAAAAAAAAAAAAAAAAAAAAAAAAAAAAAAAAAAAAAAAAAAAAAAAAAAAAAAAAAAAAAAAAAAAAAAAAAAAAAAAAAAAAAAAAAAAAAAAAAAAAAAAAAAAAAAAAAAAAAAAAAAAAAAAAAAAAAAAAAAAAAAAAAAAAAAAAAAAAAAAAAAAAAAAAAAAAAAAAAAAAAAAAAAAAAAAAAAAAAAAAAAAAAAAAAAAAAAAAAAAAAAAAAAAAAAAAAAAAAAAAAAAAAAAAAAAAAAAAAAAAAAAAAAAAAGAGTTGGTGCGACGCACAAGGTGGGAGGTGCGGCGCACCACTGGCCAGTTTGGTTTTTGGTACACCCCGATATGCGACGCACCAAAGGGCTGGTGCGGCGCACCTGTCTTTAATCTAAACTCCCTGGAGGATTTGTGCGACGCACCAAAGGGTAGGTGCGGCGCACCCCTTTATTGATAAAATTCCCTGGAAGATTGGTGCGACGCACCACATGGGAAGTGCGGCGCACCATATGCCCAGATTTCACAAAATGTGTCGCTTAGCTTACATTTCGATCTTATACTTGTTCTAGGTTATTGGAGACACCTAGTCATCGTTGTATTGTGCATGTAGCTTGTTGTTAAACCGTATCGAGGTAAGATACACTACTTTTGTCACGCTGAGGGTTCAACAAGCAAAGGTTTCATACTTATAACTTCCTTAACGGTAACTTATGATATATGTGGGTATCTCGGGTTACACGGGAGGCATTATGGGATATGTAGTTGACCATGAGACCTGAAATGCAGACCCTATCGTAGTGAAATGAAGTATTGCTTAATGTAGTATATTGTTATGCAGTTTATGTAGTATTACGAAGTAGCTTGTGATGTTTTGAGATGTAGTGTATGTTGTTGATTGTTGATATGTGCATGATTGTATGGCTTGCTCAACTAGTACACTAGACTCGTTAAGTTGCCATGACACGTGCACGTTTAAGGGCCCAAAACGTAAAAGCAGTAAACGTAGTAAATGTTTAGGTAATGCAGTCACCTAAACTAAATAATGCAGGATCGAGCTCGTTAAACTTGATGCAGGAAAGTGTTAAGCTTAACCCGTACTTGCCCTAGCCCGGCTAAGTGCGTTGACGTAGTTGTTGCTTGGGTGGCTCCTTGCAACATGGTCTTTATAATGCAGGGCGAGTAATACGAGGGATTGACCAACCTCCATATACGGATTACTCTTGGATTGGCTTGCCTTTCCTTAACGACGCTTGATGTACAACCGTGTGGGGTTTGTCATCTAGTCGGGTGTAACTTATGTTACACATTAACGCAGTTAATAACGTAGTAAAGCAGTTAAAACGTAGTAAAGCAGTCAATGTAGAAAGCAGTTATGTGGTTAAACGTGTGTAATGAAGTAATGCAGGATAGGCACATTTAGGGTGATTCATCCTAATTGATATGAAGTTGTTATGCAGTTTTGTGTGTTGTGCACTGTGCCTAATGAGCTTGTCTAATAATGAAGATTGTTTTAATTGGACAAATGCTTTTAAATTAAGTGTTATCTTACTTAGCTATTCTATAGCTAACACTTGTTTCTTTAATGTGGTTGTTCCCTCAGGTTTAGCTTGATGGACTAGTGACGCAGGACTTATGAGCTTGGGTAGATGCGATGAAGGAGCCTTAGCTACCCATAGTTGCTTTTATGGAGACTTTAGATTACATTTCATTTTGATGTCGAATTTATGTAATAATGTGTGAACGGTTGTTTAATGTTGGGCAACCATTGGGTTTTCATTTGAACTAATGTTTGATATGGCATGTAACACCAACTAAACGCAGAAACCGAAATGTTTTTATTGGTTTTGACTTTTACGGTCTTTACTTCCGCAATTTAACACCGTTAGGTGAAAGATTTTTGAAAACCCATATTTTTAAACGTCGGGTGTTACATGGTCAAAGGGTGATATAGGCGATCAATTCCTATTGCCATTTTCATTTTTTTGGCCATATCGCCTGCCGGGGGCAGTGTAGCCGGCGATGGGGGAGGCGATAAAGGGGGGGAATCGCCCCACTCGTCTAACACTAAAAGAAATGATAGAAAAACTTTTTAAATTTTAATTATTGAGTTTTTTTTTATAAAAGAAAAGATAGGAAATGATAGGAAAACTTAGGGGTTTTAAGTCCCAAAGTTTTCTTGCCAATTTTGGCATGATTGTGATGGAAAAGAAAGGATAAATGTATGAAATTACCACTCCACCCTTCAAGTTACATCTAATACTCATTTTATAAAGGCTATATGTGTAAAACTATATCTTTTGTTTTTCCTTTCCTTTCATTTAAATTCAAGAACTTAATCAATTATTTCTTTTCTTATCATTTCTTTTATTTTTTTGTTAGAAGTTGAGAATGCATTGGATGTATATAGTTCATTTTCTTGTCTTCCTCTGTCTAATCTTATCATTTCTAGTATAAACTCGAGAATAGCGTAAGAAAAACCCATATTGAGTAGCATATCAAAAGGAGGTGAGTTTGAAGTTATGGAACCCCTCAGTCATTATACATCACTACGTCACAAGTTCAGAACAACCAAAGAATCTGAAGAGAGAGAGAGATAAAAAATGGAGGGGAAAACCCCCAAATCATCTACTACTATTACTACTACTACTCGTTATTCTCCTTGTTCATCGAAAATTATCAGAGAAGACGGCGAACTCTCTGCTTCCGAAAACGACGTAATCTTTTTCATCGGGGTGAATTCTAAGGTTCCTTATTCCGGTTGTAAAGCGGAAGAAGATGAGCACCGTCTTTAGGCATTTCAGTTCTCAGGATCTTACGAAGAAAGGCTAAAGATCGTACTGAACACAACCCTATGATATGAGTTCAGGCGAGCCAGGAAAGCACCCTGAACTCATAGGGTGAAGGCGAGGAAGCTTGAAAAAGGGGCTCCTAAACAAGAGTTTTGCACCCAACCTACTTTAACAACCTAAAGGCTTGGTCCCGTCCCGTTTGGAGAATGACCCCTTATGGCACGGCTTAGTCAGTTATTCTCGCAGTTCAGATAAGATTCGGACCGCCACTTCTCTGAAAACATGGTTCTTCGTCCGTCCACGAGGCTGTAAAAAGAGAGAAAGGGGCGGCTATCTAGCGGGAGTCGTTTCGGTTGTATGCCACGAGGTCCCTATGGACAAGTTAGGAACAACCGTAAATCAGTACTGAGATAGACGTCTTTCTCTTCACGTAGTTACAGGCCTTTCTCAGCGAAGATCTCCTACAGCCTTATCCTCAAGAGTTTAGTTCAGTCTGTCGCGAGAGGTAATTAAAGTTTGATTTCCTTCGTCAAACCCTTCCAAGCCAAGCAGCTGCTATTTGAACAACGGATATGGAGACAGCGGATGATTGGAACAAAAGCCATTCTTTCACAACCGATTCAGTAATAGCACCAGCGGCGAGTCAAGCAGGTTTTTCTTTTATTTCACAACTCATTTTTATTTATTTAAAAAAAAAAATTCTTTTTCGGATGATAAAACGGTCGCGTTTGGTTCGCAGATTCTGATGGAATCTGATGGAATTGGAATTGAATTCCATTCCTTAGTGCGTTTGGTTGTTCAATGATGAAGGAATATCATTCCGTTGGAATGTAAACATTCCCTCATTTGATGGAATCTCCATTCCATGGGATGGGGGAAGGAATCCCATTCCTTCCGTCACTTAAATCTTCAAAAATGAAAAACATTCCGTCAAATTCCATTCCATCAGATTCCAATTCCTTTAACAGATTCCATTCCTTAGTGCGTTTGGTTGTTCAATGATGAAGGAATATCATTCCGTTGGAATGTAAACATTCCCTCATTTGATGGAATCTCCATTCCATGGGGATGGGGGAAGGAATCCCATTCCTTCCGTCACTTAAATCTTCAAAAATGAAAAACATTCCGTCAAATTCCATTCCATCAGAATTCCATTCCTTAGTGCGTTTGGTTGTTCAATGATGAAGGAATATCATTCCGTTGGAATGTAAACATTCCCTCATTTGATGGAATCTCCATTCCATGGGATGGGGGAAGGAATCCCATTCCTTCCGTCACTTAAATCTTCAAAAATGAAAAACATTCCGTCAAATTCCATTCCATCAGATTCCATTCCTTAGTGCGTTTGGTTGTTCAATGATGAAGGAATATCATTCCGTTGGAATGTAAACATTCCCTCATTTGATGGAATCTCCATTCCATGGGGATGGGGGAAGGAATCCCATTCCTTCCGTCACTTAAATCTTCAAAAATGAAAAACATTCCGTCAAATTCCATTCCATCAGATTCCAATTCCTTTAACAGATTTCATTCCTTCCAAAAACATTCTGTGAACCAAACGCGTAGGGGTATTAATAAGGGGTAGCCGGTAAGGGTGACTAGTTTAGAATAATACGAGTAGTATATACAGGTTATTTGAGATGTATAACAAGGTATTCTAGATTAATATATGATTTGGCCCAATTTGTGGTATATCAAGGTGTATATGGAATTATGGATATGACATATTTGCGGTAATCTCCGGTCGTTGTTACTGAAGTTATGAATTTGTTGTAAGGATTTTGTAGGCTTGTGAAGCTCAACTGAGTGGTAATATAGAGTTCCAAATAAAACAACAAATGAAAGTAGTAAGTTTGAGCCGTGTAATTGTATATCATATTCTTATGATTCTGATTGAAATGGTAGGTAGTTGAAACTCATCTATTGAGGTTTTTGTTTGGATATGATGTATTTATGGTAATCTTCAGTTAGTGCTTATTAGGAAAGCAATTTGTTTCAAAGGATTTTTGAAGCATAACTGAGCAGTTGGGGACCTATAGTTTATATGAGCTCTTTTAGTAAAATTACTAAATTGTTTTATCCATGCAGGGAAATGCATCCGCTAATCTTGGTGTTGTTTTGGCCTTTCTGTGACCATTTTGTTAGTTGATTCACGCGGGTTTTTCGTGTCATACTATTGTTGGTTTTTCATTTTTTCTTAACATTATGGGGTGCTTGTCCTTATAGGCTGAGATGCAATTAATGTATCTTGAATTCTTCATACTATTAGTTTTACTTATCGTGCTTGTAGGAAACTTTGGTGCTAGGCGAACTTGCATTTTTCTGTCAATTATAAGTAAATTAAACTGGAATCCTTTGGATATATGAATTCTTTGCCAGGAGTTAGCGGGACCTCGGCTCCGTAATAGCAGAATTCTTCCAGAAGCTCCATCAAACAAGGATGTTAAGGCTGCTGAGACAGGTATACCTTCTAGCCATGTAACTTTGTTTTAACATATCTGGCTCCAGTCAGACCATGTCTGTACATAGAAACACTATATCAGCCTATTGTTACGCTTCTATTTTGTTATTTGTTTATTATGCAATTTACTGTTAAATTCCATAATGAGTGCCCTTGTACACTTTTGCTAAATTTGTTTTAGTATCTTTCGCTCTACTATATCTGAACATGTATTTATGATCTATACACTAATACACATATTTTTCAAATATGTATCCGGTTTCAACTTTCAATCAAACCATGTTTGTACTTACTACAATATTTCACATCATATTATTACCCTGCCATTTGTAAATTTATTATATGTCATTTGCTCATTCAATTCCATAAGGAGTAGTGCAATCATCTGCTCCATAAAGCTATCTAAGCAAGCCTGATATAATGTTTGCATATCTTTCACCTTGCATGGTTACTGGGAAGTTCCATGCTCATTGAAAAAGCTATGCATATAGTGCTTGATGTCATTCTGAAATGATGGTTTGATGTTTCTTGCATACTTGATAGGGACATCTGCTCTGACTAACAATTCTACACGCATTTCTGCGAACTCAAAAACTTCAGTGCAATTGAACAATCGTAAAGGTACAGAGAAGAATCGAGTGCCTTTTGTGATTAGTTTCTCGGATGATGACAGTGGCAGTGACTCCGAAGAATATGTCCGAGGAAACACAATAGAGTCTGATGAGATGACAAGAGGAGTCACGGACAGCAGAAAATCCTCCACTTCAATGGGGAACTCACAAATGTGGCAACAAGCTGCCAAAACTAACAATCAAATACCCAAAAAGCGATCTATGACTCGTATATTTGCCCCATCAACCAACAGAGTTAATGCAACCTTATCGAATAATGGTGGAAGCTCCTCTGTTGGAGTGAAAACTCATCTTAGAAAATCTAATCCGCCTAGCAAGAATAAACTTGGGCCAAGCGTTTATGTGAACAGCAATAAGGTCCAAGATCTAAGACAATTGATCACAATCCGTGAAAATGAGTTGAAAAGTAGAACTGACAAACCTGATAAGGAGGCAGTTTCAAGTTCGTTAAAGAACAGTACAAATATGAATGCTACGAGCGTTGCTGTTAGGATAAGAGATTCTGCTGAACGTATATTTACTGAACCAAAGGAACCTGAGCATAAACGTCTCAAACTTAGCGAGCCTTCTACAAATGCCCTGTCTCCTGCTGGTCAACATGACAGGACTTTTCTAGAGTCTACAGGAGCCAGAATTCCTGCACTGAATATTGATAGCCTGAAGGGTAGATATGATGGTAGTTATTGTGACCAAGAAATTATAGGTGGGATGCGGCAGTCCAATTCATTGCAGCTGACGAAGGAAGTGAAAAATAATAATACTTCTTCAACGAATCCACCATCAGGTTGGAAAGAAAGCTATGCAGTATTTTTTTTCTTAATTTCTTCTTATTATCACCAAAAGAAGAATAATTTGAGGTATCTGTTGGCCGTGTAGGTGCGAACATAATCAGGAATAACAGTTTGCATAACAAGAATCTGGAGGGGTATTCTGCACAATTAACTGCTATAACTTCTCCACCTAGACAGGTACAGAGAATTTGTTGTGAGTGTTAAAAGAATGTTTCTTCAGACAGCATACCCTGTTATAACTGATGTGAATCTGTTTACATTCCACCATTCATCTGATGCACAGGAGCATAATTATGTAAAAGAAAGCATTCACATAAGTTGAAACTTCGAAGTATTAATTATTTGGTGAAACAAAACAGAGTTAAAATCGTTGATGTTTGTTTCAAATAAGGTATAGGGTTGAAACTTCTAAGTATTAATTTATTTGGTGAAATAAATACTTGAGATTAAAAGTAATGAGTGTTGAAATATGGATGGTCGAGATAAAAAGTTATTTAGTGTTTGAAAGATGAGTGGTTGTCATTGATTAAATAATGAATATTATAAAAAGTTCTGGATTGTAGGAGGTTAATATCTATATACTAGATTTAGTCCCGTGTAACAATAACTTTTAAAATAAAATAAATTTATTAAATAAATGCAAATATAAAAACCTTATATATTCAGTTTTAAAAATAACAAAAAAAAAAAAACTGGTAATTTGATATTTACAAAAAACGAATTTTTTGAATATCTTTAATATATTGATAATATAGCTTTAAGTTTTTTGATGGATTGGATTACCATCATCAATTAAAACATAGATAAGTTTTAGAATATTTTTTTTATTGGAGATATGTTTTAATAATTATTTATTAATAATCATGAAAAGCTAAAAAGTGTTAATTATATCTATATTAAGTATTTTATAAGATTTATTTTTTTATGAAAAACTAAAAAGTGTAAATTAGTGATGGAAAACAAAAAAGTATAAATTAATGAGACTTTTACCAAAACTGTTAATATAATTAATAATTAAAGTTTTTTGTGGGCTTATATTTTATAATTGATAACTATAATAGGAAAAGTCAAAAGTAAAAACAAAAGTCAATTTGAAGAAATTGAGAGTTGTGATTGGTCGATAAGGAATTAGAACAAATGTATTTTAGTATATAACTGTATTTTAGTATATAAGAAGATGGATTGATTGCCTGCTATATATATATGTATATGTGTGTATATATATATATAGGAAAAGACTCATGTGAGAACCATTTGAATTGGAAGAACCATCAGAAATTCTAAATTATAACTTGATGTTCATATGTGAACAAATTCGTGCACATATGAACAAATGAAGTTATACCTAATATTACCTATGTTCATATATATACTTATTAGATCTTACTTTTCAGGTAAGTGCGATTTGCAATTCTTTGCGTATTTTTCTCATCATATGTCATCATATCATACCAAAATTTAAATTTATTTGTAAGCTGACATCTTATGTAATCTGTTCCATTGTATTGAAAGTTTTAGCATTTATGTCAAGATTAGTCCCTTCCTGATTGACTTGATGATTACATATCGTATTGTTTGTGTTCAAGAGTTCAAGTGATGTAAAATGGAACCAATAACGTCAATTGTGTTGGTTAGGAAATTTCTCCATCTGTTCTGGTTCTTGTTTGGCAGAAGCTATGAAATTAGTGCACGGGGACATAGAATCAAATTTATTTTCCTCGCATATCTCTCCAGTTTTCTCCTTCACTGGATAGATGTGTGATATCATGTTCTTTGCACTTGCCACCAAATTTGGGAAAAAATCTCTGAGATACTAGATTACTAGCCCTTATCTATTCTTTCGCCTGTGCTATTTTAACGATTTCAGAAATCCTAGCCCTAATTTCCTCCTTTCGCCATCCTTTCCCTGTGCTATTTTTGGGATTTAGATACATAAATTAGGAAACGATCTTTGACATCCGTCGCTCGCTATCCGCTGACTCATTGCTGGTCACATAACAGCATCCCTCACCTTCTTGCTTCTCCCCACCCCTGTATTTTTGTGTTGTTCATTTTTCGATCACGTCTGTTTTACTTCCATATTACCTCTGTTCATCAGATAATCTTTTTGTTCATGGTTGCTGAATTTGTGCAAGTTTTAGATGCATTCATTTCCAGATTATTTACATTGTCGTGGATTACATAGGTTTTCACATTTTCTATATACGTGTGTTTTCAGATATTTTCTTTTCTTCTGAGATTACATGGGTTAACAAAACCCAAACTGCTAATGGTGTTATTTTAATTACAACCCATTTCCACTAAACAGCTAATTCTCAAGTCATCTTTGTGTTTTTTCCCCCCATTAATTAAACAGTTTCTCCTGTCTACTTTCTTTTATCTGCATATCAATTCATTTCCCTGCAATTGTCTCTACCAAACTCACCTTAATAGTAATTCTTAGCGCTCATTTGCCAGTTCTATTATTATTATCAAAGACACACCTGTCAAAAATCTTGTTTGTCTCGTGCTTTAAAGATATGTGATGTTTTCTGATATGTACCAGATGTCTAAGGGTGTTTATGTCGATTTATAATAATTGTCTTGTTATTCTTGGAAGTTACTTGTTCTCCAAGATTGGGTCAAGCCTGTCTACAAATAAGGCTAAGGCTTCAATTTCGGTTTGGTACACAATAATTGGTATCAGAGCTTGTTAAATTAAAATTTTCTAAACCCATGCGCAAAATTCTTTTACCGCTCGCTTGTTAAATTGTCATTTTAAGGGTGACTAGAGAAGCTTAGAGGGTACCCAATGCCCACCACTCATCCCCCTAAGACTAGTCCCTGTCAGCGCCACATCAGCAAAAAAAGCTCCAAGGACTAATCCCCCCAAAATGCACCCAATGGACTAATCCCTCAAAGACTAGTCTTGGACCCACCAATTATTTAATTTTACCCATTTATCTAAACTATAAATGAACTTTACACTTCTAACCCTCTAAACTATAAATAAAATACATTTTAACCCTCTAAACTATAAATAATTTACATTTAACCCTCAAACTATAAATGAACTTTACACTTTAACCCTCTAAACTATAAATAAAATTTACATTTAACCCTCAAACTATAAATGAACTTTACACTTTAACCCTCTAAACTATAAATGAACTTTACATTTAACCCTCTAAACTATAAATAATTTACATTTAACCCTCAAACTATAAATGAACTTTACACTTTAACCCTCTAAACTATAAATAAAATTTACATTTAACCCTCAAACTATAAATGAACTTTACACTTTAACCCTCTAAACTATAAATAAAATTTACATTTAACCCTCAAACTATAAATGAACTTTACACTTTAACCCTCTAAACTATAAATAAAATTTACATTTAACCCTCAAACTATAAATGAACTTTACACTTTAACCCTCTAAACTATAAATGAACTTTACATTTAACCCTCTAAACTATAAATAATTTACATTTAACCCTCAAACTATAAATGAACTTTACACTTTAACCCTCTAAACTATAAATGAACTTTACATTTAACCCTCTAAACTATAAATGAACTTTACACTTTAACCCTCTAAACTATAAATGAACTTTACACTTTAACCCTCTAAACTATAAATGAACTTTACACTTTAACCCTCTAAACTATAAATGAACTTTACACTTTAACCCTCTAAACTATAAATGAACTTTACACTTTAACCCTCTAAACTATAAATGAACTTTACATTTAACCCTCTAAACTATAAATGAACTTTACACTTTAACCCTCTAAACTATAAATAATACATTTTAACCCTCAAACTATAAATGAACTTTACACTTTAACCCTCTAAACTATAAATGAACTTTACATTTAACCCTCTAAACTATAAATGAACTTTACACTTTAACCCTCTAAACTATAAATGAACTTTACACTTTAACCCTCTAAACTATAAATGAACTTTACACTTTAACCCTCTAAACTATAAATGAACTTTACACTTTAACCCTCTAAACTATAAATGAACTTTACACTTTAACCCTCTAAACTATAAATGAACTTTACACTTTAACCCTCTAAACTATAAATGAACTTTACACTTTAACCCTCTAAACTATAAATGAACTTTACACTTTAACCCTCTAAACTATAAATGAACTTTACACTTTAACCCTCTAAACTATAAATAATTTACATTTTAACCCTCAAACTATAAATGAACTTTACACTTTAACCCTCTAAACTATAAATGAACTTTACATTTAACCCTCTAAACTATAAATAATTTACATTTAACCCTCAAACTATAAATGAACTTTACACTTTAACCCTCTAAACTATAAATGAACTTTACATTTAACCCTCTAAACTATAAATGAACTTTACACTTTAACCCTCTAAACTATAAATGAACTTTACACTTTAACCCTCTAAACTATAAATGAACTTTACACTTTAACCCTCTAAACTATAAATGAACTTTACACTTTAACCCTCTAAACTATAAATGAACTTTACACTTTAACCCTCTAAACTATAAATGACTTTACACTTTAACCCATTTATCTAAACTATAAATGAACTTTACACTTTAACCCTCTAAACTATAAATAAAATACATTTAACCCTCAAACTATAAATGAACTTTACACTTTAACCCTCTAAACTATAAATGACCCACTTTACATTTAACCCTCTAAACTATAAATGAACTTTACACTTTAACCCTCTAAACTATAAATGAACTTTACACTTTAACCCTCTAAACTATAAATGAACTTTACACTTTAACCCTCTAAACTATAAATGAACTTTACACTTTAACCCTCTAAACTATAAATGAACTTTACACTTTAACCCTCTAAACTATAAATGAACTTTACACTTTAACCCTCTAAACTATAAATGAACTTTACACTTTAACCCTCTAAACTATAAATGAACTTTACACTTTAACCCTCTAAACTATAAATGAACTTTACATTTAACCCTCTAAACTATAAATGAACTTTACACTTTAACCCTCTAAACTATAAATGAACTTTACACTTCTAACCCTCTAAACTATAAATAAAACTACACTCTAACCCTCGTACATGGTAAACTGATTTTTGGTTTGAGTAAAGTACGCTGAACGCGCTTCCTCCATGACTTGGGCATCGTTCTCACCACTGCATCGATTATCATCATACCCTTTCCAGATTGCATTGAACTTTGACACATTTGTTTTGATCTTTCTCCACTTGCCACTAATCTGATTGTGATTTCTTGGGTTGTTGGGGAATCTTGCATTATACTTCTCTCTGATTTTCCCCCAGAAACAATCAAGCGATTGGTCTTTGCCAACTATTGGATCTTCTGTAGCATCGATCCAACACTCAGTGAGAACTTTCATTTCAAGCTCGCTCCAATTTGACGAGTTTGCAGCAGGTTCTTTTGGTTGTTTGATTTTCTTGGTGCGTTTGGCCATGGTTTTGACCCGGCCCTTCTTTGGTTGTGTTTCAGGAATGGATTGGGGGGTGGGAACAGATTCGGGTGTGGGAGCGGAGTGTTGATCAGGTTGTTGAAAACATGCTGCTGACGATGACCCCCCATGGAAGAAATTAGGGGGTTGTGTAGCGGCAAGTGAAGCATAATAAGCTGCCATGAATTGAGGATAACGGGGGTCATTTGGTTGTGGGATGAACGGTATTTGTGATGGTTGGTTAGTGTACGATTGATTAAAATCGTTCACGGCGTTGTTCCAGAAGTCGTCGGCTTTTTGGTTGTTGAAATTCGACATGATTTGTGCTATGAGATTACTTTGTATATGTTAATAATGAAAGTGTGGTGTGTTCTAGTGCTTATGAAGGTGTATATATAGGCTTTTTCAAAAACTAGCCGTTAAAGGACTAAAAGTGTAAATTTTTTGGACTGCAGGTGGTCAAACAGGCCGTTAGAGGGACCTGTTTTGCCAACTTTTGAAACTTCAAATGTTTTGTCTTTTTCCTTGAAATATAGCCGTTGCATTTAAAAAATAAAAAATAAAAAAAAAAACCATACGAAGCGACTCGTCCCTGCAGGAACGAGCCCCTCGGACGAGTGCCCCGAACGAGCCAGGGACGAGTCCCACCCAACGGTGTGGACTCGTCCGAGGCCCTCGGACGAACCCCCCGAACGAGGGCATTGGGGAGCCTCTTAGGCGCTTAGCCTTCCTAGTCCAACTTAGTTGGCAAAAGATGAACCTGTGCACGGTGTCCTACTGTTTCAAGTTAGCAGTTGTGCTTAAGTTGATTTCGATTGTAGAAGTTCGAGTTCGTACTGCATAAAGGCTGTGCTTAGGCCATGTGTCTTATATTAATGTCGCTGTATTTAATGCTCCATGAATCCTAATTTATCTTTTTAACATAATTTCACTGATAATTAGAACTTATTATGGCACCTTAAATAGTATTTATAGACCAATAAACTACTTGATGTTGATCTGATTTTTACCATCTGTTTTTCAATTGATTGAAGGGATCTTTCGACAATTCATGCATATGGAATCATTTTGGTGCTTCAAGTATGTCGGGAACTGGTGAGATAGATATGAAATCGCTCCTCGAGATAGAGGAATTGCAAGACAAAGAGCTCAATATGGCGCAAGAGCTTAGGCGCAGATGTGAAATTGAAGAAAGAGATGCTTTAAAAGCTTATCGCAAGGCTCAGCGGGCTTTAGCTGAGGCTAATGCTAGATGTACTTATCTTCTCCATAAAAGAGACTCTTTTTCTGCTAATCACCGGTCGCATGTAATGGATAACTCAAGTATGTACGGGTCAACTATGCCACATCAGCATACCGGAGCTAATGTGAATTCCATAACTAACATGACGGAAAATCATCTGCCACATCATCAAATTCAAAATGAATTTCATTTCAATGTCAGGTGTACTGATGATCTACTTGAAGATGGAAAAAAGTTGGTTTCTGAATCATATGGTGAACCTGATAATAGTGAATCAGAACCTCAGGAAGAAGAGAAAACAAATGGTGTATCTTCGCTTCATGAGAATAATAATACTTTAGTTGAGGAAGAACACCCATCTGTATTTGAGCTTAAAGTTGGCGATACTAGTCATTGGGAAGGAATATGTAGCAGAATGACTGAAGAAGTTCATAATGACTTGATGATAGCCCCCAACCGCAATGAGCACTCATTGCTTTTTGAAGCAGCGTTGAGGTCTCGACTGTTTGCAAGGTTAGGAGCTGGATCTTCTAAGAAAAATGATTTGGGTCAGAGCATTGAGCCTACTACTGATGAAATAGACGATGGGGAAATCATGGAAGATTCTGGAAACACACCTTATTCTGAAACCAAGAGGGACCAACTCTATGATTTTGGAGGTACGTATCTTGTTAGATCTAAAATTTCTCCGGACATATTAATGTTAGCATTTTTTATACTTTAAAAACAACTCAGTTGACATAAAATTCAGATATATATCTTGGGTATGTATGTGGTGCACATGTTAATTGATATCTACTTAACCTGCCGGTTCAACAAAGTGATATTGATACATTAAACTCAAAAAAAAAACACAAACAACTGATGTCTACTTAACCTGAAGGCTACAGGTTTAAAAATTTGGTATTGATATATTAAACCCGAAAACATGATCCTATGTAAATGAAACAAATCCTTATGTATTATGCCACTATTATTCATTTCATTGTCTTTTTTTTTTATCTGCAACAAAAAGATATTGGGAGGTCAGAGAAGAGTGTATCTGAATACCCCATCGGCACCAAGGAACTGAATGATTTGAAGGAGCATTCTGTCAATTATGGATCTTCTTTGGCCGAGTCAATCTTGCGGAGTGGTTTTGGTCATGTGAAGTTCAAAGTCATGATGAATTCTATGCAATCAGAAACTGATGATATTTATGCTGAGAAGAGAGTTGTTGATGGTGTATGTGTGGTCCAGCCAACTGATTTAGTTTCCGGTTCAAAAGCATTTTCCTTATCGGACATGCATGTCACTGAAGTTGGTTCTTACTCCAGCAATTTAGCAATCAACCCATTTAGGCCTCTTTGCATGTTCGAATTAAGAGGCAGATGCAACGATGGTGAGTGTCGTATGCAACATATCAGAGATTATTCATCCAAAAGCGTTGATTGTAACTGAAGCAATGAACTTACTGTTTTTTTTTTTTTTCAAATTATGAAGTTTCTTTTCTAGCAATATAAAGTTCACATTATGTATGCAGATAGTAGAGTTTCTCAGTGCCTTGGTTCTCTTCCACTGGCTTCACCTACTTATGTGGTGTGCTTAGACAGTCTGAAAGATGCATCACATCTGTATAAGTACTTTGTAGCTCAAATTGTTGAAAAACGTTGGCAGAAGTATTATTGTGTTTCTTTGGTTGTTTCAAGTTCACTTCTAGCAGATCTGAACTCAGATGAGCGATGTCTACATGGTCCTGAAACGCGCATTGAGGTCCATGGGGTTTGGAACAGGCAATCATCACACTTCTTTGGTAAACATGTCAAAGAGGTCAGTTTGCATGTATATTTTGGATATAATCTGATTTTTAATGGTATCTTGTTTTTCCCTTGTCTTGTGGCCATTGATTCTCTCATCATATCTGGTAGGATCTTGATATTAATGATTCATGTTAAATTATTTGATTAAAAATCGGTTGAAAATGATATAAACTATATGCTGTTTATATCAAATACATAATTGAGATAAGATGAAGGGACGATAATTTATGAGTTTTTCTTTGCCGATATCTTTAATTTTTATACTTTGGGTATTCTAACATCTTTCTACACCCCATGTTTATATAGGGCCCCTCAGATCAGCGTATGGATGATACTTATCAGCCCCTTGAGATACCTCTCTATAACCTCAGTAGAGACGTTAACATACAGAAGGGACATAAAGAGGTATTTGTGATACCCGTGTCTCTTACATAGAGATTAGAGGTTGCAAAATGGATGGGTAGGTGGGCTGTATAAACATTTAACGTGTTAAATAATAATATTAAAACTATACTATTATGATCATAGTTTTCTCATATAGTCTTTTTTTTTTGGAACCAACGTAAAGTGAGCCAGGTTATAACCATTTGAAAACATTTTGAGGGACTATTGATCGCTTGACATGTTTTTTGGCTAAGTATTTAATGTGTTGTTACCCGTTTGACCCGTTGGAGGTAAAACTATAATAAGCATTTTTTTCTCTCACAAAGCAGTTTAGGAGGTTTTATTGATTAAAACTAGAGTTATGGAGACTTTTGGCTGTTAGTGTTTACTTGCATGATAGAAAATGTAACACAATTCGTCCCATTCATTAGCAAATGGGTGGGATTTGTCTCCTCTACTCTTGATGCCTTAATATTGATATACAAACATATAAAAGTCTTTAATGTTGATTCACATACCGATATGTTATTACAGACTGATGCTGCAGCAATGAGGACCCAATGTTTAACTAACTTAAAAGAATCTCAAACCAATATCAATGACCCACAAACCCCCCATAAAATTCAGCAACCCAGAAACCCATTTTATCTAAAAGAAAAAGTCGTCGCCGCTGCAGAGCTAAAACCTCAAATTTTGAAAAGGAAGAAAGTGAAAGTAAAGATGGTGGATTGAAAGAAAATAAGAAGAGAAAGAGGGAGAAAGATGAGGTGATTGGGGATATGAGTGAACATAAGAGTAGTTATAAAATTAAGAAAAAAAAGGTTGGTGGAAGGGAGTGTGAAAAAAGAAAATGTTGAAAGTGAAGAGCAAGTTAAGGTGGCGGAAGAAATCGAAACTCAAAGTAGGTATGTTTTTGTAATTTCTTGGATACCCTTTTTGTGTTTGTTTACAATTTGCATATATCTAGTTAGGCTATTTTGTACAAGTTGTGTTAATTTATCATAAAAAGTCTTTAATATAATTGAGTTCAACGATTTTGTATTACTAACTAGCGGTGATGTTAATTTTTGCTAATACTAGTTTATCTAGAACGTAAAAGCTGATTTTTGGGATGACAAGTCATGATAAGCAGTGGAGGACTCATGACCGAATACCACTAGGTTTACAAAACATCTAGATCTGATTCATTTTTCCCTTGGACCTATTGCATTTAAAAAAACATATTTTTGACCAAACTCGCACTCCTAGGCACCTCCCTGGGTCCGCCTCTGACGATAAGCACTTCAAACACATATTCAAACACCGGCTTAAAGAGTTCTCTAAGAGGCTCCCCAATGCCCTCGTTCGGGGGGTTCGTCCGAGGGCCTCGGACGAGTCCACACCGTTGGGTGGGACTCGTCCCTGGCTCGTTCGGGGCACTCGTCCGAGGGGCTCGTTCCTGCAGGGACGAGTCGCTTCGTATGGTTTTTTTTTTTATTTTTTATTTTTTAAATGCAACGGCTATATTTCAAGGAAAAAGACAAAACATTTGAAGTTTCAAAAGTTGGCAAAACAGGTCCCTCTAACGGCCTGTTTGACCACCTGCAGTCCAAAAAATTTACACTTTTAGTCCTTTAACGGCTAGTTTTTGAAAAAGCCTATATATACACCTTCATAAGCACTAGAACACACCACACTTTCATTATTAACATATACAAAGTAATCTCATAGCACAAATCATGTCGAATTTCAACAACCAAAAAGCCGACGACTTCTGGAACAACGCCGTGAACGATTTTAATCAATCGTACACTAACCAACCATCACAAATACCGTTCATCCCACAACCAAATGACCCCCGTTATCCTCAATTCATGGCAGCTTATTATGCTTCACTTGCCGCTACACAACCCCCTAATTTCTTCCATGGGGGGTCATCGTCAGCAGCATGTTTTCAACAACCTGATCAACACTCCGCTCCCACACCCGAATCTGTTCCCACCCCCCAATCCATTCCTGAAACACAACCAAAGAAGGGCCGGGTCAAAACCATGGCCAAACGCACCAAGAAAATCAAACAACCAAAAGAACCTGCTGCAAACTCGTCAAATTGGAGCGAGCTTGAAATGAAAGTTCTCACTGAGTGTTGGATCGATGCTACAGAAGATCCAATAGTTGGCAAAGACCAATCGCTTGATTGTTTCTGGGGGAAAATCAGAGAGAAGTATAATGCAAGATTCCCCAACAACCCAAGAAATCACAATCAGATTAGTGGCAAGTGGAGAAAGATCAAAACAAATGTGTCAAAGTTCAATGCAATCTGGAAAGGGTATGATGATAATCGATGCAGTGGTGAGAACGATGCCCAAGTCATGGAGGAAGCGCGTTCAGCGTACTTTACTCAAACCAAAAATCAGTTTACCATGTACGAGTGTTGGTTGCTCGTGAAAGATAAGCCAAAGTTCTTCGCTCCATCCGGTCATGATGTTCTGGGGCGAAGCCTCCATAAAAGGAAAAACATTCTTAATGTTGTTGACAGTGACGAGGAGGAGGAGGAGGAGACCCAATTCGAGCCGGTGGATCTTGGTGATAATGACCTTTTCGGTGGGGATAAGTATACGCGCCCCCCTACTAGGTCAAAGGCATCACGAACATCTGCTTCTTCCGATGCGGGGTCTGCTCGTTCTTCAGCTTCCGACCTAGCCGCCCGACTCGACCGACTTGGGTGTAAAAAAGAGGCGGTGTTGGATGAACAACAACAATCTTTGGCTGCCATTCGTGAGGAAGAAAGGAAGCGCACCATGTATTCGGCTCTTTCGTTCATGGGCCAAACAGAGTGTGATGACGAGGAAAAGAGGTACATCAAGGAAGCCAAGAAGAAACTCATGTCGGAGTACAAAGACTTCATATTCGGTCCCAATTAGTTTAGGTTTAGTTTAAAAAAATAAAAATGTCGTAAGCTTTGTTTTTTTGGTTTTTTTTTCTTCCATTTTTAGGTTGTGTGCTTTATTTTATTGTACTTTGTTTTTTTATTTTTATGTTCGAAATGTATTGTATTTTTAATTTTAATGAAGTTGGGTGTTTTATTAATAGTTTGTGTTAATGGGCTTAAAATGTATTTTATTTATAGTTTAGAGGGTTAGAAGTGTAAAGTTCATTTATAGTTTAGATAAATGGGTAAAATTAAATAATTGGTGGGTCCAAGACTAGTCTTTGAGGGATTAGTCCATTGGGTGCATTTTGGGGGGATTAGTCCTTGGAGCTTTTTTTGCTGATGTGGCGCTGACAGGGACTAGTCTTAGGGGGATGAGTGGTGGGCATTGGGTACCCTCTAACATCTGAAACATAGATAAGGTCTTAAACCAAGTTGCAAGCATTTTCACTGTTTATGAGGTTTAAAACATTTGGTCATTAAGAGCAATGAGTTAACTTGGGTATTTAATTTGTATTGTCGATCTAGATCAATCAACTTTTCCATTTTGTCGGTCCTATACATACAGTCTGTGAGCCATAAAATTGAGAAGAAAAAATATTAACGAATCGAACCTCAATAGTTTCATTAGTGATTTTATTGACCTTCTATAGTACATCTTATTGCAGTAAAGAGGTGAAAGTATTTTTACAAAAATATATGTTGGAGGCATTCCATACTGCTCAACTGAGGATGATATTCGGAGTTTCTTTAAATGTTGTGGCAGCGTCACTGAAATCGATTGTCTCAAGTTTCCTGAGACTGGGAAGTTTAATGGGATTGCCATGATAAGTTTTCGGGTAGGATAAGAGGTGAATCTGGCATTATAAATTTTTTATGCTTATTTATATCTTTCTTCTTCATCAAAGCTGGAAAAATTGGGCGGGTCACAAGAAGTCTGGTTCAAAACATGTAGTTTTAGACTTTTAGTGCTGTTCAGAATGGGCATGTTTGGTTCAACTTGACACTTTGACACACCGCTTTTTTCTGTTACTTGTCTTTTGTTAAATAATTAATCAAGGTGTTAAATATGAAACTATAATAATCATCCTTTTTTATCTCTCACAAAGCAGTTTAAGGAGGTTGTATTAATGAAAAATACAGTTTTGGAGACTTTTGGCTGTTAATATTTATGTTTTTGACTCGTATGATGTAAAACGTAACACAATCGCCCCATTCATTAGCAAACGGGTAGGAGTTGTCTCCTCTATTCTTGATGCATTAATATTGATACACAAATATATAGAAGTCTTTAATGTTGATTCACATACAATATGTTATGACAGACTGATGCTGCAGCAAAGAGAGCATTGACGCTTCATGGATCAGATATGTGAGTAACAAATTGTTCTAGTAGAAATGATTGTCAGTCTATTTGAATAATGCTAACAAGAATTTGTTTTTTGTTACAGGGGTGGACTGTTACTGAAGGTTCAACCATATATAGCTAACAGAGAGACAAAAGTTTCCGACTTTTCTCCTGCAATGTTGAATGGCTACAACAGGATCTATGTAGGAAATTTGTCATGGGATATGAGAGAAGACGAGTTAAAGAATTTCTTTTCAGATTGCAGTGTATCTTCAATTCGACTTGGTAAGGACAAAGAAACAGGGAAATTTCGAGGTTTTGCCCATGTAGATTTTTCCGATAGTTTGTCTCTAACAATGGCATTGAAATTGGACCAAAAACTTCTTTCTGGGAGACCTGTGAGAGTCAGATGTGCGGTCCCACCAAAATCAGCTAACTCAAGTTCAAAATCGCTCCCCGCTGCTAGTAAAAATGAGGGCACTGCTAATTTTGCGCATGTGGGTGCAAGTGGTGATATGGTTGTTGATGATGTGGCAAGAAAAGCAAAGAGACAAACATGCTACCAGGGTAAGCTAAGGAGGAGAACATGCTCCGAATGTGGTGAAAGAGGTCATCTTTCGTCAGCATGCCCAAAGAAACTAGCTGCTGGTGAGGTGAATACAGTAAAGGAAGCTAATGATGTTGTAGTTAAGAAAGCTGAGCTGGTGGTTGGTGGCAAGGATGGTGGTGATGATCTGGCGAGTTCTATTAGCAATGGTAAGCTAAAGAGGAGGACATGCTATGAATGCGGTGAACGGGGTCATCTATCATCACTATGCCCTAAGAAACAAGCTGCTGACATGGCGAGTTCAGCAAACGACGTTAACGAGGTTGAGAAAGCTAATGTGGCGATTGTTGGCAAAGAAGCTGGTGATAATATGACGAGTTCTGTTAGTGAAGGTAAGCTTAGGAGGACATGTTATGAATGTTTTGGAAGGGGTCATTTATCATCATTATGCCCAAATAAACAAGCTGCTGATGTGGCAAATTCTAGCAAGGACGAAGATGTCATGGAAGATAAAATGATTGAGGAGGTTAAAACTACCGTGGCGGCTTGTGTTAGTGGTGGTAAGCGGAGGAGGAAGACATGCTTTGAATGTGGTGAATGGGGTCATATATCATCTCTATGCCCTAAGAAAGAAGCTGTTGATGTGGCGAATTCAGTAAACGACGTTAATGGCTTGGAGGTTAAAAAAGCTAATGTGGTGATTGTTGGCGTGGAAGCCGGTGATAATATGGCGAGTTCTGTTAGTGAAGGTAAGCTAAGGAGGAGGTATAACTTTCGTGAAAGGGGTCATTTATTATCATTATGCCCAAATAAACAAGCTGGTGATGTGGCAAATTCGAGCAAGGACGAAAATGTCATGGAAGATAAAATGATTGAGGTTAAAACTACTGTGGCGGCTTCTGTTAGTGGTGGTAAGCGAAGGAGGAAGACATGCTTTGAATGTGGTGAACGGGGTCACATATCATCACTATGCCCTAAGAAACAAGTTGTTGATGTGGCTAATTCAGTAAACGACATTAATGGCTTGGAGGTTGAAAAAGCTAATATGGTGATTGTTGGCGAGGAAGCCGGTGATAATATGGCGAGTTCTGTTAGTGAAGGTAAGCTAAGGAGGAGGACATGCCATAACTGTCGTGAAAGGGGTCATTTATCATCATTATGCCCAAATAAACAAGCTGCTGATGTGGCAAATTCTAGCAAGGACGAAGATGTCATGGAAGATAAAATGATTGAGGAGGTTAAAACTACCGTGGCGGCTTGTGTTAGTGGTGGTAAGCGGAGGAGGAAGACATGCTTTGAATGTGGTGAATGGGGTCATATATCATCTCTATGCCCTAAGAAAGAAGCTGTTGATGTGGCGAATTCAGTAAACGACGTTAATGGCTTGGAGGTTGAAAAAGCTAATATGGTGATTGTTGGCGAGGAAGCCGGTGATAATATGGCGAGTTCTGTTAGTGAAGGTAAGCTAAGGAGGAGGACATGCCATAACTGTCGTGAAAGGGGTCATTTATCATCGTTATGCCCAAATAAACAAGCTGCTGATGTGGCAAATTCGAGCAAGGACGATGATGTCATGGAAGTTGGAATGGTTGAGAAGGTTCAAACAACAGCGGTAGCTTGTTAGCGGTGGTAAGATCAAGAGGAGGATTTGTTGTTGAGTGTGGTTTAAAAGGTCATTCTTTTGTCGTATCACAACAAATTTGATTATGTCTTGCTTCGTTGATGTAAAAGCCTTGGCTTGGCTTTTTTTTGTTTTAGTATGTATGACTTATTGATCAATGCCTAAGTACCCGTCAAATAGATAATCTAAGTAACCTAGTGTAGGATATGTAGAGGTCGATACACGAAGAACTATGGTAACGGTTTGATGGGATCTAAAGTATGTTGCTATTTTGTGTAAAATGATAGTGTGAAGGATGAAAGTTATTGGCTAACACAAAAGTCGAAATAAATTAGGTGGTTAACCTGTAATTTATCTTTACAAATTAACTCTCTTTTAGAAAGTTGTATTCCAAAGTCCCTAATTGTGAAAAATTTATAGGCTCAACACGTGGATATTGAGAAAATATTCTGGTCATTTCGGTAATGAAAATGGGAAATGATCCATCAACCTAATTAATATGCCTAAAAAATAACCTATAATCTTAAAACTTTGACACGTGGATTGTACTAAATCTCTTTCCTAATATTACCTTTTGATTCTTCCACATGTCATATTTTTATAATTAGGTCGATTTTTAGGCAAATTATTTAGGTTGATTTATCATTATCCAATAAAAATCCATTGTATTACCGCTGTAGGTAATTGATGTGAAATTAAAATCCAATTGTACGTATGTTATCTTACATAGTCACACATCATCCATCATCCAATTATGTATCTCAAATACATATTCATTCTCACACAACCATATAACCCGTTAGTGGTGGGCAAAAACCAGGTTTGACCCAACCTGACCTGAACCTAAAACCCGAACTGGTTTTTGCTCAACGTGACCAAAATCGGGTTTTACCCAACCCGAGCCGGTTTGAACCTGGTTTTGGGTCAAACATGGATCGTGTTTTGACCGGGTTTTTTAACCGATCCTAAAACCCAAAATCCAAACTGGTTTCAACCCGCGGGTTTTCCAAAACCCGAACCAGTTTTGGTCAAACTCGGGTTTGACCAGGTTTGGTTTCGGGTTTTTTCCCGGATTCAGTTTCGGGTTCCGGTTTGGGTTTTTTGCCCGCCTCTAACATAACCTAAGACAACCGGTCCATTATTCACATGTTAACATATGTATCAAGAGAATGCATACACAACAAAACGTTTTGCAACGAACAAGCCATACATATACTTTAGCAATAGGGTAATTTTCATAACTATCCTATGCAACAACCTCATTCGCTTAACAAGGTTTACAACCACATAATCTATTCATCATAGCTTAAAACAACATAATTCGCTTTATCATGGTTCACCCAACAATATATCAAGCTAACATTTGTTCACAAGATGACCAACAATTTCATAAGTCAACATAGTTTACGTCATCATAACCAATATGCATATATATAAACACTTAGAGAATGCAAGCATATGTACGTAAAATATAGGTTTTGTCAAGGACATAAATCAATGGCACATAGTGAGTATCATTCCACCCCAAGACAAAAAAAGATTAGGGTCTACGAACTTACTTGGCGCCCGCAATACAAATCCCAAGACGAAAGAAAGTAGAACCGACGTACACGATAGCCGAATTCTATCATACACGTATCCATTAATCCTAACAGGCATATCAAGAGGTAAGGTCCTATGAATATTGACCTAAACTTATTATAAATGTCTTATTATATCCATTTTATAAGGATTTGATACAACCAAAGTGATATCATTTCATTTCGTTCTTTAACTACTAAACCGGACTTGACCACTTCACTTTATGACAACTTTTGAGTAACAATAATTTAAAGTCATATTAAAAGTATATAACCATTAGAAATTAGACTCTCTCATGGTTTCATGGACAGCTTAAATGTAAAAAATGGAGTTACGGTTTGAAAGATATGGTCATTTCAAAATTGACTAATTCTGCCTCCTAATTGCGACACGACCAAAATTCGCCTCGACGGGACCAACACCAAAAACTTGAATTGTTAACTCCGCCGCTTAATTGCGACGTGACCATTATTGGTCTCGATGGGACCATTCCCATATCAGCTCAAAAACGGGTTTCTACCTCAAAATCGACCAACCAAACGTCAAATTCAAAGGTCGACACTTTAACACAACGTTCTACAAGTATAAACAAGCTTGAAAAAATTCAACGGTCGACACTTTAACACAACGTTCAAAAGAAACTCTTTTAATTAACCACTTCCAAAATAAAAAATCCCTCTTTCAAAACCTTGAGTCAAACTATTTTCAACAAAAATTCAAAGATTTAACCAAGTGAAATGGAAATCTAGTTACTCAAGACATATAACAACAACATGCAACAACATGATTTAAGCATGTAGGAAGTAAACTTACATACCAAAAGTTTCCTTGATGTTAAAATCCGAATTTGAGACAAAGAGGATGATGAACACTTGAATCCTTGCATAGATGGATGATCTTGGTTGATTTACTAGATTTTTTACAAGTTGTTGTCGATTTCTTGTTTATTTTCTTGATCAAAACCGAATGGAGAAGAGAGAGAAGATTTTTGGGTGTTCCATTATTATTAGAGAGAGTGGGGAGAGAAATGAGAGTGTAGAAAAAGAGTGGGGAGTGTAAGAATGAGGATGGAATGGGGAGGTTGGAAAGTTTTGTTCCATCCAAAGTACCCTCGCAACTAGTTTCGGTTTCTTCTGAGAGTTGATTCTTGGGCTAATTACTTGGAAAGTCATCCAACTTGTCACAAATACCTTTTCCGGGGTTCCAACAAAAAAAAGTTTTAATGTGGGGTAAAAACCCGGCTAAAAAACGTATTAAGGGGTTTTACCGGATAACATTGCTTTTTACCCGGTTATCTGCCAAATCACCTGCCACGTCCTCATAAATTCACGTGCCCTATAAGGGCTAATTACTTGGAAAGTCATCCAACTTGTCACAAATACCTTTTCCGGGGTCCCAACAAAAAAAAGTAATACCTTTTCCGGGGTCCCAACAAAAAAAAGTTTTAATGTGGGGTATTTGAAAATTAAATTGTTACCTGCAACTTACAAAAACCCCTTAATACGTTTTTTAGCCGGGTTTTTACCCCACATTAAAACTTTTTTTTGTTGGGACCCCGGAAAAGGTATTTGTGACAAGTTGGATGACTTTCCAAGTAATTAGCCCTTGATTCTTTTAGTTAAAACTTTTAACTCGTGACTCTTTTAAATATTTTGTTGACTCAACATTCCATATTTTTGAATTACCTTTTCATGTCCATATTTCTCATTCATAAGTTCACTTAGCTCAAGTTTGACTCATTTTCATTTTACTAGGCATGTAAAATTGACCGGTCCAAATGACGGTTGTTACAATGATTCAATTCGAGCTTCTATTCCAATCTACCAAATGCAAAGTCAACAACGATACCCAATCCTGCTTTGAACAAGATGTGTGTAAAGAGTTACCCGTGCCTTTGAATTTATCCTCATGTTCTCCGGTTGTTTTGACATGTAGGTCATCAACCATTCAAGTCCTAAAAATCAACTAAGTGACCACTAATATCTTACCTGTACCATACTTCTTGGTTCAAATCTTACATAAATAGGTAAACAGATCACTCGGATGGCTGCCATATTTTTTACTCATATGTAACAATCTCGGGTTTTCATTTGCCCGTGGTCAATTCCAACCATTTCTCACCCTCAAGTTATTTGCCTTAGCCAGGAGTCGAACTTGAGACCTCATGTGGGGAAACAACATTCCTTGCAATTAGACCACTAAACCACTACATGTGTCAATATATTTATACCAATGCAAAGTCGGTTATCAAACTAGGACCCGACCTTATATCCAATGCAAAGTAGATTATGATATGAGTTCAATTAAGTATATACGACTTTGAGTTACATTTACGAGATATCTGAACTTGACCGTTTGTCTTTATTACCGACCAAACATTCAGTATGAAAGGCTACAGGTTACCATAAAGTACAATTAATTCTTCAGTTTCAATTTGATATGCAGGAGGGAGTCAGAAGCTCAAATGAAAATACAATACCGATTCGTATATCTGTTTATATAGGATCACACTGAAAACATCACAACTTATAGTTGACAAGTAAAGCAGGTAAAGCAGGCGATATCATACCTAAATGTTCATTCTGCTATCTATAGCCATTAAAATTTTAACATAGATGGGCTCTCTCCATTAGTAGCATTGCCAATATAAAAAAAAAAAGCAGGTTCAGTTAGCTCGGCTTTTGATAATATCGAGCTCCACCTCAGTAGGATCAGTTGCTTGCAACTCTACCTGAATACCATCAAGTTCTCTCTTGAACCTGTCCTTTGAGCTTGCATATATCATTTTGGTCCTCACTCTGGCAGTATCTGGGGACCTTTGAAAACAAAATAACATATGAAATAGTTGAGTAGCATACAAAACTTCCAATATAGCGATAATCAAATAAATAAGTAGGAGGAAGGGTGTATCAGGCCAAAAAAGGTTCACACTGAAACGGGCCATTTGCTATGAGTCTAGACGAGTCGGGTCAGGGTCATGCTTACACATTTTTTTTAAAATCTTTTTGATTATTCAGTAGTAACAACAACAATAACAACAATAGGAGGGGTATGGGGGAGGTGAGATGTAGACAGTACCTTAATCATGATTACTAGAATAATATTATTACATAACAATACAAATCTATGAGAAGTGGTGAAAAGATTTTTACCAAGCGATGAAGAAGATTCTGCTCTTTTGGCAATTTTCAGCGGTGACAAAATCAAAATCATAAACAGCATATCGGCATTCATCAGCGGGAAGGCAAGCAGTAAAATCTTCGTAACTTTCAGCTGGTTCTCCCAGCTTCTCAACGATAACTTCCTTCTGTTTCTCCTCAATTTTGTAAATGATGAAGCGAAAGGTCCTCTTTGCCTTCAAGTCAAGAAACTTTAGCTTGCACTCGTCGTGCACAGCAAACCCTGATGCTGCATTGGCCTGCAATATTGATTATTTGTTTGAGAACGCACAAAATCGGTTGTAAACCAGCCAATGATATAAAGTTATAAAAATATCTCACAAACAGATTTATACTAATGAAACATACAGTAAACACATACTTTACTGAAATATTATGCCTATCCACATACCCAGACTAAACATCAACAAAAGTATGGCAACGGGATTAATGCAAAAACAAGTTTCGTGCATTTAATCTCTTAAACCAAAGAAGCAACATGATGTTAAATGACAACAATATTCGATAACGTAACTTATTGCATTTCTTTAACATGTTGCAACAGAACCCGTTTTAACCAAAAATAATCTAAACTTGGCTGGCATAAGGGCAACCTGAAGACACCAACTCAAAATAATCACTCTCCACACCCTAAATAATATTCAACAGACAAAATACACACAGTTTTAGAAATGTGTAGTTATCGCAGTTCTAAGTAGTCCAATGTATATCTATACTACCAAGCCTAAAAAATAAGTAACAATAATTACATGGTGGTACACCACCTCTTTCAGACTTTCACCTAACACAAAAGTGACCCATCAACCCATTCTCTCCACCTCTTACACCACCACCCACCGTCATCTACTCCCAGCACCATCCGCAGCTGCCTGATATTCTGGATTTCGTTCGTTTGATAATTTACACTTCTATTCAAAAAAAAAAATTAAGAAACTACACAAACTTACCGCATAGCACAATTACTATGCTAGTTTTACAACTTTTAGAAATGCACTTTTTAAAAAACATATGTAACCAAGGAAAAAGGAAAAAAATTCGATAGATTAACTATTTTGAAATGTGAAAGCCATAACTTTTTCGAAAAAACAAAAATACAAGTACAAATATTTATTTTGAGACGAATTGACCGACAGATATCTTTGCCGAAACAAAAAGCTCATTTCACCTATCAATAATCACTACAAAAGTACAAACCCATCTAAGCATATCACATACAAACCACTAAAATGCTTAAAGGTCTAATAATCAAAATACTAATTGCCACTTAATTTTGATCAAGTTATTACTAATCAGCGGATCCTCCATATCACAAATGTATAGACCCAATCAAATTTTATCAAATTCAACAAAATCTATATATGTAAACTAAAGCAACAACAACTAGAATCAAGCTCATCAAAAAGGCGGGAAATGAGATGTAAACAGTCGTATCTCTCCACGAATGCTTCCAACAAGTAGAATAAACTTAAAGTTCTAATAATCAAGATTCTAATTACCACTTAAGTTTGATCAAGTTATTACTAATTAGCAGATCCTCCATATTACAAATGTATAGAAACAATTAGATTTTAGCAAATTCAACAAAATCTATATATGTAAACTAAAGCAACAACAAGAAGAACCAAGCTCATCAAAAACGCGGGAAATGAGATGTAAAAAGTCATATCTCTCCACAAATGCTTCCAACAAGTAGAATAAACTTAATGTAAATTATTGAATGAGCACAAAATTTTTTTTACCATGAGAGATTAAAAATGTGTGGGATTGAGAAATGTTGGTTTGCTCTTCTGTCTTTCTGTCTTCTGAATTTGGGAATGAGGCTTTGTTTATATAAGGAAGAATTTGAAATGGAGAATATAAAAAGGTGAGAGGTTATATTTATTTATATTGCATTGATAGCCCCTTCAGATACATTTAGGTCATAAGAAACTTAAAACTTTTATGTTTTTATCACATTTTTTATACGGGATCACTTACGAGTCATTAGTCCACCGAGCATCTCTATTCCTCGGAGAAGGAAACCCACTGTTAAATAAGAACAGAAAAACCCTGGCCTAATGTGAACCCCCTTCTCTCTTTTTTTGTTAAATTTAGAACTTGAACCGAAGACCTCTTCATTACAAAATTACTATTTTTCTCCCTCCACTCTTTTCCTTTCCTTTTAATGAAAAACTTAACAATAAAATGTAAGTATCTCAAGTCATTAGTACTTTTATGTTAATTGAAATCAATACTTTACGGTGTAAATGGCATCACCTATCACACCGGTCCCCGTATTGAACAAGTAATAGAGCATGTTGGAAATCCTATGTGGTAGGAGGACCGAGAACCACAACTAAAGTTTGAATAATATTTAAAACATTTGAAAGACAAAGATAGCTTTACCTTTGGATCATTGTTTTTAAATGAATTTGATGGAAAGAATTTTGAAAGTGTTTATGTTAATTTAAGATGGCAGGAAAGAAAATCCAGACTTCTTTCTATTAGATTTGAAAGCTTTTATGTTAATTTATGTGTTTGGTAGAATGGAATAAAAAAAGTGTATGGTAGCTGAATTTTGTCAATGTGTTTTACATGACTTTGGCTATAAGAATATATTGTTCGATAGAAATGCAAAAAGCTCAAGTTTGAGAAACCTTTTTTCATTTGTTAAGGGGTTCATAAAGCAAGATTTGTATAACATCAGGGATCTTTATTCAATTCAATTTCCTTTTTCTAGTTTCTCTCTTTTTAGGTCCTTACAATTCCACTCGTTATGTGGTGGCGTTAATGGTCCGCAACTATGGTATTGAATTAAAAAAGCACATTGCACCTACTAAGACCCACTAAGATTCTGCCACGTGTCTGGTCATGTTATACTATTCTCTTTCTGATTAAAGTCGTTAAACAAAGTTATTGACTCTCATCGTATCTAACAACTTAATTTACATTTGTTATACAAAAGAAGGGATGCATGATATGAGCCTTTACAACATAAAAATAGTACTCAACTTTCGCTTACGATCACTCTACTTTATAACATCGTTGTCACGAATCAAAGATGATTTATGAAAGCAAAGCTCTTTGTCATCATATATAATTGTCATCTCTCGATGTAGTCTTGATCACTTTCCAATAAGTTCTGTAGATTTATCACTCTCCTAATATAATATTTCATGTCTTGGTATTTTTTTTTAATCTAGATCTATTTTACATAATTATTTCCATCTATATAAAGTTTTGTTATTGTTTTTCGAAATGCTTATGTGTTTGATTCATTGGATTGATCTAGATTCATAAATCGGGCACTTGAAGTTAGATAAGCAATTAGGAAAATTAATATTCAGAGTATCATAAGATATCTACGTGTTAATACAATAACACAAATAACTTTAGACAAAAAAAAATAAAAAATCTCAAAGTGTGATAAATTATGTAATATGATCTCATGACCACTTATAATACATATCAAATTTTTGATGATAACAAAATCAATGAAACCGATAAAAATTAATCCTTTCTTCTTTAATTTATCGATAAAAAGAAGTATTTACTTAATTAAAAGCAATTTAAATAATATGTAAAGTAGTATCAATCGATCTACAATTCTTCCTACAAAGAAATATATATAGATCGTTGATTAAATTTAATAGCTCCGACATAATCAGTGTCCAACAGCGTCGCGAAAGACTAGAAGTCAAAGTTTTGACAACATATAATCGAATATTTGCCACTTACGACTATAAAATTGTTTTAAGACAATAAAATAATATCAAGGGTCCATAGCTCAGTGGTAGAGCAATTGACTGCAGATCAATAGGTCACCGGTTCGAACCCGGTTGGGCCCTAAAGTAATTTTTTATTTACCTTTTAATTTTTTTTCCTCCTGTATGTATATGATATTATGCACCTTTGGTCTCATAACATGCATGTAAAAATTCTAAAGAATCTAAAAGCCGATAAAGGTATGCAAAAATATAAATCTATACATCATAACCTAATTACTTTACTATATGCAGTGGGATTTAAGGATTTCTTTTAACAAACGAACAATAAACAACGAAAAAATAATATCAAATTAAAATAAAGCATTTAACAAGAGAAATATGATCTATCATCAGGTGAGGGGAGTGTTTGTGTTAGTTATATCGTTGAGCCTATGCTTATTAGCGAAAAGCTTATTAACACTAATAAGCCGATAAATTATTTGGATGAAAACAAACTTAATAAGGCTTTTTAATACACTAATAATCCCTAGTAAACCCCATTAATAAATAATCCTAATAAACCCCCTTAGTACAACTGATGGAGACATAATAAGTACCAAATCGTGATCTATAAGGCAAAAATTAGGTGTTAAAACTTTTGACAAGTGAAATGTGTTTTAAACGTCTTTTCACCATTGCATATTCTTTAGCAATTCTAATTTCACCTAAATAGTACTTGTGTTATTTTTGTTGGTTTTATCTATTTGTTTTGAAGACAGTAGCGATGAGACCAATCTTTTGACGAACAAGCAATAGGATGATAAGTGTGTTATTATATATATTTGTTATTTGTTTGTATCTATAACTTGTATAGAAATTTTTTGCCACACCCATTTTTTCAAGCTAAGTTTTCCGAATTGAAAATTTGTAAAACCAATATTTCCGGCACTAGCATTGTCAGGTTGGTCAACATCACCCCAAACTGGCAATGGCAATGCCAGATTTCCTTTACTTTTCGAGCACCCGGCAGCGTAAATGCCAAGTTGGTTGTACGATTTTACCATCTTTTTGTCTTAGCTTTTCGGAATGCTATTTTGTATCAACTTCACTCATTTTTATAGAGAGCTTTAGTAATGTAAAATTTGTGGAAATTATGTTAATAGCGTCAAAAAAAAAAAAAAAAGAAAGAAAAAAACTAGCCCACATTATATATGTATAGTAGCTAATGTAAGTTATAACAAAGTTATATATAGCATCATGTACAACTAATAAGTATACTTTCATAAAATGCATGCTCATCGAGTAGTCATATCATTATATTTCTTACTTTATCCAGTCATTGCCGGTTTGGGGTGATTTGGATCCCAGAAATACTTTTTCTAAAACTTTTTGTTCATAAATCTTGTTTAACCAATCAGTATGTTTTATGTCCGTTCCAGAAAGAGCAACTTATATATATTCTGATGGCAGGAACCAACAAAAACATCTTTTAATGATCACATCTTTCAATGAACCGATTGGTAAAAAGAAACTGCCATGTTGGTATTTTAGAAGAAAAAACCTTTCAGAAAATAGTTATGTTTCATTCCCATCTAATTATACAACGTTAATAATATTTGAGACCACATGAAATACGTCACTTCTTGCCAATTAATCTCTTGACCAATTTTTTAAACAAGATAACCAACTAAACAACAGATGACTCAAAAAACAAAGAGTATCAGAACCGAGATCCATCGAAAATTCAGCAAATTGGTTAACAGAACAAAATCTTTCGATAATTCTCTACAGCTGTAGCCATTTGAAGACACTTTTCTATTTCCATCAATGATCATTTATACCTCTACCTCTCTACTTCTTTACCAAAATATATAGAAAAACAAGATTAACAACCTACTGGCCTCAAGAGGTTAATGACTATTCTTCTAGTTACATACAAATCTGCAACAAAAACTCATACATCTACAACCACAACATACTCGGAATTATAGCTTTATACCATTTTTTCTAGCCATTTCAACGACTGCATTTGCCTTCTCAGTATTACTAGCGAATAAGCCAAGATACGACTTCCATAGTCTTACCGAAAACGGGTAAACCAACAATGCCCTTCTGTGAAAACTCTCCAGCATAGACTTTAAGCCTGGTACAATTTTTAACGAGCCTGCTGCCTCAATCCAGACAGATTCCGGTGCAACTGGAACCGCCTGAAACAGAGAATCTATCAACTGTGCGCTCGCCCAGAAAGATATGCTAGGATTCACATCAAACTGGTTCTTACAAATGGAAAGCGCGAGCTGATAATTAGCAGGCCTTATTTCCATTAAAGCTTCAGCAAAATCCACAGCATCTGTTAGCCTTTCAGAAGCTTGAAGTGGAAGCAGAATCGAGCCATAACATGATTCAAGAACGAGATTCAACAAAGCGGAGTCGGATGATATAGGACACAGTAGATTGTTAACGATTTTTTGAGTTTTTGGTTTCTTGATGCTCTTGATAAAGCTTCTGGAAAGTGGATCAGGAAGAGGGGAAACACGTGGATCCGTTAGATAACGGTTCATCGAGTTTAAGAAACTATAGAAACTGGCTTTCCCGAAACCAACACTGTTTCTAAGCAAAAATGTAGCATGTTCTCTCACGCAATGGTTATAGTAATCAGAAGAGGCCACTTCAAAAACCTGCTCAACGGCAATACGGGCTTCCGTAAGATCATTGTGCAACAGATTATGCAAGGAGAGATTAAGCAATCCAAACACAATATCGGTCTGGGTCGACATTGATATCCAGGCACTGACATTTGTCTTTGGATGATGATCTTCAGAAATGGAGCTAAACCAACGTTCCATTATATCTTTAGCAAGATCCACATTTCCAGTCTCAAGAGCATATTGCGCATACTGGTTCCAGATACACTGCACACCAGATTCTGCAATCCAATTACTTATAACCTCTTCAAATGCTGCATATGTTGACTCAGTTGAGTCAGATCCATTGGCTCGTATTGACAAAAGTACGAGTTCCATACATGAAGGGTACAACTCGATGTACTTTTTCAACAGGATTTTGGAAGAATAAAAACCTTCAAGAACAGCAGCACATTTGATGTGATTAAGAGCAAACCTTTCTACTGATTTAAGAGTCCTTTTGCTCTGTTCTGGTATGCTATCAATATATTCACTGGCAAGTTCCATCAAGGTGACTGCTTGCAGCTTTTCATCAGGTGTTAACTTAACAGAATGCCATTCTATTGCAGATAATTCTTTTGGACATTCGAATTGTCGCACGACGGTATCGGGTAACTTTTTATAAAGGATCAAGTAGATACAAGATATCCATAAAACACATTTGGCAGTTACTGTTAGGGACTTATAAAGATCGGGAAGAAACAGAGGGGTCAGCTCGCAGGATCTTTTTGTAGATGACAAAAGTGTGTAAGCCTTTTGTATTGCATCGTCAACCTGCCCAGAAGAGCATAAGCAGCTCATCATTTGTAAAAAGAGATCCAAAATGCATTCACTATCAAGCCTGGGATTCCTTTCAGGAGCAGATGCATGCCGACATAGTGCGGAGATTGCCGCGTCATACCCAGACAAACGATCATTAAGTGTCTCCCGACTATTGATGAACATCAGCCATAATTCATAAGATGTTTCATTGTGTTCAACCTGGAATCCAAAATCAAGGTGTCACATGAAAAAGAAAAAAGGAAGATAAAGAAAGAAAAATACATATTTAATCACTTGTTTGTCAAAAATTATAGTAACATCATAACGTAACCAATTAGAGAACACCCAGGAAAAAATACTGTAGATGACTGTCAAGTATCCTGAAATAGTGAACACATATTCCAAAGCGAGCTGTAATGATCTATCTTATGGAATAGTAACACACATAACAGTGTAAGTAAGTGCCCTATTGATATTAAAAGCATGTTAAACTGATGGAGGACAGATTTCTGTACTAACCTTAGTTTATGTTAAACTAGGATATTCTGGGAAATTAACTTTACTTCTGTTACTTTAAATTAAAATTTATCATATTTAGCTTTTAGGAACTAGGGTCGTTATCATATATTACTTCGGTATACTATTTTTATTCTTTATCATATTTCAAAAGACATCTTATTTAAGTCTTTTACATTTATAGAGATTTCTTGTGTTTTTTATTTTATTTTGAACACTTGAACCTATATAGAAGTCAATTGTATAGTCATGTAGGAATCTTGGAGTCAATAAAATCCCATATGATCTTCGCTCAGCCCTTTTGGGCTAACTTGGTTTGTAAAGCAGCTTTCAGTAGCTTGTTTAGATTCAATACCTTACTTAGTATGTGGTTGAACGATACCTTCCCACAAACAGTTATCTGACAATATGAAACTGACCAGACTGTATGGATATCAGGCAAATAAGCAATAAAAAGCATCAAACTATTGAGGCACTAAAGATCAAAAGTAGTCAAAATTCCAAATCAATAGCTCTTATTAACATGTCCAACCCTTTCTTATAACTGATTTTAATTGATGAAGCGAGATAAGTCGATACTCAACTTTACTTCATAAAGTTTGTATTAAAATAACTTTTCTATGTACAGGTCGAGAAAGATTGGGTTTGAACGGTTAACACTTTTTTGTCGATTTTTATAATTCTAAAAATATATAATGGACTATAGACGATCACAAACCTCTGTTATGACAATAATCATCTCTGCTTCCTTCCAATTAGATACTTAAAGAGATTTTTAGCTTTTATACGTATACCAAATTTGATGTGTTATCCATTGATTAGTTGTCCTATATATAGGTTCAAATCGTTAGCTCCGCGAACACACAACAGCATATAAAACACAAAGTACCATGTAGAGCACAAACTCCCTTCCAACTTATAAAGCAACAACATGAGGTTTGCCTCCTTAATAATACAATATCTATGAAAAAGAGAACCACCACCAGGTACATACCGCATAACGGAATAGGTCATCTTTTCCAACTGACTTCTGATTGCTGTAGTAAATGTGCAGATACACATTCCAGAGAAGCACAGATGCAGGATGTTCCTCAAGAGCTCGAGCAAGGACTATGAGAGCCTGTATATTCCACTAATTAAGCATGGAACATGCAGCATCCAGCATATATATAATTTTGTATTAGTAGAGGTGTCGCTTCGACCCATTGACCTAAATTGGACCAACTCAGGAATGCATTTTACCTCCAAAGGGTCAAACTGAAAACCACACTAAATACTTGGCTAAAAAGCATGTCAAGCGATCAATAGTGCCCCAAAATGTTTTCAAATGGTTAAAACTTACTGGCTCAATTTACTCCAAAAAAGAAGAAAAAGAAGACTATTTTTAAGAAAACGAAAAGCTTAAGAGTATAACTTTTAATATTATTATTTAACACATTAAATACTTGTACAGCCCACCCAACCCATCCAATATGCGACCTCTAACCTCTATGTAATAGACACAGGTATCACAAATACCTCTTTACGTCCTTTCTGTTTGTTAACCTCTCTACTGAGATTATAAAGAGCTTTCTCAAGGGGCTGATAAGTATCATCCATATGCTGATCTGAGGGGCCCTATATAACATAGGGTGTAGATAGATGTTAGAATCCCCAAATTATTAAAATTTATAAATCAGCAAAGAAAAACTCATAAAACATCACAAATTTTTCCCCTTTCGTCAATTATGTATTTGGTAACAACATCATAGTTGCATCAATTATATCATTTTCAACTGATTTCTAATCAAAATATTTAACATGAATCATTGGCATCAAGATCCTACTAGCCTTGTGAGAGAATAAATGGATTTAAGACAAGGAAAAAAACAAGATGCCATTGAAATCAAATTACATCCAAAATAAGCATGTAGACTGACCTCTTTGCCATGTTTACCATGGAAGTATGATGATTGTCTGTTCCAAACCCCTTGGACCTCAATGCGTGTTTCAGGACCATGTAGACATGGCTCATCTGAGTTCAGATCTGCGAGGAGTGAACTTGAACCAACCAAAAAAGCACTATAATACTTCTGCCAGCGTTGTTCAACAGTTTGAGCTACAAAGTACTTATACGGATGTGATGCATCTTTCAGACTGTCTAGGCACACCACATAAGTAGGTGGAGCCAATGTAAGAGAACCAAGGTACTGCGGAACTCTATTATCTGCATAGATAATGTGAATTCTAAATGTTAGAGGAAAAAAAAATTCATATTTTAAAAGGAAACAAAAAAACAGTGAGCTCATTGTTTCATACCATTTATGTTACAATCAATGCTTTTGGATGAATAATCTCTGATGTGTTGCATATGACACTCATCATCGTTGCATTTGCCTCTTAATTCAAACATGCAAAGAGGCCAAAAAGGGTTGATTGCTAAATTGCAGGAGTAAGAACCAACTTCAGTTACATGCATGTCCAATAAAGAAAATGCTTTTGAACCGGAAACTAAATCAGTTGGCTGGACCACACATACACCATCAACAACTCTCTTCTCAGCATAAATATCATCAGTTTCTGATTGCATAGAATTCATCATGACTTTGAACTTCACATGACCAAAACCACTACGCAAAATTGGCTCAGCCAGAGAAGATCCATAATTGATAGGATGCTCCTTCAAATCACTCGGTTCCTTGGTGCCCATGGGGTATTCAGATACACTCTTCTCTGACCTCCCAATATCTTTTTGTTGCAGATAAAAAAAAAAGACAATGAAATAATAATAGTGGCATAATATCTAAGCATTTGTTCAGTTACATAGGATCATCTTTTTCGGGTTTAATATATCAATATCAATTTTTTGAACCTGTGGCCTTCAGGTTAAAATAGACATCCGTGTTTTTTTTTCTTTTTTGAAAAAAATGTGCTAAATCACTTTGTTGAACCAGCAGGCCATATAGTTAAGTAGATATTATTGAACATTTGCACCACATACATACCAAAAATATACATCTGAGTTTTATGTCAACTGAGTTGTTTCTAAAACATAAAAAGTGCCAACATTATTGTGTTCAGAAAAATTTGAAAACTAACAAGATATGTACCTCCAATATCATAAAGTTGGTCCCTCTCGGTTTCAGAAAATGGTGTGTTTCCAGAATCTTCCATGATTTCCCCATCCTCTAAATCATCAATGGTAGGTTCAATGCTCTGGCCCAAATCATTTTTCTTGGAAGATCTAGCTCCTAACCTTGCAAACAGTTGAGACCTCAACGTTGCTTCAAGAAGCAATGAGTCCTCATTAGGGTTGGGTGCCATCATCGAGTCATTATGAACTTCTTCAGTCATTCCGCTACATAATCCTTCCCAATGACTAGTATCACCAACTTTAAGCGCAAAAACAGATGCCCGTTCATCCTCAGCTAAAGTATTATTATTCTCATGAAGTGAAGAAGATACATCATTTGTTTTCTCTTCCTCATGAGGCTCCAATTCACTTGTATCAGGTTCACCACATGATTCAGAAACCAGATTTTTTCCATCTTCATGTAGATCATCAGTTGACCTAACATTCAGATGAAATTCATTTTGCATTTGTGGCAGATGATTTTCCGTCATGTTAGTTATGGAATTCACATTAGCTCTAGTATGCAGATGCGGCATATTTGGCCAGTATATACTTGAGTCATCCATTACATGTGACCGCAGATTAGCTGAAAAAGAGTCTCTTTTATGGAAAAGATAAGTACATCTAGCGTTAGCCTCAGCTAAAGCCCGTTGAGCCTTACGATAAGCTTTTAAAGCATTTCTTTCTTCAATTTCACATCTGCGCCTATGCTCTTGTGCCTCATCGAGCTCTTTGTCTTGCAACTCTTCTATTTCGAGGAGTGATTTCATATCCATCTCACCAGTTCCCGACATGTTTGTAGTACCCAAAGGATTCCAAATGCTTGAACTATTGAGAGGTCCCTTGAATCAATTGAAAAACAGATACTTGGTAAAGATCGGATCAACATCAAGTAGTTTATTGATCCATAAATACTATTTCGAGTGCCATAATAAGTGCAAACTATCAGTGATATAATGTAATAAAGATAAATTAGGCTCCTTGGAGCATTGAATACAGCAACATTAATAATAGACCCATGGTCTAAGCACAGGCTATATGCAGTACCAACTCAAACTTCGACAATCTACATAAACTAAAGCACAACTGCTAACTTGAAGCAGTAGGACCCCGTGCGCATGTTCATGTTTTGCCAACTAAGTTAGACTATGAAGGCTAAGCTTGTCTAGTCACCCTTAAAATGACAATTTAACAAGCAAGTAATATAATAAATTTGTGAAGAGGTTTAGGAACAAATCAAATTATTATAAAAAATATCACAAATCTTTAAAGCACGAGATAAAAAAAAAAATTTAAAAGGTGCGTTGAATATCAAGCATGATAATAATAATGAAACTGGCAAGGTGGGGCAATTGCAGGGATATGAATTGAAATGCAAATAAAAGAAGAGAACTGGAGAAACTGGTTAATTAATAGAAAACACAAAGATGACTTGAGATTATTAGCTGTTTGGTAGGGATTAAGGATGAACAGAGAGAAATGGAAATGGGTAGTTAGTAGTAATTACAATAATACCGTTATCAGTTTGCATTTTGTTATATCTGTTAACCCATGTAATCTCGGAATAAAAGAAAATATCTGAAAACAATTGTGTATAGAAGATGTGTAGACCTATCTAATCCGCAATGTATATAATCTGGAAATGAATGCATCTAAAACTTGCACATATTCAACAACCATAAACAAAATAGTTATCTGATGAACAAAGGTAATATGGAAACAAGACAGACGTAATCGGAAAATGAGCATCAAAAATACAGGAGAATGGAGAGAAGCAAGTAGGGGAGGGGATACTGTTATGTAACCAGCAACGAGCAGAAGCAACGAATGGTGAGTACTGAGTAGCAGATGTCAGAGATCGTTTCCCAATTTATGTATCTAAATCCCAAAAATGGCACAGGGAAAGGATGGCAAAAGGAGGAAATTAGGGCTAGGATTACTATAATTGGAAAAATAGCACAGCGAAAGAATAGATAAGGGCTAGTATCTCAAAAGAATTTTTCCAAATTTGGTGGCAAGTGCAAAGAACATGTTATCTCACTTCCCCCCTTCTTTTAAGGAACATATCCAGTTTCTCTAAGAAATTGGAACAAAAAATCAAAACATATAAAAACACATCTATCCATTGTAGAAGAAAATTGGAGAGGAACGTGAGGAAAATGAAATTTGATTCTACGTCTCCATGTACTAACTTCTCAGCCTCTGCAACAAAGAACCACAACAGATGGGGTACGTTCATAACTAACACAATCGACGTTAGTAGTTCCATCTTACATAAGTCGAATACACAAACAGATAGGAGATGTAATCAAGTCAATCAGGTAGTACTAATCTTGACAAAAATGCTAAAACTTTCAATACAGTGTAGCAAATTACATCAGATATATTTCATTAAAGCTACCCAAATATATAACAGTTTTACATGCCATCCAAGTAGCAATTTGGTTTCCTGTATGCTAGTACCGGCAAAACCAGAATGATACGTAATGTAAAACTGTTTTGCTATGCAACACTGTAATACTTGAGTGGCCTAAGTATTCAATTATCAGGTAAAATAATAGTCATGTCATAGAAAAAATCAAGGTAACTGCATATTTAACCTTACAACTTTATGTGCATGCTTTCTTTTAGTCATGTCATTGAAAAAATCATGTTAGTGAGCCATTTATACGCATGACTCGAATATAATAAAAAGTTAAGCCACATATCTAATCTTACAACTTTATGTGCATGCGATTGCTTTCTTTTACATATTTATGCTACTGTGCATCAACATAAATGGTGGAGTGCGAACAGATTCACATCAGTTATAACAGAGTATGCTCTAAACATAAGTTCTTTTAACATTCACAACAAAATTCTATGTACCTGTCTAGGTGGAGAAGTTATAGCAGTTAATTGTGCAGAAGACCCAACGAGATTCTTGTTATGCCAACTGTTATTCCGGATTATGTTGGCCCCTACACAGCCAACAGATACCTCAAATTATTCTCTCTAGTGATAATACGAGAAAACTAAGCATAACATAGTTCATAGCTTTCGTTCCAACCTGATGGTGGATTCATTGAAGGGGTGTTATGATTTTTCACTTCCTTTGTCTGCTGCAATGAACTGGTCTGTTGTGTCCCACCTAGAATTTCTTTGTCACAATAACTGCCATCATATCTACCATTCAAGCCATCAATATCCAGTGCAGAAGTTCCGGCTCCTGTAGACTCTGAAGGAGGCTTGTCATGTTGGCCAGCAGAAGTTGGGGCATTTGTAGGAGGCTCACTAAGTTTGAGACGTTTATGTTCAGGTTCCTTTGGTTCAGTAAATACACGTTCACATTCAGTAAAACGAAAGATACTAAAACAATATTAGCACAAGTGTACAAGGCCACTCATTATCGAATTTAACAAGTAAATAGAAAAATTTATATATGGAAGCGTAATAATAGCATGATATAGTGCTTCTATGTACAGACATGGTCTGACTGGAGCCAGATATGTTAAAACAAAGTTACATGGCTAGAAGGTATACCTGTCTCAGCAGCCTTAATATCCTTGTTTGATGGAGCTGCCGGAAGAATTGTGCTATTAGGGAGTCGTGGCCCCGCTAACTCCTGGGAAGCAAATCATATATGAAAAGGATTTCAGTTAGATTTACCAATAGCTGACAATAAAAAAGCATGTTCATCTAGCTCCAAGGTTTCCTACAAGCAGAATAAGTAAACTAATAGTATCAAGAATACATTAATTGCATCTCAGCCTATAAGGATAAGTACACCAAATGAATAAAAAACCAAAGTATGACACGATACCCACGTGAATCAACTAACAACAAAATGGTCACAGAAAAACACCCACGATTAGCGGATGCATAATCCTGCATGAATAAGAACAATCTAGTAATTTTACTGAAACAACTTGCAGAATATATAGGTCTCCCAACTGCTCAATTATGCTTCAAAAATCCTTTCAACAAATTCCTTGCCTAATGAAGCACTAACCGAAGATTACCTTATATACATCATCCTTACAAACACCTCAATAGAGTTCCAACTGCCTACCATTTCAATCAGAATCATAAGAATATGTTATACAATTACATGGCTCAAACTTGTTACTATTATTTGCGGTTTTAATCGGAACTCTATATTACGTCTCATTTAAGCTTTACAAGCCTACAAAATCCTTACAATATATTCCTAGCTTCAATAACAACTAATCGGAGATTACCACAAATACGTGGTATCCATATACACCTCGATATAGCTCCCAAAAAAACCACAAATGAATACATCATCATCGAGCCGAATCATATTTTAATCTAGAATACTGAATACCTTGTTATAAATCTCAAATAATCTGTATATACTTCAAATTAGAAATTTAAAATTAGTCGATAGGGTAGAAAAAATCAAACATATAGCATCATCAAAACGATTGATATTAACAAATTAGAGTAAAATTAATTAGGAAGCGTAACAATAGGCTGATATAGTGTTTCTATGTACAGACATGGTCTGACTGGAGCCAGATATGTTAAAACAAAGTTACATGGCTAGAAGGTATACCTGTCTCAGCAGCCTTAATATCCTTGTTTGATGGAGCTGCCGGAAGAATTGTGCTATTAGGGAGTCGTGGCCCCGCTAACTCCTGGGAAGCAAATCATATATGAAAAGGATTTCAGTTAGATTTACCAATAGCTGACAATAAAAAAGCATGTTCATCTAGCTCCAAGGTTTCCTACAAGCAGAATAAGTAAACTAATAGTATCAAGAATACATTAATTGCATCTCAGCCTATAAGGATAAGTACACCAAATGAATAAAAAACCAAAGTATGACACGATACCCACGTGAATCAACTAACAACAAAATGGTCACAGAAAAACACCCACGATTAGCGGATGCATAATCCTGCATGAATAAGAACAATCTAGTAATTTTACTGAAACAACTTGCAGAATATATAGGTCTCCCAACTGCTCAATTATGCTTCAAAAATCCTTTCAACAAATTCCTTGCCTAATGAAGCACTAACCGAAGATTACCTTATATACATCATCCTTACAAACACCTCAATAGAGTTCCAACTGCCTACCATTTCAATCAGAATCATAAGAATATGTTATACAATTACATGGCTCAAACTTGTTACTATTATTTGCGGTTTTAATCGGAACTCTATATTACGTCTCATTTAAGCTTTACAAGCCTACAAAATCCTTACAATATATTCCTAGCTTCAATAACAACTAATCGGAGATTACCACAAATACGTGGTATCCATATACACCTCGATATAGCTCCCAAAAAAACCACAAATGAATACATCATCATCGAGCCGAATCATATTTTAATCTAGAATACTGAATACCTTGTTATAAATCTCAAATAATCTGTATATACTTCAAATTAGAAATTTAAAATTAGTCGATAGGGTAGAAAAAATCAAACATATAGCATCATCAAAACGATTGATATTAACAAATTAGAGTAAAATTAATTAGGAATAAAGGCTAATACAGACCGTACAAACCCTAACTAAGTAATTAAACGAAAATAGAAACCAATTTGATACAAAAGGACACCAAAAACCTAATGATAATTCAGCTTTCTTATGTATGTATGCGTCTGTGTATATATACATATACAGATATACAGATATATATATATATATATATATATATGTATATATGTATATTCGAATTAAAAAAACACATAGAACAATAGATTGAACATGAATTATGTACTTATGTTATATTATATATAGAGAGAGGGAATATAGATAATAGAGGAGATTACGTCGATTTCGGAAGCTGGGAGCTCGCCGTCTTCTCTGGTGATTTTTGGTGAAGAAGAAGAAGGATTTGTGATGGTTTTGGCGGAAGCTGATGATGATGTTATTGTTGTTGGAGGGGAAGGAGAATAATGAGTAGTGATAGTAGTAGTAGATTTGGGGGTTTTCCCCTCCATATTTTCTCTCTCTCTCTCTCCTCAGATTTTGGTGGGGTGATATATATGTATTATATTTTTGTGTGTGTCTGTATGCATGTATGAATTACGGTTGAAAATGGGTGACACGGGTAACAAACCATGTGCTCATATGAACCGTGAAAATATGCAAAAGTTCGAATATACCCTTGTCATTTCAATTTTGATCATTTACTTCTTTGTTCGGAAAAAAATTAAGATTTGGTGTATATAGTATTTAGAAAAATTATATGTGGAAAAAGGGAGAGAATTCTACATTGTCAAAAAAAAATTCTTATTCATTTCCTTCTTCTTTTTTTTTTCAACATTTAACATCATTATAATAAGTAAATAAGATAAACAAGATGTTATAATAAAAAACTGAGAAGATACATGTATTATTAGTATTATTCTTAGATGTCTTGGTTTTTGCTTTTTTTAAAATTTAAAAAAATCATTTATATATAATCGATCATACATGTATTACCTTCACGTCAAACATAATATAAATGTCATACATTCATATGAAGTTTAATACAATGAAAGAATTGACAATTAGTTGAAGGAAGTTAACTTTCATATGATCTTTGGCGGACAACTAAAACTAAAAGCATTATCAAGGGGTTTTCGATAGTTATGGGTTTCATCTCAGACATGAGTGATTCAAGCTTCGCATATTACCAATTTGAATGTTACTGTGGTGTTTCGAATGCTATCTAGTAACTAATAACTCGATGTTAAAAAAAAAAAATTATATGGCATGTAACTAAAGGTTTGTGTGTTGTTTATGTGTTGTTTTGATGTTTAGCTTACAAACCAATCAACAAATACTTTTGGATGTAGGAAAACACCAAATGGAGCTTTAAGACTTCATTTAATGTGCATTAAAAGTTATATTTTTTTCATATCAATAGTTCAACCATGAATTTTACGGTAAGTATATAACTATTCAATGCAACTTAACGAAAGTCCTTTGAATGTACGACTATTACCATGATTGTCTACTCATTAGTATTATTTCCATTATACACCGCTTGAGTACTACACCCGTCTTACAAACTCCGGACTTGCCGTGCATCGCACGGGCCCTAAAACCTATTATTTTTAAAATATGTGTTTTATTTAAAAGAAAAGGTAAGAAAAAGTCTTTATGACTTTTTAGCATAGTGGACGTTTTCCATTATTGTTTTTAAAATGATAGATTATTTTACTTCTACTCTTATATTTACTGGCGGATCCACCTTGTTATAGGTGGGGGAGATAGCAGTTCAAGCAAGCCCATCAATGAATATTTGGTACTTGATACACTTTGAACCCAGTCCAATAAAAATAATGACCCCAGCCCATTGTTGAATTTGTGAAAGTTGTGCAGTAATCTTGTCATTGAAAGAGAAAAGCAGTCTCCACATTTCAAGTTTTAAAGTCAATAGAAGTTTTTCATATATATTTGGTTTTTACATGATTTTGAGTCAAAACTATCTTCGTTGTTATGTACGATTATGAATGTATTAATGAACTAAATGTAACAACAGTTGCTAAATTTTGTTTGAATCTTGTATAAATTTTTAATTATGAATTTGTTATCTTTAATTTTAGTTGGTAAATTGATAGCTGTTATATTTTTTTTAAAAGTAAAATTAGGATTGTTCGTCTCTTTAGTTAAAAAAAATGTTTAGCCCCCATCCTTTAGAGTTTTTGGATCAGCCTACATTACAGGAATGTCTAAGATGAAACTCATGACTCTTGAAAAAATCCCTATTAATCCACTTATAAATGTGGAAATTGGGACTCGAACCTAGGTGAATCCTTCAAGATCAAAAACCTTAATAATAAGCCACCAATTCCATTGGCATGTGGGTAAACAATGATATGACGTTGCAAACAGATAATATCACACAAATAAGTGTCAAACGATAATGTCACTTATTAAAGAGTCTTAAATTACTCCACGTAAACCATGATATCACGTTGCCAAACGATAATGTCACTTGTATAAATATAAATGCAAAGTTTGGCGCATTGGAGGTGATGTTTCGCAAAATGATGTAATGTTTCATAAAATAAGCCATGGGTTTGTTAATCTACTAAAAAAGGTGTGATATGTTAAAAGAGTTAACTTCTAACAGATTTTGTGATTTTCCCTTGATGAGTTCGCTTGGTAACGTCTAACGGTCTATTGTGGTTGGCAAGTGTCAATTAGACAATCAATAATCACCCAATATACTCTATAATAATAATAATAAGTTAAAAACCAACTTAACTATCTATTTTGAAAGTTGACAAACAGAAAGGCTAAAACATATGGGTGCGTTTAGTGGGGGAAAAACACCCCTTGTTTTCCAAGAAAATATGGAAAACAGAAAACACGTTCAGCTCTGATGTGACTAATATGATACCATTTCCCACATGATTTTTAGTACCGATTATTCGTAATTTTTATAGTTTTATATCCAACTTTCGATGCTTTGAGGTAGTGTTGAGTGTTGTCAGGTTGGAGAATGATTATACGGATGAATTGGTTGATTTTGATGATCCATGGAAGAAACAAGAGAAGGATTCAGTTGGAATCAATTGAAAGACAAAGAAAACAAGTGCATGGACTTGTAACGCCCGTTACATATGTAACGGCCGTTAGTGTTGATTTTAGCAATTAATGCTAATTAAAGCATTGGGGCACCGTACTATAGCGTGTAACGCCCGTTACATATGTAACGGCCGTTAGTGTTGATTTTAGCAATTAATGCTAATTAAAGCATTAGGGCACCGTACTGTAGCGTGTAACGCCCGTTACACCTAGTAACGCCCGTTACACGCGATTTTCATATATAAACTGGATTAGGGTTCTGAATCAAGGACGAATTCTGATAGATTTTTCATAACATACTCATAGTTTCTATTGATTGAGAGTAAACAAGCTGTTAGGGTTTTATCTTTGGAGCTTTGGATTACAATCATTGTTGCTACCGGATTCTTTGCAATTCATTGGTATACTATGATTTCTTCTATTTTTGTTTGTTTTTATCTTTTCATTATGAGAGGCTAAATCTCTCAGCACCCGCTTGGGTAGTGAACATGTCATAGGGTCGATTGATGTTACTTGCAATTGTTGAACAAGATTTTCATGTTTAATCGAAGAACCGCATTTATTTGAGTTTAAATATTGATTTTATCTTTTATATTTATTGATTGATAATTGTGATTAGAAGTTCGGAAGAAAGATTTTAAAGATTAAATCATAAAATCATCTTAGGTTCTTAATGATTAATTGTTTTGAGTAGAAATTATTCGCGGAAGCGGTAACTATATTTCGAGCAATTAAAGTTTCAAGTATAACGGAAGTTCATCTTGTCTACCTTTTAAGTCGTTCAACAATGCAAGTAATGTTTAGACCCGATGATTGGCATGTAAGCTGATCCAAGTAGGTGCCCTTTTAATTATTATTGTCATAAAATCATTTTCACTATCGTTTGAGGACGATCCCTGCCCCGGTCATACCGGATCATATTTTCGATTAATCTTTCGGGATTACTAACCATTTTCTAAATTTTGAAAACCTCAAATTCTTTTCCATTTTTAGTTTTGAACGTGTTTTCAAAATTTTCATTTGTTTTCTAAAGATGGAATTAGAACTGGAAAACTAAAAAATATTTTCCACAACTAAACGCACCCTATATTGTTTGAAAAAGTTTTGCCACTTGATTTTATAGAATACATTGACATTGACATTGACACTGACACTTTAATTAATTGACATTGACATTGACATTGACATTGACATTGACATTGACATTGACATTGACATTGACATTGACATTGACATTGACATTGACATTGACATTGACATTGACATTGACATTGACATTGACATTGACATTGACATTGACATTGACATTGACATTGACATTGACATTGACATTGACATTGACATTGACATTGACATTGAATTGACATTGATATTGACATTGACATTGACATTGACATGACATTGACATTGACATTGATATTGACATTGACATTGACATTGACATTGACATTGACATTGACATTGACATTGACATTGACATTGACATTGACATTGACATTGAATTGACATTGACATTGATATTGACATTGACATTGACATTGACATTGACATTGACATTGATATTGACATTGACATTGACATTGACATTGACATTGACATTGACATTGACATTGACATTGACATTGACATTGACATTGACATTGACTTTGATATTGATATTGACATTGACATTGACAATGACATTGACATTGACATTGATATTGACATTGACATGTTGACATTGATATTGACATTGACATTGACATTGACATTGACATTGACATTGATATTGACATTGACATTGACATTGACATTGACATTGACATTGACATTGACATTGACATTGACATTGACATTGACATTGACATTGACATTGACATTGACATTGACATTGACATTGACATTGACATTGACATTGACATTGATATTGACATTGACATTGACATGACATTGACATTGACATTGATATTGACATTGACATTGACATTGACATTGACATTGACATTGACATTGACATTGACATTGATATTGACATTGAATTGATAATTGTGATTAGAAGTTCGGAAGAAATCTATGTCATTGTCAATTGATTTATGAAACGGTTATTCGGTCTTTAATTAACCTAAAGTCGTTGGAGTTCGGAAGAAACTAGCGATAAGGATTTTAAACAATTAAATTCATTTTGAGTGTGTAAACATCTATGATAGAGGAATCTGATTATGTGAATAAGCAGTTCGGAAGAAAGATTTTAAAGATTAAATCATAAAATCATCTTAGGTTCTTAATGATTAATTGTTTTGAGTAGAAATTATTCGCGGAAGCGGTAACTATATTTCGAGCAATTAAAGTTTCAAGTATAACGGAAGTTCATCTTGTCTACCTTTTAAGTCGTTCAACAATGCAAGTAATGTTTAGACCCGATGATTGGCATGTAAGCTGATCCAAGTAGGTGCCCTTTTAATTATTATTGTCATAAAATCATTTTCACTATCGTTTGAGGACGATCCCTGCCCCGGTCATACCGGATCATATTTTCGATTAATCTTTCGGGATTACTAACCATTTTCTAACTAATTGCAAAGTGACAACTCGGTCACAAAACCCCCCTTCTTTCTGAATTACTTTATTTAACAATTGCTTAACTAGTCCTTGTGTTCGACCTCGGATTTACCAAGTCAACTATATTGCATACGATCGGGTACACTGCCCGCAAGTGTGTAGTAGACAGTAGCTAGGTATTTCGTATTTATAAATTTAAGACTAGAAATTACATATCAAGATCATAATTTTTCAAAAATGTTTTCTACAAAAACAGAAAACACTGTTTTTCACTAGTCTATGGGAAATTAGAAAACATTTTTTTTTATTGTTTTCAACTTTTCATTTTCCATTTTCTAAATTTTGGAAACCTCAAATTCTTTTCCATTTTTAGTTTTGAACGTGTTTTCAAAATTTTCATTTGTTTTCTAAAGATGGAATTAGAACTGGAAAACTAAAAAATATTTTCCACAACTAAACGCACCCTATATTGTTTGAAAAAGTTTTGCCACTTGATTTTATAGAATACATTGACATTGACATTGACACTGACACTTTAATAATTTATGCATTCACTAGTGACTCATGTAGTTATGTTGGTATATGACAAGGTAAAACACAAGTCATTAGTGTCTAATCGGTGTGTGCTTTTAATAGCCAATTTCTATAACTTCATACAACAAACGTTTACGCGTTTGTTTGGTCTATACATTGGACCCCTAGGGATGTTCCTTCACGTCAGCGTCTAAATCTAGGTGCACAATTACACGTCTTGCAGAATAATGTACTAGATTGCTGGCGCACTCTCTTTGTAGACAACACCTAGATCCAGTACTCTTGTCTAGTTAAGGTTGTAACTTGATAGAAGTGTTGCGGGTGAAATAAAGTTTGGATAATCTAATTCCAAGACGTTAAAAAGTAAAACAGTAACACATAAATCACAGTAAAGCCACAACATTCCACATTGCATGCAGAAATCAGATGATCCAACAGGACCAAGATTCCAAGAACCAGAGATGCTAATCAGGCAACCAAGATATATTTTAAGAACCATGATTAGCAATTTATCGGCAAAATGTAAGACAGGTAATGGAAATTGAAGTTTGATTCACCAGCCCATAAGTGTTCTTCGGACTTTGTCAACTATATCCTGCTTAGATCGGTTGCTAGTTGATGATAACCCTCGGGTTTCATCCAGAAGGAACCTGTACACTTCCCACTCACGATCTGATGTCGACTGTCTTCCTACCTCAGCCTGTAACACCCACAAACAACTACCATGTTTAGTATTGCACACAGTTCATTGATCCATCTCATGAAAATTGAGGCATACAGTTCAAGAAAAAGTTTAAATAACAATTGTAATACTGTATATACACAAAGAGAAACAAAAACAAAGTTATAAACCCACATCAAAGCTATCAAACTTTCCACAAGGTGGAAACTCGACCCTTTAACTCATAAATGGGCCGATTCAAGCCAAACGTGTAAATGAAAATATTGAACGGGTAAAAGTCGCCCAATATAATTTTTAATGCATAAACCTCCGAAATCATTTGATACCAAAAATTTGGTTATCATTGAGATAATCTAACTTCCGTAATCATATTGACTCTCTGATTAATAGTAAAATATATGTAAAACTGTCAAACCAAAGTATTTCGGGTCAATCCAACCAGACACATCCCTGCCCACACAAAATACTTGCTTTGACCCATTACCCTGCCCATTTTGCCACCTCTTGCAAAATAGGTTTGGTTATTTATCTGTACTTCTAGAACTGCACAGCCAATGGACAAGAATTTGCTGATATATTTTATTATTAAGAAATTTGTTCAGTTATTTTATCTGTATCCCTTATATTTTTAAGAGAAACAGACTAAAAAGAATCCTGTAAGACCTTATCAAGATCATATTTCTGTAACCATGGCATGTGAAGACAACTATCGAAAGACTCACCGAAAAAATACACATCCCCAATGTCTTTAATGCAAACGTGACATCGTAGAAAACACGTGGCCTTCCCTTCCCAGAAAGCTCGACAGGATTAGCAACTAAAAGTTCTGTATCCGGACCACGGTTTGTGATGATGACTCTCAAAGGATGTAGCATCTCTTCCTTTAGTCGAGAACATAGAGCAGCTTGGTTCTCACTATCTATAATCTTTTTCCCATCATCTTTCTGGATAAACAAATCCAAACTCCGGTATCCATTAACACTACTGGAGATTCTTCCATATGCGATCTGGATTAGAAAACAATACTCTATACATTTAAAACATTATTTTGCCCAATAAAACAAGATGCAACTTGATACTTTCTCAAATTGAGCACTTAATGACTAATGGATGAACACAGAGTAGAGGTGGCTGTAACCCAACCCGTCCAACCCGCCTATTTTGCCACCTTCAAAAAAACAAATTTCAAATTGGTAAAAAGTGTCTCAGGTTCATACCTACCGTATATTATAACTGCCTCTCATTGCATCCCCTATAAAATGCAGACTAAATGAAATGTGAAGCCAAGATGAGTATTATACCCAGATATTGCAGTCCTTGGAGACCTTTAAAATGTCATAGATAAGAGCTTTTTGATCAAGGCACTGTATTTGAAGTAAGGTATGAGCTGGGCTCGTTAAATTATCCACAGTTATAACCGCCTTCTTAACATTTTCCACGTCTGTACTGAGAGCTTGTGAACCATCTTCCTTTGTGGAAAGCTCAGAGCTAAACAATTCAGCTGCAATTTCATCTGATATGCAAGGAAACCCTTGTTGGCATTCGTACTCAGGCCCTGCTAACTGAAGTTCACAGCTGATACAACATTCCCCTAAGACACCACTAAGATGCTCACACGTATCTTCTCGTCTGATATTTGTGTGCAATAAGTCCCTACAAAAAATTTAACCCCACCACATTACCGAATAGAACAAATGCCAAAGCACATAGCAAAATAATATAATAAGAGACCAATTATTTATACGATTAATTGCATATAAAGGTAAGTAATTTTGGTCTAGGATTTAAGGGTCCTGATTTTCCCAACTTGACTAGTCAAGTTGGAGAACTTGAAGGAATCCTCACCCTTTCAAATCACACCTAAAGACCTTAAGTTTGCTCTTGGACCAATTTGGCCAAAATTACATGATACAATGGCTATTAAAAACTGGAGGTAACAGTTTCAACCAATCTAGTTACAACATAGGTTGACTTGGTTTATTCGTTATATAACCATATTCAACGCATTAATTATTTCTAACATTTTAAAAATAGACAGAAACTATGTTAGCAGGTACAGGGTAGTACAACTTAATATGTTTTGACATGTTACCTAATTATTTCGTTATGCCAATTGTAGGTATTAGTTTAGTATATTAATGAAATCATACGCTCTTTGCATGGTAGTAGTTTAGGTAACAGTTATTTCTAACATCACTAAATTTTAAAATATTTATTTTAGATACGACAACATGTTTGAACAGAAAGACTTACAAGTTATCCGTAATGAAGAAGAGGTCCAAGACCTTGCCATCTGGAGTTGTCATGACTTTTAATCGTTGAATTGTTAGCTCAAGATCACAAAGGACTTTTGTGACATCTATAAATATGCAAATTCCAAATCAGAACATGTGAAGCAACTTTCAAATGTGAGGACCAAAACAAAAACAGAAGAAGAGAGTTAAGAGACGCAATAGCGCAGTATTAGACTATTAACACTTACAACTTACCATGTATTAACCCTTTGCGATCCATGGAAAAAACCTTCAACACATATATTGTAGGTGGTCTCGAACGATTAGGTAACTGATTGAGATAGAAAGCGGGCAAAAACGATGGACAACAAGACAAAAGCCGCTTTTTTAAGCTCTCCCAATCAATTTTCAGTGAGCTTGGTCGTGGAACAACCCACAACACAATGTAACACCACTTTCCGTCCGTAGAGAAATCTGCAAACAAAAAGAACATAAACAATTGTACAAGCACACACATTCGATTATGATCCATAAAGAACCCCATAAGCAAATTGTTTCAACCTTAAAATTGCAGTATTCATGGAAAAATGTATATATTGATACTAATGGAATGAGAAACATTGTAGTGGTATTCGCAAATTCAAACACCTTTAAGATTCAACGATAGCAATAAGAAAGTGTTATATATATCACCCTATTTTCCCGAGAAAATCATTTTAATTACAAGATGTGTCAACCATTTTAACTGCGTCGACTCAAATCACCAAAATGGTCCTTTAACCCATGATATTAAGTCGTGAGTGGTACTTTCGTTGTGGACACTAAATGGCCGATTACATGAAACTCACCAACAATCTCCCCCCAATTAGAAAGTGACACATCACCATTCTCTTTGCACCACCCTTATCCAACTATTGCCGCCACCCGTCCATCTATAAGCAGCCAGAAATTAATTTTAACCCATATTTTAAAATTAAAATTTTAAAATTAAACTAAAAGAAACTGCAAAACTATACAAAATAATCCACACGGTGAGACCCTTTTGCCTTGGGGAGATTTTGTAAATATGTATAAAATTTATGCTGGATTCGTTTAGTTGTTTTTTCCTATAAATAAACCACACACTGGCATGGCTACTAGCCTAGTTCATCCTAATACAGAATCAAGCATGCGTCTATTGATATTCGTTCATATTTCTATCATCAAATTAAATAGTATATAAAAACTAAGTATAAAATTAGATAAAAGTAGTAAAAATAAATATGAACAGATAGACAGAGAGACAGACCTCCACGGGTAACATAAAGTCCAAACTCAAGTACATTCCGTACAAGGTCACACCCAAGCCCACCTTTATCAGGACAATTCACCGTCACCACACTTGCTTCATCACAATTCTTGCCTTCCTCGATCAAAACGATGTCGTCCCACGTCATCCCCATATATACATACAAATACAAACTCTCTCTATATATCTATATCTATATTACAAAGAGAAAATGATGGTGGGTTTATTTAAGTGTGTGGTTGTGGGTTGTTTAAGGTGACTTTTGCTTTTTTGTAGTTCGATCACTTTTTGTTTAAGGAAAAATATTGTTGGGTGGAGGAAAATGGTGGGTGACTGGGTGTATATGTATTTGTATGTATAATGCATATTCATGTGATGAATTTGCCCTGGTGGTGGCGTCTCATGCATGTGGGCCCGGGTTGTGTCGTCTCCACGTCAGATGATGTGCTAGCCGACAGGTAATTGAAACGTATCCAGGCTGATTGAGATTTGAGATAGGTGTATATAGAAGCTGTTCACACACAAAAAAAGGTGTATATAGAATGATTGTAACCATTTATACATACAAAGTAGTGTCCAAAATGAATACAAGTGTTGTTCAATACTTATAACAGTGGTGAGAATTTTCTATCATGTTAGACGGATGTTGTTTTTTTTGTGTTAACATACACGATAAATGATATCTTAAAACTAAAAATCAAAATAAAATAAAAACTAAAACGAATCATTAGTTGATCGGTTCTAATTTTAAATTAATAGAAGTACCAATAAAGAAAGAGAATGCTATATTTACAAATAAATTTTTACAAACATACTTTACAATTGGAAAGGAAAAGGAATGTTAAACTTTTGATTAGAGTCCATTGATCAAAATGTTGATGTAATATACTTATTTAACTATTTCATAAAGGGTAGCTGGTGGGGTGATAGGTCATTGAGGGTGATAGGTCATAGTGTGATAGATCATAGATGGTGATAGGTCATAGGGGGTGATCGGTGATGAGTGATCTACCTAACGGGCTCCGCCCTTAGCCGCTATGGCTCCGCCCTTGGCCACCATGGCTCCGCCATGGATTGACGGGCCCCGCCCTTAACCTTCATTATTGTGTACAGATGGTCATTTATTAATTTACATGTGAAAACAAAGATCTTACACATGTGTAAGTACACAAGTACAAAGGGAAAAAAAACGAAAATTAAAAAGTCGTCAAAACTATATCGAGTTGCATCTCTAATGAAAGAGGACGGAATTTTAAGACTACCATAATTTTTTTCCATCTAACGATTTACGGTTTGTGAGATAAAACATTTTTAATGATATGGATGAGTTTCATTTTTTATTGAAAGGGAGAGAAAAGGGAGGAAAATGTGTGGTCCAGAATGGTTCTCGCGTTCATTTTTTTAAGGGTTCTTAAATAACTCTTGCTCAACAAATATATCATTATTGTTTTTCAACACCTTTACATTTGTCATGAAATATAAGTATTTTATTAGTTATATATGTCTATCCGCGTAGTAAGCGGGATATAATCTAGTTTATATCTAAAGTAAATATTTAATATGAAAATGCAAATATAGTATTTATTTATGTTCGTTTTATTTGGATAATGTCAAATAATATATATATTTTTTCTTTTTTCTTAAAATTAAACTTCAAAAACACAACATATGTTATTAGATTAAAATAATACAATAATATCTTAATATATTTTAATATATAAACTAAAAATTCTCCTATAATACATCTTACTCTCTCTCCTTTCTAAGATAAATAGTTGATAAGTCCACATTGTCCACTTATGTATATACTAGAAGAGTACCGCGCGATGCGATAACGTAATTAATGATAATGATGGCGATGACGATGATGGCTCGTGGTGGCGTGCGACGGTGGTGGCGGTGGCGATTTAATGACGGCGGCGGTGGCAATCAGTGGTGGTGTTGATGTGTGTGTATGTGTGAGAAAGAGAGACATAATTATGTGTTTGATGTGTAGGTGATTATGGGTACTTTCGGAGTATTTTAAAAAAAATGTTTACTTTGTTTAAAATGGGAGGCTAGTTTGTTTTAAGAGCAATGCTAGGTTAACAAACACTTTACAAACAAACTTTTACAAACATATGTGGCATGTGAGGTGGTCCAATTAACAATGAGAGGGAATGAAGAGAAGGAATGAAGAGAGAGAATACATGAACATGATTTGATTGGTGAAAAAAATGTTTGTAACAATTTGTTTGTAATATGTTTGTCATCTTATAATTACTTTTGTTTTAATAGGGAGTATAGATATATATACTTACCTTAACAGGTTAATAGTGTTGTACGGTTGTACCAAAAATATTTGAATGAATTGTGTATTTCTATTAATTTATAACATTTATATCTTAACTACTAAAATAACTACACTACCCCATTTTACATCAATAACCTACACCACTCACCGTCACTGCAATCGTTACCACCACTCACCACCACCACCACACTACCAGTCGCCGCTATCACCATTGTCATTGCATATCGCGAAAATCCATCTAGTTAATAATAGTAAATGTACGGATTACATATATGTTATCCCATATATCATTTGTGTTTTAATTAGTTTGGATTACCATTGGTATTTATAATATACTAAAAAGCTATATAAATGTATAAGTGTCTTATGCATGGAATGTACAAGTTCTCATAGCACATAATAATTTTTACCATTTTTCATTTTAACCCCCTAAACTTTCTATCTTTTAACTTTTACCACACATCAAAGTTTTCGTTTTTATTTTCTTGATACTAAATTTTTGGGTTTTCATCAAATAACTTTCACATGGTTACGATTTTACTTTTAAACATTTGGTTTTGACTATTTTTATCCGTCTTTTTATATATATAACATTTTTAATATATAATAATTTTCATTATCGTTACGTCTTACGTTCATGTAACATTTAAAGCATTAATATAGTTATTGTTTATGTTTTTATACAAAAAGTCTATACAAATTTACAAGTCCTTCATGCCTGAAATGTACACGTCCTTATAGCATATAATAATTTTTACCAATTTTTTTATCTTTTAACTTTTGCCTTGCATCAAAGTTTTCATTTTCGTGACACTAAACTTTTGGATTTTATCAGACAACTTTCACACAGTTACAGATTTACTTTTGATTATTTTCATCTGTATTTTTATATAAATGACGTTTTTAATATATAATAACTTTTATCGTCATTACGTCTTACGTTTATATAACATTTAAAACATTAATATAGTTATTGTTTATGTTTTTATACATCTTATTACTATTTTACATTTTTTATTGTTATTACTACATGTTTAATTATCTTTTTAAAATTTTGAGTTCGAATATTTGACATAAATTTGGGTTCAAAACTTTGTCGTATAAAAAACGTACTCCGCGGCAACGCGCGAGTACAATAACTAGTCACTTACTAATTTCACTTCTTTTACCTCTAGTTTGAAACTAAACACTTAACCAATACAGCATCAAGTTTCTCTTAGACTAAGAGGTATGAAGCATTTTGGAGGAGGGGGTCTTCCATAATGTGGCGTCACGTCATATCCCAATATGTCTCTCAACAAAGGTGTGGGGGTGAGACAATTCTAATAAATGGAGGGGTCTTTCAACAAGTGACAAAACATGAGTGGTATAATAATAGAATGTTTGGATAAAAAGAAGAAAAAAAAAAGAGAGAAAGCAAGAAATTAGTCAAAGCTTGTGCCAAACCGTGGAGGACAAATTCTTACGTGTATATGTAAAGTATATTATTTTCCCGCGTAATACGCGAGATAAATTTATTAAATTTTTGTAATAATATAATTAGTATTTATAGATAAAACATTTTGAAATATGATTATATTATTATTCAAAAAAGTTTTGTATCATGAATGATGATTGTGTAAAGTTAAATATCGATAACTGAGGTGATCTCATATCAGTCAAGAGTTCCGGAAGCTGTTAGGGGAGGTTATTTTCTTTTTTGATATGATTTTTTATTTTTTGAATGTTATTATTATAAACCCATTTTTAAAAAATTATATATGTAATAATTTATATAGCATTTATCATTCTCAATTCCATCTAACATTGAAATGTAACAAAAATGGTTATATATTTTTTTGCGCTAAAACAAATGACAAAATTTGACACGTAACATAAAAGTCAATTTTTGAGATTTTTTAGGTTAAAATGTTTTAAAAACTCTACAATTTCAAATAAAAATTTCACTTATCAGTTTAAAACGTCAAGAAAATAACCTTTAGTATTATTCATAATCTAAAAAAACAATAGTAAAACAATATAAATGAGAAAGATAGGAAGAAATGGTAAATTTGGCTTACGACATATAAGACGATATGTAAAAGTTATGTTTAATTTTTTTTTATCATGCTTTATGTTGAAAAAATACTTGGTGATGAAAATTTCTTTTAATTATTGGTATTGTTACATTATATAAATTTACCTTTATAAATATTTATAATTTATAATTAAATTATGACATTACATTTGTTATATTTAATATTCGTGCAGCTTGTTGCATTCATACGTAAAGGTAAAAATCTAATGTATTTAGGTGGTCATAGTAATCTGTTTTGTCATTTACTATTTAATAATATTAGTGATAGTTAGTAATAATAATAATAATATAGGATTAATTAGTAAATCTATTGGAAGTTGATGTCATCAAAATCATCAAAAGGTAACAATTAAAAGTAGCTTTTCATCTAATGGTTGTAACTTTTTTAGAAATCTATTTAAGGCCCTCTTTTATAATTATTGGATTGGAAGATAGTTCATCTAATTAAAGTCTAAAGAAAGAGAAAAAAAGTTCCATGATACGGAGTATTTATTTTGTTAACACGGGGAAAAAAAAGTTACATGAAAAATGATACATAGACCTAATTTAATAAGCCTAAAATCATGCCTACGCAATAAGATATTGACACCTGTATCACCTTGAAAACCCAAATCTTTTTTAATGTAATACCTGTTATATCCTTGAATTAAGAGCATCTTTAATGGAGCTTTTTGTAAAGCTTTTTATAAAGTTTTTTACTATTCAAAAAAGCTTTTTCATAAGTTTTTTTTCATTGGAGTGAAAAGTTTTTTATTCATCAAGTCTTTGCAAGAATATAACACTATCTTTCCTCCTTGTTTTGTTATTAAATAATACTTAAAAGAGGAGCACCAACTTAATCAAAAGCTTTTTTAAAAAAGTTTTTAACAAAAAACTTTATCATTGGAGATGCTCTAATATCCTTAGAGTTAAATATCCATTATTCTGCTTCATTTCCCTTCTCCCATATCTGCTCTCGCACTCTGTTGATTTTGATAACATCTCTGCATTTTTACATCTCCCTTATGATCGTTAATTGTGGTGTTAGGTGTGAATGTAAATAATTAATTATACATTAAAAAAATGTAATGATTGTATTTAGACTAACAGTGGCTCTTTTGGTTCAATCCTTAAATTATACATTAAAAAAAATGTAATGATTGTATTTAGATTAACAGTGGCGCTTTTGGTTCGATCCTTAAATTATACATTTTTTTAATGCTATTTCTTTTATTGAACATCCTAATCAGTATGTCACCTCAGTTTTTCATATATTCTTTTCACAAACATTTTCTTACCCACAACAATAATATATCCATCCTTACCATAAATACCCAATTAATATACATGTACAATTATGCATACACACACAAACACATTATCTTTCTTCATCATTTCTCGTCCTCTACTACAAACAACTAAGGATGTAAACTAAGGATGGACATCCTGCATGTCACCACCCACATCAATACCATCTTTGATGTGGGTAGTCTCGACCTCTCATAATTCCAAACCGTTGATATCCCTGCAACTTGTACTTGCCAATTGAATAATTATTCAATATTGACAACTATCAAATTATGAGGTTTACGTACCCAACAGAACAATAACCAAGAATTTTATTTGCGTGATGAAAGACCCTTACTCTACATATATCATGACGAATAACAAACACGAAAGTAAAACCATTCGGATTTTGGATTAGAAGTCAAATTTTATTAATGAACTAGTTTAATAACCCCGAGCGTTAGCAGCGGGATTCAAATAATTTATTCATAAAATGTGACGCATTGTATTATACCTCATATCTTATAACTTTTGTAACTAATAAAGATTAAAAAAAATGATAGGATAGAGTCTTAGCTAATCTTCATTAGTAGTCACAATTTATTTATATTCATAAGCGACACAATTGAAGGTGTTAGCTAATGACTCAATGTACATATACTAAAACCGTTGTCTAGTTATTTCACCAATTTAAATCTCTTTTTAGTATCTAAATCGTGTGTTGCGGTGGTGCTTAATGTAGGGCCGGCCCATTTAGTATAGGCTATTGAGTAAGATCAAATTATATAACTTTTAGTATAGGATAATTTAGTTTTATTTGTAGTTTCTAAGTTAAATATATATTTTTTGTTTAAAATATAAAAGGGAGTTAGATAAATTATTTTGGAGCAAAGGTCTAAAAATAGAAAAGTTGTTCAGCCTTTTAACAAAAAGTAAAGTTGTTTTGTAAGTTGGTGTTCCACGTGCCTAGCTAATCCTTACATCAATTGCAAAACGGTGGGCCGGTGTTTGTTTTGCCACTCTCATTCCACTCTCTCTCTACTCCACCGTTCCATCTATACTCCATCGCAACCCACATCTTTTTTCGGGTAAACTAAAACAAAACAATAACAACATTGTTTAGTACGGTTGTTTGCACAACCATCAATAATTCATCATTATCATCGTCATCATCTTCTTGGGGCAACAATAATGCCCTCTGGAGTATAAGCAACGTAGCTACCACCACCATGATATGTTTCGTTTTCTTTTTCGGTGATTGAAGGAAGGACATCGGTTGTTACCGGAGGTGGCTATTACTGCTACTGCTACCTTTTCAATCACAAAATCATCAAAAATAACCATGTATTCACTATCCTCTTGAAAGAACATAAAAAACCCACAACCTTGTTTAATTTTTATACGAATTCAAGACATCGGAGCCGCCACCATCATAACAGTCTCTCCGACACCACTACTGCTACAACAATACAACATCATCTATTAGGTCTGTGCGTGTAGATTTACGATTTAAAGATCTATTATGTTTGTTTCTCTAGCTGGAAACGGCGGCTGCCGGAGTTTGGAATCGTTGGTCGGAGTTGCTGGGCATGGCCAGAGATATGCTCCATTTTTTTTTCTTCCTTTTATCAATTTACTAAAAATGCCTTCATCATGGAGGGTGTTAAAACCTTTTTTGTTTTTTGATGTTCATGGTAATCAATGTTCAGGTTGATAAAAATGGAAGAAAGAAAGGTAGAAAGAATGACCGACGTCGAAATACCGATCAAAAATAAATCTAAATACCATATACTAGATACGGTAAGTGGATATCGTTCCCACGAGGAGCGGCTGTGGTTATAGTCAAGTTTTAACAATTTTCGATTGGTTTTGAAAATAATAAGAAAACAAATTTTAATTAACTAAATAATTAGACTTAAATTAATGAAACAAGACAAAATTAAAAATAGAAGTTGTAAACAATAATAAAAAGTGCATCCCTCCCGAATCCCAAAAGTCGTATTAATTTACTTAACAAACTTTACCGAGTATTTATTCTAAATTACATAGACATAATTTTATTAATTGACAAGAACAATTTTGGGCACAACCTATGTTAATTAGATGATCTGTCTTAATCCCTAAACTAGGTGGACTCGGCACAAATCATTAACTCACAATAAATTGTCTTACGAAAATCCAAGTCAAATAATAGTGAATAAATACTCAATCAGTCATATGAATTATAATCCAAAAAGAACAATGTTTACTCGACTGAAAGTAAAGTTCATCAAATAAACTAAGTTAACAATTGTTCATCGGGAGAGATAACAAAAACCTTAGCCGAACATAATATTTGATAAGAAAACTAATCGTTCCAATGGCCGCATCTTCCGTTCGTTTCTTCTATGTCCGTCGCTCAAAACGCACCCACCAAGAATATGGGTCGGCACCCCCTGTGATATCCCCCAGTCGCCAAATATATATATTCATAGGAAAAGGTTCATGTGAGAACCACTTGAATTGGAAGAACCATGAGAACTTCTATATTATAAAAAAAAAGGGTAATGGAGGGAACCCTAGCCCCGGTACCACAATTGGATACCCATCGACCCACCCCGTATGAGCCATATGATGCCGGTAAAATACCTCCATCCTAATCCCCACATGATCTGGGCACCCCGAAGGATCGAACCCTGATGTGTAATTTCTAGTCTTAAATTTATAAACACGAAATACCTAGCTACTGTCTACTACACACTTCCGGGCAGTGTACCCGATCGTATGCAATATAGTTGACTTGGTAAATCCGAGGTCGAACACAAGGACTTTGTAAGCAATTGTTAAAATAAAGCAATTCAGAAGAAAAGAGGTTGTGACCGAATTGTCACTTTGCAAAAATAAAAGTAAATGAATTAAATCCGGTATAACCGGGGCAGGATTCGTCGGAAGACGAAAGTAAAAATGATTTTGTAACAATAATATTAAAAGGGGCACCTACTTGGATCAGCTTACATGCCAATCATCGGGTCTAAACATTACTTGCATTGTTGAACGACTTAAAAGGTTGTCAAGATGAACTTCCGTTATACTTGAAACTTTAATACATGTTCACTACCCAAGCGGGTGCTGAGAAATTTAGCTACTCATAATGAAAAGAGAAAAAACAAACAATTATATATGAAAAAATATTGTACCAAATGTAGAAATCATTTCAAGAATGATTAACAATAACGAAATAAATCTCCAATCGTGTTCTTGATCTTCAAAGATGAATCTCCAATGGAAAACCCTTCAAAAATCCCTTCAAATCGGCTGGAGTTGTAAAGTTAGGGTTTTAGAATGTTAATGCAAGCTATTTATAGTACCTAAAAAATTTGCAGAATTCGACCCCCATTGCGGCGCAACTAGGCAAGTTGCGGCGCAATAGGTCTTTGACTGCTGTTGACTTTGACTATCGTTGACTGAGGCTGGATCAGAACTGAAGGTGTTGCGGCGCAACTATGGGAATTGCGGCGCAATTTAACTTTCTGGAATTCTGTTGCGGCGCAATGCTTTGTTTGCCACCTTTGACTTTTGTTGACCAGCTACAATCTTCATCCTAATGCTTCGGAAATCATCCGTTAGCACTTATTTCACCTCAAGAATGTTGTTTTCTCCAGAATTACGCTCAAGTACCTGTTATTTCCCTGAAACACTAACAAGTACCATAAACGCACCAAATGTATACTAAAACGACTCATAAACCATGCAAAATCAACTACATACATTGTGGGAAATGGGTATAAAATACGACACATCAAATCTCCCCACACTTAAGCTTTGCTTGTCCTCAAGCAATTTCCAAGCTGAAAACAATTATTACCTTGGTACATCATGGAAACCACATTTCAGTAATCAAAAAGAAGCTCAACCATAATCAAAAATGAGAATAGATGGTTAGGCAGTTTTAATCTTAAATGAAAACCGGAATGTTTGACAATATTTGACTGATATACAAGCCTTAATAACACGACTAAGCACAAAAGAAATGAATCAGTGATATCTCGTCTATCCTGCTCCAACTAACTTACTTTTGGGGTTGAATATTTGAATAATCACTCAATGCCTAGTCGTGATGCATAATCTTTTAACCATAGGCTTGTACTAGGTTCGTTCCTTCACCGCCATGGCGCAAGCACCACAGTGTTAATCAGAAGAGGTCTTTCAACGGTTTCAATGAATTCTGGGGCTAAACAAGGTATTTAAAAGGGAATAGAAATTTGGATAAACAAAAGGTGTTAAAAAGAAGTAACACAACATTTAACAAAGTTTTCACATAATAGTCTAATCCATAAACAATCCCATGTCATTAGTTGCCAACGGTCCAAAACCTGAGAAGCTGTCCAGACAATACCCCCAATAGACGATTAAAAACCGACACCATTGTGGTGTATGACATTAAACAACTCAATCAACCAAACCTAACTATGCTGACTTAAACAAACGTGCCAACCCACGAATAACAACTTAAAATTATAGCATTCCAAGATCCTTTTGTTGGTGAAATTGTACCAACTTACAAAAATGATTTGACCAAAAGTGAGAAATACCAACTGACAGCCCAAGCTCTTTTTCATTTTTTTTCTATTTTTTTTTCTTTTTATGTTTTTCAATTCTTTTATTCTTTTTTTTGTGAGCTATTTTTACTCTGACTAATTGGTATTCTCTTAATAATGTTGAAACAATGACAAATCATATACTCATATGCTCAAATGAACGATCCAGACTTTATCCAAACAAACATGACAAAATCAATCTATTCCCAGTAACCGAGAATATCCCAACCCGACATAAAGGACAACCCTAAACCATCCACTAGCATAGGCAACCAATGACCCACCAGGATTTCGACTATCGGTATGGCTAGGAAAGGTGTATATTTAAGGTGGATTTAATACCAAAGAACAGGCTAGTGACAACATGATTTCTATTGTTTCTTGCACTAAAAATGAGTGCAACATAAGGGTTTAACAGGTGGTTCACTAACCAGTGTAGTTAGCTACAAAGCACATTAACAAAACATGCACATAACAATTTTTACGAAACAAAGGGTGAACATACAAAGAACAAATGGTTTTATCCTAAATTTGCCTCTTCTGATAAATAACACGGAACGATCAACCAGGACAAGTTCTGTAACATCCCAAACTTTTTAACTAACGGTTGACTTGAGTCGTTAAGTCAACGTAAAGTGTTCGTTAAGTTTAGGGTGGATTAACGCTTATATGTAGTTAAAGTGTTTTATGTGTGAGACTTGAATGTCTTATTAATTGATGTAGAAATATGTTTAAAGAAGAAGTTATGTGCCTTTTAGAGGTGTTCAAAGTGTTAATCAAGTTGTATATAGTCCATAGAGGTGTTTTGGGCTAATAATATGACTTTACGAAGTTTAGGGACCAGTTTTGACATGGTGTGAAAGTCAAAAACGGGATTAGGGTCAATGGGGGAGTCATTAGTTTATGAAATCAGATCTAATAACTTTTCTCCCAAGCCCTAGCCACCCCTTTGATCCCCTATCAAATTCCTAAGCCGAAAATCCTTTAAAACGTGTGATTCAAGTGAAGTTTGATCAAGATCTCTCATCCTTGCTTTCATCTACAGGTAATATAGAAGATTTCCTTTTGATTTGTGATCATAAGAGTCGATCATATGGATCTTACTTCTGGTCTCTAGGGTTGAGATTGATTTGATTATGTTTCATTGTCGATTATTGGGGTTTTCGGGTAATTTAATGTATTGTAATTGTATCCTCTTGTTCCTGGAACAAGTGATCATGTGAAATCATTATATGAGTCATATTTTGGGTGCATATGAGGTTCATAGGTCGTGGTGGTTGCTGTGGTCATCTGATGGTCGAAAATTGCTTGCAAAACTAAGGGTTTACTAGATATTAAAAATTAGTAATATTGCAAAAATCATATCTCTTTCAATTAAAAGAGTTATAAGATGAATATTATATTTTTGAAAAGGTCTACGTGTCCTCTTGATTCTATATGAACAATGTTTCTTTTGATTTTGCCCAGATATGGGTGAAAAATGTCAATTTCCAGAAGTGGTCGGATTTAAGACGAATTCTGTAGGTCTGTTTTGCAGACGCCATAACTAATTCATTAGAGATCTTCAAAAGTCAAACTTTATATTTCTAGAAAGGTCTTTGAATTCCCTACATTCCTTAAGAACTAAGTTTTGAATCATTTGGTCGTCTTGAGGTCGAAAAGTCGCCTGCAAGTGAAGGGCGCGAGTCAGTCTTTAGACCAGCACTCCATATGCGGCGCATATAACCTATGTGCGGCGCATATCGGGGCCTGGGAGGTTTCTGGGTGATTTTTGAAGCAAATATGCGACGCATATTCAAAGCATGCGCCACATAAAGGGTCTGTGAGCCCGTTTGAGGTCCGAAACAAGCGTTTAAGGGTCCTATAAGTGTACCTAAGTTAATGTATGGTCTTATAACCTTATTAGGTTAGGTTTATACAGGTTTAATGACTATGAACTCGAGATAGGTTGTCGGGATCACAAACAAGATACATTAACGTTGCTTATTGATCGTCACGAGGTAAGATACAGTACTTTGACACGCTGAGGGTTCAACGAAAAGATGGTTTCAAATAATAACTTCCCAACTTATATCTTGAATTGCTTGTGAGTATTCGGGGTTACACGGGAGGTGATACGGGTTATGTAGTTGACCATTGAGACCTGAAATGCAGTCCCAAATGAAGTATAATGTAGTGTATGTTATGATATGAAGTATAATGTAGTGTATGTTATGATATGAAGTATAATGTAGTGTTATGTTATGAAGTGATATGCAATAGCTTGTGATGCTTTGAGATGTAGTATATGTTGTTGATTGTTGATATGTGCATGATTGTATGGCTTGCTCATCTAGTTCACTAGACTTGTTAAGTTGCCATGGCACGTGCACGTTTAAGGGCCCAAAACGTAAAAGCAGTAAACGTAGTAAATGTTTAGGTAATGCAGTCACCTAAACTAAATAATGCAGGATCGAGCTCGTTAAACTTTGATGCAGAAAATGTTAAGCTTAACCCGTACTTGCCCTAGCCCGGCTAAGTGCGTTGACGTAGGTTGCTTGGGTGGCTCCTTGCAACATGGTCATTGAGATGCAGTTGAGTAATACGAGGGGTATGACCCGCCCTCATTTGTCTTGTGCATACGGATTACTCAGGGATTGGCTTGCCATTCCTTAACGACGTTTGATGTTCAACTGAATGGTTGTCATCTAGTCGGGTGTAACTTATGTTACACATTGACGCAGTTAAAATGTAGTAAAGCAGTTAAAACGTAGTAATGCAGTTAAAATGTAGTTACGCAGTTAAAAGTAGTAATGCAGTTATGTGGTTATATGTGTGTAATGCAGAATGAAGGATAGGCACATTTAGGGTGTTTCATCCTATTATGTAGTTTTGATGATGTGATATGCTTGATGTGTGTTGTGCCTTAATGACGTTGATTAAATCCACAATGTTTGAAATGGATAAATGTTTTATAACTTGAGTGTTATCTTACTTAGCTAATTCGTTAGCTAACACTTGTCTTTTGAAATGTGTTGCTCCCTCAGGTTTAGCATAGCTGAGGTAGTTGATGAAGAAGAGCGAGGAATGGGTAGATAGCTTGCTGATGACCTTAGCTACCCATAGTTGTTGCACATTTTTAGACTCTTGCTTATGTTTTGGCATTTATGTAGTTTGCATGTTATGTTGTCGGTTGTTTTGTGTTGGGCAGCCGACGGGTTTCTATTTAAACTTGTTTTGACGATATGACCGAGTAACACCAATGATTAAAGAAACCAAACAGATTTTAATTGGTTTGGACTTTCAAAGTTTACTTCCGCTTTGTTATAACGCCGTTAGGCGAAAATTTTTGGAAACCCGTATTTTTAGATGAAGGGTGTTACAAGTTCTAGAATCAACGCAATCACCGGCACACTCATAGCAAATAAAATAACCCGGAAATGGAAAATCAACCTCAAACTTGCACATCACAGTTCAGAGCTCAAAATAGAACCCTTACTCTTGGATAAATCCAAAAGCCTACGAGAGGGACAAATTTACAAGGCTAATAATTCCAAAACCGTAACACCTAGCATAACTAGCAATGAATCAACAATCTCACAATTTTGGGTGTTTTGGTGCTATAAGCGTGCTAGTCATATTATTAATCCAGAAGGGATTGCCTAATTAATCAGTCAAAACACATTCCACATATTAAACTTTGTACCAAGGGTGTAGTGTTGGAGCACATTAAGTGCACAAATTGTTGTCCGATGCAATAATTCTAAAAGGCTGAGAAATTCGTACATATATGCCTTACGAACTTTAAGTTCGTAAGAACTAATAAATTCGTATATATATGCCTTACGAACTTTAAGTTCGTAAGAACTAATAAATTCGTATATATATGCCTTACGAACTTTAAGTTCGTAAGAACTAATAAATTCGTATATATATGCCTTACGAACTTTAAGTTCGTAAGAACTAATAAATTCGTATATATATGCCTTACGAACTTTAAGTTCGTAAGGCCAAGCCCATTTTGTACGAATTTGACAGCCCAGCCCATTTGTACCTATAAATATAGGACTTAGGTTTCAGATTTCAGTGATGATTTAATAGCTATGTAATTCGTCCATGGCCGGCTGAAGGATCGCGCAAACCTTCAGTCGTAAGTCCACCATATTCATTATTGTTAGTCGTCTTGTTGATTGTGATTCGTAGTCTTCAAGATGTAATCATACGAATTCGTTTTGTATTGTAATCATATGACTAATGATAATGTTTATTATTTCTCCCATTGTAATTGTTTTCTTATCTTTGTATTGTACAAGAACCCTAATAACTAATCTAGATGGATTTCGCACTTCTAGTTTAGGATAGATCATGATTTACGATCAACACACGTTCCAAACGTGTTTTCACAAGTGGTATCAGAGCAGGGGAGGCTATTTTGCCTTCGATCGTGATCTGGTTTAGGGTTTATGTTCGAAAGTATGAAGAAGATGAAGTTTCTGTTCGTTTGATGATCATCTTCGCAAAGACTATTTTAGTACTTACGAAGATGTTGATGTTTCATTGGATAATTTCGCACAGAAGACTTCATACGAAGATAAGAGTGTTTTTGAGCATATCTTCGCAATATGTAACAAGTTCGTGAGAAGATGGTTATATTCGCAGTAGTGAATATGTTCGCAGAAAGATTGTACTTACGAAGATAACACCAATTTGGGTTTATATTCGCAAGAACAAACATGGTTCTTCTTACGAAGATGTTCATACCTGGCAGAATAACTTCGCATGTATTGTTGATTTTCTACATACGAAGTTGGTCATTTAAGTTCAACATATATTCGTAAGCTATCTTCGTTCAGAACCTCACCTTACGAAGATAGAAAACGAAGATAGAAAACGAAGATAGCCTTTTTCGTTTTCAGATTTCAACTAACGAATTTAGCTTACGAACTTAGCTATCTTCGTTGTGAACTTTCACCTTACGAATTTAATAGCCTTACGAAGTTAGTAGCTTTGCTGATATAATGGTCTTACGAACTTACTAAGTTCGTAAGAAGATTATTTTGTTCTACACATATTCGTAAGCTATATTTTGTTACGAATATGTTCAAGCCAGGAGATCAAGTTCGTAGGTATAGTTCTTTAACTGTGCCGATGCTATACGAAGATGATCATAGAAGATAGAGTTCAAGAAAGAGGTTCATATATGTTTCAGTCTGCAGAGAACGATTCCACATCTGATCAGAAGAAACACAGGGTGTCTTTCTCCAACCAGAAGATTCTTTAAAAAAAAAAAAAGAGTCTTTTGGCGGGAAAAACAATTTTTGCCTATGATCTTATAATCTCGTTTTTTACGCGGGAAAATTAATTTGGTAAAGGTCCGAAAAATTTTGGGTCATTTTCGTGCGTTTTTGGCGCAATTTCGGCAAAATTTTTGACGATTATCAAATTTTTTCTACCATTATTAGATCAAAAGTTAAGGTGAATTTCAAAATTTCACGAGAACATTTTTCCCGAAATTTTTTTTGGAGGGAAACACAATATACCCTGTTTAGAACCACATGAAAGGGAGATTTTTGAAACTGAAGACAAGCAGATGGGCTGATTTTTAAAGTTTTGCAGAAAAATGAGGGGGAATAAAATATTCATTCTGATTTTTGAGCAAAACTTTTCTACATACTCGAGTTACATAACGATCAAAGGTTATTATGTTGGTGATTATTGTATTCTAATGCTCGAGGCGTTTTGAAGATCATCGAACTATATCAACGGATGATTTTCATATATAGCGGTCGTGGAAACTTTGTTGAAGTATTGGATCATTAAAGCTGGTTATTTGTTGTTCAGTATTTGAAGATCGAATCTTATCCATATTCCAAGATGTAAGGATGAATTATCAGGTGATTCTTGCGGAGGAGTTGCATAGATAAAGATCTTTATATTATGGCAGCATATACAACTGAAGAGGAGATCTGATAAGAACGACTTCGAGTGATTGGTGGATTTGTGAAGATACAAGACAGAGTCAGACACTTCTAGTTGAGACAGGATTTATGCGACTACATTTTGTGATTCAGTTTGCAGAGTTTCTTATTTTTATGGGAGCTGATTGATTTGATGCTGATTGTTGGAAATTCTACTTCTCTATTATATGCCGGTTAAGCACGACATGCAAATTGATCCGAGTGGATGATTGCTTATGTTTAATTCGGAGGTGGTTATTGTTGAGGGGGAGAACTACAATGAGAGGTGTTGGGTTAGTTGGTTGTCATGAAGATACAGAGAGTTTACAGGTTGAAGATCAGAGTGCAGTTTCAGAAGATCGAGTTTCAACATAAGAAGAACCGATATCTTTAGTTACGGGGGAGGCTATTTGTTTAGACTTTCTATAACTAATATCGGATTTTGAAGAATTGATTGCACCGGCCAAGGGGGAGTTTGTTGGAGCACATTAAGTGCACAAATTGTTGTCCGATGCAATAATTCTAAAAGGCTGAGAAATTCGTACATATATGCCTTACGAACTTTAAGTTCGTAAGAACTAATAAATTCGTATATATATGCCTTACGAACTTTAAGTTCGTAAGAACTAATAAATTCGTATATATATGCCTTACGAACTTTAAGTTCGTAAGAACTTATAAGTTCGTAAGGCCAAGCCCATTTTGTACGAATTTGACAGCCCAGCCCATTTGTACCTATAAATATAGAACTTAGGTTTCAGATTTCAGTGATGATTTAATAGCTATGTAATTCGTCCATGGCCGGCTGAAGGATCGCGCAAACCTTCAGTCGTAAGTCCACCATATTCATTATTGTTAGTCGTCTTGTTGATTGTGATTCGTAGTCTTCAAGATGTAATCATACGAATTCGTTTTGTATTGTAATCATATGACTAATGATAATGTTTATTATTTCTCCCATTGTAATTGTTTTCTTATCTTTGTATTGTACAAGAACCCTAATAACTAATCTAGATGGATTTCGCACTTCTAGTTTAGGATAGATCACGATTTACGATCAACACACGTTCCAAACGTGTTTTCACATGTAGTCAAATTGCTTATTAATATCAATAATTAAGTGACAAAAGCAATTAACCACAAGGACAAGCATGCAAAAGTTTTAAAATCCTCTAAAAAAATACCAGACTTTTTCCTATTTACCACGCCCCCACACTTGAGTTGGACAATGTCCTCAATGTCCAATGAGCTAAGGAAAACTATGGGAAATAGGGGAAAGTAAACAAAAACAAAATCAAGAACAAGAAAAACTTGCCGGGTATGCCGTGTGTTCCATGCCTGAATCATGCCAACAAGAATATGGACGCTGAACTTACTGCCAGCATATGCATATGACAAACTTGCTATCCAACATGAACACACAATTAAAAGCCAACATATATATCATAAAGCATGCAACATTCTAATCCTACTTATTCAAACGGAAATGGAAAATAAAATACGATGTCTCATCACCCCGTAGGGTGGATACAAACCAAACGAATAAAAATAAAGAAAAGTACGAAAATTAAAATTGTTCAAACAAATAGTACAAGCCATCACAACCAATAGACGGCAGCAGCATCATCCCATCATATATCACTGAGGAGGGTGAGGGTAACCAGGCATAGGCCCTGTATCAAAAAATGATCCAACCACCTGCTCAGCAAAAGATGGCTCTGCTGAACCTGAACCTCCAGCATCCGTACCAGCCTGCATACCTGCAAAAGTGCCAAAACTAACAGGGTTATCTGGACCTCTTCCCCCAAGATCATGGGAAGGAGCAACCTCGAACTGACGCTCTGGTAGAAAGAAGAAACCACCACCAGCCCTGTGCTCGGGAATGAATATGCTCGGAGGATGATAATCTGGAATAGGCTCTAGCTTTGCCTCTCTCTTCCTCCACGGCTAGAACTTGCGGGTTCCTACACATACAAGAAACCATTAAAACATTCAAACCCCATTGAACATATTTATATATAAGCATAAACCAGGCAAGGCTGAAACCAGACAGGTTGCGGCGCAACTAGCCAAGTGGCGGCGCAACCTAACTTTCTGTTTTGCAGTTGCGGCACAACTTGGAGTTGCGGCGCAACGCAACGTTTTTCTGGCAAGGGTCGAGCAGCAGCAGTAATGAACAACAAAACCCCACAAAGATCCACAAACATAAGTCTCCATCTTAATTCAAGGGTTTATCAATCCAATTAATTAAACAAACGTAGTTATACCCTAATTAATTCAATCAACCAATTCATGAAACACAACATCAATCTTTCCAACAAAATAACCCAACCCTCATTGTTCTAATCTCCTCAATCACAAATTCGAAAATAAATCAATTAATTGAGCATAATAGCAACAAATTCGAATTTAAACAAGAACAATAGCAAGAATTAACTACAAGGAAGTAACAAGATGAGGGAATGGATTAACATACCTTTCCTTGTCTAGTCATGGTTAATGAGAATAAAGATTAAGATGAGAAAGATGAAAAATTTAAAGAAAATATGGAAAGGAGAGGGTGGATCGGCTGGGTCTTCTTGAGAGGAGGAAAAAGGAGGCTCAATTATTGTGTAAAGTGTATGTGAGAGATTCAAAACCCCCGATCCCCTTCTCTATTATGTTTGACCCGGGTTGCGGTGCAACTTGCCAAGTTGCGGCGCAATGGCTTTATTATGAATTTCAATTTTTTTTTTTTAGATTTTCGAATTTTCTGAACACAATACAATTGCGGCGCAACAAACCCTCTTGCGGCGCAACGCAATTACAGGGAGTTTAGTTGCGGCGCAACGAAATTGAACCAAGCCCATTGCGGCGCAATGACACTAGTTGCGGCGCAATGGGACCCCCCATACTTACCTTCGTTTTCTCCTTGAAAACGACTTACCGGAAGGCGTGAGAGTGGCTACCACCTGCAATTCTTATTAAAACACAATAGAAAGTAAACACAAAACAATTTACTGAAAACAAGAAACACGGGTTGCCTCCCGCGAAGCGCTTAATTTATTAACGAGTCTTTAGCTCGACTCAAAGTCCTTCAAGTTCACTTGTTGATGGCATAAAAGCCAATTTTGAACACCTCCGCATTCTCTTCATCTTCTTCATGGTAATGCTTCAAGCGGTGTCCATTCACAATAAAACTATTATTCGGGCCAATCAACTCCACATATCCGGACGAATAACTCTTCTTCACCACATAAGGTCCTGTCCACTTCGACTTGAGCTTTGGTGCTTTGAGTTTGTACTTTGACTGAAACAAAAGTACTTTGTCACCGGCTTTAAACTCCTTTCTCTTGATCTTGCTATCATGCCAAGCTTTTGTACATTCCTTGTATAGCATGGAATTGTCATAAGCTTGCAACCTCATCTCATCCAACTCGTGCAACTGCAAAAACCTTTTCTCACCTGCCAAGATCAAATCCATATTGCAATTTTGCAAAGCCCAATAGGCTTTGTGTTCAATCTCAACCGGGAGATGACAAGTTTTGCCATAAAGAAGCTTATAAGGGGTAGTACCAATCGGCGTCTTGTAGGCGGTTCTAAACGCCCACAAGGCATCATCAAGCTTCTTAGCCCATATCTTGGGGTTATCATGCACGGTCTTTTCAAGAATACGCTTCAAAGCCCTATTGGTGTTTTCCACTTGGCCGCTTGTTTGAGGGTGATAAGAAGTGGAGAACCTATGGGTCACTCCATACTTCCGTAAAACCTTAGCAAGCTGGTGATTCGCAAAATGTGTCCCGCGATCACTTATTAAGGCCTTTGGTACACCAAATCGACTGAACAACTTTTTCAAAAATTCAATTACTACTTTAGCATCATTAGTCGGAAGGGCTTTAGCCTCGGCCCACTTGGACACATAATCAACGGCTACCAAAATATAAAGAAACTTATTCGAAGGGGGAAAAGGACCCATGAAATCAATCCCCCAAACATCAAAAACCTCACATACCTGAATCATTTGTTGAGGAATTTCGTCTCTTTTAGTGAGATTACCTTGGCGCTGACAAGCATCACACACTTCCACCAAGGTCTTAGCTTCCTTGAAAATGGTAGGCCAGTAGAATCCTGCATCGAAAACCTTCTTACCGGTTACAGACGGTCCATAATGACCACCGGTTGGACCATAATGACAAGCATCCAAAATCTTCCGGGTTTCAGCACCGGACACACATCTCTTGATCATCCCGTCTGCACACATGTTAGGTCCAGATTTACTGGACTCGCTCCAGACTCGACTACTGGAGCCTTACTGAAGATCTGTCCAGAAATAATAATTACTGGACCTACTCCAGACTTGGAATCTGGAGTCCCTCTGAAGATTTGTTCAGAAATAATGGAAGACCAGTGAGCAAAATACTTGTATAGGAAATCTGGAGTATTCTCCAGATTAGCTCACTGGACTTCACCCCAATCCAGATCTATTCTACTGAAGACATTCTCACTGAAGTCAAAGACTGAAGTCAGAATAAAGAAGACTGACAAATGGCAGAGTCCACTGGAAGTCTTACCAGATCTACGACTGGAGGATTATCAGTGTTCTAGACCTTACAAGTCTGAACACTGATATCGAGGAATTGACTTTTGCCTTTACACACTTTCCAAAGAACATTCCACTTGTTCTTTACTAAAGTACCTACGTGTGTAAAGGTGGTTGGTTAAAAGAATAAAGTCATATTGATGTGACTTTATCCTTGTACCTTAACCAATACATTTAATGATCTTGTCGGTTCATTAAATGCATACAACCATATTTGTACGACACAAATTCACTGGTGAATTTGTTTGCCTATAAATACAAAGTCATTTCTTTGTTAAAATTACTTTTAGCATAAAGGTGAATTTGTCTAAATACTCTCGATCTAAACAGGGATACTTCACAACTTTAAGTATCTCGATCCAAAGAGTTTATTTGGAAAATATAGATAATTTGTAATTCATAGGTTGTTAGGATACTTACATATTTGTATTATCTTGATTCCGCACAACCTTGTATTTTATTTAACATCATAAATAAAATACACTTGAAAAATTATATTGTGTTCCACCTTTACTTTATTGCTTTTAGTCGTGTATTACTTTGTTTATATACTTGCATTTATATTCAAGTAATACTAGTCCTTTTGAGTGATTATTAGACTTATTGTATTTTACACTTCTGGGTTAACCATCTAGCTTGGGACTCTACAATTGGTATCAGAGCAAAAGGCTAATCATTGCCTAGATCTGCTTCTTTGATGGCCACCCCAGAAAATACACAAGGAAGTTTTAATTTTGGTCCCGATCCTAATGTTAATGTTAATGATCAAAATACTGACCCACCTATTGTTAATAACACTAATCCACCATCTCTTCCTCCTACTCCTGCTTCTCCACATGTGCATGTGCACTACTAAAATAATCCTGTTCCTAAATTCAGTGGGAACAGTGATGAATTTGGTACGTAGAAGGCTAGGATGATATTGCATATCACTAGTATTGAGAGAAATATGATGAAAATTTTAAATGAAGGACCTTATGTCCCATCATCACCTCTCAATGCTCTTCTTGATCCAACTGGATCTAGACGTGGCAGGGAAAAGAGGGAGGAACATTGGTCTGAAGAGGAGAGGAGATTGGTAAATCTAGATACCCTTCTCAAAAACATGATCCTCAGGGCTGTTCCTGAAACCCTAATTCCCACACTAGTTCTTTTTCCCAGTGCTAAAACCACGTGGGATGAACTTTTGAACCAGCATGAAGGAGGAGATGACACCATTGTCACCAGAAAGGTCTCCTTAAACAAGAGGTATGAGTCATTTTTTGCTCAGCCTAATGAGTTTCTCACTGGTACTTACACCAGATTTATGAGTATCATAAACCAGTTGAGAGGTCTTGGGTTTGAGAAGGACAAGGATATACTTCTGGAGAAATTTTGTGATATTCTGCCCACCAAATGGTCTCACATGATCCTGGTCTTACGACAAGGTAAAACTCTGCACACACACACTCTCTCAACTTTATATGGAGCTTTCAAGTACACTGAAGAAAATCAAGCTCAGAGAGTGGTGGCAGAACAAGATGCTTATAACCATGCCTCCAGTAGTCCTACTGTGGTTAGTCACACTGAACCACAAGGTACAACACTGATATCTTCTGAGAATGTATTTTCTATGAAGAAGATGGTGTCTGAACTCATGGATTCTGGAGAAGCCAGTCAAATCTCTCCAGACTGTGATGAATCTGATAATGATGACCTGGTTGCTATGATTGCTAAAACGTTTAACCGTTTCAAGGCAAGAGCAAATAGGCCATCTGGACAATTTGCATCCAGTTCTTCAACTGATAAGACCAATTTGACATGCTTTAAGTGTGGCAAAAGGGTCATTTCATGAAAGATTGCAGGTCCAGCCAGTTTGTATCCAAGCCTGGTCCATTCTCTTCAAATAATAAGCCTGATGATAGCTATAAATTGAAATATAAAAAGCTTAAGGCCCAGATTGCTCTCATGGCACAACAAATGGAAAACAATAATAAGTGCATGATTGCAACAACTAAAGAAAAGTGGGTTCCTTCTGATGATTCATCTGCTGATGAAGAAGAAGAAAGAGATTGCTGTTACATGGCTCTAGCAGACGAAGAGCACCTGGTGAAGGAAGATGTCACATCTGGACGATGGGTGGACATTGTTATCAAGAAGGTTAGTGATTATGATACTGCAACTGACCAAGAATTAAAACTGGACATTGCTGAAGCTCTTAATTCTGATTTGATATTTGTTGAAACTGTTAGATCTGATTGTGTAAATGGTCTAGAAACAGATTTTTCTGAAATAACTGTTTTAAAATCAAAATTAAAGGAACTTCAAGATATTGAACTGGCATTTCAAGCCCAGGTTCTGGTAATTGAACAACTGATTCAAGAAAAACAAGATCTTGAAGTCATTTTAGAAAAGGAAAAACTGGTGATTAAATCATGGCTTGAAATCAGAAAGCCATATGATGCTGGAGTAAATCAATTTCCTGCTCAAAAACGTGCTTATTTAGATGGAAATACTCATGTAGCATCATTAATACCAGTACTTGATCGTTTACCAGAGGGGTTCAGGCCCAGTACTGTTTATGATGAGCCTGTAACTCCCAAGGCCAATATTTTCCCAGTTCAATCCTCAGAGGTTAAGACTGGAGCATTCCAGATGACTGCTCCAGTTAAAAAGGTCAATCTGAAGAAACCTTTGCCTCAGACCAATCCTCTACCTAAGCCTAGAACTAGAAAGGCTCAGGTGTCATCTGATGAAAATGTTTTGTCAAGGTTAGAGAGCCAGATTAAATTACTGACTCGTCAATTTCAAAGTTTTAATGCAAGATTAAACTTTATTGAGGGTACTTCATCTGGCCCTAGACAAAATACCAAACCTTTTTCCAAGAAAGACAAAAATATTTCTCTAGTTGAGAAAAAGAAAAAGGTTTCAAAACTATCAACCCCAGTGGTCTTTTCAACTAAGACTACTGTTGAAGAAAGTGAACTTAACCAGATTGCTCCAGGGACCTATAAGGGAGGGTCCAGTGAACCCATCAGTCGATGGGTTCCCAAATCTAACTGATAATATCTGGTGGATGTGCAGGGGGATCGAAAGAAATATATCTGGTATCTTGACAGTGCAGCTGGCAGGACAATGACCGGATGTAAGACCCTGCTGGAAGAGTTCACCATTTCTGATGGACCCTCCATTACTTTTGGAAATGATGGTTGTGGAAAAACTGAGGGATATGGTGTTCTGAACAATAGACAAGTCAAATTCAGACGAGTTGCATTTGTGAATGGTTTGAAATATATGTGAGTCCCTTAATAAACGAGATAGTTAACCAATAGAAAGTGTAAAATACAACAAGTCTAATAATCACTTGATATGGACTAGTATTACTTGTAAATAAAGATGCAAGATATATAAACAAAGTAATACAAGACTTAAAGCAATAAACAAATAAGTGGACCATTATGTATGTTTCATGGGTATTTCATTTATTGATGTTTAAATAAAATACAAGGTTGTTGCGGAATCAAGATAACACAATTAAGTGAGTATCCTAACAACCTATGATTACAAATGATCTATATTTGTCAAATAGCTCTTTAAGATCGAGATACTTAAAGTTGTGAAGTATCCCTGTTTAAGATCGAGAGTATTTTAGACAAATTCACTTTCTTGCAAGGTGTATGCTAAAAGTATTTTTGTTCAAGGAATGACTTAGTATTTATAGGCAACAAATTCACCAGTGAATTTGTGCCGTACAAATATGGTTGGCATACATTTAATGATCCGACAAGAACATTAAATGTATTAGATAAGAATAAGGATAAAGTCACATCAAGTGAACGTGTATCCTTTTATCCAACCACCTTAACACACGTATACTTTTGTTAAAGAACAAGTGGATTGTTCTTTGGAAAGTGTTTTAAAGGCTAAAGTCAATCCTCGATATTAGTGTTCAGACTTGCAGGATCTAGAACACTAACAATCCTCCAGTGTGCAGATCTGGTAAGACTTCCAGTGGACTCCGTCATTTGGACAG
>CM067173.1:77923028-77939284 GCA_034093135.1 Erigeron breviscapus | reverse complement strand
TGGATCAACATTCCAGGGAAGACTTGAAAAATATTTTCTCTTAAAAATGTTTAAGTTCAGGGGGAATTAATTTTCTCACTGGACAAATTCTTCAGAAAATATTACTGGTGCTTTGTAAATGTGTCCCTCTCACTGATAACTGGACAGGTTGAAGTGCGTGTTTGAGTTGACTTATGTCTTCTTGTAAATATGTCCCTCTCATTTGTCTGTATTAGTTGACGTGCAAGTTTGAGGTTACCAGTCTTTCAAAAATTGGTTTTCACTAGTACTTTACTGGAGTGTCCCTCCAGTGTACCATCAGTACATGTTCACTGGACTAATCCACCAGTGATACTGGACGGTCCTGTCAACCTCCAGATGCACTGAATTATGTCATAATATTTTCTAAAATACTTGGTCTTTGTATGTGCCACGTAAGCAAACTTTTTCAAAGATATTTATCTTATAAATCCTACGTGGCATGTAAATTTTCAACGCAATGATGGTCTTTTTGTAACACCCGACGTTTAAAAAATATGGGTTTTCAAAAATCTTTCACCTAACGGTGTTAAATTGCGGAAGTAAAGACTGTAAAAGTCAAAACCGATAAAAACATTTCGGTTTCTGCATTTAGTTGGTGTTACACGTCATATCAAACAATAGTTCAAATGAAAACCCAACGGTTGCCCAACATTAAACAACCGTTCACGCATTATTACATATATTCGACATCAAAATGAAATGTAATTAAAAGTCTCCATAATAAGCAACTATGGGTAGCTAAGGAATCTGCATGCTTTCTACCCACGCCCTCATGTCCTGCATCTACAAGTCCTTCAAGCTAAACCTGAGGGAACAACCACATTAAAGAAACAAGTGTTAGCTATAAGAATAGCTAAGTAAGATCACACTTAATTTAAAGGCATTTGTCCAATTAAAACATTTCGTCATTAATAGACAAACTCATTAGGCACAACACAAAACACACATAACTGCATATCAACTTCATATCGATTAGGATAGTCATCCTAAATGTGCCTATCCTGCATTAGTTCACACATTGCCACACGTATCTTCGTTAACTGCATATAAGTGTGCCCTGCATCACACCCGACTAGATGATCAACCAAAAGACTAATCATCGTACGCCGTTAAGGAATGGCAAGCCAATCCAAGAGTAATCCGTATGTGGAGGTTGGTCAAACCCCTCGTATTACTCGCCCTGCATTATAAGACCATGTTGCAAGGAGCCACCCAAGCAACAACTACGTCAACGTACTCGTCCGGCTAAGACTTGTACGGGTTAAGCTTAACACTTTCCCTGCATTATATTTACGAGCTCGATCCCATACATAATAGTTTAGGAAACACACATAACCTAAACATAATCACACATTACCTTCATTTCGTTTGGGCCCTTAAACGTGCAAGTGACATGGCAACCTACCAAGTCTAGTGAGCTAGGTGTACAAGCCATGTAGTATACATATGTCACACAACAACTTCATTTCTACATTTCACACATAATAAGACACTTCATAAATCTACATAAACTGCATAACAATACTCTACATTGAACAATACTTCATTTCACTACATTAAGGTCTGCATTTCAGGTCTCATGGTCAACTATATCCCATAATACCTCCCGTGTAACCGAGATACCCACATATATCATAAGTTACCGTTAAGGAAGTTATAAGTATGAAACCTTTGCTTGTTGAACCCTCAGCGTGACAAAAGTAGTGTATCTTACCTTGATACAGCTTAACAACAAGCTACAAGCACAATACAACGATGACTAGGTGTCTCCAATAACCTAGAACAAGTATAAGATCGAAATATAAGCTAAACGACACATTTTGTGAAATCTGGACATGTGGTGCGCCGCACCTTCCATGTGGTGCGTCGCACCAATCCTCCAGGGAAATTCTATCAACAATGGGTGCGCCGCACCTACCCTTTGGTGCGTCGCACCAATCTTCCAGGGAATTTAGATTAATACCAGGTGCGCCGCACCAGCCCTTGGTGCGTCGCATATCGGGGTTCACCAAAAACCCAAACTGGGCTGTGGTGCGCCGCACCACTCCTTTGGTGCGCCGCACCTGGGGTGCAGACCAGCAAACCAATTTTTGTTCTTTGATCAAACGATTTCCATACGAACCCATACCCCAAATCCAACCTGGGGACCTAAAATTAACCCTTTTAATTGCACTTTCATCATCTTTAACCATCCTATTAATCCTTTAATCCTTTACATCATAAATCAATCGTTTAATCACCCAAATAACATGAAATCGGTGAACGTTTAATCTAATAACCCAACCCAAACCCTTATGGCCTGGATTAAGACTAATATAAGACTCAAACAATCATATCTCAAAAGAGGAACACCTATATTACCTGTATTAGGTGATAAAGATCCAAGATCTAAGCAATGCACGATCGATTTGGCTCCAAAACGAATAGATCTAGCGAGAAACTTGAGGGGAAGGGAAGGATCAGCTAGGGCTTGTTTAGGAGGAAGAAAATCTGCATAATGGCTCTCTAAAGACAACCCCTAAGCCTCTAAACCCGTTTTTAACTTTGCACACATGTCAAAACTAGCCCCTAAGCTTCCTAATCCTTCATTATTGGTCACAAACTACTTTATTGACCATATACATCATTAATCCTTCATTAAATGTCACTACATAGACATTGATCTTCATATTACACACATTTATACTACATTAACATTTAGGCTTACAAGCCTCACACATAACACACATTAGCTACATATAAACATTAAATCTAAAATAGACTTAACGACACACACAATATTGACTTAACGGCATTAGTCAACTAGTAAAGAAAAGTTTGGGATGTTACAATTACCTCCCCCTTAAGAGGATTCCGTCCCCGGAATCTCTTCATTAAGGAACAACTCGGGATACTTTTCCTTCATTACTGCTTCAGTTTCCCACGTTAAGCTTTCTCCATGGTTATGCTTCCACTTTATCAACACAAGGTCAATCACTTTTCGGCGTAACTTCTTTTGCTTTCTTCCAAGTATCGCTACTGGTTCGTCTACTATTCTCTTCATTGGGTCAATACTCACGTCTTTAATAGGAATCACACTTGACTCCTCAGCTAAACATTTCCTCAAGTAGGATACATGGAAAGTGTTGTGAATTCCATCCAATTCTGGAGGTAATTCCAACTGATATGCCACGTCTTTAATGCGTTTCACAACTTTAAAAGGTCCAATGAAACGTGGACTCAACTTTCCCTTCTTTCCAAATCGAATAACTCCTTTCCAAGGTGATACTTTCAGCATCACTAAATCACCAACATTAAACTCAATCGGTCTCCTTTTCTTATCTGCATAAGTTTTCTGCCTTTCTCTTGCCACACGCAAAGCTTCTTTAGCTACATTAACCTTTTCAGAGGTAATTTCAATAATTTCGGGACCGGTCAACTGCTTTTCACCGGGCTCCATCCAACAACTTGGGGTCCTACACCTTCTTCCATATAACATCTCAAATGGTGGCATTCCAATGCTTGCATGGTGACTATTGTTGTAAGCAAACTCAATCATCCTTAAATGATCATCCCATGCTCCACCGTATTCAAGTACACACGTTCACAACATATCCTCCAAGGTTTGAATGGTTCTCTCACTTTGCCCATCGGTTTGGGGATGATAGGCGGTACTCAAATTTATTCTACTACCCAACTCCCGTTGGAGACCCTTCCAAAAGTTTGACACAAACCTCGAGTCTCGATCCGAAACAATAGATAAAGGAACTCCATGTTTCGCAACTACTTCATCAATATACATCTTTGCCATCTTCGTTAAAGGCACATCTTGTCGGGTAGCTAGAAAATGAGCACTCTTCGTCAATCTATCTACAATTACCCATATCATATCATTCCCTTTCGGCGTTTTAGGTAGCTTCGTTACAAAGTCCATGGTAATATGATCCCATTTCCACTCGGGAATGTCTAGTTGATGCAACAAACCATACGGCTTTTGATGGTCCGTTTTCACACGTGCACACGTCAAACACTTTGCTACAAAATGAGCTACTTCTCCTTTAATATCCGGCCACCAATAAATCGGCTTCAAATCTGCATACATTTTGGTGACACCGGGATGAACCGAATATCTACTTCTATGGGCTTCCTCAAGGATCAATTCTCGGTTACCACCAAGCAATGGCACCCAAATTCGACCCTTGTAGGGGGGGGGGGGGGGGGGGGGGGGGGGGGGGGGGGGGGGGGGGGGGGGGGGGGGGGGGGGGGGGGGGGGGGGGGGGGGGGGGGGGGGGGGGGGGGGGGGGGGGGGGGGGGGGGGGGGGGGGGGGGGGGGGGGGGGGGGGGGGGGGGGGGGGGGGGGGGGGGGGGGGGGGGGGGGGGGGGGGGGGGGGGGGGGGGGGGGGGGGGGGGGGGGGGGGGGGGGGGGGGGGGGGGGGGGGGGGGGGGGGGGGGGGGGGGGGGGGGGGGGGGGGGGGGGGGGGGGGGGGGGGGGGGGGGGGGGGGGGGGGGGGGGGGGGGGGGGGGGGGGGGGGGGGGGGGGGGGGGGGGGGGGGGGGGGGGGGGGGGGGGGGGGGGGGGGGGGGGGGGGGGGGGGGGGGGGGGGGGGGGGGGGGGGGGGGGGGGGGGGGGGGGGGGGGGGGGGGGGGGGGGGGGGGGGGGGGGGGGGGGGGGGGGGGGGGGGGGGGGGGGGGGGGGGGGGGGGGGGGGGGGGGGGGGGGGGGGGGGGGGGGGGGGGGGGGGGGGGGGGGGGGGGGGGGGGGGGGGGGGGGGGGGGGGGGGGGGGGGGGGGGGGGGGGGGGGGGGGGGGGGGGGGGGGGGGGGGGGGGGGGGGGGGGGGGGGGGGGGGGGGGGGGGGGGGGGGGGGGGGGGGGGGGGGGGGGGGGGGGGGGGGGGGGGGGGGGGGGGGGGGGGGGGGGGGGGGGGGGGGGGGGGGGGGGGGGGGGGGGGGGGGGGGGGGGGGGGGGGGGGGGGGGGGGGGGGGGGGGGGGGGGGGGGGGGGGGGGGGGGGGGGGGGGGGGGGGGGGGGGGGGGGGGGGGGGGGGGGGGGGGGGGGGGGGGGGGGGGGGGGGGGGGGGGGGGGGGGGGGGGGGGGGGGGGGGGGGGGGGGGGGGGGGGGGGGGGGGGGGGGGGGGGGGGGGGGGGGGGGGGGGGGGGGGGGGGGGGGGGGGGGGGGGGGGGGGGGGGGGGGGGGGGGGGGGGGGGGGGGGGGGGGGGGGGGGGGGGGGGGGGGGGGGGGGGGGGGGGGGGGGGGGGGGGGGGGGGGGGGGGGGGGGGGGGGGGGGGGGGGGGGGGGGGGGGGGGGGGGGGGGGGGGGGGGGGGGGGGGGGGGGGGGGGGGGGGGGGGGGGGGGGGGGGGGGGGGGGGGGGGGGGGGGGGGGGGGGGGGGGGGGGGGGGGGGGGGGGGGGGGGGGGGGGGGGGGGGGGGGGGGGGGGGGGGGGGGGGGGGGGGGGGGGGGGGGGGGGGGGGGGGGGGGGGGGGGGGGGGGGGGGGGGGGGGGGGGGGGGGGGGGGGGGGGGGGGGGGGGGGGGGGGGGGGGGGGGGGGGGGGGGGGGGGGGGGGGGGGGGGGGGGGGGGGGGGGGGGGGGGGGGGGGGGGGGGGGGGGGGGGGGGGGGGGGGGGGGGGGGGGGGGGGGGGGGGGGGGGGGGGGGGGGGGGGGGGGGGGGGGGGGGGGGGGGGGGGGGGGGGGGGGGGGGGGGGGGGGGGGGGGGGGGGGGGGGGGGGGGGGGGGGGGGGGGGGGGGGGGGGGGGGGGGGGGGGGGGGGGGGGGGGGGGGGGGGGGGGGGGGGGGGGGGGGGGGGGGGGGGGGGGGGGGGGGGGGGGGGGGGGGGGGGGGGGGGGGGGGGGGGGGGGGGGGGGGGGGGGGGGGGGGGGGGGGGGGGGGGGGGGGGGGGGGGGGGGGGGGGGGGGGGGGGGGGGGGGGGGGGGGGGGGGGGGGGGGGGGGGGGGGGGGGGGGGGGGGGGGGGGGGGGGGGGGGGGGGGGGGGGGGGGGGGGGGGGGGGGGGGGGGGGGGGGGGGGGGGGGGGGGGGGGGGGGGGGGGGGGGGGGGGGGGGGGGGGGGGGGGGGGGGGGGGGGGGGGGGGGGGGGGGGGGGGGGGGGGGGGGGGGGGGGGGGGGGGGGGGGGGGGGGGGGGGGGGGGGGGGGGGGGGGGGGGTGTCCTTTTTTTTTTTCGATTGTATGTTTTGAACCCACGGCTATTAGTCTCCATCACAAGACGTTTCTTCTTTCCAATACTTTCATTGTCAATGTTATCCTTCATCAATGCCCTCACTTGTGCTTCTTTAATTCGATCAAGTAGCCCCGACTTGGCTTGAACTTGCATGCTCATCAATCTACAAGAAGAACTTTGCACCTTCCTACTTAGTGCATCCGCCACTACATTGGCTTTACCCGGATGGTATTTGATCTCACAATCATAATCCTTAAGTAATTCCATCCACCTCCTTTGTCTCACGTTCATCTCCTTTTGATTAAAGACATACTGCAAACTTTTATGATCGGTAAACAAAGTGCATTTTGTACCATAAAGGTAATGTCTCCACAATTTTAATGCAAATACAACTGCGGCCAATTCAAGATCATGGGTAGGGTAATTCTTCTCATGTGGTTTCAACTGGCGGGAAGCATAGGCGATCACCTTGTGCCTCTGCATCAGTACACAACCCAAACCCGTGATAGATGCATCACTATACACAACCAAATCATCGGTACCTTCAGGTAAGGCAAGTATAGGAGCTTCACACAACTTCTTCTTCAACGTTTGAAATGCATTCTCCTGCTTATCGGTCCACTCAAACTTTACTCCTTTCTTCGTTAGTTCAGTCATAGGCTTGGCTATTCGGGAGAAATCCTGAATGAACCTTCTATAATATCCAGCCAAACCAAGAAAACTTTTAATCTCAGTAGGAGTCTTTGGCTGCTCCCACTTTGAAACAGCTTCAATCTTTGAAGGATCTACTTTAATACCTTCTGATGAGATAACATGACCAAGAAACTGCACCTCTCGAAGCCAAAACTCACATTTAGAAAACTTGGCATACAACTTCTTCTCCCTCAACACCTCCAAAACTGCTTTCAAGTGCTCACGGTGCTCATCTTCTGACTTAGAACAGATCAAAATATCGTCAATAAACACAATAACAAAATGATCTAGAAAGGGACGGCATACCCGATTCATTAAATCCATAAACGCGGCTGGAGCATTAGTCAACCCAAATGGCATGACCAAGAACTCATAATGACCATATCTAGTCCGGAAAGCTGTCTTTGCTACATCCTCCTTCTTAACCTTCAATTGATGATAACCGGACCGCAAATCTATCTTTGAAAAATATGAAGCACCATGTAGTTGATCAAAGAGATCATCAATTCGCGGGAGAGGATATTTATTCTTAACCGTTCGCTTATTCAACTCACGGTAGTCTATGCACATGCGCATAGATCCATCCTTCTTTTTAACAAAGAGAACCGGAGCTCCCCAAGGCGAGGAACTAGGTTGTATGAAACCTTTGTCAAGTAATTCCTGAAGTTGGGACATTAACTCTTTCATTTCTGTAGGAGCTAATCGGTAAGGTGCTTTAGCAACAGGTGTAGCACCGGGAATAAGATCTATCTGAAAAGTAACTTCACGGTCGGGAGGAATACCGGGAAGATCTTCGGGAAACACATCGGAAAAATCGGATACTACATCAATACTAGCAATAGAAGGCTTCTCCTTTCTCACATCAATAACATAGGCCAAGAAATGACTCTTATTCTTCCTTATACATTTAATAGCCTTCATCATACTAATGATCTTTATTCCCCTTCTCTTCTTATCCCCATAAACCGTTACCACATTACCATCGGATGTAGGAAACCGAATAATCTTTTGGGAACACAAAATATTAGCTTCATTTCTAGACAACCAATCCATACCAATCACTACATCAAAACCGGCTAAGATAGTAGGCAATAATTGGACTGGAAACAAACGACCTTCAATCTCAATGTCACAATCATCATATCCCACACGTATATCACTAACCGTACCATTAGCAATTTCCACCTCTATCGAGCAATCTAAAGGGGTAGTGACTCTTCCTAGCTTAGGAGCAAATAAAGTAGACACAAACGACCTATTTGCACCTGAATCAAATAAAACAGAAGCAGGTTTTGAATTAACAAGGAAAGTACCACTTACCACCTCGTCGTTGTTCTTAGCATCATCAACAGTCATTTGCAAGGCTCTCACTTTTGTTGCTGAAGTAGCTGCTTTCTTCCCGTCATTCTTCATTTGTGGGCAATCGGCAATAAGATGACCCGTTTCTTGACACTTGTAGCAACGAACCTTGTCCCTACATTCTGTTGCAAGATGTCCCGACTTTCCACACTTATGACACCTTCTTGTCTTGTCAGAACATTGGCCTTCATGAACACTCTTGCAAAAAGCACACCAAGACCCATTCTTCTTTTTATCTTTGTCACCACTTGAGCTAGAATTCCCACGAAACTTCTTATTATTATTGTTATTAGATGACCAATTTGACCCTCTTTTGAACCCTGCTTTCTTGTCATCAACCTTCACCACAACTTTCTCACTTTTGAAGTCATCATCCAACCTCTTTGACTCCTTAATAGCCGCCGATAAAGTCACATGTTGTCTACATAATCCACGATAACTAACGGGGAGACCATCACAATAAGCCTCAATTTGGTCCTCCTGCCTTCGAACCAAGTGTCCAACAAACTTCAACTTCTCCATAAACGAGTGTGCATAATCAGAAATTGCACCGGGTTTAGCAACCAACGATCTAAACTCCTTTTCAATTAACCTTAACTCACGCGTTCCCACATACTCCTCTAGAAACTTCTCCTTAAATGTTCCCCAAGGCATAACTGCAAGTACCTCAGGAGCCATAGACACTGTAGTAGCCCTCCACCAATTACGGGCATTCTTCTTCAACATCCTACTAGCACACAAAACCTTCATATCATCCGGACAATAGCAAGATGCAAAAACTACCTCAATGTCCTCGATCCACTCCATAGCACCCACTGCATTTTGGGTACCATCAAACTCCTTGGCACCACATTTCTGAAAACTTTCATATTTGAAGTTATTAACACGAGGTGCATTAACAACTCCAAGTCCTCCACCATTAACTTCATTAACACCCACGGCTGCCATGGATGGTTCAGCACTTTGGGAGGGATTAGAGTAATTCCCTTCCGAACGCTCACCCCTTTGTTCACTCCCAATCCTTTCTGCATTTCTTTCAGCCCTCAATTGAGCTAACTCCTCTTCATTTCTCATTAAGAGAGCTCGGATAGCTCTCAATTCTTCATGTAATTGGGCTTGATTGGGAACCTGCTCTATTACCGGGTTTGCCCTATCCACTTCAGAGGCGGTTGGTGGATCACCAAGACGGCGATTTTGTACACGGGGTTGCCTTTGCTCTACTTCATTTCCAGCCCCGTTTCCATTAGGAGGAATACCACCACCATTTCCTCCTGCTCTCTGGTTACTAGCTCTAGTGTTTGCCATTAATTCTACAAGCAACGACGACGGTTAGCAAGAATTAAAGAGTGACTACATATGTTAAGGCTCTACTACATATAACTACATTATCACACACAATAAACAAGCCTTAAATCACACTCTCACTCACTCTCCAACCCGTCCTAGAGCATTCCACCTCATTAGCTAGGCATCCTACTTAAGCCTAACCTACTTCTCATCGGTCTAAGTCCAAAATCCTACGGCATAGGTCGAATTTTGGTTCACTTAAACCAATTCTCTGATACCAACTTGTAACACCCGACGTTTAAAAATATGGGTTTTCAAAAATCTTTCACCTAACGGTGTTAAATTGCGGAAGTAAAGACTGTAAAAGTCAAAACCGATGAAAACATTTCGGTTTCTGCATTTAGTTGGTGTTACACGTCATATCAAACAATAGTTCAAATGAAAACCCAACGGTTGCCCAACATTAAACAACCGTTCACGCATTATTACATATATTCGACATCAAAATGAAATGTAATTAAAAGTCTCCATAATAAGCAACTATGGGTAGCTAAGGAATCTGCATGCTTTCTACCCACGCCCTCACGTCTTGCATCTACAAGTCCTTCAAGCTAAACCTGAGGGAACAACCACATTAAAGAAACAAGTGTTAGCTATAAGAATAGCTAAGTAAGATCACACTTAATTTAAAAGCATTTGTCCAATTAAAACATTTCGTCATTAATAGACAAACTCATTAGGCACAACACAAAACACACATAACTGCATATCAACTTCATATCGATTAGGATAGTCATCCTAAATGTGCCTATCCTGCATTAGTTCACACATTGCCACACGTATCTTCGTTAACTGCATATAAGTGTGCCCTGCATCACACCCGACTAGATGATCAACCAAAAGACTAATCATCGTACGTCGTTTAGGAATGGCAAGCCAATCCAAGAGTAATCCGTATGTGGAGGTTGGTCAAACCCCTCGTATTACTCGCCCTGCATTATAAAGACCATGTTGCAAGGAGCCACCCAAGCAACAACTACGTCAACGTACTCGTCCGGCTAAGACTTGTACGGGTTAAGCTTAACACTTTCCCTGCATTATATTTACGAGCTCGATCCCACACATAATAGTTTAGGAAACACACATAACCTAAACATAATCACACATTACCTTCATTTCATTTGGGCCCTTAAACGTGCAAGTGACATGGCAACCTACCAAGTCTAGTGAGCTAGGTGTACAAGCCATGTAGTATGCATATGTACAACAACTTCATTTCTACATTTCACACATAATAAGACACTTCATAAATCTACATAAACTACATAACAATACCCTACATTGAACAATACTTCATTTCACTACATTAAGGTCTACATTTCAGGTCTCATGGTCAACTATATATCCCATAATACCTCCCGTGTAACCCGAGATACCCACATATATCATAAGTTACCGTTAAGGAAGTTATAAGTATGAAACCTTTGCTTGTTGAACCCTCAGCGTGACAAAAGTAGTGTATCTTACCTTGATACAGCTTAACAACAAGCTACAAGCACAATACAACGATGACTAGGTGTCTCCAATAACCTAGAACAAGTATAAGATCGAAATATAAGCTAAACGACACATTTTGTGAAATCTGGACATATGGTGCGCCGCACCTTCCATGTGGTGCGTCGCACCAATCCTCCAGGGAAATTCTATCAACAATGGGTGCGCCGCACCTACCCTTTGGTGCGTCGCACCAATCCTCCAGGGAAATTCTATCAACAATGGGTGCGCCGCACCCCCTCCATGTGGGGCGTCGCACCAATCCTCCAGGGAAATTCTATCAACCATGGGTGCGCCGCACCTACCCTGTGGTGCGCCGCACCACTCCCTTGGTGCGCCGCACCTGGGGTGCAGACCAGCAAACCAATTTTGTTCTTTGATCAAACGAATTCCATACGAACCCATACCCCAAATCCAACCTGGGGACTTAAAATTAATCCTTTTAATTGCACTTTCATCATCTTTAACCATCCTATTAATCCTTTAATCCTTTACATCATAAATCAATCGTTTAATCACCCAAATAATATGAAATCGGTGAACGTTTAATCTAATAACCCAACCCAAACCCTTATGGCCTGGATTAAGACTAATATAAGACTCAAACAATCATATCTCAAAAGAGGAACACCTATTTTACCTGTATTAGGTGATAAAGATCCAAGATCTAAGCAATGCACGATCGATTTGGCTCCAAAACGAATAGATCTAGCGAGAAACTTGAGGGGAAGGGAAGGGATCAGCTAGGGCTTGTTTAGGAGGAAGAAAATCTGCATAATGGCTCTCTAAAGACAACCCCTAAGCCTCTAAACCCGTTTTTAACTTTGCACACATGTCAAAACTAGCCCCTAAGCTTCCTAATCCTTCATTATTGGTCACAAACTACTTTATTGACCATATACATCATTAATCCTTCATTAAATGTCACTACATAGACATTGATCTTCATATTACACACATTTATACTACATTAACATTTAGGCTTACAAGCCTCACACATAACACACATTAGCTACATATAAACATTAAATCTAAAATAAACTTAACGACACACACAATATTGACTTAACGGCATTAGTCAACTAGTAAAGAAAAGTTTGGGATGTTACATTTTTACCTTGGGAAAACAAAAAGTACAAGTTGTTACTGTTTTGTGGGCTGTAAACCGTCATGCATTTATGTGTGATGTGATGTAATTAATGCGGATCTCAGAACACGATCAAAAATTATATTTGATAATTTCAAATTAATCGTTTGAGTTCCACATTCTCTATCCTATATACCCACTTTCACTTTCAATTTCATTTACTTCGAACATTTACTCCCAAATCTTAAAATTCCTTCATTAATTTCTTTCTTCATTCATTTTCCAATCATAATACTCTCATATTAACTTCATTCATTAAATTCTTCATAAAACCTTAAATATTCATTCAATTTCATCTTTCATCTATAATCAAATGGCACCTAGACAATCAAACTCACCCAAGAATCTTCTATCTGCTGAATATGCTCCGGCTGCAGATGTCGTTAAAGCACCTCATATCACTCTTGAAGCAAAGGCTATAAGAATGAATATGAATAACTGGATGGCAAAACTCTCACTATCCAGTGTCCATGATCCACAGTCCATCATTGGGAGACTAAATACCTTTTTTCTCTCATGTCCATTGTATGGTGCTTTAACAATAAATCCAGAAAAAATGTATCACGATTATTTGTGTGAATTCTGGTACACAGCCGAATATAATGAAGCGAATTCATCTATTGAATATTCTCTTGAGCAAGGGACCAGACCCTTGGCTTTTACAGTAGATTCTCTTAGAGCAGCTCTTCAATTAGGCTATCTGGATGAGAATGAGTTGGCAATACCACTCCCTACTGGTATCAACTTCAGAGAGGTATGCAGATTGATGGGGCATACAGAGATAGTGGATGAGCATGGTCAGTTACTAAGAAAAGGAACATATTATATGAGCAGACTGACGGATTCGTGGAGATATTTCTTCACACACATTGTCGAGTGCCTTGGAGGTAGTTCTGGAGGGTTAGACCAGATCAATCAAACCCACCTCCAGATTGCCTACTGTTTGTGGTTTGGGCTAAGAGTTGATTTTGCTCAGATATTGTTTGACGATCTGGTAGAGCGTCTAAAGATAAAAGGTAGAAAGCCCTTTGTACCATACATTCGTTTTCTTTCAATCATATTTAAGAACGCCCTTGGAGCCCAGTACGATTTTGAAACCACTCATTTTTCAATGAGTGAGTACATGAGAGATCTGACCAACTTAAGGTCCAGAGATGGTGAGGTGGATATTCCTCAAGCAATGTTGTCACTTCAAAGAATAGAAGAGAATGTGGCACCAGGCAGGGTCCAAGTTGTTGAAGTACCTGCTGGTAGCGAAGATGTTGAAATTGTTGAAATGGTTCAACCTATTCGACAAGTGGCTCCAGTTGGTGGACCAGAAAATGTTGAGTCCTCCAGACAACCAAGAACTTCCAGGCGTCTGATGAGAGGTGGAGTCCAGGTAAATCCATTCAACCCATCCTGGTGATATAATGAATATAGATGGGTCTCCTATTTTTGAAGAGGAGAATATTGATTCTACTGTACAATCTGAACAGAGAGTGGACACTGAAGTCCAGGCTGTTGTACAAGATGTGGCTCAAGCTAGTGAGCAAGTTGTTCAGACTGAAGAACAAGCATCTGGCGAACAAGAAGCCCAGATTGATCTCAATGTTGAGGTTGGTGAACAAGTTGATATTGCTGGTGCATCGTTTTGGGATGAGGCTGACTCTCCTATGTCTGGAGGTCAGAATTTTGATGTAAATATGGACTTTTTGGGTGAAGAAAATGTACAAGTTGAAAGTTCACCAGAAATGCCAACACCTCCACCAGAAATACCAACTCCTACACCAGAAATGCCACCACCAGAACCTAGAATGCCACCACCACCACCACCATCAATTCCTCAATCAACTCCATACTTCACACCATTCATTCAACCAACACAAACTCAATCACCACCAGTTGAAGCCCCAGTAAACCCAACCGAACAAAGTGTGCCAGTCTCAAATGTTGAAACTGAAGAGGACTGGGCACAAGTACCTATGATGACCAGATTGACTTCTCATCTGGAACAACCCTCTGGTCTCTCCACTTCCTCTTCAACTGAGGTCCAAGGCCTTCTTAGTAAGGTGGCGGACCTGGAGAGATCACTCCAGTCATCTTCCCAGGTTATTTCTGACTTCAAATCAATACTGTCAAACAATTTAGCGTCAGAAATGAACCTTTTTGCTGGGAATGAAAAGTTAGTATTTGATAAACTGGATGAGCTGGTACTGGCCACAAATCTCAATTCTCAAAATATAAGGGTGGCAGTACAAGGGTTTGAAGAGAAGATTGTAAGTTCTATTGAGACTGCAGTGGAAAGTAAGGTTTTACAACCACTGGCAGGTCTTAAAGAAGAGATGGAGAAGCTGGTTACAAGAGTTGGTGCACTAGAGAGCAGGCCAACATTTGATCAGAATGATATGGTCAGCACCCTTAGTGATGAAGTTGTTAGAAAGCTTAAGGGTGATATGCTGAAAGAGATCACTGAAGAAATATCTGGATCTATCCTTAGATCATTTCAGGATGTTATGTTGCCAGAAAAAAAAAAAAAAAAAAAAAAAAAAAAAAAAAAAAAAAAAAAAAAAAAAAAAAAAAAAAAAAAAAAAAGAAGAAGTTGTGAAGATGATTGAGGTTGAGCTGCCAAAGGACTTGCCAGAAGCAATTGAAAATATTAAAAGGGAAGTCCAGGCACTCAAGACTGGTATGACTGCTTCCTTGCCGGAACAAGGAAGAACTTTTGGTTCACTAGACAGGCATATGATGGAAGAGTTGTGGAATGATCTGAAGTCCAGGACTAGAGATCATTCCAAGGGGGGAAAATTGTCAGTTCCATCAACTGGTGACCAAGAGTTAACAAGGAAGAAGAGAGATGTTGTAAGGGCAGTTGCTACTGAAAGTGTTGTGCAACAGAGGCATGTGACTGGTACTGATGCCAGTGCACGTTTAGCCCAGAGAACTTTGGAAGAGGCTGCTGGTACTGAAGCCAGTGAGCCCCAGTTCGAAAGCTTCCCAGATATTCCTACCACACTGAAGGCGGTTAAAGGAAAAGAAAATGTTGTATCTGGTGAAGAAGAAGAACAGACTGAAGATGTTGACAATGAAACATCTAGGAAGTTACAACAACAGTGCATTATGATTGAAATATTCAAGAATAATCAAAGAGATGAACTGCTGGCCAATCATAGGGATATGGCAACAATGGGTACTCTGGACTCCTACAACGCTGGCAGGTTAGGCGTAAATATTGAAGTTTTCAAAAGGATGAAAGATGACCCAAGAGTTCATCAGTGTCTTGATGCATTGAATGATGTTCATATACGCTCGTTCTATGCTGAAGAAGAACAGGTATATGACTCATTAATTTATGGTGTGACCATTCCAGAGTTGATCAGACAAAGAAAGGAGGAGCTGGTAAGCCTCCAGAAAAAGATAAGGAAAAATGCTGGTGCTCTGGAGTTGGAATACAGGAAGAGAATGACTGGTCTGCCTAAGCTTACTGCCAAACAATTAAAGGCAATAAAAGATGGTGATGTTAGCACCTTTATTCCTCTGGATACCACTCTGAAGATCAATAGACAAGAACACCAGTCCACTGAAGGACAACAGAGTGGTGTATCCAGGGATACTGAAGAAATTGTTCACTTGGCTAAGCAGAAGGCAAAATTTGATGAAATGATGACTTTCAGGGCCAATGCAAGAAGGATTATAAATGCTGAAATCACACTGGCTGAAAATCATCAAGGAATGACCAGATTCAATGTAAAGTTGACCAGGGAGGGTAACTTTACAGATGAAAGGAAAGATACAGCAGTCCAAGCTTTTGGATGGACTGAACTGAAGGAGATTGGATTGACATTTAAAGGTAAAGCTGATTTATCTCCAGATGTAAAGGCCTTTATGAAAAGAATTGAGAAGGTCTGGAGAAGAATACAACAATTGGAAGCTGTGTTGGGTCTGAGACCACCAGTGTCTGTTCCATCATCTCCATCTCCAAAGAGGAAGGCCACTGAAGATGCACCAGGGCATTCATCAAGAAGAAGGGCCTGAATCTTTTATCATTGTACTTGTTGTAATTATAT
>CM067173.1:77911015-77922028 GCA_034093135.1 Erigeron breviscapus | reverse complement strand
TCTTACCAACCACATCTGCAAGACCATAACCACTTGGATTGATAATCCTGTTATTTCCAAGTTCATGTACGTCTTCTTCACACAAACTTCTGAAATGTCTCTCACGCCATGCTAGATACTGACAACCTTCTGGTCTTTTAAGAACGAACAGCTTCAGTTCTTCATCAAGAACCAACTCCAGATTATTGTCTTATATTTTGCAGCATCTTTATCTTAGATGTGAGTCCAATACATGATGGGCTTCATAGTATCCCATGTGACTATATATTCATTAATTCTTGCCCAGGCACAAGTCGATCAATCTCATGTAGTGGATCATCTTCTCTGAGAGGTACAGGATAATCATTTGGATCAAAAGGTCTTGTCAAGTTGATTTCCCAGTGAAAAGGAATCAATGCATCATCAATCTTAGCATATACCACAAAGTTTAAAACTTTAGCAGAACTACTAATTGAAGCTTGAAGTATTCTTTCCTTAACTTCTTTCCTTTTAATCTCTAACTCTTTTCTTTCTTCTAAAAATGGATCTTCAGAAGTTGAGTCCCAAACATCATCAAACCCATAAGGCTTCTTGAATATGTTTATATCTGGTTCAGGAACAACTCCCCACACAATCCATTTTCTCCCACGCCCCGCCCCTGTTAGTCCCAAACATCATCAAACCCATAAGGCTTCTTGAATATGTTTATATCCGGTTCAGGAACAAACTCACCTTCCTCAAGTTCATCACCATCAAAGAGTAATTCTGCATCATCTGTATCATCTATTAAGATTACACAAAATGAACACCAGAATAAAATGAATAATCATGATAATAATAATAATAGAGATGAAATATAATTGCATTGAAATAAGATAGATTACATTCACATGTCGTAAACTTATTACATGCAACCTAATATACACTTTATCAATCTTTATCAAAATCATAAGTTGAATCAGAATCAGAATCAGATTCCAAGGCCGTTTGCCTTTGAATCTGTAATTCTTTTCCTCTTTCAGTTTCTGCTTCTTGCTGTTTATCTAATAAGTTATCAAATACAGAATGAAATGCATTTTCTTCGGTATTATAGTCATATCCAAATTTTTCCTTAACTTCACGCTTTAATCGTTCAGTTTCAGCTTCAACTTGATCATCACTGAAATAATCAATCGATTTTGAAGAATTACCTGAGTCAAGTGCTTCAATAACTTTAGTCTCTCGAGGAGCACTTGATCCACCCGCACCAGAAGTACCAATCTGGGTAGTATCTCTTCCTGTCTCCCCCTGAGTCTCAACCCCTTTTCCTTTGTCAGAAACTGGGCAAGAATCACTCCTATTACCAGCATTATCAGCATCATCATCATCATTCTGACGTCTTGGCTGAACTGCTGATAATCTGCAAACTTCTTCAGGAACATCTCCCCCTTGATTCTTGACCCAGTTAACTAAAAAGGTCAAAGTACCTCGAACATTCGTAAGATCAGACTCTAACGTATCAACACGAGCCTGAAGAACATCGATACGCCTAACTAGGGAGTAATCTGAAGGAATAGGAGGAAAAGTAGGCAATCTGGGCAATATTGGTATAGCAGGAGGCAACAGTGGACGCAACGGTATACTACCGGCAACAGAAGCAACCGGTGCTGTAGAGACAGCAGGAATAGCAGCAGCAGCTGTAGATACTGAAGTAGTCTCAAAAATGTGTGCACGCTTAGCCCTGCGATAAGTAAGAGGAGCAGCCAATGTCCTCTTCAATCCAACAGTACTTGTACCTTCATGAAATGGACTTGATGGCATATTTCTATGTTCCAATTCTTCTTGATAATCAAGTACAGCTTCTTGTTCAGTACCAACATCCTCATCCAGATTAACTTCTTCTTGAGTAACATGTTCATCATGAACAGATTGATCCGTATCAGAAAGAACCGGTGAAGAATGACATGCCTTACTCCGACGCTCTCGGCGTAAAGCACCAGGTACATCTTCTCGAGAGAAGTGATATGAATGATCACTTCCTGAAACAGCAGGTACATCATGAGCCATCTTAGTTCGATGCTCATTACCAGAATCAGCAGCGACACTATCATATTCATCTGTGTCTGCTTCAACAACATCATCACCACCATCATTCCCACTATCAGAGTCATCAGAATCACCATCAGAACTGTCATCTGAACTCTCATCATCCTGATGATCAGAATCGTCTTCATCATCCACTAACATATCATTCTCAAAACGAGATCGATAATTTGGATTAATTAAGTGACCAAACAAAGGTGGATTATTTAGACCAGCTACATTTCGAGTATTGGCATCTAAATCAGCAAATATACGTAAAGGCCAAGCATGTGGTACATAGCGAGGACCTTGATCAAATACCAAGTTCGGACAGAAATGTCTGACTATCGCCATAACAAAACGAGGATATAATAGAAACCTATTCTTCGCCTTGGCATTGATTTGACCAATAAACTCATGAAAGAAGTATGTTGAAAACGGATAAGGTCGATTATAGACCTAAGCAGCCATCTGCGAAGAAATCTGAGCAGAAAGCTGATCAAATCCAGCCTTACGATTGCTCAGACTTACTAACAACACGTAAGCAAGGTATCTCCAACATCCTTGAAATCCACTCTTATCAAAAGGAAGCTTTATTTGACCAACATATCCCATTCTTTGAAAACACCTACGAATAAGGTCAAAATCATAAGCTACATCTACTGCGTCGTCTGATTCTTCACCCAAATGTAGAATTTCACGAAGCATCGTAGCATTAAAATCAAAAGTGATTCCTTCAACAGTTGCTCGAACAAAGTTACGACCATTAACCATGACCTGATGAGCAGTCCTCCAGAAATCATCAATATACTGCCTAACCAATCTAGGTGAATCACAGAAAGCAAAAGAAAGCCTAGAACGAGCAATAAACTCAAACATTTCATGATAGCGTTCATAATTATGCTGATCTGGATCCAGATTTAAGGCCAGATTGTGCTTCTTAAAGAACTGACGTGGAGCAAGAGCCATTTCTGCAAAACAGATCATAATTTAAAAAAAAATAAAAAAATTATAGGATTAGCACAAGAAATGAATTGCAGGCTTAGATGAACTTAATCAATAATTTCATAAGTTGAGACTGTACGAAATTAGTCTTTAAGTTCGTAAGTTAAGAATGTACGAAGATAGACTTTAAGTTCGTTAGTTAGGAATGAACGAAGATAGACTTTAAATTCGTTTGATAACAATAAACGAAAATAGTTGTTAAGTTCGTTGATAACAATGAACGAAGATAGCTTTGAAGCATAAATAAGTTCGTTTGTCACAAGAACTTCTAAGTTCGTTAGTTGAAGGAAAAGTCTAAGTTCGTAAACTCTATTTGAGAACCTAAGTTCGTAGAGATAAACGAAAACTAACTTCGTAGCCATTCTGATCAATCAGTTGGGTCCAAAATCAAATATTTGATTCGTAAAACATTGATTAACACTTTATTTGCCCAAAATCAATCACAAAACATTTGTATCACTAAAAAGAAGCATAACCCACTTCGATTTTACAAACGAATTAAGGATCCAATGGATTTAAAATCAAAAACGAAATTAAACCCTAGAACCTAAAATATTTATAAAACTGATTGAGTTCATGTAAAAATTGGACAAAAACAAGAATCGAGAATTGGGGATTTATGAATGACGATGCTCAATAATATACCTGAATCACTTATTTCACAATAATCGAGACAACAAGTAGAGAATCAAATGAAATCAAGTGATTTAATTGATGAAAATATTGGGGTTTAAGCAACTTAAATTCGTTTTCTTTAACGATTTTGGTAATGAAAGAGAGAAAAACGAATTAAGTTTGGATATATATATGGATGGGTAAAAGATGGGTCAAAACGGGTCGGTTAGGAATTCGGTCAAAAATATGTAAAAACGAAGTTAAACTTCGTAAGATCAACTGGAACGAAGATAATACTATCTTTGTTAAAAACAAGAAAACGAAAATAGATGAAACGAAGTTAATATTATCTTCGTAAGAACAAATTTGTACTAAGCCAATTTTCTTAAGATCAATACTGAACGAAGTTATTACTATCTTCGTAAGAACAAATTTGTACTTAGAAAATTTTCCAGATTTTTCATCACTAACTCTCCATGATGCGACCCTTTGACCTAATCCTGTACATAACAACAACTCGTTAAAAAACAACTTGTTCATGCCTTGTACCAAGAACTACCATCATCTAAAATCATCATCACAATGTAAGTATTCGACAAACATCATAATCTTGAATAACAGCAAAACCCCAAGGTCTTAAACCAAACATCAACAAACCTGAAAATAATCAATTGACATATTAGCAACATTACCAATCATGACCATGATACGGAGAACATTTCTCTAATCATTGAGATGCTTGACGGCAAACCATCGTGAAACACTTAAGTCCCATATGAGAAGCCGTCTACAAAACAAACAAACAATGAATAGTCCAAAAATCCAATGAAGAACTTTGTAAAGTTTCCAAAATCATGTCATAAAACAAGGTACGAAAACCAAAAGAAATAAGTATCAACACTGATTATTTTCACTAAATACATGAATTGTGAAGTAAATAAATACTCCAAAGACAAGTTCAAGTATTCTTCTTTCGCGTGCTCATATCTGCATCACAACATTGTCACTTCACACCAAAAATCTTGTCTCCACGACATCATCAGTGTGAATAACACTGTATTGCAACAAAGATCAGCACTTCAACTTTATCTTCTTAACCTGAACACTGCACACTTACCAAAAACTCATTAACGCAACAAGAGCAAAGGCACAATAATGCAGAAAATTCAAGTGAAAACACACAAAATTAGGATTAACAATTACGAAATATTCAAGAATCTAATAAAAGATCAAGGGAGGTCATTCCATTGTCAAACCCTAAAAGGTCACCAAGTTATTTATTAAAATCATAACTTGTAAAAACTGAAACTTGTGAGATTTCAAATAACATTGACTTGTTACATAAGATTTAAAAGATCATTTTCTAAACTTAAACAAATTAATGTCCATATCAGAAAATCTTCTTTTGAACTAATCACTTAACCTCATCAAGAATTCAAATGAATGAATTCAACAAAACATATACTCAACAGAATTTAAGTAGAATCTCTCGTGCAATAAGAACTTATGAAAATACTTATTTTGACTCAATAAAATCGAAAAAAATAAATTAGAATAAAAAATTACAGAATAATAAACTAGTCTATACACAATAGTTATCTTAATTTATTCATTATTTACATGTGACTAGGGTATTGCTGATCAGATCAGATTAGCATTTACATAAGCCTACTAGCGAGAAATAATTCTCTTATTATTAGTTATGAACAGTGATCCAAAAACGATTACCAATATGTTTGTCCTCTTAAACACTCGGTACGTCCAGTCTCCTTTTTGGTTTGTGGCACTTTCGTATTACTTGAGCCAAGGACAGTCACCATGTAACCTAGTAAGTTACTCATGCCACAAGTTTAGTTTGCGAACTTATGTGCCCCATGTTCAGATACACTCTCACAATCGAAACAAGCACTAAGATTAAGACATTTGGTAATTAAAGTGAGAAGGTCTTTAAGAATCAAGTCAGCGGTGACAGGTCAGTGATTCCTCACGCGGAAAGCGACTTAACTTGACTCACGTACGGAAATATACTCAACATTGCATAATGCCAAGTACTTGCATATTTGTGACATTAATTTTATTTTAAAGCACTTATGAAAACCCGTGACTTTCTATGAGACCCGTGTAGCGAACTTTCTGACAACCTATCCCAAGTTGGAAACTTTAGGTAGGCTGGGTATACAAAGACACCCCAAGGACTTACTTGTTCGAATCTCAAAGGCCACATTAGCTTCATATTTTCAACAGATTTATTTGATATTTGTATATCTTGTCACAAATATACATCCGAAGAAGCAATACATACACATATATGTATCCGAGACCTTCTTTATAAAGACCAAATATACATAATTATAATGCAAGATCTTTCATAAGATTTAAAGGACTTGCCTATTTTAAGAACAAGTATTCTCAGCCATATATCTGAATACGTTTCCCATAAGAACATTGTATACATTTAAGTTCAGATTATAAGGAAACCTTGGTACTTTGTGCCTATCGATACATCATATAATGGTATCACTGAACTGAGCATTTTTAAAGTACAATTAAGTAGGCTTAAAAGCTAAAGTATCGTCACGTCTAATCATGTAGTGCAGTAACCTAACTTTATTTATTATATTTTTGGATTTTCTATTTTTTTTTTTTTTTTTTTTTTTTTTTTTTTTTTTTTTATTTTTTTTTTTTTTTTTTTTTTAGATATATTTTTTTTTTTGTATTTTTGACTCTATCTATGTACAACTTAAACTACTAAGACACGAAAAGAAAATTTAAGTTCTTTGAGAGAAATTACTCGGCATTCTTCATACCATTGAGTTGATATAACAACTCATGACGAGGTGTTGATGCATGTTGATGTGACAACAGCAACTTAGATTTGATTATGTCTTATTCATTTATATGTAATTGATAGATTATGGACTTCGTGTTTTAGTAATGATTGATTACATGTTTTGGTGTTTTATATATGTTTATATATGATGGTTGTTATGTATGTCATACAAGTACAATCATAATATATGTTAGGTTCTTGTACATAAAGTACTAGGAAAATAACTAAGCATAAGATGTTGATGGTTTTTAGTACTAACGAAGATGATCTTCGTTAGGAACGAACGAAGATTATCTTCGTTCTAAAAACCATCAACATCTTATGCTTAGTTATTTTTCTTTTTTTTTTTTTTTTTTTTTTTTTTTTTTTTTTGTATTTTTGACTCTATCTATGTACAACTTAAACTACTAAGACACGAAAAGAAAATTTAAGTTCTTTGAGAGAAATTACTCGGCATTCTTCATACCATTGAGTTGATATAACAACTCATGACGAGGTGTTGATGCATGTTGATGTGACAACAGCAACTTAGATTTGATTATGTCTTATTCATTTATATGTAATTGATAGATTATGGACTTCGTGTTTTAGTAATGATTGATTACATGTTTTGGTGTTTTATATATGTTTATATATGATGGTTGTTATGTATGTCATACAAGTACAATCATAATATATGTTAGGTTCTTGTACATAAAGTACTAGGAAAATAACTAAGCATAAGATGTTGATGGTTTTTAGTACTAACGAAGATGATCTTCGTTAGGAACGAACGAAGATTATCTTCGTTCAACCTTATCTTCGTTTGTAGTTCTATCTTCGTTCAACCTTATCTTCGTTCAGATCTTTGTCCACGAATTTAACTTATCTTCGTTCAGATCTTTGTCTACGAATTTAGGCCATCTTCGTTTTGAACTCTCTTTACGAAGTTAAATTTATCTTCGTTCTGTTTCACCTTACGAACTTAGAACTTCTTACGAACTTAGATTTATCTTCGTTTGTAGTTCTATCTTCGTTCCAACCTTATCTTCCTTATCTTCGTTTGTAGTTCTATCTTCGTTCCAACCTTATCTTCGTTTGTAGTTCTATCTTCGTTCCAACCTTATCTTCGTTTGATATCTTATCTTCGTTCCTTTAAGGTTTTTGCTATATTAGCTCATGGCTTCCACATCGTCTGTCAACAGTGCTGTTGCACAATATCTGAATTCTCTGGTTTATCATGATCATCTAGTCGGAAGGACTAATTCTCCACCGAAGTTAGTCTCATTAGCTGATTTCTGGGCGTGGAGAGGTCGATTCGAGGATTTTATTCAAAGAGAAGACTTGAATATGTGGATTATGATTACTGAAGGATATGAGTGGCCTACTCTTACAGTCAATGGCGTTACTTCGACATACAAGATGCAGAATTAAAAGGAGAAGAAAAGACTGCATATGCAATCGAAGTAAAGGCTCTTTCGACTCTTCGGATGTGCATTCCACAAGAGTTAGTGCATTTGTTTCCCAAACAAGAATACAAAACTTCAAAGCAGCTGTCCGATGCTATTGAAGCACATTGTGAAGGAGATCCACTACTGAAGAAAAACAGAATTAAAATGCTTAAGAAACAATTTGACTGTTTCAACGCTACCAAGAACGAACAAGTTGAAGATCTTATTCTGAGATATCAACATCTGCTTGCCGAGTTAGCGTATTTTGATCTTAAGTATTCTCCAATTGAAATTGTGGATAAATTCTTGGATGGTTTACCGAAGGCCTATAAAGAGTTTTGTCATGGACTACAAGAAAGAGATGATTATGCATCTTTGCGTATAGATGGAGTTATATCTACTCTTAGGAACAGAGTGATGAAAGACAAAGCAAAGGATCTCCAAGATAATTACACTCAAGATCCTTCTCTGTATCATGCCACCATGAAGAACCCAACAGCTGATGTAAATGCATTCTTTTCGGGAGTTGGTAGTTCTGGTACAACAGAGAATACTGATGGAGATGATTTTGTTGGTTTCATTGCTTCGGATGCTGGGAACAAAGGTAAGAAGACTGCTGAAGGTGTAAAGACTGGAAGTTTAAAGTTCGGTAACATTACATCTTCTGCCGCTGGTTACAAGTCCATGCCAATGGATATGAAATCAGCTGAGGGTCGGATGAATGTCTTTGCTGCAATGTGTGCTGCTCATGAAGCGTTTGTTGCAGGAAGAATCACAGATCCTGCACTCATAGATGAAGATTATGACCAAATTGATCCAGATGATGTTGAAGAGATGGACCTAAAAATGGCAATTGGCTATGATCACAAGAAGAGTGCAGAAATTCATGAAAAGGACAGGACGACCTCTTACTGGAGGCACTCAGGGCTTTGACAAGTCAAAGGTTAAGTGTTACAACTGTGATGGATTCGGACACTTCGCTAGAGAGTGTCAACGACCAAAGAGGGATGTCAATACTACCCCTACGCGACAAGACAGAAGTGGTAATCGTCCATATAATCAGAATGCAAATAGAGCACTTGTGTTGACTGAAGATACTGCTGCAAATGACAAGGCCATCGTAGCTATTCAATCTGATGGTTCTTATGTTTGGAATCTTCCACAGGACGAGGCCAATAATGCTTATTTGGCTGAAATTGTTGATGATATGGCTCATATTGTGGACTCTCCTGATGACTTTCTTGACACCACAGTTTACCATAATGATGAGCATTTGTATGAAAATGTTCAAAGTTCGAAAGTGGAAAGTTCTGCTGAGGGTGTTTATGATACTGATTCCGAATCTGAAGATGAGTTCGAAGATGATAAGAACCAAGAGGAAGTGAAAGCTACTGCAGAGGTAAAAGCTACTGAAGTTAATGAAGATTCTGCTGCTGAAAAGGTCGAGAAGACAATTAAAGAGCAGATGAAAGATTTTGAGATTCCTGAAGGGATGACTGTAGATGCCTTTGTTGCCATTGAAGCACATTGTGAAGGAGATCCACTACTGAAGAAAAACAGAATTAAAATGCTTAAGAAACAATTTGACTGTTTCAACGCTACCAAGAACGAACAAGTTGAAGATCTTATTCTGAGATATCAACATCTGCTTGCCGAGTTAGCGTATTTTGATCTTAAGTATTCTCCAATTGAAATTGTGGATAAATTCTTGGATGGTTTACCGAAGGCCTATAAAGAGTTTTGTCATGGACTACAAGAAAGAGATGATTATGCATCTTTGCGTATAGATGGAGTTATATCTACTCTTAGGAACAGAGTGATGAAAGACAAAGCAAAGGATCTCCAAGATAATTACACTCAAGATCCTTCTCTGTATCATGCCACCATGAAGAACCCAACAGCTGATGTAAATGCATTCTTTTCGGGAGTTGGTAGTTCTGGTACAACAGAGAATACTGATGGAGATGATTTTGTTGGTTTCATTGCTTCGGATGCTGGGAACAAAGGTAAGAAGACTGCTGAAGGTGTAAAGACTGGAAGTTTAAAGTTCGGTAACATTACATCTTCTGCCGCTGGTTACAAGTCCATGCCAATGGATATGAAATCAGCTGAGGGTCGGATGAATGTCTTTGCTGCAATGTGTGCTGCTCATGAAGCGTTTGTTGCAGGAAGAATCACAGATCCTGCACTCATAGATGAAGATTATGACCAAATTGATCCAGATGATGTTGAAGAGATGGACCTAAAAATGGCAATTGGCTATGATCACAAGAAGAGTGCAGAAATTCATGAAAAGGACAGGACGACCTCTTACTGGAGGCACTCAGGGCTTTGACAAGTCAAAGGTTAAGTGTTACAACTGTGATGGATTTGGACACTTCGCTAGAGAGTGTCAACGACCAAAGAGGGATGTCAATACTACCCCTACGCGACAAGACAGAAGTGGTAATCGTCCATATAATCAGAATGCAAATAGAGCACTTGTGTTGACTGAAGATACTGCTGCAAATGACAAGGCCATCGTAGCTGTTCAATCTGATGGTTCTTATGTCTGGAATCTTCCACAGGACGAGGCCAATAATGCTTATTTGGCTGAAATTGTTGATGATATGGCTCATATTGTGGACTCTCCTGATGACTTTCTTGACACCACAGTTTACCATAATGATGAGCATTTGTATGAAAATGTTCAAAGTTCGAAAGTGGAAAGTTCTGCTGAGGGTGTTTATGATACTGATTCCGAATCTGAAGATGAGTTCGAAGATGATAAGAACCAAGAGGAAGTGAAAGCTACTGCAGAGGTAAAAGCTACTGAAGTTAATGAAGATTCTGCTGCTGAAAAGGTCGAGAAGACAATTAAAGAGCAGATGAAAGATTTTGAGATTCCTGAAGGGATGACTGTAGATGACTTTGTTGCCTACATGGCCGATTGTAAAGAAGCTGACCAACAGGTATCTTATTCCTTACATACTATTGTTCATGTTTGTAAAATTGTGAATAAAATGTATGATGAAATTGAATCGAAGAATAATCAAATTAGGAATTTAGAATCTATTGTTAAATTGATAAAGTCTGGGATGTGACTGTTGAGCG
>CM067173.1:77897027-77910015 GCA_034093135.1 Erigeron breviscapus | reverse complement strand
ATAATGAAGTCCCACCAAAAGATCGAAGATTATTTAAATTTTTTTTCTTTTGCACTACATCAAACAAGCCAATGTTGACAGATAGGGAAGTTAGCGGTGCATTTTGGCTGGACATCTCGCGTTCCAAATATTACATCTTTACGTAGTGTCGTCCTGTCTTACGTCAAGACGGAATTATGTGCCAATGAAGAAGATCAAGCACGTTTGTATTGATGACTGCAAGTGCAGGATTAGCAGATGAAGATCGTTGAATATGGCATTAAGAGGTATTATCGGAATTGAAATGGCAAGATTGACGATGATGATCCAGCTGATAAATTACTGTGCTTGACGGCTTTTTAAATATGCTATAATATGAATTAATTGTAATGAAAATTTATGCAATAGATTTCTTTAGATTATTCACTTTGAGACAGATTATATACGAATCATTCTTTCTGCCTTTCCACGCGGGAAGGATAAATAAAGCAAAAACGGAGTTAATTAGGTCAAGTCAGCTCAAAATGCACGGACACGCGCTCATATCATTTATGAGGTTAGACTGTCCGACATGCTACTCCTTTCGAATAGTCACATCATCATTATGGTGAATTGCGGGAGTAAAAAAGATGTCTATGTGAAGATTTCATAGAAGGTTTCCCAGTAAAAGAGAAGTCAAGGAGAAGAGAGAAGAAAGATCAAGATGAAGCAAAGTGAGCATTAGCAGCCGAACTTGCATATTCAAGAAAGCGGCAGCTGCTGCTAATCGACAAAATTATAGAAAGCCACATCAGATATTTTGCAAAGGAATATCAGAGAGATGAGTCGTGGAAATGAGTCAAAGCAATATGAAACAATATATCACCACAGCATTCACCACTTTACGAAGAGCGAAATTTCGACAAACAAGAGAGCAGCATTACGTATATCAGATGATCACCTCGGATAGATGAAGAAGCTATCAAAAGAATGACTAAGCAAGAGAAGAAGGAAGAAGAGAAGAAGATGGAGCTGAAATAAAATAATGGACCAAATCTTTGCAACCAAACCAGCCAACATCTGGCTGGTAGCAACCTCGTCGATCTTTGTCGAATCGAAGTGGTATATCACAATCAAACAATGGGGAGTCTTCACGAAAAGGATGACAGTAGTCTCATGGACCGAGAGAGCCTGATCAAGAGATGATGATTTCAAACTGTTACAGGGGACGAGATGGAGAGAGCATCGAACCTGAAGAGCCTGGACTAGGATCTGCACTATCAAATAGAGGAGAAGATGTATTGCCTGATATTGGAGAACGTGATGCAGACGTGGAGAAGGAGGTGGATAGAGCAAAAAGTCGAAGAAACCTTTACGGACTCCGTTCGAGACTCGACAAAAGGTACACAAGCATCGATTAGACCTTAAGTCAAAGTTTAGCCACTCTCAGAGCAGACGACAAACTGTGAAAGTCAAATGGATGATGACATTGCTCATTGGAGCAAAGTCATCACGACAATTAGAGGAGAATGGAGGAAGAAGAAGAGGCGGCGGAGGAGCCATCGTTAAAGTATCGCCGTCTAAGAGGCTAGCGTACCTGATTATGTTCAGAGGGATTCTGCGAGTGCTTTGGCTGTTTCAGATAGATCTAGCCTTGGGTATGCATAGTGGAAATCTATCTATGTGCTGACGAGCAAGGTAACTGATAAAAGGATCAAAACGGCATTTGACCAGCGTTATTGCTCTCGACATTGACAGTTACAGCGGAATTGTAGGTAGTGCAGGAAGGATGGCCTGTTTCAGTCATCCTATCCTCCTCAGAAGCATACACATTTGACTTTAAGCGGGGATCATGGTAGTATCAGCCTAGAGCCTCATTTTGCCGTCGAAGCACTCGATCATTGTATGTGGTGGAAGGTCAGGCCCAATTAGTAATGGAGAGAAAGTTGGTTTGGACATCGAGAGGTTATTTGCATGAAGGAGAAGGTACTCTCTGATACCAACTGGAGAGGAAACTTTGTAGCATGGACGGAATGATATAACGAATGATAAAGGAGTGCGGAATATACGACATCGCAATAAACAAAGGATTACTTTCATTCGCCTCCCGAAGATAAGCCCCGAGCAGAGACTTATTTCGTTGTCCGCTATATTGGCAAGATGATGATACGTTGATTATCGCTTGGGGTGATGATACAAGAAGTGCAAAAAAAAACTTGTAAGAAAGATACAAGTGGTTCAAGGCCGGAGCAGCAGAGCAATCTTACCAGCCTCTGGGGCAAAGAACAGTTGAAATGAAACACTGCCATTTTACAATTAGACTGCATGATCAGTGGCATTGACGCCGCGAGGAAAAGGCATTTCTTGTGCTAGCGTAAATCACTGATGGATGATTATGGGAAGATTCTTTCGCTTGGATCACACAGAAAGAAGAGACGGCAAAGACCGAACTTAGAATTCGATGATAGTGATGATGGAGAGAATTGAGTAGCGCTATTTGAGCCTTCAAAGTTTTGCTGGATTTCAATGTCACGATTATCTCTAGTTCAATCAGCAGACGCACGCTTGAACGGAGCAAATGCGATTGCAAAGATTCAAAGGAATAAGCACACTCGATCCAAGCATAGAAGAGCAGGGTAATTCTACTATGTCGTTAGCCCCCAAAGACATTGTAAGAGCTCGATAAGAGATCAAAAAGAGATCATCTAGACGGGCTCATACACAAGTATTATCAAGAAGCACTTGAACGCTATTCATGTCCATGGGATTACAAAGGCATGTCACTGGCTTCGACAAATGAGATCGGTGGAAAGTTAGTACCTACCTCATCGGGGGGACCAACAAGATTGGTCGAAAGCTGATCAATTGTTGCCTGGCAGTCTGAAAGGAAGAAAACATCCAAGTTGGGAAGATGTCGTTTTGGTTCGCTGAAAGAATAGTCGGCCTTATCTGATACATCAAAATCCGGGGGAGAAGCCCACGCTGGATTCTGTGGTTCTGATATGATACTTGCTAATGTGTTAGGACACAATATTGATTCTCTTCTTGTACGATTCGCACTTGGCTGTCGAAATCTACAGTACACAGGCGGTCGTTCTGGCCATCGAAGAACCGTTTAAACAGTCATGTAGGAGACGAGATGAAAGAAAAATTCAAACACAACCCAATTCAAATGAAAAACGTTGATTGATGAATGTTTAGCAGAAATCCATTGAAAAATCGTCAACCTGGAAAAGCGCATTTACAATACTATCTACGTCATTCGCAAACAGGGCGTGTTCGATTTGATTCGAGATCATAATTTGTTTATTGTCATCAAGCTTCAAGCACTACTTCTGTCACTTCGAGCAAGACCTTTTGAAGCGATTTACCACGAAGATAAAAAAAAGAGATTGTTCATCAGAAATGCGCTCAATCGAACTTTTGGTCGATCACACTAACCGTATACCATTGCATCGTGTCGTGCGCTCAATTACAAGAGCATCATTTATACCTTTTCCTCTACCTTGATGCAATTGTCGATCGGATCCTCAATTGGTTTAGCATATTATTCAGGGACTTGCAAGTTGAACTTTATGCCGATCGCTTATCAAAGTTAATGGCTTATTGCGCACGATGAGCAGTCATGATTCTTCGAAAAAGCGTACAATATTGCAATCACTCGATTATGTTCCAGAAATGGTTTTCTTACTAAGTCGAATTGGGGATAAAAAGCTGCATGAACATTGATCATCGAAACGGTTAGGTGATGTGGAAGAGCAATCGCTTTGTAAAGGAAGAAGAAAAGGATCTGAATTATGGATAATTTGGTTCATTATTTAGAAGATAAACCTAAAATTCATCGTGGCTTATTGAAAGAAAAATGTAGGAGGAGAAGTGGATTGCGGAAAATTGATTCGAAGAATAAAGATGGTTTACACATCGAAGTTTTACGTGATGCAATGATCAAGATTTTAGGCGATTTTAATTTACAAATATCGTCTGGAAGGTGTTGCAACAATTTTGAGCACGATGGACGATCTTATGCACAATTTCTTGATCGTGTCAAACGAAGCATTTGTAGGAGCTGGTGATGTACATTGCAGTACTTGTGGTGCAAGACTTCTGTCGGAATTCTACGAAGGTACTGTTGCATTTCAGCCGAGACTCGAATCTGTGAACAGAGGAATGAGAAGATGAGCGAACGAAACGCATCTTTTCCTATGTAGACATGCTCATCATTTATCGTTGGTATCAATCCTTCATCGATTCCCAAAAGAAGTACCAACATATTCCAAGCTCAAGGCACTGCAAACGATACGGTCTCCTAGTCACCATGACAACACAAGGCCGCTGCAACTGGCCATTTTTTCATTCCGCAGTGCCGTCATGGGCCGATGCAAGAGCACATCAACGAATGAGCTCAATTACAAGAAAAAGTTCTCTATCAAAACTCGCTTCGGGTTGTGCTAAAGAAAGGTGTCCTTGTGGTAGAGCGGATCGTGAACAATTCGACTATAATATCATGATCTAACATTTGTTATACTAACTTTATCATTAATTGCTTAATGTGCATTTTTTTCATGTAATTGAAATTGCTTACAGTACAAATAAGTCTATTTAAAACCCTCTGGCATCGCATTGCAGCAGCTTTTTCTTCATGTACGAGTGTTATACCTTGTTCTTCGACTTCATTCTCATATTACACTCGGTTCAGTTGGAGCTGGTGAAGCGCCTTGCGTTTGCGAGCGCTTTGATTGTAGCGCTTGCCTTTTTTGTAGTGATGCAGAACGTTGTGACGTGTGTCTGACAGCGTTAGAACGTAATTTTGGGTGGACTGTGACATCCTCAGACAGCATCAGGTTCACGCTTTAACGTGCATTCTCCGTAAAGGTGTTGATGCTTTCGGTCGTCCTGCCTAAATTACTTGCTGCGCTACGACCTGCGTATAGCCGTACTAAACATATTCCATTTCTGCACCACAATCTTAATCTTCATATCTGATGCTCCTTCTTTGACTCTTGAACTGTTTCGTCTTGTCGACCTTTTTCGTAGCCTCTGGTATTCTTCATGCCTTTCACTGGAGGTCTTCTGCATGCCTGGGCAGCTCCGGGCAATGATGTATCACCCTCATCTTCGGCATTTTCATGATCTATTAGACTTGACACTCCTTGGTATTCTTTGTTAGATTTCACCGTTCGACCTCATATTTTCTGATAGGTCTGTACTTCGTGCTCGATGTTGTCTTTTCCACGCGCATCATTGCTTGTTCTTGGCTGGTCGACATGTGTAGCCAAGTTTCATATCGAGCTTCATTCTTCGTACTGGCTTGTTAGACATCAAAGTTAGAATGCGCAGTTTTGTTTGACCAAAAATGGACACGGAAAGGAGACATTGCTATTGGTGGTATCGATCTTGTAAAATGCTATCTACAGCAACTTGATTTCGTGCATTTTCTTTCAGCTCTTGTGCTAATCTCGACAAGGACCGGTAGCTCTTGAGGCTCGCTTATTATGCTTGTTGACGACATCTGGCCCAATGATTTCTGCTCGGTGAGAAGGAATACTCCATTCGTTTTGAATATCCTTTTGCTGTGACTTTGACTGCAAATGATAAGGCTTTGCGCCGACAAAGGCAACGAATACTAATATCTTCTGGCCATAGGTACAACATGTTTTTCGAAGGCGTGCCTTTGACGCGAATGGATGGACTTCTGAGCGATTCAGATCTTCTAACACGTGGACTTCCAACGAAAAGAATGCGAGCGAGGCTACCGAGTTCCCATATTGTTCACACCTGAGAGAGACACGTTTGCTATCTTGGACTTCCTCCCATCGGAAACTCTACTACGCAGCGTGTGGACTGAACGAACAACTTCAGTCAAAAGAGGTCAATTGAAACGTTCGCTACCTGGTTGGCCGGTGATCTTAAAGACGGAGAGGCAGTCCAAAGCTGTCAGTTTTGCGGATGAGGTACTGCAAAAGCAGTACGTTCAATCCTGATCGATTGAGCTTTTAGTGTATGGCCATTGGTTGTCCCCACGGCCCCCGCTTCCCATGATCCTTCTATCCTTGCGCCTCTTTCTTCATCTTAGACTGGTGCTTCTACGAAATCATCGCTAGCTCTAGGCATCATCTTCTCAATACGTGTGAGTACAGACTAAGCCGCTTTACAAGTTGTCTCTTTTCTCGCAAAACTTCCGAGCTTGTGAGATCCTGCTCTGAACCTGAAGCGTCTTGATTGTTTGCATCAATCCAAGCGAAGCGTTCACCTTGCATCGAGGCTGATAGCATAAATGTATTGACCTGAGTTGATATACCGACACAAGTAAAGCATCATTGCAGTCGCCAGAGCAGAGATGATAATTGGATGTTTGGCGAGGATTAACGATGAATACAGAAGCATTTGTTCTTCGGTGTATCGTTATGGCAATGCAGTCAATGCTTTCACCGAAATTGGTTTTGGTTGAGCGTGAAGCAAAATTCAACAATTCTTGCTACGCAACAGCCGCCATCTTTCTTTCCTTCTGCTCGCCATCCAATGTGATCATACTTCGACAATACAGCCATGCAGCACGTATATTTGCGTCAAACATATACTGACTGTGATGGCTTCTGCAATGTCGCCTACTCACTTTCGAGAAGCCAGTGGTAATCAATTTGACGAAAGAGCAAATGCAAAATGCTTTATCTTGCGCATCTCTATCATTGTGGATGCAGAGGCAAAGGGTGACAATAGACGATCGCAAATACGTGGCAACAAAATCGGTGTTAAAGGTAAGAATGCCCAAACGAAATGACATTATCAAGTGCCAAGACCTTTCATTACCCTTCGCGTACAATCTTGGAAATGCCCATTTGTTTGGCAAAAGTAGATTTACCGGCTTGAGCGCCCGATAAGCGTTAAATCTAGGAATCAGTAGGAGATGAGTGCTTGTCTGCGAACACGATCAAAATTGGAAGAGAACTACGTTCAATAAGCTCACATAAGCCTTCTTGCCTTCTTGGGAGGGTAAAAAGGCGATGCATCATTATTACCATTCATCAAAGAATGTATTTGCAAGGCCAGACTCGCAAATTTGTCGAAAAAAACAACGAGCTTGACAATCGGGCGAAGATCTCTAGATTGAATTTGTTTGATTAAGTGTTTGATCATAAATGCGTTGGATATTCGGAAAGTGGAGCATAAATATGCTCTGTTCTGATGGACGTGGACCCGTCTACGAAGACAATGGATCCGAGACAGATCCAAATCTTTTTGTATATCTATATGTCAAACCTTGCACATGCTCGTGTGCTCAAGAAAGCAGAACAACAACACTATAAAGATTCTTAAAATCAAACCGCAAATAATAGCTCACGTGTCACGCGTCATTTATTATTTAAACTTCAAAGAGAGCACGGACATTTCGACTTGTGCTGTAGTACAATCTAGTGCATTTCGGACCAAAAAAAATCAAAGGGGATGGTGGAGAGTAATGCGACCATCATCATACCTCCTGTGAATCTTGTAAAACTCTTGTTCAATTATAATATAGGCTGTTAGCGATTCCATACACCCAAGCTAGAAACCAAGTATATCGCAAATATGGCTGAACCGGCCAAACGGTCAACATACAACCCAAAACAAAAACGGTTTTGCTACTTTTACGATGCAGATTGTTAGGGAATTATTCTTATGGGATATGCGACATCCAATGAAACCACATCGAATGAGCATATGACCATAATTTAGTATCTTAATTATGGTTGGATAACATATGGACATGTTAAGGCCAAAAAGAGCAACTAGGAGAACCAAATGGGAGCTTTCATGACAGGATGAATACGTCGATTGGTACATCGGTAACAACAGAGACAATGGAAAGATGGTGCAGGAGATGGACAGAGATTTTAATCGGAGAGGATTGTCCGCTTTTGAAGGTTTATGGAATTTTGTACAATTGTCTGCAGGTGGAAAGAGTATTGCTGCTGCAGAGCGAGTATCGTGCGGGAAAGTCGATATAGCAATCAATTGGGCGGGTGGATGGCTAATGCTAAAAACGCAAGAGGCTAAGTGGATTCTGGTACGTCCACGAATCGTTTGGGATTTGGAAAGTACTAAGGATTGTATCAAAAGTGTGCTTTACATCGACATCGATATTCAGCATGGAGATGGAGTAGAAGAAGTGATTTTTATTAACACCGATCGAGTAAAGACCGTTAGCTTTTCACACAATATGGAGATTTCTTTCCAGGTACGGGGAGGACGTCGTGAGTGGATGAAGAAAGGAAAAGGATATGCTGTCAATGGCTTTTCGAGATGGATAGAAGATACGACTTTTGGAGTAATTGTTCTCAAACAACGATGTCAGTATATTATGGTGATTGGTACAGACCAGGCGCTTTAGTCTACAAGGCGGTTTGCTGACAGTTTAGCAGGGGCACAACTTGGATTGCTTTCAACCTTAGTATTGAAAGTCACGCAGCATGTGTACGCATCAGAAGGCAATTGATGTTCCTCTATAGTCCTTGGAGGAAGGGTGGATATACGATACGAAATGTTGCCAAGACTTGGAATACGAGACGGAAGTTGTGCAAATAAGGAGCTGGAGATGAGAAATTTGCCATTCACTGATTAACATACAATACTTTGGACCAGACTACAAGCTGGAAGGTACCGCCTTGTAACATGGGACAATAGAATTCGCGAGAAATTTGAGCCCAAAAAAAAAAATGACGAGCAAGATTTTTTGATAACCTAAGGAATCTGCCTTTTGCACCTTCAGTTCAAATGCAAGAAACCCCAAGACAATCTCTCAATGTTTCAATCATTAGATTAAGTGAAGGAAGATGAAAGATTCTGATCTAGGATGAGCGCATTACGCAAAGATGAAGGATGCTCATATCGAAAGATTATGGTGAGTGAGAGGAGCGATACAGAAGATGGAGGAAATTTGGGGATGGGATGAGCACAGATGGCGCGGCAACGTGCAGGAAAGAAAACTCTAGACGGAGACACGGTTTGCAGCAAGTAACGTGGCATTGCAGGTGGTCGAGAGGGTCGGCACCCTGGAAAGAATCATCTAGTAGTTGCAAATTGAATTATCATTAGGACCAAAATCATCCACTTACTTGCCATCAGGGATAGCAAACACAATGTCAAACAAAAATCAAAACGAAGTTTCTCGATCACGAAGTCCGGATGTAGGATTGGAAAATTTGACCCATGGTATTGGAGGTGAATATGATGATTGGAGCTACTGGGTCATCAGGATGGACAGGAAATGGAGCTGATCGTAGAACGACGGCAAAAAGATGGGAATGGGGCAGCAGCATCAGGTGAGCAGCAAATGTGGAAATAAATGGTCATGTTTTCGATACTGGAAGCCGATCGAGCAGAAAGTCCGAGGGTTCTCCAGTGCAAGAGATTCCCAGTGTTGGATAGAAAGTAGATTATTGGAAAAGGAGTTGGATGTTCGAGCTTTATGGTATTGAATCATTAGTAGACTTCTGCCAATGCTCTATGATTCATATTAATTAAGAAATGAGAGTACAAAATGTCAAAATGAAATTTCTATACAACGATTTGTCTCTCATACGCATCGAGGAGATATGCCATTGCTTCCAATGATCGAGAATCAGAGCTAGAATCATTCTGTTGAAAACACTGCACCAAAACTTTGACTTGCATGGGCATTGGACAGGCTTTGATGGGTGTAGGGTTTATGAGCAAGCCGTTGGGAATGGTTAAACTGTCCTAGCTGTGCCGAAGTGGTTTAGAACGTGAAGGGGGACCATCTCATCGCTGCTACGCACTGCTGCGCTATCTGCATCATCGTCATCTTCCATCAGCTTTCGTCATCATCATCTTCGCTTCAGCTTTCCTCAATCATAGCTCAGGTGCCACATCGCTCCATTCACGAATAATGGTTCAAACCCATTTAGTCGATTACGCAAATCGGTAGGATCAAAAGGGAAAGAATGAGTCGATATCGTTACTTGCTGGGATGGTGGCGTAAAAGTCGACTGTCCTGTTGGGAGTTGGCTTGATGAAGCTATGTAATCCGGGGCTGAGACAAATGTGGATGTAACGGTAGAAGTGCTATTGGAGGAGCAGGAGAGGTGAATGAGCGGAGACATACTGTTGGGAACGTGAAATGTGCGTTTGAACCTCCATCGTGTCTCTCTACTTGATGATCGACTATGCGCTCGATAATATTCAGCAATACATGAAACATTAGGTGAGTCGTGCCACACTGCAAATTGGCCGGAAAAAACGAATGTGGCCAACTACATGAGCCAGAGGATTTAAAATTGACTCAAGATTGCGCGTTTGATTGATCCATTCATTGCACCGTGCACTCTACCGGAACCATCATATTGCTTTGTTTTCCGTACCCAGTCGTTTCCTATGATATCGGAAGTGTCTCGTCCTGCTCTGCCACATCATCAGTCGAATGTAGATATCGCAACGGAAGCAAGATGTAAAAGGACATGCTTGAGAAAACCGCGTAGTAGTAGAACATTGCTGAGTCCAATGAGAGCTTCCAATTAGAGACCGAGAGGACTTTGTGAGGCCAGTAATCATGCGAATGAGCGTTCTATGAGCGTCCAAAAATGACACCATAGATTGACATGATAATACGCGCATCTTGGCCATCGACAAACTTGCTCTGGCAACAAGACTGGCAAGATAAGAAGCAGCAGCAATCCGCATGACCACAGGACTACCTTCTTTGATCCTCCATCCTGTTTCTGGATCGAATTCCTCGCCCACGTTTGTATAGATATGGCTTTTGTTAACAGCATTCCAATGAATGTTTCGCTATAACTTTTTTCCAATGATGCACACCAGAATAACAAGAATTGAACATGTCTTGATTTGAATGTGGGCAATAAGTACGTTCGAAAATACGCAGCAAAATTGCCAAACTGTTCGTTCGGCAGAGTATCGCTCGAGCTGGACTAGATCAGCAGTTGCACTGATACCTTTACTGGCGTTCGAATTAGCGCCGGTCGCATCGATTCCATATTTCGAAATAATAGAAATCATTGATCCAATTTTTTCTGCTAATGTCGACCCTGCTTGATTCGCTCACGTTCTGGATGACTTTTCGTTTCGCAATTCGTCAAAGATTCATCATCTCCATATGAGTCGAGATCGTCCAAAAACTGCAGGCATCATCTTCTGAATGGTCGCTTCATCGTCAGAATTCACTGGGTTCTGCGTCAAAAGAGGTTTATCCAGCAAATCAAAATCTGAGATGAGATGAGGTCTTGGATGACAGTCAAGATCCGCATCTCAAATCGCTCGCCTCATCAATTCAATCAAAGCTCGCATTGAATCTCCACCTATTCAATTCTACACTTCGACCAAATAACGAGTTCTAGAGACATTAGGTCGAGTTCATCGCGATCGCAAATTTCAAAACAGTGTTTGAACGAAGACCACATGTTCACGAAATCCCGTCAGCTTGTGAGGAAAGTGACGTTGATCAGAGGAGCAAGTTGGGCTGGTAGAGTTGGAATCAAAGACAATAATGAGAGTAATAGAGTGTGTAATCCGGTCCATATATGAGTCTTCGGGTAGGTTTTGACGGTCGAGCGCCCAGAGGCGCTGGTGCATAAGACATAGATCGCCCAAATCGGATACGATAACTAAAACCCTTGATGCACGAGCCGACACTTATGATCCCATTCGCTCCGACCACTTACAAAGTGGTTCGCAAACAAAACGAATCCAGTGTTCGCGCAAAAAAAATATCTTCCCAAGAGTAGCCCATGGTAATGTCAAGATTGCATTGACAAGACCATGATGATTTCTACGATCCAATTGCGTAGCAACTCCTGTGAGAGCGTTTTGTGTAGAAGCATTTGCAGTAAAACCTATTGGAAGGTGGTCGTGAAGAGAAAGATGTAGATCCTTGAGAGGAGATTAATTGGGTAATCAATTCAAGATATCCTTATCTGCCATGCATCTTGATCTGCAAAGCTTCTTGACATATCGAATAGAAAACCGCGTTTTCGTTTACACTTTCACTGGTGAATTGATCCTATACTAGCCTTACTGGCATCACAAGATTTGGTGTTGTTGTTTGCAGGACTACTTTGAGACAGCAGGAGAAGTAGATCTTTGTACCATTAATTATTAAGTTCATAAGTCTGTGATAGGGGTGATGCCAAGTGGTGTATTTGTAATTTCATCACTAGGTAGGCTTGAGTCCGTTAAATTTTGTCCTCCTGGCCATATTCTCTTTCTACATCCTCTTTCTTTACTTCACCTGGAAATTCTCTGTGCTTGTACAACCGGAGACGTATTGTCCTTGTGACGCTTTCCCGGGTTCTCTCACGCCACCACTACCGTTAAACCCATGAACTTTCGCGGAAGTTTGGGGAGAGGTGGTCCTGCGTCAATTGTTCCCACCTTGCGGAAGGGTTATGACACACCATATTGCATGTCCCAAGTGTATGAGATCTGCAAATACAGAATGGGATGAGGAAGACGAAGGAGGTCTAGACACAATGGTCATATTCTAGATGTTCACATTCATTGTGAACTATCAAGACATATTGCCACAAGGTCTGTTGTCGCGTGAGCTGAGCGCCGCGAGAAATTTGAATGGAAATAACGTATCTAACAGAAGCAGATGTGTTGTGTGTTGTTAGGTAACTCTTGACAAAATTACTGCAAGAGAACAAAAAAAATGTTAATAAAGGTGCCACGTGCAATTATTAAGCATCTCCCACAGCGTACAGAAATATGAAGTAAGTATGTACCAACGATCGTCACCTTATTTTCAAAAGTCCATCATCACAAATTTGACATCTGGCACCCGTTGCAAACAGCTTCGATTATGCTCAGCGTGCAACTTCGTTCGGGTATTAGGCTTAGGTGTAAGTTTTGATGTGATTTTGCGTAAGTGATTCTAGTCATTCTGCTTTGTTTTTTCTTGCATTCCTTTAGAGGGGGAATCTGGCTAACGGGAGCAGTATGGAAGAGTAGAAGAGGGGAAGAAAGGAGGGGAGCAAGGAGTGAGTTTGAGTATTGATTAATGCACTGATGCAGATTT
>CM067173.1:77880996-77891038 GCA_034093135.1 Erigeron breviscapus | reverse complement strand
ATTGCATGAAAATCTGGAGATCTGGAAATGACAGCTCTCATACCAGATCTTCATGCATTGCCTCCAGCTCTCAGGGTTGAAACTCCTTATGATCGACCTTAAGCTGTCGAAACTGAACCCATTGAGACCACCCCCACTGAGGTTAAACCTGGAGCCAAACAGGCTAAAGCTCCAGTTAAGAAGGCCACTGGTAACAAGCCTTTACCTCAGAAGTCTAAGGAGCCCAAGACCCAAAAGACTAAAACTCCAGCTGAACCAAGGTCCAAGGTTCAGCAGCCTGATGAAAATAATATTTTGACAAAACTGGAAAGTCAACTCCAACTTTTGTCTCGACAGGTTCAGAGTTGTACTGCCCGGATTAAAAATCTGGAAGGAGGTTCATCACCTCCAGTTGAAAAACAAAATATTAAGCCCCCTTCAAAACCTAAACAAAATAATGTTCCATCTGGAACAAAATCTGATAAGAAAAAGGGGAGCAGGTATCAAATACCAATCGTTTTTACTCTGCACCTGGATCTGGTGAAAAAGATCCAGATGTAGTCTTCAATTTACCACCACAACAATCAACTGAGACTTCTGTAGAAGTCCAGTGAACCCATCAAGAAAAGATGGGTTCACAAAAATAACTATGATTTTTGTGGGTGTGCAGGGCGATCGAAAGAAGAATATCTGGTATCTGGACAGCGCTGCTGGCCGGACTATGACCGGATGTAAGCCCCTGCTTGAAGAGTTCACTGTCCAAGATGGACCGACAGTGACGTTTGGTAACGATCAATCGGGAAAGACTGAAGGATATGGTGTTCTCAATAATGGACAAGTCGAATTCAAAAGAGTTGCATTTGTGAATGGTTTGAAATACAACCTGATCAGTGTCAGCCAACTTTGTGATGATGGCTACAGAGTTTTGTTCGATATTGCTCAAGGCACCATATTTAACAAGGATTGGAAACCTGATATCTGAGGTGAAGCAGCATGTACATCTGATCCAATAGTCAGTTCAGAAGGTAGTTTAAAACTGACTGAAGGATAGAATGGAATGTTGCTTGACTTGTTTATTATTGGTTCTGAACTGAGATGTTCAGAAGCAGGTTTAGGTGACTGATCAGATTCAGCAATAGGATCAGAATCACCAAAACTTATTGGACTTTCTGAGGGTGGTACAGGAATGGAATTTTTAAAGATTGCAGAATTAGATTCATCAAAGGTAACATGAATTGACTCATCAACTTTTCAAGTCTCTTGTTAAAGACTCTAAAGGCTTTGCGATTTGATGAATATCCTAGGAAGTCTCCTTCATCAGCTTTTGCATCAAATTTTCCAAGCTGACTGGAATCAATTCAGAATGTATACTGGACACCCAAATACATGAAAGTATCCAATATTAGGCTTTCTATTTCTGAGTACTTCATAGGAGGTCTTCTTGTGTCTTTTGACATAGAGATCTGTTCTGAGTGTAGCAAGCAGTTGCAACAGCTTCAGCCCAGAAATTCTTGGAAGACCAGATTCATTTAGCATACTTCTAGCAGCTTCAATCAGCGTACGATTCTTTCTTTCTACTACACCATTCTGCTCTGGTGTGTGGGCTGAGGAGAAGTTATGAGATATGCCAGTTTCAGTGCAGAAGGACTCCAGAGTGGCATTTCTGAATTCAGTGCCATTGTCACTTCTGAGCTGACAAACTTTTCGCTTATGCTTGAGTTCAATTTGTTTGATAAGAGCAATGATTTCAGCAGCAGCTTCACTCTTGGATCTGAGGAAAATTACCCAACAGTATCTTGAATATTCATCAACAACAACAAGGGTATACTTCTTTCCCGCTCTTGTCTGAACATTCACTGGTCCAAAGAGGTCCATGTGAAGCATGTGAAGAGGTTCAGTTATACTAAAGCTTTGCTTTGTCTTGAATGAAGCTCTTTTCTGCTTACCCATTCCACAACCTGGACATGGCTTGTCTTTGTTGAAAGACATAGAGGGTATCCCATCAACAAGTTGTTTTCTTGACAACTTATTGATACGTCCCACGGTGTATCAATATACAAAGTATATTGTACACAGAACACTTGTAGAGGGGGGTGAATACAACTTTCTTCAATCCTTACAAACTTTTGACACAAAACGTTTTAAGATTCAGTTTATGAATATTAAGCAAGTAAGTAAAGAGCAGAATCATTAAAACAGTAAAGCAGTAGACAATAAAAGCATTCTTGAACACAGATTGCGGTTTTCAAGTGTAACTCTTTATTAAGAAATAATCTATACAAAGAATTACAAGGTTGTTGCGGAATAAAGATAGCCTATAGATATCTAAACAACCTCTGAAATGACAAACTACAATCAATAAGTTCTAGCTCAAGAGAATCCCCCTAAGCTGATCTCGTACAGACTAAGTTGTGTGAAGAGCAGAGAAACTTGTGTGAAGAATGATTCTCAGGATGCCACACATATGCAATCCATGAATGAGGCTTTTATAGGCGAAAGCGCTCCTTCATTAGGTGTCCGTTGCAGCTACGTGTTCTTCATTCAGTGGTTGATGAAGGAATAATCAATCGTGCCTTTCATGGTACTTGTGGTCCCCCCACGTACTGACACACATTCTTCATCTACCAATAGGAGTATGGACACGCATATGTAAAACAACCACCAACCTGGATCCTAGGATTCTTCCTAGTCACGTCATTTTTCCTTATCTTCAATCCAGGTTGTTATCTTCACTTGATTGTCAGACACAGATTGGGCCGTTTGTCAAGGCACCAATCTGCCTAAGTGTTTCCAAGCTGACTGCTAATCTCAAGTTGTCTTCCACTAACATCTTGGTCTTCTATCTTCAATCCTCCTCTTCGACTTGGACTGAATGCTAATACATTGTTGATGCAGCTTGAATAACACTTGCTTCCATAAGATATTACAATTACAAGTATGAAGCCTGATCTGGGTCAGAGACAGATCGTAAGCTGTGTCAGCTTAGTCTGACCCAGATCAGATTACAAGAACCAAAGATTACTAAGTGTTTATAGGTCAGATTTGTCATCATTAAATTTACAATTAACATTGGGACTCAACAATCTCCCCCTATTTGATGATGACAAAACCCAACAACACTTTTAACTATCAGCTTACAAGGAATCAAAGAAAATATGACTAACAGCTTGTGACCCTTTGAATCTTTTGGGTTCTTTTCAATCTGATATGAAATTTTAACAAGAACTGAATTTGTACAAATACTTGTATATATTGAGAAATACAAAGTATTACAATAAGACTTTATTCCCCAATCAACTATACAGTTTCTTGCTTAACTTCAAAAGATGGAGCAATTCTCACATCTACTTTTCTATCTAACCCTTCATCTATAAGGAACTGCTCATACCCATTACCTTGTTCACTGAAAGTAACACAAAATCTGTACAAGGTAAAAAGGTGCATAGTTGGTACCTCTTTCAGCTCAGCAGTCCTTTGGAATACAAGTTGCCCTCTTGCATCCACAAAATACATACCATGTTCAGGTTCAGTAATGTGCATTCCACTTCTTGCATTAGCCACACCAGCAGGAAGAGACAGATTGAGATGTCTTAGAATTCTGTCTAGAGCATCAGAAGATAATAGCCCAAGAAACTCTGAAGGGTTCAAGTTTCTGAGGAAGTCTGTGTGATCACCTTCAGGAGCTTTGAGCTTAACATTTCTTCTCCTCTTCTTCTTGAGTGGCTCTTCTGACTCATCTTCATCATCCAAATCATATGCTTTTGGTCTTGGAAGGCCAGTGATATCAATCTTGTATTTTACAATTGCAGCCAACTTTTTCTCAATGGCTTCCAAGACAGTCTCTCTATGAATTCCAGGCATACCAGTGATGATATCATGCAATTCAATCCACTCTGTGTAACCTAACTCATACAGATTGTCAAGATCATGAGTTTCCCAGCTTGTCTCAAATCATTTTCTTGTGAACCTGATGCTTGGAATGGACTTTCCCTTTCTTCTTTTGAGTTGAACCTGTAGGATTGGTTCTGGATGCTTTCTATAGTTGATCTTTTCTGTTACTTTTCTTTTCTCCATAGCATCAAACCAATTATGGGCTTTCACACTTTCTTTCACATCTTTAACCTTCTGTGATGGTTTAGAGTGAACCACCACTTTCTTCTTTTCTTTTCCTTTGCTCACAACTTTCTTTTTGGAACCAATGGCTGCAAGATCTTCTTCATCTTCTTTATTTAATTGTTCTTGAACAGCCTTGGCAATTTCAGAATCAGACTTAGTTGCAGCAATTCTTTCTCTTTCTTGTCTGTCCTCCTTAATCATTTTGTATGCCACCTCAACTGTTACCCCAAGTTGTGGAGCAGTTTCAGTTGCAATCTCCCAATCCTTTCCTTTCTCAGTTAAGATCTTCACACCACTTGACCCAACTTCTGTAGTTCTTTTCTTGATCATGAACTGGGACGGAGTGGCTGTGTCTTCACTAGATGATTCATCAATTTGTTCTTTGTGAGCTGGGTCAGCTTGAGTTGGCACAGCTTGTACAGGAACAGCTTGGGAGGACTTTCTTTTCAACTCCAACATCCTTCCTTATATCTCCCATTTCAGTATTAACAGTCTCCCCCTTGGTTGTATCACTCTCCTTTTCAGCCTCTTCATTTGTTTTTCCAACATTTTCACCACCAGACTCAGATTCTGGTCTTTTTATCTCCTCTACATCTTCTTCTCAGCTTCCACCCTAGAACCATGCACAACCAATCTTCTATCATTTAGTGCCTCCTCAGCTCTGGCCTTATTCTGTCTCTCTTTCAATCTTTCAAGGTATTCTTCAATGTCCTTGTCAACCTGAGCTTTTTGCCTTTCTCTTTCTAGCTCCATTTCAGCTTCACTCATAGTACTCCTCTTTCTCTTAGTAGCATTCTTCTCCCCTTTTTTGTCATCATCAGCAGGGAAAGAGCTCACTGGAGTAACAAGGAAGTCTTTGAGATCCTGGTTGATCAAGTCAATTTTGACATTGGTGAGACAACAGGCTCTTCTTAGCTCAACATAATCCTCATGGAGGAGTTTAATCTTGGATTTAACACCCTTAGAAACTTCAATCAGATCATTCTTGAAATCTGCTTGTGACTTGTTTGCAGATCGAAGTTCTATGGTGACTTCCCTTGTAAACTTGGTTGCAGCTTTCTCAATCTGACTCAGAGTACTCTTGTTTCTTTCATTCTCTTCATTGACTGCCTTAGTAAGACTATCAAGAGACTCTGTCAGCTTGCTCTGGTTCTGCTGCATCAAATCAACTGCTTTCTTAACATTTTCTTCCAATGCAGTCTGATCTTGACTCAGCTTATCCACCTTCTTATCCGTCAAATCCTGATCCTTTTGGATCTTTTCCAAGCATTTGGTCAGCTTTGAGCTCTCAACCTTAGAGGTTGAAATGAACTCAGTGAGCTGACCCACCACATCTGAATGAGATAGTGGCAGCTTGGGAAGAACTTGCAGTTGGCTTAAAAGCCACTGACTCTGGAAAGAGCAGCCTGCAATCCTTAATATCAGGGTCATTGGGCATATTTAGAAGGGGTGGAGGTTTAAGGAGTTTTGGAACATTTGCTCATGAGAGTGAGTCTCATGAGTGGATCTGTCAGAATTGATGATGAGTTGGTCAGCCTGAGAAAGATTAACGTTTAATTCAGGCTGATGGCCAGTGGGAATGTGTTGATCTTGATTTTGATCAACTCCTCCACTGGCATCTTCCATCAGAGCATCCCTTGAGGATGGAGGGGCAAACTCATCATCGAATGAAGAATCACTTCCGGAGATAGTGATCATATTCTCATTGACATCGAGAGGACCATCAATGGTTCCCTTTGCTGCACAAGGGGCTGACATGACTGCCTTAAAGACAGCCAAGTAACATGCAGAATCCCTCTGTCCAAGGACAGATGCAGACACAGACTCTGCAGGTGTAATGTTTTGTGCATTTGATTGCCCTTCAACAGAGGTGTGTTGTTGCACCAAAGTATCCTTAGGGAGAATTGAGGCCTGTACCCCTCCTTGTGACATAGAAGGGGCATTGAGCCTGTGCAGACTCAGAGTGTAAGATAGAAGGAGTCTGATCAGCTTGGGGAGGAGAAGCAGTGTCACAATGCGTTCGATACTTCTCTCATTTGGCTGACCATCCTCAGAAATGATGTGCATTGACTCTGACTCACTTTGGATCTGGGCTAGATCCTCTGTTACCCCTTTAATGATATCATCAACCTTTTGGGAGGCTGATGATGGCGAATTTCGGTTTAGACACAGTATGACCTTGGGAGGAGGTCTTTCTTTCAATACCTTCACCCTGTTTGGAGGGTTTGGTAGCAGTAGGTGTTCCCTTTAACTCGTCTACACTCTTTTGGGAGAGTGCAGATGGGCGTGGCATTTTCGGCTTGTCAGCTTTGGTGACAGGGACAGCTTTGGAACGTTCCTTAGCTTCCACTGCACCTTGGGGGATCTCAAGAGAAGATGTTGCATTATCAACCCCAGAAGCTGACACAGATTTCTTTTGCAATCTTTTCTTTTTGGCCTTGTGAGGTACTAAGTCCTCAACAAGGGGTCTTTTAGAATCGGATTTTAAACGAGTGGACGAAGGTGTGGCTAGGGTGGCTGATGTTTTGGCCAACCCTTCACCCTCTTTTGTAGGAGTAGAATGTTGAATAGATTCAGAAGAGTTTGAGGGTTCAGAAGCATGTGTACCTGGGTCCCCCTGATTAGCAGATTGAGTGTCAGACCAGATCGCGTCGAAGAAGGGACAGCTTCCCTTAAGTGCTTCTTGTTCCTCTTCTCTTTTCCTGCAAAAATCAAGGTAGATCTGCATTGCTCGGGTCAGACCCTGCACAGATACCTTTGGACTATTGAAGATTTTGTTATTGAGACTTGCATTCCACAATCTGACCAGTTGCCAGACTGTAATCATTGTCAAGAATAGCTTCAATGATAAGAGCAAGAATCCTACCATAAGGTATGGTAAGACTCTTCTTATGAACGCGATCAACAAGGTCCTTAAAAATTAAGCCAGCAAAATCTATTCTGGTCATAGTGACCATTGCATGAAAAATCTGCAATTCTAGAACATTAGGCTGATCAAAGCTGCCTGTAAATTGTGCTCAATAAGTAGTTCCAAATTCTAGTTAAATGTTTCATTTTAACTACTGAAGCCAATGGACCAGTATATCCAACTTATTGTAAAACATTTTTGGCTTCAGTATGAGACACAACAACATCATATTCATCATCAGGCATATATGACAGCTCAAAAGCAGACCTAAGCCTCTCATAAGAAATGTATACCTTTTTCTTACCGTTGAGGATTGAGCCATAGATTGCAGCATCTCTTTTCTTGTTCTGTTTCACCACACAGCTCGCCCAAAATTCACAAAGTAGATCTTGAAACATCCAGTCTGGCTTCTCAATCATCACCTTGCCGAATGGATGATGCCATAAGAAAGCCACAATCTCATCGTATCCTTTTGCCCATGAAGGAGGATAGATATTGGCATAAACCAGACTGCCAATATTGATTTTACCAGTATCAAGATCAGCCGTAACCACTACTACATTACTTCCCACCACATAAGGTGAAAGCTTATTTGCGCTTATTGGAGCTGGGTATTGACTTTCAGGTTCAGAAGAAGAACTAGATGGAGAATCATTAGAATGAATAGAAACAGATGATGATGCCATTTTGAAAACAATTTTTAGAAGAAATTAAATTTAATAAAACAGTAATCAGATTAGAGAAAAAAAAATTGATTTGAGAAAATATGAACAAGTGATTTGGGATTTAGGTTAAATCGATATTATATACAAAACAAAATATCTTATTTGAAAAAGTTGGAGAGAGAAAGATTTTGATTGGAGGATCAACAAGTAGTGGTGGTACTTTTTCAGTAACCGGCTGTTACCACTACACGTGTCACACTCCAATAGGATCAACAAGTACACTTAATAAAATAATGAAAGTAATAAAACGCACTGAGATATTTAATAACAAAAATAACCACGAAGCTGGGTCAGACTCAGCTTACCCTCTTTCATTTGAAATGCACCAAGTGTGAAAGGGTAGTCTGGGTCTGACACAGCTTACCCTCAAAATTTTAGTATAACTCTAAGGGGTCAGATTTGCTATTACTTAGCTCACTACATTTTATAAATTAAGCATACCTAGCTTACTTATGAGGTAGTTGAACCTTGATTCATCCAATGGCTTTGTGAACAAGTCAGCAAGCTGATTGTTTGTTGGAATGAAGTGGAGTTCAACATCTTCTTTCATTACATGATCCCTGATGAAATGATATCTTATATCAATGTGCTTGTCCTTGAATGAAGCACAGGATTGTTTGAAATTGCTATGGCACTGGTATTGTCACAAAAGATTGGAGTTTTTGATGCAGTGACACCATAGTCTTGAAGCTGATATTGCATCCAAAGAATTTGAGAGCAACAACTTCCTGCAGCAACATATTCAGCTTCTGCAGTGGAGATAGAAACTGAATGTTGTTTCTTGCTGGACCAGCTTACAAGTCTATTGCCAAGCAATTGACAAGCTCCTGAAGTACTTTTTCTGTCAATCTTACAGCCTGCAAAGTCAGAATCTGAATAGCCAATTAGATCAAATCCTTAGTCTTTGGGATACCAAAGACCCAGATTGGGACTACCTTTAAGGTATCTAAAGATTCTCTTTACAGCCTTAAGATGAGATTCCTTAGGACTAGCTTGATATCTTGCACAAAGACATATAGCAAACATAATATCTGGTCTACTAGCAGTCAAGTAAAGTAATGATCCTATCATACCCCTATAAGCTGTGATGTCAACAGATTTGCCATTTTTATCTTCATCCAGCTTATCACCAGTTCCCATAGGAGTTTTCATAGGCGAGCAATCACTAAAACCAAATTTGTTTAAGAGATCTTTAACATATTTTCCTTGGTTTATGAAATTCCATTTTTAGTCTGTTTAACTTGTAAACCCAGAAAATAGTTTAGTTCTCCCATCATGCTCATTTCATACTTTTTAGACATTAATTCTGAAAACTTTTTGCAAAGTCTTTCACTGCTAGACCCAAATATTATATCATCTACATATTTGTACAAGCAGAATATCACCATTATACTTTCTCACAAACAAAGTCTTGTCAACATTACCTCTTTTGAATTTATTAGCCAATAAGAATTTAGACAAAGTATCATACCATGCCCTTGGAGCTTGCTTTAACCCATAGAGAGCCTTGTCAAGCTTGAATACATGGTCAGGAAACTTTGAATTTCAAAACCTGGAGGCTGTTCAACATAGACTTCTTCTTCCAATTTTCCATTAAGAAATGCACCCTTCACATCCATTTGATAGACTTTGAAACCTTTGTGAGCAGAGAAGGCCAAGAACATTCTGATTGCCTCTAATCTTGCCACTGGTGCAAAGTCTCATCATAATCAATTCCATCCTCTTGTCTGTAACCAAGAGCTACCAATCTTGCTTTGTTTCTGGTCACAACTCCCCTTTCATCCATTTTTGTTTCTGTAGACCCACTTGGTTCCAATCACAGTCTTGTGATGAGGTCTTGGAACAAGTTCCCAAACCTTGTTTCTTTCACACTGTGTTAGCTCATCTTGCATTGCATTAACCCAAGAAGGATCTTCCAGAGCTTCATCAATCTCAGTTGGTTCCATCTTGCTTACAAATTTGACAAACATGCAGAAGTTGCTTGTTGCCTTTCTTCTTGTTTTCACACCAGAGAGTGGATCACCAATGATTTGGTTGATTGGATGACTCTTTGTCCATCTAGTAACTGGGACAATGGACTGATTCAGATTAGATGGTTCAGCATGATCAGCTTGAGGAAGAGGCTGATCAGCTTGGACAGGAATGAGGAATCTGAACCAATTTGAGAGTCATTTAATGGATTCTGAACAATTTCTTCAGTAGGAGCAGGATCAGCTTGTGCATTTTCAAAGATTGGAACACCTTCTTCTTCTTCTATAAGTTGCTCCCCCTGAGTTTGAGCATTATCAGCTCCAACTGGAGGATTAGTTGGAGG
>CM067173.1:77856116-77879996 GCA_034093135.1 Erigeron breviscapus | reverse complement strand
AATGATCCTCAAATGCTTGCTTATATAGCCCAAGAGTTGCAACTAAGTGCCAAGAACACACACCTTGGCCATAAGGTGTTCATCATGTGTTTATAACTCATCCTTGAGTGTAATGGCTGAAACTTTGGCCTTAAAACAAACTAGAATTCAGTAGGAACATGTTCATTGCATGATTACAAGCTATAATCCAAGTCTTGGTTAGTTTGATGTGGGGTTTATGTCAAGAACACAAACTTGACTTGACTAATTGACTTTGGTTGACTCTAAACTTTGATTCTTGATTTATTATTTGTGTAATTAAGTGTAGTAACTAGTTTATATAAGTATAATTACTTTTATCTATGTGGTTATAAATCAATTACATGTATTTATATATTTATTAGTTATCTAATTCAAGTACACAATTGCATATTTATTTTACTAGTATGTACAATATATCTAGCTAGTTAATTGATTCCGAAATTAATAACACAAACAAAATATTCACGAGCGTACAACTTTTATTATTATAAATCCATAATATGGATAAATCATTTCATATAATATAAAGGTTGTGTCTGTTTTTGTCCTATTAATGGAATTATCATCTAGCCACCGACACTGTTCCACCGACACTGTTGGAACCGTTCATTATACTTAAGGCTTCTCATATACGTTTCTTCCTGTTAGCATAGTTACTCAATTATCGTCTTATAATATATTTTCCTTATCACATATGGGCCAACATCATGGTCTTGCAACATGGGCTTAATTCTAGAAATTCAAATATGACATTTTAATTGGCCCAATTTACAGATAAATGTACACAATTATGTCCAAATTTCCGTTTATTGAAATAGTTAATCAAATTACATGCACAGTCAAACGGTAAAAATCATGAATGTTACAATTTGGGCATGCTTGCTTCCTTTGTGTCTGCTCATGAGAAGTTAATTGGAGGAAAACTAACTGATCCTGATTTGGTTAGGGAGGATTACAAGCAAGTTGATCCAGATGACTTGGAAGAAATGGATCGGAACTGGCAATTAGCTATGTTAACATTGAGAGTTCAGCGTTTCACAGATAGAACCGGAAGGAAGGTTGTGAATGGCAAAGTAGGGTTTGACAAGACCAAGGTGAAGTGTTATAACTGTGATGTTTTGGACATTTTGCAAGAGAGTGTCAGAGGCCAAGACGGGACAACAATTCAGCTACAGGCCGTCAGAACTTCAATCAAATTGGTTCTATAGTGAGTCAGAATTCCGGACATCAATATGCTAATACTGGGAACTGAAGCTCAGGAGAAACGGATAACTCAAGAGCTTTAGTTGTTCAATCTGATGGTACTTATAATTGGGGTTCAACTAGTACCGATGATCAGAATCATGCATTCATGGCAATAATTCAAGACCTTGATGAAGAAATGAATGATCTTGCTGATAATTCATTTGATCCTATGGTATGTGCCAATGATCATGGTAGTGTTCATCAGAGGGTAGAAGAGGAACCTGAATCATCAGAACCAGTAAGAGCTGACAACGAAGATGTCGCCGAAGTTGAGACGAGCTTGGTGGCACATCTTGAGGTTGTTGAACATAAGGAGCCACTAAGGAGAACTAAAGGGTTATGGTTTGTCGATAGTGGATGTTCAAGACACATTATGGAAGACAAGGGACTATTGACGGAATTTACTCCTGTTAAAGGGTCCTATGTCTGTATTATGGATTCCAAAGGCGGAAAAATTTCCGGGGTTGGAAGAGTTGTAAAAGGAAGCATCTTCATTGATAATGTTAATTTTGTTGAAAAACATGATCAGAACCTTTTGCCAGGTGTATCAATATCTAAGAAGGACTTAGAAAAGGAAAAAGTCTATCTTACTCATTATACATTAAAGGGTAATGATCGAGTTTTTACCGAGTTGGAATTTTCAAGAATTTGTTTTCCTCGGGTTTTGATTGACAAGGTATGGAGTGTAGAAGTTAACAAGGAGGATCGCAACTATGATCGTCCGAAAGTTGTGCCTCTTGTGTTAACTCCTGAACAAGAAGAGATTTGTAGGTCTCATGAGCAAGCTGTCAAGGACTTTGAAGATGTGTTAGATGGACGAAAGAGAAAAATCCATGAAACTCATGATCAATGTTCTAAGAAGATTTGTTCTAATTAGTTTATGTTTACTATTGTTCATGTGATGCAAAATACTATAGAAGATCATGACTATATGATGATCTATAGTACATGTTCTAATTTTTATATTTATGATTTTTGCTGTTGGTTATGTTATATGTCAGTTCCAGAAGTGCACTAGTTTAATCACAGGGATGAAGAAATTGGTGTTCTTGAGGAAGTAGACATCAGTGGATGTCAGTCTTAGGGGAGAGATCGGATTACATAACAGCAAGTGAATACTCATTCACCGGCTCTGGCTATCACGGTTAGATTTTCCTTTGTACTCCCATAAAGATAGACAATGAATCCACCATATCCATAACCAATAATCCTGTTAAGCACAGTAGGACTAAGCACATAGACATAAGGTTTCATTTTATACGTGATTGTGCTGAAAAGAAATTAATAGTCCTAGAAAAGGTGCCGAGTGACTTTAATTTAGCTGATCTGTTCACTAAGGCTTTCGACCGAACTCATTTCGAGTTGTTAGTCCAATTGATTGGAATGAGAAATCTATAGTGACAGTGTCTCTCAAAAGGAACTTTGTAAAATGAGTCAGTGTTTGTGTCGTAATGTATGTGTGTCAGATAGTGTCAGAAAAGCAAAATGAAAATGAAAAAAATTAGAAAAGAAATATAATAAAAAGAGTAAGGTCACTGCATCAAGATAATTAGACGTGACGATACTTTAGCTTTTAAGCCTACCGAATTGTACTTTAAATTTCTTAGTTCAGTGATACCATTATATGATGTATCGATAGGCACAAAGTACCAAGGTTTCCTTATAATCTGAATTTAATATATACAATGTTCTTATGGGAAACGTATTCAGATATATGGCTGAGAATGCTTGTTCTTAAAATAGACAAGTCCTTTAAATCTTATGAAAGATCTTGCATTGTAATTATATATTTGGTCTTTATATAGAAGGTCTCAGGTACATATATGTGTATGTATTGCTTTTTCGGATGTATATTTGTGACAAGATATGCAAATATCTAATAAAACTATAAATCTGTCAAAAATATGAAGCTAATGTGGCCTTTGAGATTCGAACAAGTAAGTCCTTGGGGTGTCTTTGTATAGCTAGCCTACCTAAAGCTTCCAACTTGGGATAGGTTGTCAGAAAGTTCGCTACACAGGTCTCATCGAAAGTCATGGGTTTTCATAAGTGCTTAAAATAATGTCACAAATATGCAAGTACTTGGCATTATGCAATGTTGAGTATATTTCCATACGTGAGTCAAGATAAGTCGCTTTGCGCGTAAGGAATCACCGACCTGTCACCGCTGACTTGATTCTTAAAGACTTTCTCACTTTACTCACCAAATGTCTTAATTTTAGTGCTTGTGTCGATTGTGAGAGTGTATCTGAATATGGGGCACATAAGTTCGCAAACGTGATTAAGTGACATATTAGGCTACTCGGGTTGCATGGTGACTGTCCTTGGCTAGGGTATGTCAAAAGTGTAACAAACCAAAAAGGAGACTGGAAGTACCGAGTGTTTAAGAGGACAAACATATTGGTAATCGTTTTTGGATCACTTGTTCATAACTAATAATAAGAGAATTATTTCTCGCTAGTAGGCTTATGTAACATGCTAATCTGATCTAATCTGCAGTAACTTTAGCTCTTGTAACTATGTTATTCATTTATGTTTAGTGTTTGTGTGTGTGTGTGTTTGTGTTTTTCGTGAAATGTTTAAATTTTTATTTTCATTGTATTGTTTAAATAAAAGTTCCTATTGCACGAGAGATATAGTCAGAATAGAATCTAGTTTCCAAGAGGACTCAACTACGTTCTTATGGAACAATGAATAAACGAGTAGGGTAGTTAAGCGATAGTGTTGTGATCAAAAGCTAAAAGAAAGTATGTCACATTAACAGAATATGGGTTTAAGGAAAAGGACACAGAGTTGTTAATTTCAATAAACAGATATTGAGTTAATGCTTTTACATTGATTCTTAGAAAGAAGATTTTCTTAAGAATGAACACAGAGATGTTCATAGTTTTTGAATTTTATCTTTAAAAGAATCATTTTATATTTTAGAAAGAAGATTTTCATTAGAATGGACACAGAGTTGTTCATAGTTCTGAATTTGATCTTTGAAAGATTTTTGAATCAAAAAGATTTGGAACAGAGATTCTAAATAATTTTGATAAACTATGTGCATAATTTGAAAGTGCTTGCAGTGAATTATTTGACCTTAAAGTGATTTAGGCTAATAATAGATTGCTAAGTATATTCATTTTTATCTTGCTACTTTATTCAATTCTTCAGATTGTATGATTTTACTTTGAGAAGATTTGATGTGTATGTGTTGAGATGTGCAGGACAGCGGACAAATATTCGTTTTTGTAGGTTGTCGAGCAAGATCTCACAGTGGAAGCAAGATATGGATCATGCAAATATATCCGAAACAAAGATAAATATTAGTTTGATGAGGCTATCATAGGAGTATTTATAATTGTTATCCAGTTTAACCAAGATGAATACTAGTTTGATGAGGCAATCATAGGAGTATTCCATATGGTAAAAGGGAGTTTTGCATGATTAAGATCTCGTTTGCAAAAATATAAGAGATTAGGTTTCAGTTAGATGTTTTTACAGAGTTAAAAACAAGTGACTTTAGAAACGGAATCTATATAAGTTTGCGTTGGAAGACCTTAGTTTAGGTTATCCATAGAATGATAAGACCGAGATCTTAAGATTCTATATTTTTGATAAGTATCCGTAGAATGATAAGACAGAGTTCTTAAGATTCTAGATAAGTATCCGTAGAATGATAAGACAGGGATCTTAAGATTCTTACTTTTGAACCTTAAAATCTCGATTATAAGGGTTTAGTTTGGTTCAAGTTCTTGAAGATTTGTAGTTCTAGACTAAGATAATGTCATATGTTTATGGTTTAGATTGCTTTTGAAACAGGTTCCATGTTCCTGAAGTTTATGATTCAAGTTTCAAAGTTTCTGGTTTTCATGGGAGTCAACTAGTTCAGGATTGATTGTTGGAAATTCTAGCTCTCTATTACATGCCGGTTATGCAAGGCGAGCAGGGACTCGAGCAATATATCCAAGAAGGAAGATTGCATATGCTTAATTCGAAGGGATTTATTATTGAGGGGGAGCAGGGACTCGTGCGCTGGACTCAACAGTTGTAACATCTGAAGCTGCAACTGAAGAGGACTGGGCACAAGTACCTCTTATGACCAGATTGCCTTCCAACCTTGAACCTCCCAGTGGTCTCTCCACTTCATCTTCTGCCGAGGTCCAAGGCCTTTTAAGTAAGGTGGCGGACCTGGAGAGATCACTCCAGACTTCATCGCAGGTTATTTCAGACTTTAAATCTTTATTATCAAATAACCTTGCATCTGAGATGAATGTGTTTGTTGGGAATGAGAAGCTTGTTTATGAGAAGCTTGATGAACTGGTACTGGCCACAAACAACAATACTGAAAATTTCAAAGTGGCAGTCCAGGGATTGGAGACAAGGCTGGTGAACTCTGTTCAGACTGCAGTGAAAGGTGAACTTGTTCAACCACTGGCAGTCTGAATGAAGAGGTTCAGAAGTTGGTTACCAGGATAAGTTCTCTAGAGAGTAGATCCACACTTGATCAGGATGCAGTTGTAAGTACGATTAGTGATGAATGTACAAAGAAGTTCAGAATCAGTATGCTGAAAGAATTATCTGAAGAAGTTTCTGAGACTGTTCTTCGAACTCTTCAAGATGGGCTGTTACCCCAAGTGGAGAGGTTTATAGAGAAAAATTGCCAAAGCACTTGCCTAAAGAAGTTGAAACTGTTAAAAAGGAAGTGCAGGCACTTAAGAAAGTTGTGACTGATACAACTCCAGTGGCAGGAAGAACCTTTGGTGCACTGGACAGACATATGCTAGAACAATTATGGAATGATCTCAAGTCCAGAACTGGTGATCATTCCAAGGGGGAAAGTCGTCTGGTGACCAAAAACAAGTGACACTGAAGCATTTGGCACAAAGAGCATTTGGCACTGAAGTCACTATGCTGTCTGAAGAAGCTGCTGGTACTGAAGCCAGTGAGCCCCAGTTTGAGTCTTTCCCAGATATACCAACTACACTGAAGTCTGTTAAAGGAAAAGCACAATTGGTATCTGGTGAAGAAGAACAAACTGCTGAAGAATCATCAGAGTATCCTACTGCTGATGATGAAACCTCCAAGAAGCTAGAACAAGAATGCATAATGATAGAGATCTTTAAGAGAAATCAAAAAGATGAACTACTGGCCCATCAAAGGGAGATGGCAACTATGGGGACTCTGGACTCTTACAATGCTGGCAGGTTAGGCATAAATATTGATGTGTACAAAAAGATGAAGGAAGACCCTAGAGTTCATCAATGTCTGAATGCATTGAACGATGTTCATGTACGCTCCTTTTACGCCGAAGAAGAACAGGTTTATGATTCTATAATTTATGGCGTTAGTGTACCAGAACTCATCAGGCAGAGGAAGGAGGAACTGGTGATGCTCCAGAGGAAGATAAGGAAGAATGCTAGTGCTCTGGAGTTAGAGTACAGAAAGAAACTGACTGGCTTACCAAAACTGACTGCCAAACAGATCAAAGCTATTAAAGATGCTGATGTAAGCAGATTCATTCCCCTGGACACTTCTCTGAAAATTAATCGTCAATAACTCCAGTCTACTGTTGAGAAAAAGAGAGTGTCAAAGGAAACTGCAGCATTGATCCAGACAGCCAAATTGAAAGACAAGTATAATGAAATGTTAAATTTCAGGGCTGATGCTAGACGGATCACTGGTGCAGAAATCAAGCTTGCTGGTAATCATGAAGTTATGTCCAAGTTTGAAGTAAAGTTGACCAGGGAAGGTAACTTTACTGATGAAAGAAAGAGTACTTCAGTCCAAGCGTTTGGATGGAGTGAACTGAAAGAGATTGCTTTAAAGTTCAGGGGAAGACAAATGTGTCGACTGATGTTAAAGCATTTCTGAAGAGAATTGAGAAGGTATGGAGAAGAAAGCAACAGATGGAAGTTGCAATGGGTATGAAATCGCCAGAATCAGTACCATCTTCTCCATCACCAAAGAGAAAGGCTTCTGAAGATGCTCCAGGACAGACATCGAAGAGAAGGGCCCGACTCTTATCATTTACTTATTGTAATTTATTGTTTAAAGAAAATTGTAACTATTTATCAGTTGATGTATGTAATATTAGTTGCAATTTTTGATTCATAAAAGTAAATGATCAGATTTATTCTAAGTTAGAACTTAAAAGATGAAACTGAAAACACTCATGATCTATAAAGTGTTTTCCAGTAACTTAGATTTTTTAGACTAAAATCAAAACTTGTGTTTTTCAAGCATACAAAATTGTATAGATTTAAGCTTGAAAACACTTGCATTATTTTTAAACAAATAGGGGGAATTTGTTAGGTCCAGATTTACTGGACTTGCTCCAGACTCGACTTCTGGAGACTTACTGAAGATCTGTCCAGAAACGTGTTCTACTGGACCTACTCCAGACTTGGAATCTGGAGTCCCTCTGAAGATTTGTCCAGAAATAATGGAAGACCAGTAAGCAAATACTTGTATAGGAAATCTGGAGTATTCTCCAGATTAGCTCACTGGACTTCACCCCAGTCCAGATCTACTCTACTGAAGACGTTCTCACTGAAGTCAAAGACTGAAGTCAGAATAAAGAAGACTGACAAATGGCGGAGTCCACTGGAAGTCTTACTAGATCTGTACACTGGAGGATTGTCAGTGTTCTAGACCTTACAAGTCTGAACACTGATATCGAGGAATTGACTTTTGCCTTTACACACTTTCCAAAGAACAATCCACTTGTTCTTTACCAAAGTTTATGCGTGTAAAGGTGGTTGGTTAAAAGAATAAAATCATATCGATATGACTTTATCCTTGTACCATTAACCAATGCATTTAATGTTCTTGTCGGATCATTAAATGCATGCAACCATATTTGTACGGCACAAAATTCACTGGTGAATTTTGTTGCCTATAAATACAAAGTCATTTCTTTGAGAAAATACTTTTAAGCATACATTTTGGATTAGAATGAATTTGTTTAAATACTCTCGATCTTAAACTGGGATACTTCACAACTTTAAGTATCTCGATCTAAAAGAGTTATTTGACAAATATAGATCATTTGTAATTCATAGGTTGTTAGGATACATACTTATTTGTATTATCTTGATTCCGCACAACCTTGTATTTTATTTAACATCATAAATAAAATACACCATTGAAAAATACATAATGTTCCACTTTACTTGTTTATTTCTTTAAGTTTTGTATTACTTTGTTTATATATTCTTGCATTTATTTACAAGTAATACTAGTCCATTCTAGTGATTATTAGACTTGTTGTATTTTACACTTCTAGGTTAACCATCGTATTTCAGGGACTCACATTTGGTATCAGAGCAGAAGGCTAAACATTGCCTAGATCTGTTTCTTTGATGGCCAACCTAGAAAATACACAAGGAAGCTTTAATTTTGGTCCCGATCCTAATGTTAATGTTAATGATCAAAATAATGAACCACCTATTGTTAATAACACTAATCCACCACCTCCTCCTCCTACTCCTGCTTCTCCACACGTGCATGTGCACTATTCAAATAATCCTATTCCTAAATTCAGTGGGAACAATGATGAGCTTGGTACGTGGAAGGCTAGGATGATATTGCATATCACTGGTATTGAGAGGAACATGATGAAAATCTTAAATGAAGGTCCTTATGTCCCTACATCACCTCTCAATCCCCTTCTTGGTCCTTCTGGATCTAGAAGAGGAAGGGAAAAGAGGGAGGAACATTGGTCTGAAGAGGAGAGGAGACTGGTGAATCTAGACACCCTTCTCAAGAATATGATCCTCGGGGCCGTTCCAGAAACCTAATTCCCACACTAGTTCTTTTTCCTAGTGCTAAAACCATGTGGGATGAACTTTTAAACCAGCATGAAGGAGGAGATGACACCATTGTCACCAGAAAGGTCTCCTTAAACAAGAGGTATGAGTCATTTTTTGCTCAGCCTAAATGAGTCTCTTACTGGTACTTACACCAGATTTATGAGTATCATAAACCAGTTGAGAGGTCTCGGGGTTGAGAAGGACAAGGATATACTTCTGGAGAAATTTTGTGATATTCTGCCCACCAAATGGTCTCACATGATCCTGGTCTTACGACAAGGTAAAACTCTACACACACACTCTCTCTCAACTCTTTATGGAGCTTTCAGGTACACTGAAGAAAATCAAGCTCAGAGAGTGGTGGCTGAACAAGATGCTTATAACCATGCCTCCAGTAGTCCTAATGTGGTTAGTCATACTGACCCACAAAGTACAGCACTGATATCTTCTGAGAATGTATTTTCTATGAAGAAGATGGTGTCTGAACTCATGGATTCTGGAGAGTCCAGTCAAATCTCTCCAGACTGTTGTGATGAAACTGATGATGATGACCTTATTGCAATGATTGCTAAAACGTTTAACCGTTTCAAAGCAAGAGCAAATAGGCCATCTGGACAATTTGCATCCAGTTCTTCAACTGATAAGACCAATTTGACATGCTTTAAGTGTGGCAAAAAGGGTCATTTCATGAAACATTGCAGGTCCAGCCAGTTTGTATCCAAGCCTGGTCCATTTTCTTCAAATAATAAGCCTGATGATAGCTATAAATTGAAATATAAAAAGCTTAAGGCCCAGATTGCTCTCATGGCACAACAAATTGAAAACAATAATAAGTGCATGATCGCAAAAACTGAAGAGAAGTGGGTTCCTTCTGATGAATCATCTTGTTATAACACGATTTAAGCACTGAATTCGATTCAACAATGGCGGTTGGTGAGTGTGTGTTCTTGGTGTGTGTGTGTGTGTTTTGAGAGAGAAAGATCGTATCAACTGAATGCTTGGAATTAATTGTGTGTGAAAAATGAAGGGTTGTTATGATCAGTGTTATGATTTCTAAGGTATGAGGGCTATTTATAGTCTAACAATACAACTTTGCTAATTATCACAATTAGCCCCTCAACCTTAGTAATCATCTATCTATGACTTAACTACAAGAATGTCTTCTAATCTTTATTACAATTTATCACTATTTTTGGATTTCTAACATTCTCCCCCTTAGTGATTTATTGTAATGAATGAAGTACGTGTTATCTTGTCTTGAAATTGATGAGCCCGGTGGTGAAGACAATTGGAATGTTGAAACAAGTCTTCAAAGCTTTTTCTTTTGTCTTTGTAGAACTTGATTCAGTCTTGATCTTGGACTTCTTGAAGTTAAATCATATGAAGATTCTCAATGTCCTTTTTTTTTGAACAGAGAATGATGAATGCATGTTCGGCTTGAATCTTTGAGAATTGATGAATCTTGAATCAGAGTTGTCTTTTGAAGTGCGGAAGAGATGAATCTTGGCTTTGATTCTTCAATCTTCGATTCTTGAACGAATCTCATCTTTTTGAAATGAAGTTTCATGAGATATGAACTCTCCCCCTTGATTTATGCATTGGAGTTTCTTGATAAAATGTTGTTGTATGACTTGAAGATCTTGAATGAAGAATGTTTGAAGAAGACTCGTTTGAAGCTTTACTTCTTTGACTTGAATCTTCTAACAAATCTTTCAACCTTTTTGAAGCTTTGATCTTTGTCACTTCAACTTGAACACTTTGGAGAGTAAGCCTTTGAATGAACTTTGAATGAAATCCTTATGAAGTAATCATGCTCCCCCTCAATCCATGAGTATAACCATTTTGGAGCATCTTTGAACTTTTGAAGCGTCTTGAGTGAAAATCTTTTCATCTTTGATTTCATTCAAATCTCTAAGGTCAATGCAGACACATCATGAACAATTTTCTCCCTCTATACATAAGCTTTGATAAGCCTAAACCCATTTGAAACAACCAATTTACAAAAATTTCTCAACATAGACTCTTATTCCATTTCTATCATCAACTATGCCACTATGCCTTTGAAAGAGATAGAAATATTGATGGAACACAGACTCTCATTCCATTCTTGTCATTTGAAGACAATACCAAATTCATTTCCGAAACAAAAGCTCAGTTGACAAAGACTATGAATCAATCATAATATTTTCTCCCCCTCATAATGACAAAATTGGGAATCAATGTCATTATGCACAAATGCGATTGATTAAGTGTCACAAGGAATAAGAAGACATGGAGAAATGTCAACCATCAAAACATCAACCTAAACTAGTAGCCTAACCCAAGAGATCCTATGGGTGACTAAAATGTAAGATTGAAGTTGTTGGGACAAACAATATATCATTGTGTTGGTGGTTTCTGTGTTTGTGTTAAGGGAAATGAAACCGGATAAGAATGATCCGTTTACATGTTCAAAAATCAAAAGGATTAATGAAATGACCGATAGAAATGTATAACATTTTCCGGATTTCCTATGTATCATTGAGATATGCACAAAACAAGTCTCTAACATAGTTCGGTCTGCGGCTTTTCAACCACTAGATTGCTTCAAAGAATATAAATCATGGTTAACACTACCGAAGCATTTGATAACCACAATTTTATCCTTAAAGACTTTTAGGGAAAACCGAGATCACTTAGATTTCTCGTTAACTTAATAATCACATAAATGTAATTATGAGACCTACGTTCAACGTTGGAAAAGATGTTAGCATTGGTAGGATTTCCATTCGATCATCGTGGAATATCAATAAAGATATCACTACGAATGTTCCGGCTATATCACAAAGATAAGCAATTATATCACAAAGATATGACTCTAGTGTGTCCTAAAAGAATGAAAGATGATCAATTTAATGATCAATTAAATTTGCTCTAGACACAATGTGATCAAATGAAGTCGGGGACTGGAGCAGAATGTCGCCCTTTTTCAATATCAACATCTTCCAAAAGAAGAGTCAATAGAAGTGTGAAAATCTCCGTGAGAATAAAACAAGTATTTGATAAGAAACACTTGAGTGGTTAGGTAGAGATGTGCATTGCTTCACTGGGTCCATGAAGACTTCTTCAATATCAAGATATCAACAAATGACATCTGATAGAAACGTGTTTTACCCGGCTTTTGAGAATTTTGGGAAGGGTAATATTTCTTTTATCCCTTTTCTCACAACAAATCACCTTAACCTCTCACTTTTCGACTTTACTCCCTCCATTCTAGTTGCACGAAATCAACATCACTCAAAATACTCTCACTATCTAATGAAAGAAGTGAATACTCCGGGGTTAGAACTCATCGGCGATGATGAAATTCATGGAGTAAATTTTGAGAAATACCTATCGCTCATTGTGCAAACTAATCACCGAACTCCATTTGATTAAAAATCATTGGAAAAACATCAAATGTGTGAATGAAAAGTTTGAAACACATTTGAAGTTTGAGAATTTTTGAAATCACAAACTCCCCCTTAATCTATGCAAGAATATATCAAAATGGTTTTCATAGAAAGGTGGAGCAAAAATTGTTTTTGCGAAATCAAAAAGAAACACAAAGTTTTGCTTCAACAACAATGTTGGTAGTAAGATAGCTAAGGAGTACACAAAGGCGTTCAATCCGTCGCATCTTACAACAACATGTTGGAGGCAATTTAAAACATTTAAGTAAAGTGAAAATCCAATCAATTAGTACAATATGAGAGAACAAGGGAGTACACAAAGGCGTTCGATTCCTTGTTTTCTTATATCAATTTATATGTATAATAACAATGCGTTTTAACAATAAATATATCATTTAAGAACGGGTTACATACATAGTATATGCAAGCCTCAAAAAAATCTTTTTGTTTATTTTTGAAATTTTTCAATTTTGTATTTTGTTTTCTGAAATGTTTCAAGAATTCCTTCAATTGAAAAAGAATTAAGGTTTAAGATTTAACATACCAAGCTTGGAGATCAGAAAGTTAAACCTCTTTTCGTCCAACGGTTTTGTGAACAAATCTGCAAGTTGAAATTCAGTTCCCACAAAGTAGAGTTCGATGTCACCTTTCTCAATATGATCTTTGAGAAAATGATATCTAACATCAATATGCTTTGATCGAGAGTGGTTTACTGAGTTGACTGCAATTGCAATGGCACTCTGAGAATCACAATAGATAGGAATATGATCATATGTCAGACCATAATCAGTCAGTTGTGTCTTCATCCATAAAACTTGAGCACAACAACTAGCTGCAGCCACGTATTCTGCTTCAGCCGTTGATAGTGAAACACAATTCTGTTTCTTGGAAGACCAACTCACAATTTTGTCTCCTAAAAATTGTAAAGTACCGGAAGTGCTCTTGCGATCAAGTTTACAACCTGCATGATCTGCATCTGAATAGGCAGTTAGATTGAATCCAGTATCCCTTGGATACCAGAGACCTAAATCGGGTGTACCCTTCAGATAACGAAAGATTCGTTTCACAGCTTGATAATGTAAATCAGTTGGAGCAGCTTGATATCTAGCACACATACATGTTGCAAACATTATATCTGGGCGAGATGCTGTTAGGTACAACAATGAACCAATCATACTTCTATATCTCTTTTGGTCAAATGGTTTCCCATTTGTATCAGTATTAATGGTTGTTCGAGCAGCCATTGGGGTAGAAATTGAAGAACATGAAGTCATATCAAACTTTTTCAACATGTCATTTATGTATTTACCTTGTGATATAAAAATACCAGTTGGTAATTGTTTGATTTGAAGACCCAAAAAGTAATTCATTTTCCCCAATCATGCTCATTTCAAAATGATTGACCATTAGAGATGAAAAGTTTCTGCAAAATGTTTGACTGGTCGACCCAAATATAATGTCATCAACATATATTTGAACTAGTAGAACATGCTTACCTTGTTTGCGAATGAACAGGGTAGGGTCAATTATGCCTTTGGTAAATCCACCTTTAAGTAAGAAAGTAGTTAAGGAATCATACCATGCTCGGGGTGCTTGCTTAAGACCATAGAGAGCCTTGTCTAACCTGTAGACATGGTTTGGTCTTTGAGGATCAACAAAACCTTCAGGTTGATCAACGTAGACTTCTTCTTTGAGGTCACCATTCAGAAAAGCAGTTTTCACATCCATTTGAAACACAGTGAAGTTTCGGAATGCGGCATAAGCTAAGAAAATTCGAATGGCCTCCATTCTTGCTACTGGAGCAAAAGTTTCGTCGAAATCAACACCAGGTTGTTGGCAATAACCCTTTGCAACAAGTCGAGCTTTATTCCTTACTACCACTCCATTCTCATCCTTTTTGTTTTTGAATATCCACTTCGTTCCGATTGGATCAGCTTTTCTAGGATTTGGAACTAACCTCCATACCTTCAGTCTTTCAAATTGAGCGAGTTCATCTTGCATTGCCTTAACCCACTCTGGATCTTTAAGAGCTTCAGATACCGTTTTGGGTTCAATATTGCTAAGAGAAAGTGCAACAAGACACTCATTCACTGAAGTACGAGTAGTTACTCCTGCTTGTGGATCTCCAATTATCTGATCAGTAGGATGGTCTTTCTGCATACGTGTCCACTTGTGAGCATGAGGAAGTGGATCTTGTTCTTGAAGATCAACATCATCATCATTGAAACTTGAGTTTTGTTGAGAGATAGAGTCATAACTTGGTATAACTCTTTCCTCATATGCTGGATGATCAAAGTCAAGTGGCACATACACATTCGGAGTGTTCAGGGGATTGGTTGTCTGAGTGAATTGAGAAGGTTGTTCTTGAACATTCACTTGAGAAGGATTCTCAGGAGAGGATGATGGAATAGAATTATTTGAAGATGATCTTTGCTCAGAAGAACTTGATGCTGATTCATGAGTGTTGTTAGGAACTGGATCGTGGTTATGAATAGGTTCATTGTTTGGAATTGGATCAACGATGATCTGAGGTTCTTGATCATGAACCGGTTTTGAATTATAGAATTCTTCAAAAAGAATATCTAATTCATCACTGGTTGGAGTTGGAAATTTCTTGAATTTAGAAGCTAAGGTAGAATTCCTTGTAGAAGGACTTGAAGCACTTGAATCCATACTTGTTGGTAGCAAGCTTTCTTGCTCAAAAATCATGCCTGACATCTCATCAAACCACACATTCATTGTTTCTTGAATTGTGTTTGTTCGGCGATTGTAGATTCGGTAGGCAATTGATGTTTTGGAATAACCAACAAAGTATCCTTCATCACCTTTCTTCTCGAACTTTCCAAGATTCTCCCGATCATTCAACGTGTAACAAACACACCCAAATATATGAAAGTAGTTGATGTTGGGTTTCCGTTTGTTAACAACCTCATAAGGAGTCTTTTCGAACCGCTGATTGATAATGGACCGATTCTGAGTGTGACAAGCAGTGTCAACAGCTTCAGCCCACATATTTGATGGCAATTTGGAATAAGCAAGCATTGTCCTTGCTGCTTCCACCAGCGATCGATTTCTCCTTTCAACAACACCGTTTTGTTGTGGGGTTCGAACTGCTGAGAATTGATGAGTAATCCCTTTGGATTTGCAGAATTCATCAAAAACAGCATTCTTGAATTCAGTACCGTTATCCGAACGGATGTAACGAACTGGAAGTTGAAGATTTACTTGAGTAATGGTGATGAAATCTATCAACATCTGAGTTGTTTCATCTTTGGATGCTAGGAACTTAACCCAAGTATATCTTGAATAATCATCAACAATAACCAGGATGTATTTCTTCCCATTTCGGCTTTGTACTTTCATTGGCCCACAAAGATCCATGTGAAGCAAATGAAGAGGTGCCAAAGAATTTGGAGATTTCTTTGGTTTATGAGAAACTCTCTTAATTTTCCCAACAGCACAAGAAGGACAGACATGCTCACTTTCATACTTGTAGTCAGGTAAGCCTTCAACAAGATGCTTATTGACTAAAGTATTGATTGTCTGGAAATTCAGATGAGAGAGCCTTCTATGCCATAACCAAGAATTCTTCGAAGTAGCCTTTGAAATGAGACAGATATTATCGGTTGGTTGGTTATCATCGAGATTGACGGTAAAAAGGTTATCGTCACGATCGCCACAAAGAATATCAACTCCATCTAGGGTTTGGACTTTGCAAAGGGATTTTCGAAAAAGAACTTGAAGATTGTTATCACAGAATTGTCCAACACTGAACAAGTTGTGACTTAAACCTTCAACATAGTGAACTTTCTTGATTGTAATCCCATTTCGTTCAATGTCCCCATAACCTAAGATAGGAGCGAAATTGTTGTTTCCAAAGCGAACAGTTCCCATGAATCTTTCAACAAAATTCTTCAGCAAAGATTTATTTCCAGTCATGTGCTTCGAACACCCGGAATCGAGTATCCAAACACAGATGGTTATTTCCTGCAATCAAAGAAATTTAACCATTTTTAGGTACCCACTTGAAAACGGGTCCTTTTTGGTTAGATAAAACAGGCAGGGTATATAACTTAGGATGCGCATTCAAACATGTTATTGAATCAACATAAGCATCAACACGCATATTATCAACAAACATATTTGAATAAAATGTACGAACATTCACACAAGAATTAAATGTAACATGTCTACAAGCATTCAAATCATCCACACAAGAATTAACATTGTTTACAAGCTCACAAGGCTTTGCCTTGGCACATTCAGCATTTATTAACAAATCAGAATTGTTTTGTTTAACAGGAACACCTTTCCACCGATTAACAGCTTTTCTCCTCCTCATTTTCTTCTTTTTCTCAACCTCTTCCTGAATACTAGTGATCTTAGGTACTAATGACTTAGCAACCCATTTAGCATCACTACTTAAGCTCTTTCCACCTGTTGAATTGAAGCTACAAAGATTAGAACGAGGAGTTTTAAAAACTTTCATCTTTTTGTTATCTTTTGGTGGTGAGGAAACTTCTTGCTTCTTTGGTTTATCATGAGAAAACCATCCATATCTATCCCTATATCTAGTTGAACCATTAGATGTATCCTTAGTTAGCAATTTTGAGCTAGACTTAGACACCTTAGGTTTAAAGCTAGATTGAGAGCTAGATTTAGAAGCATTAGGATAGTCTTTCGGAAGTTTCACTTTGGTGTACTTTGTTGTGTGTGGGGTTTCAGCTTGTTCCTTTTTGACATGTTTCACAGGTGTAGCAATGGTCTTTGGTTCAGTCTTGACGAGTTTGGTCTTAACTCGTTTCTTTGAGTAATATGAAGTTGGAGCTTTGGACGATGGTTTTTGAGATTCCATTTCTGTTTCCACTTTGATTTTGGTAGATTCAATCTTTTTCTCAGTTTCTGAATCAAAAATATATTCTCCCTCCATGAATTTATCAAAATCAGCCTTCGTGAAATCTTTTGAAAGAGAAAATTTCAATGGAGATTGATTAATTTTAGATTTGTTTGAAAATTTTGAGAAATCAGGAATCTTTGTGTCCAACTTCACATTATGGGTAGTCTCAGAAGTTAGGTCAACTTGAACTGACACATCTTTGGTCTCACAAGAAAATTGAGTAGACGTATCAACACCTATACTAGCACTAGTCTTAGGGTGAACAACTAACTCATTAACATCGTTGCATGTGAAAAACCTATAGAAGTACCATATCAAAACTAAACTATGTGCAAGTTCTTCATCAGAAAGATCAGATTGCACACAATCATCAGCTATAAAAGTAGCAGTGTTTTGACAAGTACATTCAAGAGAATCAGTCAAGGTCTGGGTATTGGTAGATGAATCACAAGTAGTTTGGGTAGAATTTTCTACAGATGGTCTTTGGTCAGTTTGAGTAGAAACATTCTCACAAACTTTCTTAGTATTAACAACAATACATTTATCCTCTAGATTCGGACTTTGAGACTTTAGATGATTGATCACTGTTTGTTGAGATTTCACCTTCTGTTGTAAATCTTCTATTTGCTTTTCCAAAATTGTGGTTGGAAAATACATTTTAGTTGATTTAGGTGAAGTACCAACAGATTCTTGATTTTGAAAATTTGATTCAATTTCTTCCAATTTGAAAATTGAAGATTTCTTTGTTTTGTATGAATCATTGATTGCATCATAATTAACCAAAAATCTGGATTAGGTATTCTCTCAACTTCATCAGTCTCAAATTCGTCATCCAATGGACGAATAAATTGTTGTATCATACCAAGGCGAAGAAATTTTTCATCATACAGGGGTTCGATTTGGTCTTTGGCTTTTTGCAATGGTGTGATATTCTCAAATCCCAACCCGTGAAGAAGTTCTGTTTTGTCGATTTTTGACTTGTTGAAATAGGCAGTGAAATTCAAGAAAGGATTTTGTTCAACTTTATATAACTTTTCTTGATAGAAAAGTATATTCCTTTTAAATTCCTCAACTTGTTTTTCAAGATTTTCAATCTCAATGCCTTTAAGAAAACAATTATGATTTAAGTCAGAAATCTTCCTTTCGAGTTCAGCATTGTTCGGTTTAGCTTCTTGAAGCTTCTTATTGAGAATATCAACGTCCATTTGTCTCGCATTTGCCCGAAGCCATTCATTGGTCTTTTGAATTTCAAGATCTTGATTGGCTTTTTCAAGATCATGAATGGTCTTTTCAAGATTTTGACATCTTAGTAATAACTTAGAATCAGGAGTGACATTCATTTCACATTCTTTAACCAACATTTTGTCTTTGTATGCTTGAAAGTCTTGTTTTATAGTATCATGTTCAAAAAGTAATTTTGAGTGTTCTTCAAGAAGATTTGAAAATTCACTTTTTGAAAATGCAATACTATTTTTCAACTTTTTGTTGTTGTTGGCTAAAGAACTGATATGATTTGTTAATTTAGATAAAGCTAATCTACAAGACTCTTTGTCCTTAATTGAAGAAAAAGTAGAGTCGAGATTTACCTCATCATCAGGGTATTCATCATCAGTGCTTTCTGCTTCAAGGGTTTTGTTCTTGGCCAATCTCGCCATGTAGCAAACATTAGCGGAGAGATCTTGATCTTCATCATCAGTGAGCAATAGCCATTTGTCATCTTCGGCAAGCAATGCATGTCCTGCTTCGACCTGTTTGGCTAATAGCATCTTTTGCTTGTAGTACTCGTAGTTCCGCTTCTTGGGTTGTTTGCAGTCAACAGCAAAATGTCCAGGAACTCCACAATTGTAGCACCTTTTGTCTGATGTTTTCCCCTTTTCACCAGCTTGTTTCTCATATGCTTCCTTCTTATCACCATATCTTGAACCAGTAGCTTCACTTTGATCATTGCTCCTTGGATGATAGTGTTCCTTCTTTGGAAATGCACTTGTTGAAGAGGTGCGGAGATTGTTGTTGTTGGCTAAAGAACTGATATGATTTGTTAATTTAGATAAAGCTAATCTACAAGACTCTTTGTCCTTAATTGAAGAAAAAGTAGAGTCGAGATTTACCTCATCATCAGGGTATTCATCATCAGTGAGCAATAGCCATTTGTCATCTTCGGCAAGCAATGCATGTCCTGCTTCGACCTGTTTGGCTAATAGCATCTTTTGCTTGTAGTACTCGTAGTTCCGCTTCTTGGGTTGTTTGCAGTCAACAGCAAAATGTCCAGGAACTCCACAATTGTAGCACCTTTTGTCTGATGTTTTCCCCTTTTCACCAGCTTGTTTCTCATATGCTTCCTTCTTATCACCATATCTTGAACCAGTAGCTTCACTTTGATCATTGCTCCTTGGATGATAGTGTTCCTTCTTTGGAAATGCACTTGTTGAAGAAGTGCGGAGATTGTTGTTTGTTGGCCTCGCTTTGAAATATCTCTTCTTGAAATGCTTGGTTACTGCGGCAAGAGCTTGATATAGTTCGTCTGATACACCATCTCTTGTAGCCATCACATCATCTCCCTCCTCATCTGACGAAGAAACAACCACCATTTGCCTTTTAAGGGCTTCAGAGATCTTCTTTTCAACAATCAATGCCAAAGGATCAGAAGATACAACTTCCGGCATTTTGTTCGATGAAGCTTTGTTCAGGACTTGGTTTTCATTGAGCTTGAAGGATTCATATAGAGTATGAAACGATCTTGATTTAAGTAGTGAATGAAACGATCTTGATTGAATAGAGAATGAAACGATCTTGATTAAATAGAGAATGAAACGATCTTGATTAAATAGAGAATGAAACGATCTTGATTAATAGTGAATGAAACGATCTTGATTAATAGTGAATGAAACGATCTTGATTGAATAGTGAATGAAACGATCTTGATTAATAGTGAATGAAACGATCTTGATTAATAGTGAATGAAACGATCTTGATTGAATAGAGAATGAAACGATCTTGATTAATAGTGAATGAAACGATCTTGATTAATAGTGAATGAAACGATCTTGATTAATAGTGAATGAAACGATCTTGATTGAATAGAGAATGAAACGATCTTGATTAATAGTGAATGAAACGATCTTGATTAATAGTGAATGAAACGATCTTGATTGAATAGTGAATGAAACGATCTTGATTAATAGTGAATGAAACGATCTTGATTAATAGTGAATGAAACGATCTTGATTGAATCGTCTTAGGTGAGACGATCTTGATTTAAGTTCGTTCTGGGTAAAAAATGAGACGATCTTGATTTAAGTTCGTTCTGGGTAAAAAATGAGACGATCTTGATTTAAGTTCGTTCTGGGTAAAAAATGAGACGATCTTGATTTAAGTTCGTTCTGGGTAAAAAATGAGACGATCTTGATTTAAGTTCGTTCTGGGTAAAAACTGAGACGATCTTGAATGAAGATCGTCTTAGGTGAAATTTTGGCTAAGTACAAAAATTGAAACGGTTTTGAAGACTGGGACGATCTTGAATGAAGATCGTCTTGGAAAATTGGTGAAATTTTGGCTAAGTATGAAAAATTGAAACGGTTTTGAAGACTGGGACGATCTTGAATGAAGATCGTCTTGGAAAATTGGTGAAATTTTGGCTAAGTATGAAAAATTGAAACGGTTTAGGTGAAGATCGTCTTAGGTGAAACGATCTTGATTTAAGTTCGTTCTGGGTAAAAAATGAGACGATCTTGATTTAAGTTCGTTCTGGGTAAAAAATGAGACGATCTTGATTTAAGTTCGTTCTGGGTAAAAATGAGACGATCTTGATTTAAGTTCGTTCTGGGTAAAAAATGAGACGATCTTGATTTAAGTTCGTTCTGGGTAAAAATGAACGATCTTGATTTAAGTTCGTTCTGGGTAAAAAATGAGACGATCTTGATTTAAGTTCGTTCTGGGTAAAAAATGAGACGATCTTGATTTAAGTTCGTTCTGGGTAAAAATGAGACGATCTTGATTTAAGTTCGTTCTGGGTAAAAAATGAGACGATCTTGATTTAAGTTCGTTCTGGGTAAAAAATGAGACGATCTTGATTTAAGTTCGTTCTGGGTAAAAATGAGACGATCTTGATTTAAGTTCGTTCTGGGTAAAAAATGAGACGATCTTGATTTAAGTTCGTTCTGGGTAAAAAATGAGACGATCTTGATTAAGATCGTCTTGGAAATATTGGTGAAATTTTGGCTAAGTATGAAAAATTGAAACGGTTTAGGTGAAGATCGTCTTGGTGAAACGATTCTTGTTGAAATTTTGGCTAAGTACAAAAATTGAAACGGTTTTGAAGACTGGGACGATCTTGAATGAAGATCGTCTTGGAAAATTGGTGAAATTTTGGCTAAGTATGAAAAATTGAAACGGTTTTGAAGACTGGGACGATCTTGAATGAAGATCGTCTTGGAAAATTGGTGAAATTTTGGCTAAGTATGAAAAATTGAAACGGTTTAGGTGAAGATCGTCTTAGGTGAAACGATCTTGATTTAAGTTCGTTCTGGGTAAAAAATGAGACGATCTTGATTTCTTTCACAAAACTTTCAAGTGATTGAAATGACCAAACCAATCCTTTTGGATTAGTTAGCCAGAATCAACACTTCCACAACACACTTTTTGCTAATACGATCTTATTAGGATCGTCTTAACAAACCACTAAGCACTGAATTAAAACGGTCTTGGTCATCTTCTTCAACTGAAAACAATTCCAGAAAAACTCCATTGATGAGTTTTTAAAACTTCGATTTCTTAACAATTACTAGGAGTTAGATCACGAAATCACTTCCAAACTGTTTCAAATCACGTCCGAAACACGAATTTGAACAAAATTCAACACAAAACACAACAGATTCAAATCCCTGAAATTACGCGCCAAAACTCAAAATTCAATCTAGAGATTTAGATCGAATTGGAACTTGAAACTTGACAGGATTATGTTATCAATAGCCACGAATCTATTGATGAACAAACAATTATGATTTTATGAGATTTGATGTGTGAATTTTGAAGAACCAGTAGGTGTGAAATTTCGAACAGAATTTGAGATTTAGCTCGATTTTGATGAAATTGTGATTGAATTCAGTTATGGATCGTCATCAGATTGATGTTTTTCTCTGATACCACTTGTTATAACACGATTTAAGCACTGAATTCGATTCAACAATGGCGGTTGGTTAGTGTGTGTTCTTGGTGTGTGTGTGTGTGTGTTTTGAGAGAGAAAGATCGTATCAACTGAATGCTTGGAATTAATTGTGTGTGAAAAATGAAGGGTTGTTATGATCAGTGTTATGATTTCTAAGGTATGAGGGCTATTTATAGTCTAACAATACAACTTTGCTAATTATCACAATTAGCCCCTCAACCTTAGTAATCATCTATCTATGACTTAACTACAAGAATGTCTTCTAATCTTTATTACAATTTATCACTATTTTTGGATTTCTAACACATCTGCTGATGAAGAAGAAGAAAGAGATTGCTGTTACATGGCTCTGGCAGACGAAGAGCACCTGATGAAGGAATGTCACATCTGGATGATGGGTGGACATTGTTATTAAAAAGGTTAGTGATTATGATAGTGCAACTGACCAAGAATTAAAACTGGACATTGCTGAAGCTCTTAATTCTGATTTGATATTTGTAGAAACTGTTAGATCTGATTGTGTAAATGGTCTAGAAACAGATTTTTCTGAAATAACTGTCTTAAAATCAAAATTAAAAGAACTTCAAGACATTGAACTGGCATTTCAAGCCCAGGTTCTGCTAACTGAACAATTGATTCAAGAAAAACAAGATCTTGAAGTCATTTTAGAGAAAGAAAACTGGTGATTAAATCATGGCTAGAAACCAGAAAGCCATATGATGCTGGAGTAAATCATTTTCCTGCTCAAAAACGTGCATATTTAGATGGAAATACTCATGTAGCATCATTAATACCAGTAATCGATCGATTACCAGAGGGGTTCAGGCCCACCACTGTTTATGATGAGCCTGTAACTCCCAAGGCCAATATTTTCCCAGTTCAATCCCCAGAGGTTAAGACTGGAGCATTCCAGATGACTGCTTCAGTTAAAGAGGTTTATCGGAATAAACCTTTGCCTCAGACCAATCCCCTACCTAAGCCTAGGACTGGAAAGGCTAAGGTATCATCTGATGAAAATGGTTAGAGAGCCAGATTCAAATACTGACTCGTCAATTTCAAAGTTTTAATGCAAGATTAAACTTTATTGAGGGTACTTCATCTGGCCCTAGACAAAATACAAAACCTTTTGCAAAGAAAGTTAAATCTATTTCTCCAGTTGAGAAAAAGAAAAAGGTTTCAAAACTATCACCCCAGTGGTCTTTTCAACTAAGACCACTGTTGAAGAAAGTGAACTAAACCAGATTGCCCCAGGGACCTATAAGGGAGGGTCCAGCGAACCCATCAGTCGATGGGTTCCCAAATCTAACTGATAATATCTTGTGT
>CM067173.1:77791198-77855116 GCA_034093135.1 Erigeron breviscapus | reverse complement strand
GCTGGAGTCTGAAGAAAGAAGACTGACAAATGGCGGAGTCCACTGGAAGTCTTACCAGATCTGTACACTGGAGGATTGTCAGTGTTCTAGACCTTACACGTCTGAACACTGATATCGAGGATTGACTTTTGCCTTTACACACTTTTCAAAGAACAATCCACTTGTTCTTTACTAAAGTACCTACGTGTGTAAAGGTGGTTGGTTAAAAGAATAAAGTCATATTGATGTGACTTTATCCTTGTACCTTAACCAATGCATTTAATGTTCTTGTCGTCATTAAATGCATGCAACCATATTTGTACGGCACAAAATTCACTGGTGAATTTTGTTGCCTATAAATACAAAGTCATTTCTTTGAGAAAAGTACTTTTAGCATTAAAGGTGAATTTGTCTAAATACTCTCGATCTTAAACAGAGATACTTCACAACTTTAAGTATCTCGATCCAAAAGAGTTATTTGGCAAATATAGATCATTTGTAATTCATAGGTTGTTAGGATACTTACATATTTGTATTATCTTGATTCCGCACAACCTTGTATTTTATTTAACATCATAAATAAAATACACTTGAAATATTACATTGTGTTCCACCTTTATTTTATTGCTTTTAGTCTTGTATTACTTTTTTATATACTTGCATTTATATTCAAGTAATACTAGTCCATTCTAGTGATTATTAGACTTGTTGTATTTTACACTTCTGGGTTAACCATCTCGTGCTAGGGACTTTACAATTGGTATCAGAGTGGTAGGCTAAACATTGCCTAGATCTGCTTCTTCGATGGCCACTCCAGAAAATACACAAGCAAGTTTTAATTTTGGTCCCGATCCTAATGTTAATGTTAATGATCAAAATAATGAACCACCTATTGTTAATAACACTAATCCACCACCTCCTCCTCCTACTCCTGCTTCTCCACATGTGCATGTGCACTACTCAAATAATCCTGTTCCTAAATTCATTGGGAATAGCGATGAATTTGGTACGTGGAAGGCTAGGATGATATTGCATATCACTGGTATTGAGAGAAACATGATGAAAATTTTAAATGAAGGACCTTATGTCCCCATATCACCTCTCAATGCTCTTCTTGATCCAACTGGATCTAGAAGAGGGAAAAGAGGGAGGAACATTGGTCTAAAGAGGAGAGAAGATTGGTAAATCTAGATACCCTTCTCAAAAACATGATCCTCGGGGCTGTTCCTGAAACCCTAATTCCCACACTAGTTCTTTTTCCAAGTGCTAAAACCATGTGGGATGAACTTTTAAACCAGCATGAAGGAGGAGATGACACCATTGTCACCAGAAAGGTCTCCTTAAACAAGAGGTATGAGTCATTTTTCGCTCAGCCTAATGAGTCTCTCACTGGTACTTACACCAGATTTATGAGTATCATAAACCAGTTGAGAGGTCTTGGGGTTGAGAAGGACAAGGATATATGTTAGGTCCAGATTTACTGGACTCGCTCCAGACTCGACTACTGGAGCCTTACTGAAGATCTGTCCAGAAACTGACCTACTCCAGACTTGGATCTGGAGTCCCTCTAAAGATTTGTCCAGAAATAATGGAAGACCAGTGAGCAAATACTTGTATAGGAAATCTGGAGTATTCTCCAGATGAGCTCACTGGACTTCACCCCAGTCCAGATCTACACTACTGAAGACGTTCTCACTGAAGTCAAAGACTGAAGAAAGAATAAAGAAGACTGACAAATGGCGGAGTCCACTGGAAGTCTTACCAGATCTGCACACTGGAGGATTGTCAGTGTTCTAGACCTTACAAGTCTGAACACTGATATCGAGGATTGACTTTTGCCTTTACACACTTTTCAAAGAACAATCCACTTGTTCTTTACCAAAGTTTACGTGTTGTAAAGGTGGTTGGATAAAAGGATACACTTGCATTTGATGTGACTTTATCCTTATTCCTTATCCAATGCATTTAATGTTCTTGTCGGATCATTAAATGCATACCAACCATATTTGTACGGCACAAAATTCACTGGTGAATTTTGTTGCCTATAAATACAAAGTCATTTCTTTGAGAAAATCACTTTTTGCAAATTGGTGAACTTGCTTAAATACTCTCGATCTAAACAGTTATACTTCACAACTCTAAGTATATCGATCAAAGGAGTTTATTTAGCAAGTATAGATCACTTGTAATTCAAAGATTGTTTAGATACTTACATACGTGTTAATATCTAGGTTCCGCAACGATCTTGTATTTTGTTTATACATCAATAAAGAAAATACACTTGAAAACTACATTTGTGTTCCACCATTTATTTACTTGTTTAAATATTGCTTAAGTCATTTATTACTTTGTTTATATTCGTGCATATTTATATTGAAGTAATACTAGTCCGATTCTAGTTCATACTTGTCTTGTTATTTTACACTCGTGGGTTAAACCATCGTGTGAGGGACTTTACAATTGTTATCAGAGCAGAAGGTTAATATACTTACCTAGATCTGTTTCGCGATGGCAATCCCAGAAAATCAACAAGAAACTCATGAAACTAATTTTAATGAACCACCCACTGGAAATAAAAATCCACCACCTCCTCCTCCTGCTTCTCCACATGTGCATGTGCATTACTCGAATAATCCTGTTCCTAAATTCAATGGGAGCAGTGATGACTTTGGTACGTGGAAAGCTAGGATAATATTGCATGTTACTGGTATTGAAAGGAATATGATGAAAATTTTAAACGAAGAACCCTATGTGCCAAGACTTCCTATCAATGCACTTCTTGACCCTACAGGATCAATAAGTGGGAGGGAAAAGAGAGAGGAACACTGGTCCGAAGAGGAGAAAAGATTAGTAAATCTTGATACACTTCTTAAAAATATGATCATCGGGGCTGTTCCAGAAACTCTTATTCCCACACTAGTTCTCTATCCCAGTGCCAAAAGCATGTGGGATGAACTGGTGAACCAGCTTGAGGGAGGTGATGATACTGTTGTTACCAGAAAAGTCTCCTTAAACAAAAAGTATGAGTCATTTTTTGCTCTCCCCAATGAGTCCCTTACTGGTACTTACACCAGATTTATGAGCATCATAAACCAGTTAAGAGGACCAGGGGTAGAAAAAGACAAGGATATACTTTTGGAGAAATTTTGTGATATTCTTCCAACAAAATGGTCTCACATGATTCTGGTCTTGAGGCAAGGTAAAAACTTGCATTCCCATACTTTGTCAACATTGTATGGAGCCTTCAGATTCACTGAAGAAAATCAAGCCCAGAGGATTGAGGCAGAAAAAGATTCTTTTAATCATGCTTCCAGTAGTTCCACAGTGGTCACTAATACTGCACCACCTTGTGCGGCATTAATATCTTCTGAGAATGTATTTTCTATGAAGAAGATGATGTCTGAACTAATGGATTCTGGAGCCTGTAATGATATCTCTCCAGACTGTGATGAAACTGACAGTGATGACCTGGTTGCAATGATGGCCAAAACGTTTAATCGTTTTAAGGCCAGAGCAAATAGGCCCACTGGACAACATGCACCCAGTTCTTCCACTGACAAGACCAATCTGACATGCTTTAAGTATGGCAGAAAAGGTCATTTCATGAAAGAGTGCAGGTCCAGTCAGTTTGTCTCTCAGTCTGGTCCAACTGCTTCTTATAACAAGCCTGATGATAGCTATAAATTGAAATACAAAAAGCTTAAGGCTCAGATTGCTCTCTTGTCTAAACAGATGGAAGACAATAACAAATGCATGATAGCAACTACTAAAGAAGCATGGGTTCCCTCTGATGATTCATCAGTCGATGAAGAAGAGGAAAGAGATTGTTGTTTTATGGCTCTGGCAGATCAAGAGCATCTGGTGAAGGATGATGTCACATCTGGTCGTTGGGTCGACATTATTATTAAAAAGGTTAGTGAGTATGATCTTGAAACTAATCCTGAACTTAAATTGGACATCGCTGAAGCTCTAAATTCTGATTTAATTTTTGTGGAAACTGTTAGATTTGACAGTCTAAATGGTCTAGAAACAGATTCCTCTGAAATGGCTGCTTTAAAATCAAAATTAAAAGAACTTCAAGATATTGAACTGGCATTTCAAGCCCAGGTTCTGGTAACTGAACAATTGATCCAAGAAAAACAAGATCTTGAGATCATTTTAGAAAAAGAAAAACTGGTGATTAAATCATGGCTTGAAACCAAAAAGCCATATGATGCTGGAGTAAATCAATTTCCTACTAAAAAACGTGCATATTTAGATGGAAATACTCATGTAGCATCATTAATACCAGTAATCGATCGATTACCAGAGGGATTCAGGCCCACCACTGTTTATGATGAGCCTGTAACTCCCAAGGCCAATACTTTCCCAGTTCTTTGCCCAGAGGTTAAGACTGGAGCTGTCCAGATGACTGCTCCAGTTAAAAAGGTTAAGTAGAATAGACCTTTGCCTCAGAACAATCCCTTACCTAAGCCTACAACTGGAAAGGCTCAGGTATCATCTGAAGAAAATATTTTGTCCAGGTTAGAGAGCCAGATTCAAATTCTGACTCGTCAATCACAAAGTTTTAATGCAAGATTAAACTTTATTGAGGGTACTTCATCTGGCCCTAGACAAAATACTAAACCTTTTGCAAGAAAGACAAATTTATTTCTCCAGTTGAGAAAAAGAAAAAGGTTTCTAAACTATCAACTCCAGTAGTGTTTTCAACAAAAACTACTGTTGAAGAAAGTGAACTCAACCAGATACCCCAGGGATCCATAAGGGAGGATCCAGTGAACCCATCAGTCGATGGGTTCCCAAATCTAACTGATATATCTGGTGGATGTGCAGGGCGATCGAAATAAGCATACCTGGTATCTTGACAGTGCAGCTGGCAGGACGATGACCGGATGTAAGACCCTGCTGGAGGATTTCATCATTTCTGATGGACCCTCCATTACTTTTGGAAATGATGGTTGTGGAAAGACTGAGGGGTATGGTGTTCTGAACAATGGACAAGTCAAATTCAGACGTGTTGCATATGTGAATGGTTTGAAATATAACCTGATCAGTGTAAGCCAACTGTGTGATGATGGCTATCAAGTTCTATTCAATATTGTTCATGGCATTGTATTCAACAAGGACTGGAAGGTAGTGTTGATTGCTCCCAGAAAAGGGAACGTGTATGTGATGGATATGGAAAGCTCTTCTTCAGAGCAATGTTTCTACACTCAAGCTGATGAAGACACAAACTGGTTATGGCATAAGAGGCTATCCCATTTAAATTTCAAAAATATCAATAAGTTGTCTAGAAAACAACTGGCAAATGGGATACCTTCAGTTTCTTTCAAAAAGGAAAGGCCATGTCCAGGATGTGAGATGGGAAAGCAGAAACGTGCCAGTTTCAAGACCAGACAGAATTTCAGCATTACTGAACCACTTCACATGCTTCATATGGACCTCTTTGGTCCAGTGAATGTTCAGACTCGTGCTGGTAAAAGATACACCCTGGTGATCGTAGATGAATTCTCCAGATATTGTTGGGTGGTCTTTCTCAGGTCTAAAAATGAAGCTGCTGCTGAAATCATCTCTCTTATCAAGCAGATTGAACTGAAGCATAAGCGAAAAGTGTGTCAGTTAAGAAGCGACAATGGAACAGAATTCCAGAATGCAACTCTGGAGAAATTCTGTACTGACACTGGCGTCTCCCAGAACTTCTCATCAGCACGCACTCCAGAGCAGAATGGAGTGGTAGAAAGGAAAAATCGAACGCTGATAGAAGCTGCCAGGAGTATGCTAGCTGAATCTGGTCTTCCTACCAGTTTCTGGGCTGAAACAATTGCAACTGCTTGCCACACCCAGAATCGATCAGTGTACGTGAAGCGACACAAGAAGACTTCCTATGAAATATTGAGAAATAGAAAACCAAATATTGGTTATTTTCACGTTTTTGGATGTCCAGTTTACATCCTGAACGACTCCACTCAGTTAGGCAAATTTGATGCCAAAGCTGATGAAGGATATTTCATAGGATATTCAGCCATTCGTAAAGCCTTCAGAGTTTACAACAAGAGACTGGAGAAAGTACAAGAATCCATACATGTTACTTTTGATGAATCAAATGCTGCAATCAACAAACCAGCCCTTGACACTCCCCCAGTAACTCCAATTGTCTTCTGTGAATCTGATCTTATCAACTACAATAAAGAAGATTCAGAAGAGAAAGTTTCCAGTCATCCTGATCTGGAACCTATTCAGAAGAAGAAACAATCATGTAGTACTCCATTCTATCCTTCTATTATTTTCAAACTACCCTCTGAAATTAATATTGGATCAGATGTTCGTACTGCTCCCCCAGTATCAGTGTGTTCAAATAAAGAAATTCAAACTGAACCTATACTACAAGAAATGCCTTCATATGAAGAATTTCATGATGCAAATCGTGATTTAAATGAATCAGATGAAGATGTTGAAGTAGTTTATGAAGAACCTCCTCCTGAAGCAACTTCAGAGGAGACTCAACTGAATTCTTGCACTGATATTGTTGTCAGTAACAATCCTGGTCAGTACTCCAGATGGACAAAAGCTCATCCTATTGATCAGATCATAGGTGACTCCAGTCGAGGAGTTCAGACCAGAAGAGCCTCCAGTGATCAATGCTTATATGTCAGTTTCTTATCACTGAATGAACCAAAGAAGATTGACGAGGCTATCGAAGATCCAAGCTGGGTGACTGCTATGCAAGAAGAGCTTCACCAGTTTGAAAGGAACAAGGTCTGGTATCTGGTTCCTTTCCCAGTTGGAAAGAAAGAACCAATTGGAATAAGATGGGTCTTCAGGAACAAGGTAGATGAAGATGGCCACGTAATCAGAAACAAGGCCAGACTGGTAGCACAAGGCTACTGCCAGTCAGATGTCGATTTTGATGAATCATTTGCTCCAGTGGCTAGACTTGAAGCGATCAGAATATTCTTAGCATTAGCTGCTCATCATCAGTTCAAGGTCTACCAGATGGATGTAAAGAGTGCCTTCTTGAATGGAAAGCTTGAAGAAGAAGTTTATGTCAGACAACCACCAGGTTTCGTTGATGAAAAGCATCCACATTGGGTATATCGTCTGGACAAAGCGCTGTATGGCCTCAGACAAGCCCCACGTGCCTGGTATGACACTCTGACTAAACATTTATTGAAAAATGGTTTTAAACGAGGTGCAATTGACAATACCTTATTTATTCTTCATGAACGAGGTAATCTGTTAATGGTACAAATTTATGTTGATGATATTATTTTTGGGTCTACTGATGAAAACATGTGCAAGAAATTTTCAAAAATAATGTCCACTGAATATGAAATGAGTTTGATGGGTGAATTAACATATTTTCTTGGACTCCAGATTAAACAAAACAAAGATGGCATCTTTATTAATCAGGAAAAATATGTTAGAGATCTTTTAAAGAAATATGATATGAACTCTTCACCATCTAAACCACTCCAATTTCTGCACCACTGACACTGGACTCTGATCCAGATGGAAAACCAGTGAACACCACTGTCTACAGAGGCATGGTTGGTTCACTGATGTATTTAACTGCCAGTAGACCAGATATAATGTTTTCAACATGTTTATGTGCCAGATATCAGTCTAATCCAAAGGAATCTCATATGCTTGCTGTAAAGCGCATACTGAAGTACCTTAAGGGTGTCCCCAGTTTGGGTCTTTGGTATCCCAAAAGCTCAGGCATGGATCTAATGGGTTATTCAGATTCAGATCATGCAGGTTGTAAGATAGACAGGAAATCCACTACTGGTGGATGTCATTTCCTTGGTGGCAAACTGGTCAGTTGGACCAGTAAAAAGCAAACTTCAGTTTCATTGTCCACTGCTGAAGCTGAATACGTGTCTGCAGCCAGTTGTTGTGCTCAGATACTCTGGATGAAGAACCAGTTGCTTGATTATGGTATTAAGTATTCAAAGACTCCAATCTTCTGTGATAATACCAGTGCCATTGCTATCTCAAACAATCCAGTCATGCACTCCAAAACCAAGCACATTGATCTCAGGTATCACTTCATTCGTGATAATATTGTGAAAGGAAACATTGAACTCCATTTTATCCCCACTGACAAACAACTCGCTGACATTTTTACAAAACCACTGGATGTCAAAACTTTTGAATATCTTGTTGGTGAGTTGGGAATGTTAAACCCTTAAATCTGGAACCTTGGTATTAAACGCCTTTGTGTACTATCAAGGATCTTTGATTTAAAGATTTATAAGTTTATGAATGCCCAGATATCGAACGCCTTTGTGTACTATCTTTGCATTAATAGATTTCTGGATCAACATTCCAGGGGGAAGACTTTGAAAGATATATTTTTCTTAAAAATGTTTAAAGTTCAAGGGGAATTTATTAAGTTATTTTCTCACTGGACATAATTTTCTTACTGGACGAATAGTCCAGAAAATATTACTGGTGCTTTGTAAATGTGTCCCTCTCACTGGTAATTGGACAGGTTGAAGTGCGTGTTTGAGGTGACTTTGTCTCCTTGTAAATGTGTCCCTCTCATTTGTCTGTATTAGTTGACGTGCATGTTTGAAGTTACCAGTCTTTCAAAATGGTTTTCACTGTTACTTTACTGGAGTGTCCCTCCAGTGTACCATCAGTACATGCTTCACTGGACTAATCCACCAGTGATACTGGAGTGTCTAGTCAACCTCCAGATGGACTGAATTGAGTCACAATAATTTTTTTTATACTTGGTCATTGTGCGTGCCACGTAAGCAAACTTTTTCAAAGATATTTATCTCATAATCCTACGTGGCATGTAATTTTTCAAACGTAATGATGGTAATTTTTACCTTGGGAAGACAAAAAGAACAAGTTGTTAGTTTTTGTAGGCGGTGAACCATCACACATTAATGTGTGATGTGATGTACTTAATGCGGATCTCAAAACCCGATCAAAATTATATTTGATAATTTCAAATTAACCCGTTTGAGTTCCACATTATCTCTCCTATATATACCCATTTTCACTTTCACTTTACATTTACTTCGAACATTTACTCCCAAATCTTAAAATTCCTTCATTCAATTCTTCATTCCTTCATTCCTTTCTCCTATCATAAATCTCTCATATTAACTGCAAATTCATTAAATTCTTCATCATAAACCCTTAATTTATTCAATTTCATTTTCATCTATCAATCATAAATGGCACCTAGACAGTCAAACTCGCCCAAAAATCTTTTATCTGCCGAATATGCTCCGGTTGATAATGTTACTAAACCTAGACACATCACTCTTGAAGCAAAAGCTATTCGAATCAACATGAATAACTGGATGGCCAAGCTTTCCAGTGCTCATCCTGCTCAATCTATCATTGGGAGATTGAATACTTTCTTTCTCTCATGCCCTCTGTATGGTGCATTAACCCTAAATCCAGGGAGAATGTACCATGACTATTTGTGTGAATTCTGGTACTCGGCATTTATAATGAAGAAACCTCATCAATTTCTTATACTCTTAGGGGAGGTACCAGATCTTTAAGTTTCTCAGTAAGTTTACTCAGGTCAGTTTTACAGTTGAATTATCTTGACCAGAATGAGTTACCCATCGAACTTCCATCAGGCATAAATTACAGGGAAGTATGCAGGATGATGGGGCACACAGAAATTCTTGATGACCATGGCCAGTTGTTGAGAAAAGGCACAATATATATGAGTAGGCTGACAGACTCGTGGAGATTTTTCTTCACACATTTAGTTGAATGTCTGGGAGGTAGTTCTGGGGGTCTTGATCAGATAAATCAAACCCAGCTCCAGATTGCCTATTGTTTGTGGTTTGGAATAAGAGTAGATTTTGCTCAGATCTTGTTCAATGACTTGGTAGATCGACTGAAAGCAAAAGGGAGAAAACCCCATGTTCCATTTATTCGTTTTCTTTCCCTTATGTTTAGAAGTGCTTTAGGAGATCAGTATGATTATGATACTACTCACTTTTCTGTGAGTGAGTTTATGAGGGATCTGACCAACCTTCAATCAAGGGCTGGTGAGGTAGATATTCCTCCAGCCATGTTAACTTTTCAAAGGGAACAAACAGAGGCACCAGGTAGAGTACAAGTTGTTGAAAGACCTGGTGATGACCAAGATGTTCAGGTTGTAGAGATGGTACAACCAATAAGGCAAGTTGCTCCTGAAGAAGGTGTGCAACCAGAAAATGTTGATCGTTCCAGACGACCTAGATCTAGTAGGCGTCTGATGAGAGGTGGAGTCCAGGTAAACCCAGCAAGACAGGCTGGTGATGTAATGGATTTAGATGGATCTCCCATTTTTGAAGAAGAGAATGTTGAAAATGTTGAACAGGATGAGAATGATCAAGTTGTTGGGCAGATTGATGAACAGATGGAAAATATGGCTCAGTTTGATGAACAGGTTGTTGAGCAGGTTGTCCAGTCTGATGAGCAAGAGGCTCAGATTGATTTGAATGTTCAGGCTGGTACATCGGCTGGTAATGCAACTGCTGGTGATATGTTTTGGGATGAGGCTGATTCTCCCATTTCTGAAGGTCAAAATTTTGATGTAAACATGAACTTTCTGGGTGAAGATAATGTGCAAGTTGAAAGTCTACCAGAAATGCCTCCACCCCCACCAGAATCAAGCATGCCACCACCACCACCTCCACTACCTTCAATTCCACAATCAACTCCTTACTTCACTCCACTAATCCAAATTTCACAAACTCAACCACCACCCATTGAATCTCCAGTCAACCTCTCTGAACAAGGTGTGCCAGACTCTACAGTTATAAATGCTGAAACTGTTGAAACTGAAGAGATCTGGGCACAAGTACCAGTAATGGAAAGAATGACCTCTCATCTGGAACCGCCCAGTGGTCTCTCCACTTCATCTTCTGCCGAGGTCCAAGGCCTTCTTAGTAAGGTGGCGGACCTGGAGAGATCACTCCAGAGCTCTTCCCAGGTTATTTCTGATTTCAAATCCTTATTGTCAAATAATTTAGCATCAGAAATGAACTTGTTTGCTGGGAATGAGAAATTGGTGTTTGAGAAGTTAGATGAGCTGGTACTGGCCACCAATCGAAATTCTGAAAACATCAAAGTGGCAGTCCAGGGTTTGGAAACAAGGGTTGTTAGTTCTGTTCAGACTGCAGTGGATAGTAAGATTGTTCAACCACTGGCAGGTCTGAAAGAAGAGGTTGAGAAGCTGGTTACAAGGGTCAGTTCACTGGAAGGCAGACCCACTCTTGATCAGACTGCTGTTGCAAGTATAATTTCTGATGAATATACAAGGAAGTTCAGATCCAGTATGCTTAAAGAAATCACTGAAGAGATTTCTGGATCTGTTCTTCGATCTATTCAAGAAGGTTTGTTGCCAGAAGTTGTGAAAATGATAGAAGTTGAGCTGCCAAAGCACTTGCCAAAAGAAGTTGAAGATGTTAAAAAGGAAGTGCTGGCACTCAAGAAGATTGTGGCTGATGCAATTCCAGTGACTGGAAGAACTTTTGGTTCTCTGGACAGACATATGGTAGAAGAATTATGGAATGATTTCAAGTCCAGGACTAGAGATCCTTCCAAGGGGGAAAGGTCGTCTGGTGACCAAATGACATTAAAAGAATTAGCACAAAGAGCAGCACAAAGAGCATATGGCACTGAAGCCGGGCTAACTGAAGAAGCTACTGGCACTGAAGCCAGTGAGCCCCAATTTGAGTCCTTCCCAGATATTCCATCAACTCTGAAGGCAGTTAAAGGAAAATAAAAAGTGGTATCTGGTGAAGAGGAAGAAAGAACTGAAGATGCTGATGATGAACTGCCAAGAAGTTAGAACAACAATGCATCATGATTGAAATCTTCAAGAAGAATCAAAGAGATGAACTGCTGGCCCATCATAGGGATATGGCTAATCATGGGACTCTGGACTCTTATAATGCTGGAAGGTTAGGCATTAACATTGAAGTGTTCAAGAAGATGAAGGATGATCCCAGAGTTCATCAATGTCTAGATGCATTGAATGATGTTCATATACGCTCGTTCTACGCTGAAGAAGAACAGGTATATGATTCATTAATTTATGGTGTTACCATTCCAGAGTTGATAAGGCAAAGAAGGGAGGAACTGGTGAACCTCCAGAGAAAGATTAGAAAGAACGCTGGTGCTCTGGAGTTAGAGTACAGAAAAAGATTGACTGGTCTGCCGAAGCTTACTGCCAAACAAATCAAGGCAATAAAGGATGCTGATGTGAGCACTTTCATTCCCCTGGATACTTCTCTGATAATTAATCGCCAACAACTCCAGTCCACTGAGGGACAACAGAGTGGTGTATCCAAGGAAACTGAATATATGGTCCAGATGGCGAAGCAGAAGGCATCTTATGATCAAATGATGAATTTCAGGGCTAATGTTAGAAAAATTGTTGATGCTGAAATCAAGTTGGCTGAAAATCATCAAGGAATGACCAGATTTAATATAAAGTTGACCAGGGAGGGTAACTTTACAGATGAAAGGAAAGATACAACAGTCCAAGCTTTTGGATGGACTGAACTAAAGGAGATAGGATTGACATTTAAAGGTAAAACTGATTTATCTCCAGATATTAAGGCGTTTATGAAGAGAATTGAGAAGGTCTGGAGAAGAATACAACAAATGGAAGCTGTGTTGGGTTTGAGACCACCAGTGTCTGTTCCATCATCTCCATCACCAAAGAGGAAGGCTACTGAAGATGCACCAGGGCAGTCATCAAAAAGAAGGGCCTGAATCTTTTATCATGTACTTATTGTAATTAATCGTTTGATGAAAGTTGTAACTATTTTCCAGTTGATGAAAGTAATATTAGTTGCAATTTTTAATTTCATATAAGTAAATGATCAGATTTAGTCTAAGTTAGAACTTAAAAGATGAAACTGAAAACACTCATGACCTATAAAGTGTTTTCCAGTAACTTAGATTTTTAGACTTAAATCGACTAAGTGTTTTCCAGGCATACAAATTTGTATATCTATAAGCCTGAAAACACTTGCATTATTTCTAAACAAATAGGGGGAATTTGTTAGGTCCAGATTTATTGGACTCGCTCCAGACTCGACTACTGGAGCCTTACTGAAGATCTGTCCAGAAACTGACCTACTCCAGACTTGGAATCTGGAGTCCCTCCGAAGATTTGTCCAGAAATAATGGAAGACCAGTGAGCAAATACTTGTATAGGAAATCTGGAGTATTCTCCAGATGAGCTCACTGGACTTCACCCCAGTCCAGATCTACACTACTGAAGACGTTCTCACTGAAGTCAAAGACTGAAGTAAGAATAAAGAAGACTGACAAATGGCGGAGTCCACTGGAAGTCTTACCAGATCTGCACACTGGAGGATTGTCAGTGTTCTAGACCTTACAAGTCTGAACACTGATATCGAGGATTGACTTTTGCCTTTACACACTTTCCAAAGAACAATCCACTTGTTCTTTACCAAAGTTTGTGTGTGTGTAAAGGTGGTTGGATAAAAGGATACACTTGCATTTGATGTGACTTTATCCTTATTCCTTATCCAATGCATTTAATGTTCTTGTCGGATCATTAAATGCATACAACCATATTTGTACGGACAAAATTCACTGGTGAATTTTGTTGCCTATAAATACAAAGTCATTTCTTTGAGAAAATCACTTTTTAGCAAATTGGTGAACTTGCTAAATACTCTCGATCTAAACAGTTATACTTCACAACTCTAAGTATATCGATCAAAGGAGTTTATTTAGCAAGTATAGATCATTTGTAATTCAAAGATTGTTTAGATACTTACATACGTGTAATATCTAGGTTCCGCAACGATCTTGTATTTTGTTTATACATCAATAAAGAAAATACACTAGAAAACTACATTTGTGTTCCACCATTTATTTACTTGTTTAAATATTGCTTAAGTCATTTATTACTTTGTTTATATTCTTGTATATTTATATTGAAGTAATACTAGTCCGATTCTAGTTTATACTTGTCTTGTTATTTTACACTCGTGGGTTAAACCATCGTGTGAGGGACTTTACATATACTTCTGGAGAAATTTTGTGATATTTTGCCCACCAAATGGTCTCACATGATCCTGGTCTTACGACAAGGTAAAACTCTGCACACACACACTCTCTTAACTTTATATGGAGCTTTCAGGTACACTGAAGAAAATCAAGCTCAGAGAGTGGTGGCAGAACAAGATGCTTATAACCATGCCTCCAGTAGTCCTACTGTGGTTAGTCATACTGAACCACAAGGTACAGCATTGATATCTTCTGAGAATGTATTTTCTATGAAGAAGATGGTGTCTGAACTCATGGATTCTGGAGAAGCCAGTCAAATCTCTCCAGATTGTGATGAATCTGATAATGATGACCTGGTTGCTATGATTGCTAAAACGTTTAACCGTTTCAAAGCAAGAGCAAATAGGTCATCTGGACAATTTGCATCCAGTTCTTCAACTGATAAGACCAATCTGACATGCTTTAAGTGTGGCAGAAAAGGTCATTTCATGAAAGATTGCAAGTCCAGTCAGTTTGTCTCACAGCCTGGTCCATTTTCTTCAAATAAAAAGCCTGATAATAGCTATAAATCTAAATACAAAAAGCTTAAGGCTCAGATTGCTCTCATGGCACAACAAATGGAAAATAATAATAAGTGCATGATTGCAACAACTGAAGAGAAGTAGGTTCCTTCTGATGATTCATCTGCTGATGAAGAAGAAGAAAGAGATTGCTGTTACATGGCTCTGGCAGACGAAGAGCACCTGGTGAAGGAAGATGTCACATCTGGACGATGGGTGGACATTGTTATCAAAAAGGTTAGTGATTATGATACTGCAACTGACCAAGAATAAAACTGGACATTGCTGAAGCTCTTAATTCTGATTTGATATTTGTAGAAACTGTTAGATCTGATTGTGTAAATTGTCTAGAAACAGATTTTTCTGAGATAACTGTTTTAAAATCAAAATTAAAGGAACTTCAAGATATTGAACTGGCATTTCAAGCCCAGGTTCTGGTAACTGAACAATTGATTCAAGGAAAACAAGATCTTGAAGTCATTTTAGAAAAGTAAAAACTGGTGATTAAATCATGGCTTGAAACCAGAAAGCCATATGATGCTGGAGTAAATCAATTTCCCACACAAAAACGTGCATATTTAGATGGAAATACTCATGTTGCATCATTAATACCAGTAATCGATCGTTTACCAGAGGGATTCAGGCCCGTTACTGTTTATGATGAGCCTGTAACTCCCAAGGCTAATATTTTCCCAGTTCAATCCCCAGAGGTTAAGACTGGAGCATTCCAGATGACTGCTCCAGTTAAAAAGGTCAATCTGAAGAAACCTTTGCCTCAGACCAATCCCCTACCTAAGCCTAGAACTGGAAAGGCTCAGGTTTCATCTGATGAAAATGTTTTGTTAAGGTTAGAGAGCCAGTTTCAACTACTGACTCGTCAATTTCAAAGTTTTAATGCAAGATTAAACTTTATTGAGGGTACTTCATCTGGTCCTAGACAAAATACCAAACCTTTTTCCAAGAAAGATAAATTTATTTCTCAAGTTGAGAAAAAGAAAAAGGTTTCAAAACTATCAACCCCAGTGGTCTTTTCAACTAAGACTACTGTTGAAGAAAGTGAACTCAACCAGATACCTCCAGGGACCTATAAGGGAGGGTCCAGTGAACCCATCAGTCGATGGGTTCCAAAATCTAATTGATATATCCGGTGGATGTGCAGGGCGATCACAAGAAATATATCTGGTATCTTGACAGTGCAGCTGGCAGGACGATGACCGGATGTAAGACCCTGCTGGAGGAGTTCACCATTTCTGATGGACCCTCCATTACTTTTGGAAATGATGGTTGTGGAAAGACTGAGGGATACGGTGTTCTGAACAATGGACAAGTCAAGTTCAGAAGAGTTGCATTTGTGAATGGTTTGAAATATAAATTGATCAAAAGTAAACACTAGATTGCAACTTTAATCAACTCCAACAATCTCGTAACAAAAAGTATTATAAACCTACTGAGAATATGTCAAATAAAAGTTATAAAACTTAACTTGGTTATTAAATGGCAAAGACAAGCCTACAAGTCACTAATTCGGTTCATATAAGCACTAACCGAAAGCTTTAATTTGCACATATCACACCACCACCACGATCACGACTTAAGACACCAAAATATAATGAACATTCTGTAAATAATGAAATAAGGATGAAAATCCATTTTGACGCATTTGAATTGCTCGAAAAATGAGGCTTAAATCACTAATTCGGTAAACGATTTATAAGCTTAGAATCCTCAAAATGAGCGAGACACAAGAGAAGTTGAATTGATATAATTTTTCCCATGATAAAAGTTGCCTAAAAGGCCTGGGATTTTTAGCCAAAAAGTTGTGTGGTGATTCTAAGAATTTCTATTAATTATTAAATTTAAATGATAATTAAAAAGGTAAATAAATAAATAAATAAATTATATAAATCATGAAATTGGTTAAATAATCACAACCAATGATGAAAGTGACTAAAACCTACTGGAGTAAAATCATTTCAAGTCAAAGAACAAATGTCATATAATTTAGAAATAATTAAGTAAGTGAAAATCACTAATTAATAACTATTTTTAAATTAATAGAAAAATTACATAAATAAATATATATATCACAATACTCTAAGTTAAAAAGCATAATAATCAGAATATAACTCAACTATAATTATTCATAAATTACAAAGGCAACTATGATACTTAAAAGTATTTTTAAGGAATTATTTAATTACTAGATCGATAAAATGAATAAATAATTAAATAAATAATATTAAATTGAATAAATGATTATAAATCAGAAAATATTCATGAATACCAACATTATAAAGTTTCTAATGCCAAATGACATGATTAAGCAAAGCGTACAATGGGAACCATGATAATCAAAGGCAAGTTACCGAAATTCTAACAACTTATAACTACATATATAATGAAAGTGACCATTTTTCACCAACACTCTCTACAACCAAAAAGATGCGAATATTAACAACATACTTGGATCCCAAAATTTATGACAACATAATGAAAGTGGCATTTCTTAGTGATGGCTTAAGATAGGAACTTACGTACATTAGTCCTATCGTAGGGATAGTCTTGGCTTGGAATGTGATTGAGGAATATGACGGATATATGATCAAGGAAGCGATAGATGGGAAGTACCCATTTTGGATAAGTGAATATAGTATGCGGCATATCAAGGTGAGTCATAGCCCCCTTTCAAACTCTTTTATATGTTTTACTTGCGGGGTGAAAAGCATGATTAATTAAAATGACTTTCTCTTACGAAATGATTTATTGAAATAATAATAATGATATGGGAATTACATTGTATGTTCAACGTGTTATATGTTATACGATGAGCTTGAGTTCTGTCAAACTGAGATACTTCAGTACACTACTATTTAACTCCGATAGTGGAGGCCTGTAGTTAGAGGGTTGCGCAACTAGGAGTCGTCCACTCACCCACTAAATAGGTAACGGTGGAATGTTTGGTCTGCCTTTGTGGCCACCTTCATTGTCAGTCCGACCCGAGCGGTGCTCTAACTATCTGTATATATTATTGGTCGTCTCCATGGCACGACCCCAATTGTGATTAAAGCACTTGATTGACAGCTTGTGCTCTGAAATGAAATATTATGTTGTTGGGACATGTAAAATGGTCGTAGTAGTGGCTCAAGCATATACTCATCGAATTATGCCTTTTGGCGGAATGGAAATTATTATTGCTGTGGATGGAAATTATTGATTGAACATACGGTTTGGGTATTGGACCTTATATGGAATCTTGAAGGTTGTTGAATTTGGCAATATTGAAGTATTGATGACCAAATGGTTTTGGTATGATAAATGATTAATCGATTGATATATTTTTCTCTCACGATAAATGTGACAAATGAGAACGTTATAAATTATCATGGATTTCTCATCTATTTTGAAATGGATATGTAACGAGATTTACTTGTAAACCTATGCACTCACCAACTACGTTTTCGTAGTTGACACTTTTTCTTCATGCTTTTCAGGAATTAGCATAAGCTTTGAGGAATTGTATGCATCATGATTGTTTGCATTGCACTTTGGAGTCAAAGATCAAACCTTGTGACGGGCAATGGAATCCGCCTTGATCATTGTAGTATATCATCTCATGTATTTGTTATTTGTTCGTGGACTCAATATCCAAGTATGGTAGACGTATTGTACTTGGGAATTGGTTCACATGCTTGTGCATTGTAAAATTATTTTTATCATGGTGAATGTTATCTATTATCCTTTTTTTTGAATACTCGCTTACTTGAGGATTATGCTAGTTTAGTAGGATTCCCTCTTTGCACATTAGAAGTGAAATGAATATAAGATTGAAAGGCATTCGTTGATACATGCTACTCTATGCTATAACATGTGAATTTGGGCATGATTGATTGCAATGTGAAAGCTTATAGTGTGCAATGTGAAAGTTGTAATGTGCAATGTGAAAGTTGTAATATGCAATGTGAAAGTTTGGAATGTGCAATGTGGAAATTATGTGAGAAATGCCTGCGTAAAAGCTTTATGATTTATGATGTGGAACTTTAAGTAGCATATGCCCTTTAAAATAATATGATTACTATGAGGCAAGAAATCATTTTGGAGTATGACTTGTTTAGATTATTGGGTAATGTGGTTGATTAATTATGATTGATTTGGAAAGAAAACATAGGCATGACGAGTTGATATGAAATTTCATGGAAGATATGGATAAAGGAGCCTTTACTCTCTAAGTTTGAGCTATTTGAAACTAGCGCGTGAATATTGCGACGATTATGTAGTCATGCCTTACTACTAAGATAGTTATCGCGCGCTAAGATTGAGCTAATTGAGGGCTAGTGCATGAACGATTTAATGATTATATAGTTGTGCCTTATTATTGAGATAGTTATTATGCTCTAAGATTTGACTATTGGGAACTAGTACCTGCTAGATATGGTGATAGTGTGGTTAGTCCTTACTACTGATATAGATATTGCGCGTTGAGATTTGACCGCTTGAGAACTAATGATTGTCCTTGAGAAATTCATTATGAAACTAGATAATTTCCTAAGTATGAAAGTTGTCATTAAATACCCCCCCGTCATTCGTTCACTTGTGCTCTTTTGAAAATTTTCCATCATCATATTTCTTATGACACCACTACTCAATATTGACATACGACAACGCGATATCATTGGTGGAACAACTTCCCACGAACGTTGGACGATATACTCTAAGAATTGTAGTCCCAAGATATGACGCGACTCAATCCTTTTTAGAAACTACACATAACCTTTGTATTCGATCTGAGATGGTGCGAAACATATGGAAACGCCGAATGAAGTTGGAGACTTGTGCAGGATGAGTGGTATTAAAGCCAAATTACGATTCGACGACGCCGATAGAACACATTCCGATATACGTTCCAGACGACACATTCTGGGGATTGTAGCTCCGAAAATTTGGTGCGATATCTCTATAATAACACGCGTACACGAACGGTTATCCATATTATCTAAGTCGGTGCGACATGTATTGACGTCATTGAAAGTTGGAGTCCATTGGGCAACGAAAGACAAAGAAGTGATTTCTTTAACTCGCGCAAGGAGTTTAATCCGAGCCTTAATGAATCTTTTGTTTTCATATTTCCTATTTCATTCATTCGAAACCAAATTCTATATCCTTTATATTCTTGATTATTCAAAGTAATGATCACCACCGCTTCTCCTCAAAGTTAGTAACCTAACAACATACAACTCCCTTACGCAACGCTCTGCAATAGCGAAATCGAGTAACTAGTACCCTTCTCTTGCTGCGACATCAAGGGATACGAAAGACGTGAGACATCGGCCGTCCATAAGTGAAATACTTGGGATAACTATATAGCATAGAAGATGTTATTGAATCATGTACATAAAGTAGGACGGAGAAGATTTGTGGTGTATAAGTCAAGTACATGGAAGCCCAAGCGAAGGGTATACTAAGCTTTAACTTGGAGAAAGAATTGAAGGCCTTCCCTGTCTATGTTGATCGACCAAAAGGAAAAATTGAGCGGCCGACGAAAGGAAGGTCGTGTGACATGAAGGTCACCTTTGGATAAATATAAGACTTCCCTAGAACTTGGGGGAGATCACTAGTAATGTTGGAAGACGAAAGAAATTAGAAGAAGAAAACCAAGGACAATAAGACAATTAGGGTGTGTCGAGTAACCCTCAAGATGGAAGAGTAACAAAAAGGGATTCTGAGCTATCCTTTTCTTTTTCAAAACACCAAAGCAAACGGATATTTGCTACATGAAGGAATCAGGAATTTGGCGAAATGAAGATCGTCAAGGATAGTGAGATAAAGTGAAAAGTATGAAATCCCTTACATTTTTCTAGAGGAAAAATGTTAAGGGGGTAATCACAGCAAAGGCAGATGCTCGAACAAGGAGTATGAAGTACAAGATTATACTTTATCTTTCAAGAAGAGTTATTCACTAGCATCATTGAAGATGATTTGGAGTAGAATATGAAGTGAAGGAACGTCATTCGACCCAAACAAATGAAGTGAAGGCATTGACACCATTTACCCGATGTAGTTCCGGGAGCGTTCATCTTTGCGGCACTCCACACGTTATCCTCTGAATATCAATTGGAAAACCTCTATCGAAAGACAAGCTATTAGTAGAACATATCAACTAAGCCAAGAGAAAGCGATATACGCTCAACACCCGAGTTTAGAAGCACGGGGAGTCGTGAAGAGTATCCCCTCAAGGTCAACGGTCGTAGGGAGGTAGCTAAAACAAGATGAATCTGAGTGAAAAACAATTTGCAACACATGGTTAATCGTCAAGGACCATCGACCCAAGGAGTAGTGCGCCCAAGAAGAGTGAAGGAGAAAACAACATGGAATCGCTAAAGTTAATAGTGAAAGCAAATAAGGAATACGACGCTAGAAGTCAAGGCACATACTACCACAACGATTAAGGAAGTTGGTCGTTGAACTACTTCTCAAGAAACTACAAACTCCGGGAGGAGCTAGTTATGGAATATTTGAACGGAAGGGTGATAAGGATAATTTGCATTTGTGATGAGTTAGGATCAAAGGACCCGTATCAACATGATGTGGAAAAGAATAGTGGAATTAACTTCAAGGACTAGCGACTGCGCGTGTGTCATTCAAGATGACGATTACTCTAGTAAGAGATCGGTCCGAGTGGCGAAACAGTAAGGAGTATAGTTACCCATAAGAAAACGGAAGGAAAATGAAGGGAACCAAATGGTTGAGAAAAAGGATAAAGTAACCGATGTTTCCCCTAAATTATGTTATGTCACAATTTCTAAGGACATTAGGTTATTGTATTTGAAAAGAAGCTTAGCTTAGAAAGCTGGAAATGGATATGAGGCTCAGGAGAGCAAAGTAGTTGACAATTTTGTAGAGGTCAGGAGGACCTACGAAGAATTTTTTTTAGGAGGAGTTCATACGAATAAGGACATCGAAGTGTTTACCTTGAAATGATGGTGGTGATATGGTTACTTAAGAGCATAAGGATTGTGTAAATCCTATCATGAGGAATGCGTAGGTATAGCAAGGAAACCGAATAGATTATATGTGCGATGGTAAAAGAGATTTGTCGATGATGAGTCATAGGTAGTAGTCCTTCTAGCTTGAAAAGGAAGTAGTTAAGAGTACCCTAAAACGATTTGAAAGCCAATATCGGCAAAAGCAAGAGAAATTGGTAACGATATGACTTAGAGAATAACGAAAGAGGCGACTTTGGAAAAATAAGGGCGAAATTGAAGAACATAGGCGAGTATGAGGAGTAAGATGGAACTATCACCAACCAACTCACGATTTCCTTGCACGCCATAAAAGGACAAAGACAACACTATAAAACCCTAAAATGAGATACTACGAAGATGTACCTTTGCAATTTTAGTGCAACTTGGCACCCCAGTTAGTATCACTTTTGTTAAAGGGGTAATACCTTAACAAGTGATTGGTCAAAAACAACGCCAATATTTTCAAGAAGCGATAAGCGTGTCCAACGTCAAACCAGAGAAGGATGAAAGTAAACGAGAAGCTATTGGAACGATTCTTTAATTGGGGTAGAAGACAATAAAGGAAAGTATGCAAAGTAACAATGGAAATGAATAGCCACCAACGATCGATATCCCAACGTCTCTCACTATTTTATTGTAACTCACGTTACGAGCCGTTTGCTCATTTTACACCTCCGTATTGCCATTCTTATTATCATCCCATTATTTAGTATTGATCTAGGCAAAATTGACAGCCCGTAACGATTACATACGACTAATCTCCAGTCGTCTCAAGAGGTGAGCAACATTCGTACTTTTTTTTTCTTTTTCGAAGTTTCTAATCACGAGAAATGTTAGGGCACAGAGGAATGGATGCCCCCAACCCTAGAGTTAAAAGCTCGCAAGAAACCAAGAATCGTGATAAAACCTTGTTTGACTTTCACACATTTTATGTCTCCGTGTAGACACCCATACAGTTGGTCTATCCATTTTTTTTACTACCGTATGAATGATCGAACTTCGAGGACGAAGTTGCTGCTAAGGGGGTAATGATGTAACAACCCTCAATTTCCAACTAGGACAATTTACTTCTATTTATCTAGGTAACTAATCCTAGAGGTTTCTTAAGAGATTTTGCCTTCCAGACATTAAGGCATAGTGATACTTGCCATCTAGTTCAGTAGAATTTCCAAAGATAGCCAGTTGCCTTAGAAATGCCATGAACAATAACTATAATCATTCAACACAATATCAAGCTATATATTAGTTCTAATTGAACTTGATGAAATATCAATGAACCAAAAATTTTATTTTGAAAAGTTAAGATACCAAAAATAATTTTACAAGACTCACAAGTTGTGACAACAATCGACAATCTTATAAATGTCCAACGATGTAAACACCAAGCTAATTAAAGTACATTTGAACATCAAAATATAACGATCTCCTTAAAATATATTTATAAACTATTATGTAAATGAATGCGTTGAATAATAATAATAAGTGAATATATAAGTCAAATAAAAATACAAGACTATGACTAATGAGTTAAATGATAAATCAAAGACACAAAATATGTATATAAATATAACATACGGATATATATAGATATATATATATATGTAAATATATGTATGAACACAAAGTACACCTTAAAAGCCTACACACTAGCAAGTTAAACACCAATACAAGCACCTAGACATACACTACATATACATACATGTTTTATCTACAAAACTAAATACCCTTCACAAAATTTAAACCAAAAAAATCCCTTCCTTTTTCCTTGTTGAGCCGTCCCCCCTCCCTTCCCAATATCATTTCACCTATCAAATTTTAGGAACTCTTACACTCCTCCCTTCCCTCCTCATTACTTCCTTGTCTCTTCCCAAAACAAACACACACAACATACTCACAAAAATATTCTTCTTCTCTATCTTTTCTCTCTAACTCACGGCCCAAATAATCAAGAAAAACAAAGACAAAAATCAAATCTAAACAAAGATAATAATAAAGGATTGTTAAGGATTAAAAAAGGGTTGATTCAAGATACATTTAAGGGTTGTTTCAAGACAAGATTTAGGGTTATTTGAGGCCCTAAGAGTCACGAAATTTCTGCCCAAAATCCCTTTCAAATCCGAGTTCATCAAGGGTATAAATCTTCATCTCTTTGTTTAATCTATCTTGTCTTTGTATATATCAAAAGATCTTTATCAAAAATCATGTTTTTCTTTGATTTTCTCTTGATTTAAACTCAATGAGGGCAAGGTTGATAGATCCTTATCTCACATGTTCATGCATGTAAAGATCTAGAGAAAGGATTCAATGATTCAACAAGAACAAGACCCAAGAGTTGTTGTTGTAAGATTTGTTGCTAAATGGGTTTATAGATTTGATTAAAACTGATTTTTTTTATAAAATAAACACCAATATATTCTGAGATTTTTCATAAAAAGAAAGCTTTTATGTTGTTAAATGATAGATCTATAAAGATGGATATTGAAAAGTGTTGATTTGAATGCATGCATGTTAGATCTAAGAAAGTTGAATCTTGTTGTTGGATTATGAGATGGATATGGATTTGTATTAAGTGAAAAATATGTTAAAAGAGGTATAATAATCTGGAAATTTGATGTTAAGGGATATAAAAATAAAGTATTAATCTTGTAAATGATGAACTCAAGTGTTAATAAAGCAAGAATGGTCATTGGTGAATTGTTTGGACCCAAATACCTTCTGACAGAATCATTCTTCTGTCTTTGAACGGATAAACTGAGCATGTGAGGGCCGTTTCAAGTAAAACTTTCAAAATAAAAGTCGTAGATAAAAGAGTTAAGTTTAACCTCCAACTGGAATCACTCAAAAATACTACACCAAACAAAAGATATGATTTTTCTACCAAAAGTGGTCAAAACTGGATTTTTGTCTTAATGTTGAGTCGACTTTGACGATTTTTAATTTCTTAACTACTAGGTTTCAGAAGTTTAAACTTGGTGTGAACTGAGTTCAAGGTGTCCCTAACTTAAAATAAAATTGGGAGATTTTTCTTAAATGTTCATCATAGAAGCGATAGATGGAATGTGATTGAGGAATATGACGGATATATGATCAAGGAATGTGATTGAGGAATATGACGGATATATGATCAAGGAATGTGATTGAGGAATATGACGGATATATGATCAAGGAATGTGATTGAGGAATATGACGGATATATGATCAAGGAAGCGATAGACGGGAAGTACCCATTTTGGATAAGTGAATATAATATGCGGCATATCAAGGTGAGTCATAGCCCCCTTTCAAACTCTTTTATATGTTTTACTTGCGGGGTGAAAAACATGATTAATTAAAATGACTTTCTCTTACGAAATGATTTATTGAAATAATAATAATGATATGGGAATTACATTGTATGTTCAACGTGTTATATGTTATGCGATGAGCTTGAGTTCTGTCAAACTGAGATACTTCAGTACACTACTATTTAACTCCGATAGTGGAGGCCTGTAGTTAGAGGGTTGCGCAACTAGGAGTCGTCCACTCACCCACTAAATAGGTAACGGTGGAATGTTTGGTCTGCCTTTGTGGCCACCTTCATTGCCAGTCCGACCCGAGCGGTGCTCTAACTATCTGTATATATTATTGGTCGTCTCCATGGCACGACCCCAATTGTGATTAAAGCACTTGATTGACAGCTTGTGCTCTGAAATGAAATATTATGTTGTTGGGACATGTAAATGGTCTTAGTAGTGGCTTAAGCATATACTCATCGAATTATGCCTTTTGGCGGAATGGAAATTATTATTGATGTGGATGGAAATTATTGATTGAACATACGGTTTGGGTATTGGACCTTATATGGAATCTTGAAGGTTGTTGAATTTGGCAATATTGAAGTATTGATGACCAAATGGTTTTGGTATGATAAATGATTAATCGATTGATATATTTTTCTCTCACGATAAATGTGACAAATGAGAACGTTATAAATTATCATGGATTTCTCATCTATTTTGAAATGGATATGTAACGAGATTTACTTGTAAACCTATGCACTCACCAACTACGTTTTCGTAGTTGACACTTTTTCTTCATGCTTTTCAGGAATTAGCATAAGCTTTGAGGAATTGTATGCATCATGATTGTTTGCATTGCACTTTGGAGTCAAAGATCAAACCTTGTGACGGGCAATGGAATCCGCCTTGATCATTGTAGTATATCATCTCATGTATTTGTTATTTGTTTCGTGGACTCAATATCCAAGTATGGTAGACGTATTGTACTTGGGAATTGGTTCACATGCTTGTGCATTGTAAAATTATTTTTATCATGGTGAATGTTATCTATTATCCTTTTTTTTGAATACTCGACTTTCTGTACATCTCATCGTTCCGCCTTGGTTGGGGTGTTACAATATATTACCCACCAAATGGTCTCACATGATCCTGGTCTTAAGACAAGGTAAAACTCTGCACTCTCACACCCACCAAATGGTCTCACATGATCCTGGTCTTAAGACAAGGTAAAACTCTGCACTCTCACACTCTTTCAACTTTATATGGAGCTTTCAGATACACTGAAGAAAATCAGACTCAGAGAGTTGTGGCAGAACAAGATGCCTATAACCATGCCTCCAGTAGTTCTAGTGTGGTTAGTCATACTGAACCACAAGGTACAACGCTAATATCTTCTGAGAATTTATTTTCTATGAAGAAGATGGTATCTGAATTCATGGAATCTGGAGAATCTAGTCTTACCTCTCCAGACTGTGATGAATCTAAAAATGATGACCTGGTTGCAATGATTGCTAAAACGTTTAACCGTTTCAAAGCAAGAGCAAATAGGCCATCTGGACAATTTGCATCTAGTACTTCTACTGATAAGACCAATCTGACATGCTTTAAGTGTGGCAGAAAAGGTCATTTCATGAAAGATTGCAAGTCCAGTAAGTTTGTATCCCAGCCTGGTCCATTTAATTCTAATAAAAAGCCTGATGATAGCTATAAATCTAAATATAAAAAGCTTAAGGCTCAAATTGCTCTCATGGCACAACAAATGGAAAATAATAAATGCATGATTGCAACAACTGAGAGAAATGGGTTCCTTCTGATGATTCATTTGTTGATGAAGAAGAGGAAAGAGATTGCTGTTACATGGCTCTGGCAGACCAAGAGCATCTGGTGAAGGAAGATGTCACATCTGGAAGATGGGTGGACATTGTTATCAAAAAGGTCAGTGATTATGATGTGGAAACTGACACTGAACTAAAATTGGACATTGCTGAAGCTCTTAATTCTAATTTAATCTTTGTTGAAACTGTTAGATCTGACTGTGTAAATGGTCTAGAAACAGATTTTTCTGAAATTACAGTTTTAAAATCAAAATTAAAGGAACTTCAAGATATTGAACTGGCATTTCAAGCCCAAGTTCTGGTAACTGAACAACTTATTCAAGAAAAACAAGATCTTGAAATCATTTTAGAAAAAGAAAAACTGGTTATTAAATCATGGCTTGAAACGAGAAAGCCATATGATGCTGGAGTAAATCAATTTCCCACTCAAAAACATGCTTATTTAGATGGAAATACTCATGTTGCATCATTAATACCAGTAATTGATCGTTTACCAGAGGGATTCAGGCCCATTACCATTTATGATGAGCCTGTAACTCCTAAGGCCAATATTTTCCCTGTTCAATCCCCAGAGATAAAAACTAGAGCACCTCAGGTGACTGCTCTAGTTAAAAAGGTCAATCTGAAGAAACCTTTGCCTCAGTCCTCTTCCAAGGAACCTTCTGTTCCAAAGAAGAAGAATGTCTCCCTAGAGTCCAGTCAACTGGAAAGGCTCAGGTGTCATCTGATGAAAGTATTTTGTTAAGGTTAGAGAGCCAGTTTCAATTACTGACTCGTCAATTTCAAAGTTGTAATGCAAGATTAAACAAATTTGAGGGTACTTCATCTGGCCCTAGACAAAATACCAAACCTTTTTCAAAGAAAGATAAATATATTTCTCCAGTTGAGAAAAAGAAAAAGGTTTCAAAACTATCTAATCCAATTACATTTACAGAAAAATCTGTTTTGGAAGAAAGTGAACTCAACCATATACCTCCAGGAACCTATAAGGGAGGGTCCAGTGAACCCATCAGTCGATGGGTTCCCAAATCAAACTGATATATCTGGTGTATGTGCAGGGCGATCGAAAGAAGTTTATCTGGTATCTTGACAGTGCAGCTGGCAGGACAATGACCGGATGTAAGACCCTGCTAGAGGAGTTCATAATTTCTGATGGACCCTCCATTACTTTTGGAAATGATGGTTGTGGAAAAACTGAGGGGTATGTGTTCTGAACAATGGACAAGTCAAATTCAGACGAGTTGCATTTGTGAATGGTTTGAAATATAACCTGATCAGTGTCAGTCAACTGTGTGATGATGGCTATCAAGTTCGGGTCAATATTGCTCAGGGCATTGTATTCAACAAGGACTGGAAGGTAGTATTGATTGCTCCCAGAAGAGGAAATGTGTATGTGATGGATATGGAAAGCTCTCCTTCAGAGCAGTGTTTCTATACTCAAGCTGATGAAGATACAAACTGGTTATGGCACAAAAGGTTATCCCATTTAAATTTCAAAAATATTAATAAGTTGTCTAGAAAACAACTGGCAGATGGGATACCTTCAGTTTCCTTCAAAAAGGAAAGGCCATGTCCAGGATGTGAGATGGGTAAGCAGAAACGTACCAGTTTCAAGACAAAGCAGAATTTTAGCATATCTGAACCACTTCATATGCTTCATATGGACCTCTTCGGTCCAGTGAATGTTCAGACTCGTGCTGGTAAAAGATACACTCTGGTAATAGTCGATGAATTCTCCAGATATTGCTGTTTTATCTTTCTCAGGTCTAAAAATGAAGCTGCTGCTGAAATCATCAGTCTTATCAAGCAAATTGAGCTCAAGCACAAGCGAAAAGTGTGTCAGTTAAGAAGTGACAATGAAACAGAATTCCAGAATGCAACTCTGGAGTCATTCTGTACTGACACTGGCATCTCCCAGAATTTCTCATCAGCCCGCTCTCCAGAACAGAATGGAGTGGTGGAAACGAAGAATCGAACGCTGATAGAAGCTGCCAGGAGTATGCTTGCTGAATCTGGTCTTTCTACCAGTTTCTGGGCTGAAGCAATTGCTACTGCTTGTCATACCCATAACCGGTCTGTGTACAACAAAAGACACAAAAAGACAGCCTATGAAGTATTAAGAAATAGAAAACCAAATATTGGTTATTTTCATGTCTTTGGATGTCCAGTATACATCCTGAACGACTCCAGTCAGTTAGGCAAATTTGATGCCAAAGCTGATGAAGGATATTTCTTATGTTATTCAGCCATTCGCCAGGCCTTCAGAGTCTATAACAAGAGACTGGAGAAGGTCCATGAGTCAATACATGTCACATTTGACGAATCAAATGCAGCAATCAATAAAAAGCCAACCCTTGATACTCCCCCAGTAACTCCAATTGTCTTCTGTGAATCTGATCCTATCAACTACAATAAAGATTCTTCAGAAGAAGTTTCCAGTCATCCTGATCTGGAACCTGTTCAGACTAAGAAACCCTCCAGTAGTACTCCATTCTATCCTTCAATTATTTTCAAGCTACCCTCTGAAATTATTATTGGATCAGATGTTCGTACTACTCCCCCAGTATCAGTCCCAGTTGAGACTGAACCAATACTTCAAGAAATGCTTCAAATGAAGAATTTCATGATGCAAATCGTGATTTAAATGATTCAGATGAAGATGTTGAAGTAGTCTGGCAAGATCCTCCTCCTGAAGCAACACCAGAGGAGACTCAACTGAACTCTTGCACTGATATTGTAGTCAGTAACAATCCTGGTCAATACTCCAGATGGACAAAAGCTCATCCTATTGATCAGATCATAGGTGACTCCAGTAGAGGGGTTTTGACCAGAAGAGCCTCCAGTGATCAATGCTTATATGTCAGTTTCTTATCACTGATAGAACCAAAGAAGATTGACGAGGCCATGGAAGATCCAAGCTGGGTGATAGCTATGCAAGAAGAGCTTCACCAGTTTGAAAGGAACAAGGTTTGGTACCTGGTTCCTTTCCCAGTTGGAAAGAAAGAACCAATTGGAACCAGATGGGTCTTCAGGAATAAGGTAGATGAAGATGGCCATGTCATCAGAAACAAGGCCAGACTGGTAGCACAAGGGTACTGCTAGTCAGATATCGATTTTGATGAATCATTTGCTCCAGTGGCTAGACTTAAAGCAATCAGAATATTCTTAGCATTTGCTGCTCATCATCAATTCAAGATCTACCAGATGGACGTTAAAAGTGCATTTTTGAATGGAAAACTTGAAGAAGAAGTTTATGTCAGACAACCACCAGGTTTCATTGATGAAAAGCATCCCCACTGGGTATATCGTCTGGACAAAGCACTTTATGGTCTCAGACAAGCTCCACGTGCCTGGTATGATACTCTGACTAAACATTTATTGAAAAATGGTTTTAAAAGAGGTGCAATTGACAATACCTTATTTATTCTTCATGAAAAAGGTAATCTTCTGATGGTACAAATTTATGTTGATGATATTATTTTTGGGTCTACTGATGACAAAATGTGCAAGAAATTTTCGAAAATAATGTCGACTGAATATGAGATGAGTTTAATGGGTGAATTAACATATTTTCTAGGACTCCAGATTAAATAGACCAGAGATGGTATTTTTATTAATCAAGAGAAATATGTTAGAGATCTTTTAAAGAAATTTGATATGAATTCTTCACCATCTAAACCCACTCCAATTTCTGCACCACTAACACTGGACTCAGATCCAGATGGTAAACCAGTGAACACCACTGTCTATAGAGGCATGGTTGGTTCACTGATGTATTTAACTGCCAGTATTATGTTTTCAACATGTTTATGTGCCAGATATCAATCTAATCCAAAAGAATCTCATATGCTTGTTGTAAAGCGCATACTGAAATACCTTAAGGGTGTCCCCAGTTTGGGTCTTTGGTATCCCAAAGGCTCAGGCATGGATCTAATGGGTTATTCAGATTCAGATCATGCAGGTTGTAAGATAGACAGGAAATCCACTACTGGTGGATGTCATTTCCTTGGTGGCAAACTGGTCAGCTGGACCAGTAAGAAGCGAACTTCAGTTTCATTGTCCACTGCTGAAGCTGAATACGTGTCTGCAGCCAGTTGTTGTGCTCAGATACTCTGGATGAAGAACCAGTTGCTTGATTATGGTATTAAGTATTCAAAGACCCCAATCTTTTGTGATAATACCAGTGCCATTGCTATCTCGAACAATCCAGTCATGCCCTCAAAGACGAAACACATTGATCTCAGGTATCATTTTATTCGTGATCACATTATGAAAAATAATATTGAACTCCATTTTATTCCCACTGACAAACAACTAGCTGACATTTTTACCAAACCTCTGGATGTTAAAACTTTTGAATATCTTGTTGGTGAGTTAGGAATGTTAAACCCTTAAATCTGGAACCTTGGTATTGAACGCCTTTGTGTACTATCAGGGATCCTTGATTTAAAAGATTTATAAATCTATAACTGCTTAGATATTGAACGCCTTTGTGTACTATCTCTGCATGAATAGATTTCTGGATCAACATTCCAGGTGGAAGACTGAAAGATATATTTTTGTCATTAAAATTTGTTTTAATTTCAGGGGGAATTTGTTAATTTATTTTCTCACTGGATAAAATTTTCTGAAATATATCACTGGTACTTTGTAAATGTGTCCCTCTCACTGGTAATTAGATGGGTTGACGTGCATGTTTGAGGTAACTTTTGTCTCCTTGTAAATGTGTCCCTCTCACTTTGTCTGTATTAGTTGATGTGCATGTTTGAGGTTGCCAGTCTTCAAATGGTTTTCGTTGGTACTTTACTGGAGTGTCCCTCCAGTGTACCATCAGTGCATACTTCACTGGCATAATCCACCAGTGATTCTGGAGTGTCCAGTCAACCTTCAGATGCATTGAATTAAGTCATGGTATGTCAGTTATAATATTTTAATACTTGGTCATTGTGCTTGCCACGTAAGCAAACCATTTGAAAGGACAGTTACTGTCTGTCCCACGTGGCAATGATATTTTTCAAAGAAATGATGGTATTTTTTACCTTGGGAAGACAAAAAATGCAAGTTGGTTACTGTTTGTGGGCTGTAAACCATCACACATTTATGTGTGATGTGATGTATTTAATGCGGATTTCAAAACCCGATCAAAATTACATTTTATAAAATTCAAATTAACTGTTTTGAATTCCGTTTCTCTCTCCTATAAATACCCACTTTCACTTTCATTTGCATTTACTTCGAACATATTTACTCCCAAAACTCTCTAAATTCCTTCATTTACTTTCTTGTTCATTCAATTTCCAATCATCAATCTATCTCATATTTAATTCATCATATCTTTATCAAAACCCTAAATTCAGTTTCTTTTTCATATTTCTACCAAAAATACAATGGCACCAAGACAATCAAACTCACCGAAAAATCTTCTTGCTGCTGAGTATGCTCCTGTCGCCGCCGTAAAAAGGGCGGATCACATCTCTCTTGCAGTAGCAGGCATTCGTATTAACATGAATAACTGGATGGCCAAACTCTCACTCTTTAGTGTTCATGATGCTCAATCCATTATTGGTGTAACACCCGTCGTTTAAAAATATGGGTTTTCAAAAACTTTTCACCTAACGGTGTCATATTGCGGAAGAAAGGACCTTAAAAGTCAAACCAATAAAACATTTTGGTTTCTGCATTTAGTTGGTGTTACTTGCGACATCATAGAATAGTTCAAAGGAAAACCCAACAGTTGCCCAACATAAAACAACCGTCCAAACGTCATTACATAAATTCGACATTAAGTACTGAAAGTAAACGAATGTAATGACGTTTGGACGGTTGTTTTATGTTGGGCAACTGTTGGGTTTTCCTTTGAACTATTCTATGATGTCGCAAGTAACACCAACTAAATGCAGAAACCAAAATGTTTTATTGGTTTTGACTTTTAAGGTCCTTTCTTCCGCAATATGACACCGTTAGGTGAAAAGTTTTTGAAAACCCATATTTTTAAACGACGGGTGTTACAAGTTGGTATCAGAGAAGTAGTTTAAGTGAACCAAGGCCTATTGACCATAGGATTTGGACTTAAACTTAAGGTGTGCATGCTAGGTACTCGTAAGATGCCTTAGCTAGAGATGACATGTGATGTAGGATGGGTTGGGATGAGTGCGAGTGTTGTAGGGCTTATGAGATGTTTACGTTACGAAGTTATGTTTTAGCCTTACCTCGACGAGCTTTTTGTTTTATTTTGCGCTTATCGACTCCACCATTTTATTGAAGGAAAATGGTTAACACTCGCAACCGCAACATCCAACGCGACGGAGCTACTGCTAGTGTTACTCCACCTGTCCATCCGGGTGCAGGTGCTTCTAATGCTGCTAATGCTGCTGCTAATGCTAATGTGAATCGTGTGAACCCCTGCCGTGTTAATCAACCAGGCTCATTGGGTCCGATGCCTCCACCACCTGGCAATCCTCCGAGAGTTAACGACGTAGTGGTGGATCAGATTCCCAATCAGATGGAGATGTATAATCTTGTGCTAATGCCTCCACCACCTGGCAATCCTCCGAGAGTTAACGATGTAGTGGTGGATCAGATTCCCAATCAGATGGAGATGTATAATCTTGTGCTAATGCCTCCACCACCTGGCAATCCTCCGAGAGTTAACGATGTAGTGGTGGATCAGATTCCCAATCAGACGGAGATGTATAATCTTGTGCTAATGCCTCCACCACCTGGCAATCCTCCGAGAGTTAACGATGTAGTGGTGGATCAGATTCCCAATCAGATGGAGATGTATAATCTTGTGCTAATGCCTCCACCACCTGGCAATCCTCCGAGAGTTAACGATGTAGTGGTGGATCAGATTCCCAATCAGACGGAGATGTATAATCTTGTGCTAATGCCTCCACCACCTGGCAATCCTCCGAGAGTTAACGATGTAGTGGTGGATCAGATTCCCAATCAGATGGAGATGTATAATCTTGTGCTAATGCCTCCACCACCTGGCAATCCTCCGAGAGTTAACGATGTAGTGGTGGATCAGATTCCCAATCAGACGGAGATGTATAATCTTGTGCTAATGCCTCCACCACCTGGCAATCCTCCGAGAGTTAACGATGTAGTGGTGGATCAGATTCCCAATCAGATGGAGATGTATAATCTTGTGCTAATGCCTCCACCACCTGGCAATCCTCCGAGAGTTAACGATGTAGTGGTGGATCAGATTCCCAATCAGACGGAGATGTATAATCTTGTGCTAATGCCTCCACCACCTGGCAATCCTCCGAGAGTTAACGATGTAGTGGTGGATCAGATTCCCAATCAGATGGAGATGTATAATCTTGTGCTAATGCCTCCACCACCTGGCAATCCTCCGAGAGTTAACGATGTAGTGGTGGATCAGATTCCCAATCAGACGGAGATGTATAATCTTGTGCTAATGCCTCCACCACCTGGCAATCCTCCGAGAGTTAACGATGTAGTGGTGGATCAGATTCCCAATCAGATGGAGATGTATAATCTTGTGCTAATGCCTCCACCACCTGGCAATCCTCCGAGAGTTAACGATGTAGTGGTGGATCAGATTCCCAATCAGACGGAGATGTATAATCTTGTGCTAATGCCTCCACCACCTGGCAATCCTCCGAGAGTTAACGATGTAGTGGTGGATCAGATTCCCAATCAGATGGAGATGTATAATCTTGTGCTAATGCCTCCACCACCTGGCAATCCTCCGAGAGTTAACGATGTAGTGGTGGATCAGATTCCCAATCAGACGGAGATGTATAATCTTGTGCTAATGCCTCCACCACCTGGCAATCCTCCGAGAGTTAACGATGTAGTGGTGGATCAGATTCCCAATCAGATGGAGATGTATAATCTTGTGCTAATGCCTCCACCACCTGGCAATCCTCCGAGAGTTAACGATGTAGTGGTGGATCAGATTCCCAATCAGACGGAGATGTATAATCTTGTGCTAATGCCTCCACCACCTGGCAATCCTCCGAGAGTTAACGATGTAGTGGTGGATCAGATTCCCAATCAGATGGAGATGTATAATCTTGTGCTAATGCCTCCACCACCTGGCAATCCTCCGAGAGTTAACGATGTAGTGGTGGATCAGATTCCCAATCAGACGGAGATGTATAATCTTGTGCTAATGCCTCCACCACCTGGCAATCCTCCGAGAGTTAACGATGTAGTGGTGGATCAGATTCCCAATCAGATGGAGATGTATAATCTTGTGCTAATGCCTCCACCACCTGGCAATCCTCCGAGAGTTAACGATGTAGTGGTGGATCAGATTCCCAATCAGACGGAGATGTATAATCTTGTGCTAATGCCTCCACCACCTGGCAATCCTCCGAGAGTTAACGATGTAGTGGTGGATCAGATTCCCAATCAGATGGAGATGTATAATCTTGTGCTAATGCCTCCACCACCTGGCAATCCTCCGAGAGTTAACGATGTAGTGGTGGATCAGATTCCCAATCAGACGGAGATGTATAATCTTGTGCTAATGCCTCCACCACCTGGCAATCCTCCGAGAGTTAACGATGTAGTGGTGGATCAGATTCCCAATCAGATGGAGATGTATAATCTTGTGCTAATGCCTCCACCACCTGGCAATCCTCCGAGAGTTAACGATGTAGTGGTGGATCAGATTCCCAATCAGACGGAGATGTATAATCTTGTGCTAATGCCTCCACCACCTGGCAATCCTCCGAGAGTTAACGATGTAGTGGTGGATCAGATTCCCAATCAGATGGAGATGTATAATCTTGTGCTAATGCCTCCACCACCTGGCAATCCTCCGAGAGTTAACGATGTAGTGGTGGATCAGATTCCCAATCAGACGGAGATGTATAATCTTGTGCTAATGCCTCCACCACCTGGCAATCCTCCGAGAGTTAACGATGTAGTGGTGGATCAGATTCCCAATCAGATGGAGATGTATAATCTTGTGCTAATGCCTCCACCACCTGGCAATCCTCCGAGAGTTAACGATGTAGTGGTGGATCAGATTCCCAATCAGACGGAGATGTATAATCTTGTGCTAATGCCTCCACCACCTGGCAATCCTCCGAGAGTTAACGATGTAGTGGTGGAGCAGATTCCCAATCAGGCGGAGATGTATAATCTTGTGCTAACTCTTCACCTTGCTTGAATGCAGAGACAAAGCTCGTTGTTATAAGTGTCAAGAAACGGGTCATCTCATTGCTGATTGTCCACAGATGAAGAATGCTGGAAAGAAGATCGCCACGACAGCAACAAAAGTGAGAGCTCTTCAAATGACGATTGATGACGCAAGGAACAACGATGAAGTGGTAAGTGGTACTTTCCTTGTTAACTCAAAGCCTGCCTCTGTTTTATTTGATTCAGGTGCAAATAGGTCGTTTGTGTCCATATTATTTGCTCCTAAGCTAGAAAGAGTCACTACTCCCTTAGATTGTCCATTGGAGGTAGAAATTGCTAATGGTACGGTTAATAATATACGTGTGGGTTATGACGATTGTAACATTGAGATTGAAGGTCGTTCTTTTCCGGTCCAACTATTGCCTACTACCTTAGGTGGTTTTGATGTAGTGATCGGTATGGATTGGTTGGCTAGAAATGAAGCTAGTATCTTATGTTCCCAAAAGATAATTCGATTGCCTATATCCGAGGGTAAAGTGATAATGGTGTATGGAGACAAGAAGAGAGGAGGAATAAAGATTATTAGTATGATGAAAGCTATTAAATGTATAAGGAAAAACAAGAGCCATTTCTTGGCTTATGTCATTGATGCAAGAAAAGAGAAGTCTTCAATCGCTAGTGTTGATGTAGTATCAAATTTCCCCGATGTGTTTCCCGACGATCTACCAGGTATTCCTCCCGATCGTGAAGTTACTTTTCAAATAGATCTTATCCCCGGTGCTACACCCGTTGCTAAAGCACCTTACCGATTAGCTCCTACAGAAATGAAGGAATTAATGACGCAACTACAGGAGTTACTTGACAAAGGGTTCATACAACCTAGTTCCTCGCCTTGGGGAGCTCCAGTTCTCTTTGTTAAGAAGAAGGACGGATCAATGCGCATGTGTATTGACTACCGTGAGTTGAACAAACGAACGGTCAAGAATAAGTATCCTCTCCCGAGAATTGATGATCTTTTTGATCAACTACATGGTGCTTCGTATTTTTCAAAGATTGATTTGCGGTCCGGTTACCATCAGTTAAAGGTAAAGAAGGAAGATGTAGCAAAGACGGCTTTCCGGACTAGATATGGTCATTATGAGTTCTTAGTCATGCCATTTGGGTTGACCAATGCTCCAGCCGCGTTTATGGACTTAATGAATCGGGTATGCCGCCCCTTTCTAGACCATTTTGTTATTGTGTTTATCGACGATATTTTAATCTATTCTAAGTCAGAGGATGAACACCGTGAGCATTTGAAAGCAGTTTTGGAGGTGTTGAGGGAGAAGAAGTTGTACGCAAAGTTTTCTAAATGTGAGTTTTGGCTCCGAGAAGTGCAGTTTCTTGGTCATGTTATTACATCGGAAGGTATTAAAGTAGATCCTTCAAAGATTGAAGCTGTTTCAAAGTGGGAGCAGCCAAAGACACCTACCGAGATTAAGAGTTTTCTTGGTTTGGCTGGGTATTATAGAAGGTTTATTCAGGATTTTTCTCGAATAGCCAAGCCAATGACGGAATTAACAAAGAAGGGTGTGAAGTATGAGTGGACTGAAAAGCAGGAAAATGCATTCCAGACGTTGAAAAAGAAGTTGTGTGAAGCTCCTATCCTTGCCTTGCCTGAAGGTACTGATGATTTAGTGGTATATAGCGATGCTTCTATTACGGGTTTGGGTTGTGTCTTAATGCAGAGAGACAAAGTGATTGCCTATGCTTCACGTCAGTTGAAGCCTCATGAGAAGAATTACCCTACCCATGATCTTGAACTAGCGGCGGTTGTGTTTGCATTGAAACTATGGAGACATTACTTATATGGTACTAAATGCACACTTTACACCGACCATAAGAGTTTACAATATATGTTTACTCAAAAGGAGATGAATGTGAGACAAAGAAGGTGGATGGAATTACTTAAAGACTATGATTGTGAAATCAAATACCATCCGGGTAAAGCCAATGTAGTGGCTGATGCACTAAGTAGGAAAGTGCAAAGCTCTTCTTGTAAGTTAATGAGCATGCAAGTTCAGGCCAAGTCGGGTCTACTAGATCGAATTAAAGAAGCACAAGAGAGGGCATTAATGAAGGATAATATTGATAACGAGAGTATTGGAAAGAAGAAACGACTTGTGATGGAGACTAATAGTCGTGGGTTTAAAACATACAAGGGTCGCATTTGGGTGCCACTGCTTGGTGGTAACCGAGAGTTGATCCTTGAAGAGGTCCATAGAAGTAGGTATTCGATGCATCCCGGTGTCACCAAAATGTATGCAGATTTGAAGCCGATTTATTGGTGGCCGGATATTAAAGGTGAAGTAGCTCATTTTGTAGCAAAGTGTTTGACGTGTGCAAGAGTGAAGACGGACCATCAAAAGCCGTATGGATTGTTGCATCAATTAGACGTTCCCGAGTGGAAATGGGATCATATCACGATGGACTTTGTAACGAAGCTACCGAAAACGCCGAAAGGGAATGATATGATTTGGGTGATTGTAGATAGATTGACGAAGAGTGCTCATTTTCTAGCTACCCGACAAGATGTGCCTTTAACGAAGATGGCAAAGATGTACATTGATGAAGTAGTTGCGAAACATGGAGTTCCCTTATCTATTGTTTCGGATCGAGACTCGAGGTTTGTGTCAAACTTTTGGAAGGGTCTTCAACGGGAGTTGGGTAGTAGAATAAATTTGAGTACCGCCTATCATCCCCAAACCGATGGGCAAAGTGAGAGAACTATTCAAACCTTGGAGGATATGTTGAGAACGTGTGTACTTGAATACGGTGGAGCATGGGATGAACACTTGAAGTTGATTGAATTTGCTTATAATAATAGTCACCATGCAAGTATTGGGATGCCACCATTTGAAATGTTATATGGAAGGAGATGTAGGACTCCAAGTTGTTGGATGGAGCCCGGTGAAAAGCAGTTGACCGGTCCCGAAATTATTGAAATTACCTCTGAAAAGGTTAATGTAGCTAAAGAAGCCTTACGTGTGGCAAGAGAAAGGCAGAAAACATATGCAGATAAGAAAAGGAGACCGATTGAGTTTAATGTGGGTGATTTAGTGATGCTGAAAGTATCACCATGGCAAGTATTGGGATGCCACCATTTGAAATGTTATATGGAAGGAGATGTAGGACTCCAAGTTGTTGGATGGAGCCCGGTGAAAAGCAGTTGACCGGTCCCGAAATTATTGAAATTACCTCTGAAAAGGTTAATGTAGCTAAAGAAGCCTTACGTGTGGCAAGAGAAAGGCAGAAAACATATGCAGATAAGAAAAGGAGACCGATTGAGTTTAATGTGGGTGATTTAGTGATGCTGAAAGTATCACCATGGAAAGGAGTTATCCGATTTGGAAAGAAGGGAAAGTTGAGTCCAAGATTTATTGGACCTTTTAAAGTGGTAAAGCGCATTAAAGATGTAGCATATCAGTTGGAATTACCTCCAGAATTGGATGGAATTCATAACACCTTCCATGTATCCTACTTGAGGAAATGTTTAGCAGAGGAGTCAAGTGTGATTCCTATTAAAGACGTGAGTGTTGACCCAATGAAGAGAATAGTAGATGAACCGGTAGCGATACTTGGAAGAAAGCAAAAGAAGTTACGCAGGAAAGTGATAGATCTTGTTTTGATAAAGTGGAAACATAATCATGGAGAAAGCTTGACTTGGGAAACTGAAGCAGTAATGAAGGAGAAATATCCCGAGTTGTTCCTATCTGATGAGATTCCGAGGACGGAATCCTTTTAAGGAGGAGGTAATTGTAACATCCCGAACTTTTATGTAATGTTTGACTAATGCCGTTAAGTCAATTTGGGGTGTTGTTAAGTCTTTACTTAATAATTGAATGTAGCTATGTGTGATTAACGTAGATAAAGTAGTTAGGTTTGAGAGCCTAAATACTAATGACGAATAAAAGTGTGTTTAATGTCGCTTAAAGGCTATGTAGTGCCTTTTTAATGAAGGACTAATGTTGTATATGGTCAATAATGCAGTTTGTGACCAATAATGAAGGGTTTAGAAGTTCGAGGGCTGATTTTGACATAGGTTGAAATCTAAAAACGGGATTAAGGTTTTGATAAGTGTAATTAGGTTTACTTTGGCAGCCATTATCAAATAATTAAGCAAATAATCCTTTCTTTAATCCTAAAGCAGCTAATTGAGTTTTGATCAAACGTTTTGGTGTTGGAAATTGATCAATCATCGAGTCAAGCAGGTAATTATTGAATCATTGATTGTATTTCAGATTTGAAGGTTGATTATTTAGGAATCAATCTGATTAAAATTGGATTAACAAGTAATTAAGGTTTATGTGGTGTTTTGGGTTAATTAACGTTCAAAATTGGTGTTAATTGAGTCTGTGATCGATCGAATTAATCAAGGGATGTTTAGTTGTGTCAAAAACATGTTTGGAAAGAAGCCTTGATCGATCGAAATCTGGAAAAATTGATTGAAGTTGGTCGTTTTAAGTTTCTGGACGAAATTATGTTTAAATTCGTTTGCTGATGCCAAGTTCGTTTACGAAGTCTAAATTCGTTTGCCCGAACGAAGATGAAGTTCGTTGTTTAAATTCGTTGAAGTCAAATTCGTTGGTAAATTCGTTAACTAGAAAGCAGAACGAAAATGAAGTTTAAATTCGTTTAATAGCCTATCTTCGTAAAGTATAAATATATTCGTAAGAAGCTATATTCGTAAAGTAGAACCAAACGAAGATAAAGTTCGTACGAAGATTAAGTTCGTAAGAACAGAGTAAACGAAGTTAAGGTCTAAATTCGTTAGGTGTAATTCTGGAATTTTACGTAGTCAGTCTTAAGTTCGTACGAGGGTCCATTTAAGGTCCTAAATGACTTATACTTTATATGTTAATGTGCGATAGGTGTCGGAGGTTACTGATAAGCATTATTAGCTACTTGTTTGTGCGCATACACTACTATCAGGTAAGATACACTACTTTTGTCACGCTGGGGGATCAACTAAAAGCAGGTTTCAAACTTACATACTTCCAATTGGTAACTTATAATGCATGTGGACTTATGGGGTTACTTGGGAGGTATTATGGGATTACGTAGTTGACCATGAGACCTGAAATGCAGTCCCTAATGTAGTGATCTATTATGCAGTTATGTAGTATAATGAAGTATTGCTTAATGTAGTATGACGCTATGCAGTTGATGTAGTCTAATGAAGTATTGTATTATGCACGAAATGTCGAAATGAAGTTGATGTATGTTGTGTGCATGTTTGTATGGCTTGAACACCTAGTACACTAGACTTGCTAGGTTGCCATGTCACTTGCACGTTTAAGGGCCCAAAACGTAAAAGCAGTAACGCAGTAAATGTTTAGGTAATGCAGTCACCTAAACTAAATAACGTAGGTTCGAGCTCGTTAAACTTTGATGCAGTAAAGTGTTAAGCTTAACCCGTACAAGTCTTAGCCGATGAGTACGCTAACGCAGTTGTTGCTTGGGTGGCTCCTAGCAACGTGGTCACACGCAGTTTGAGTAATTAACGGAGGATTGACCCCCTCAGGATTTTGGATTACTCTCGGATTGGCTTGCCATTCCTTAACGACATACGATGGGTGGCCTTTTGGTGAACCATCAAGTCGGGTGCAATGTAGAGCACACTTAATGCAGTTAATAACGTAGTAAAGCAGAAATGTAGAAAGCAGATATGTGGTTAATGAAGTAATGCAGGATAGGCACATTTAGGATGATTATCCTATTTGATATGAAGTTGTTATGCAGATTTGTGTGATGTGTGACGTGCCTAAAGAACTTGTCTAATAATGAAGATTGTTTTAATTGGACAAAATGCTTTTAAATTAAGTGTTATCTTACTTAGCTATTTTAATAGCTAACACTTGTTTCTTTTAATGTGGTTGTTCCCTCAGGTTTAGCTTGAAGGAACTTTATGCAGAACGAGTGAGGCTTGGGTAGATGCAATGCAGGAGCCTTAGCTACCCTATAGACGCTTTGTTTAGACATTCGTTTACATTCAGTACTTAATGTCGAATTTATGTAATGACGTTTGGACGGTTGTTTTATGTTGGGCAACTGTTGGGTTTTCCTTTGAACTATTCTATGATGTCGCAAGTAACACCAACTAAATGCAGAAACCAAAATGTTTTATTGGTTTTGACTTTTAAGGTCCTTTCTTCCGCAATATGACACCGTTAGGTGAAAAGTTTTTGAAAACCCATATTTTTAAACGACGGATGAAGATTGTTTTAATTGGACAAAATGCTTTTAAATTAAGTGTTATCTTACTTAGCTATTTTAATAGCTAACACTTGTTTCTTTTAATGTGGTTGTTCCCTCAGGTTTAGCTTGAAGGAACTTTATGCAGAACGAGTGAGGCTTGGGTAGATGCAATGCAGGAGCCTTAGCTACCCTATAGACGCTTTGTTTAGACATTCGTTTACATTCAGTACTTAATGTCGAATTTATGTAATGACGTTTGGACGGTTGTTTTATGTTGGGCAACTGTTGGGTTTTCCTTTGAACTATTCTATGATGTCGCAAGTAACACCAACTAAATGCAGAAACCAAAATGTTTTATTGGTTTTGACTTTTAAGGTCCTTTCTTCCGCAATATGACACCGTTAGGTGAAAAGTTTTTGAAAACCCATATTTTTAAACGACGGGTGTTACAATTGGGAGATTAAATACCTTCTTTCTCTCCTGTCCTCTTTATGGTGCATTGACTCTAAATCCTGGGAGGATGTACCACGACTATCTCTGTGAATTATGGTACTCTGCAGAATATGTAGATGAAACTTCCTCAATTTCTTATACACTTAAGCAAGGTACCAGACCCTTGGTTTTCACTGTTGATACACTCAGATCTGCTCTACAATTAAACTATTTTGAACAGAATGAGTTGCCCATTGAACTTCCCTCTGGCATAAATACAAGGGAAGTGTGCAGATTGATGGGGCACACAGACATTCTGGATGAGCATGGCCAACTATCCAGAAAGGGAACAATCTACATGAGCAGGCTGTCAGACTCATGGAGATTCTTTTTCACTCACATAGTTGAGTGTTTGGGAGGCAGTTCTGGAGGACTTGACCAGATAAATCAAACACATCTCCAGATTGCTTACTGCCTCTGGTTCGGATACAGAGTGGATTTTGCTCAGATTTTCTTTGATGATCTGGTAGAGCGTCTTAAGGTGAAAGGTAGAAAAGCATTTGTACCTTATATCCGTTTCCTTTCACTAATTTTTAAAAGAGCTCTAGGTGACCAGTATGATTTCGAAACCACTCACTTTTCTGTATGTGAGTATATGCGTGATCTGACCAACCTTAAATCTTCAACAAATGAGGTAAATATTCCTCAGGCCATGCTTAGTTTTCAAAGGGAAGAAAATGACGCATCATCATCAGATGAGCGAGAGGAGGCTCCAGGTGGGGGTCAAATTATTATAGGACCCACTGGAGGCCTCGATGCTGAAATTGTGCCACCAATAAGCCAAGTGGCCCCTGACCAACAGCAACAAGAAAATGTTGACCCTCCAAGACGACCAAGAAACACCAGACGTCTTATGAAAGGAGGTGTACTAGTTGGTTCCAGTAGTGGAGCCACACCTCTTATTATTCCAGTCTCAACTTCCACTGCTGGTGATATTATGAATGAAGATGGGTCTTTAATAGTTGAGGTTGAGCAGGAAAATGTTGAGCAGGTTGGTCAACTGGATTTGAATGTAGAAGTTGGTGATCAGACTGGTGATCACACAGTTGGTGAAACATTTGTTTGGGATGAGGCTGATTCACCCATGTCAGAAGGTAATAATTTTGATACTGACATGAGTTTTCTTGGTGATGATGTAGTAGAAGTAGAACATTTACCAGAAATGCCACCACCTCCACCAGAATCAAATATCCCACCACCAGAATCCGAAATGCCACCACCTCCACCAGAATCATTGATTGCACCACCACCACCACCACCTCCTTCAATTCCACAAAATTCTCCTTATTTCAATCCACCTACACTTCAATTTTCACAAAATCAACCTCCACCACTTGAAGAACCATTGGAATTTCCTCGTGTGCTGGACTCGACTGTTGTAACATCTGAAACATCCACTGAGGTAGTCCAAACACAAATTCCTTTGTCAACCAGAATGACTTCAGCTCTTGATCCTCCAGGTGGTCTCTCCACTTCTTCTACAACCGAGGTCCAAGGCCTTTTAAGTAAGGTAGCGGACCTGGAGAGATCACTCCAGTCTTCATCCCAGGTTGTTTCTGATTTTAAGTCCTTATTATCAAATAATCTTGCATCAGAAATGAATGTTTTTGTTGGGAATGAGAAACTAGTATTTGAGAAGCTTGATGAACTGGTACTGGCCACCAATCAAAACACTGAAAATATCAAAGTGGCAGTCCAGGGCTTGGAGGCAAGGCTGGTGAACTCTGTTCAGACTGCAGTGAAAGCTGAAGTTGTTCAACCACTGGCAGGTCTGACAGATGAGGTTCAGAAGTTGACCACCAGGATCAGTAATCTGGAAAGTAGGCCAACCCTTGACCAGACTTCTGTTGTAAGCACCCTCAGTGATGAAGTTGTACGCAAATTTAGAGGTGATATGCTGAAAGAAATTACTTCGGAAATTTCTGGGTCAGTTCTTAGAACCATTCAAGATGGGTTGTTGCCTCAGGTGGTAAATATGATTGAAAATGAAATGCCAAAGCACTTGTCTTCAGAAATTCAAATTATCAAGAAGGAAGTGACTGAGGTAAGGAAGACTGTGAATATCACAACTCCAGTGGCAGGAAGAACATTTGGTGCTTCTGACAGACACATGCTTGAACAGTTATGGAATGCCCACAAGTCTCAAACTGGTGGACATTCCAAGGGGGAAAAGTCTACTGCTACTGAGTCCGTTCCAGAAGAGTTGGTGATTGAAAAGAAGAAGGATTTGGCTGCTGTTATTGAGAAAGCCTTTGCAATTGAGAAAGTGATTGGTACTGATGCCAGTGAGCCCCAGTTTGAAGCATTCCCAGATATCACAACCACTCTAAAGTCAGTAAAAAGAAAGCAACATGTGGTATCTGGAGAACAAATTGAAATTGCTGGAAGTTCATCAGAATTTCCTACTGCTGATGATGACACTTCAAAGAGACTGGAGCAGGAGTGCATAATGATAGAAATTTTCAAGAAAAGACAAAAGGATGAACTTCAGGCTCACAAGATGGAAATGGCAAAAATGGGGACCTTAGATGAATATAATGCTGGCAGGTTGGGCATTCATATTGATGTGTACAAAAAGATGAAGGAAGACCCCAAAGTTCATCAATGTCTGGATGCATTGGATGACGTCTATATTCGCTCCAGGTACTCTTTAGAAGAACAAACTTATGATGCAGTAACTTATGGTGTCAGTATAGTTGAACTGATCAGACAAAGGACGGAGGAACTGGTGAACCTCCAGAAGAAGATCAGAAAGAATGTTGGTGCTCTGGAGATAGAGTACAGAAAGAAGATAAAAGGCTTGCCCAAACTCACTGCCAAACAACTAAAAGCAATCAGGGATGCAGATCTGAGCACTTTCATTCCCTTGGATACTTCACTAAAAATAAATCGTGAAGAAATCGAGTCTGCCTTAGAACAAGAGAAGGTATCCAGGGAAACTGAATACTTGATCCAGATGGCAAAGCAAAAAGCCAAGTATGAAGATATGATGAAATTCAAGGCTGATGCCAGAAGGATCATAGGTGCAGAAATTAAATTAGCTGAAAACCATGAAGGCATGACCAGGTTTGAAGTAAAGTTGACCAGAGAGGGTAACTTTACTGATGAAAGGAATAATGCTTCAGTCCAGTCGTTTGGATGGACTGAATTGAAGGAGATTACCTTAACGTTCAGGGGGAAGACTGATTTGTCTACTGATGTTAAAGCATTCTTGAAGAGGATTGAGAAGGTATGGAAGAGAAAGCAACAGATGGAAGTTGCACTGGGTATGAAACCACCAGAGTCTGTACCATCCTCACCATCACCCAAGAGGAAGGCCACTGAAGATGCTCAAGGACAGACGTCAAAGAGAAGGGCCTGACTCTTTTATCATTTACTTGTACTTGTATTTATCTATCAAAATTGTAACTGTTTATTAGTTGATGTATGTAAATATTGTTGCAATTTTTTATTCACAAAGTAAGTGATCAGATTTAGTCTAAGTTAGAATTAAAAGATAAAACTGTAACACTGATGATCTATAAAGTGTTTTCCAGTAACTTAAAATTTTTAGACTAAATCAAAACAAGTGTTTTTTAAGCATACAAAATTGTATAGATAGAAGCTTGAAAAACCTTGCATTATTTCTAAACAAATAGGGGGAATTTGTTAGGGTCAGTTTTACTGGACCCATTCCAGACGAGAAGTCTGGAGTCCTACTGAAGATTTGTTCAGAAATAACGGAAGACCAGTGAGCAAAATACTTGTATAGGAAATCTGGAGTCTTCCAGATTTCAGCTCACTGGACTTCACCCCAGTCCAGATCTATTCTACTGAAGACATTCTCACTGAAGTCAAAGACTGAAGTTAGAATAAAGAAGACTGACAAATGACGGAGTCCACTGGAAGTCTTACCAGATCTACGACTGGAGCTTTGTCAGTGTTCTAGACCTTACAACTCTGAACACTGATTACGAGGAATTGACTTTTTGCCTTTACACACTTTTCAAAGAACATTCCACTTGTCTTTACAAAAGTACTTACGTGTGTAAAGGTGGTTGGTTAAAAGGATAATAAGTCATATTGATGTGACTTTATCCTTGTACCTTAACCAATGCATTTAATGAGCTTGTCGGTTCATTAAATGCATGCAACCATATTTGTATGGCACAAATTCACTGGTGAATTTGTTTGCCTATAAATACAAAGTCATTTCCTTGTTAAAATTACTTTTTAGCAATTAGGTGAATTTGTCTAAATACTCTCGATCGTAACAGGGATACTTCACAACTTTAAGTATTTCGATCTAAAGAGTTTATTTAGCAAATATAGATCATTTGTAATTCATAGGTTGTTAGGATACTTACATATTTGTATTATCTTGATTCCGCACAACCTTGTATTTTATTTAACATCATAAATAAAATACACTTGAAAAATTACATTGTGTTCCACCTTTATTTATTGCTTTAAGTCTTGTATTACTTTGTTTATATACTTGCATTTATATTCAAGTAATACTAGTCCAATCTAGTGCATATTAGACTTGTTGTATTTTACACTATTGGGTTAAACCATCAAGTGAGGGACTCTACAATAGCGCCCTTTGTTTTTAAGATGCCATTTTCCAGACATTCCTTGTGTCCCATATCAAAGAGGACTTGTCTAAAATTTAGACCTTGTGGAAGCACAACTGGAGATTCTCCAGGTCTCCAGTAACTGAGGTTAAGGGCATCCCTCAGAGTTTCTGTAGTTAGAGTACACTGCACAGTTGCATTCTTTAATGTGAAAGAGATTGAAGTTGAACTGTCATTTAAAGTGGCAGTTAGCCAAAACTCACAAAGGTATTCATGATATAGCCTTTGTGGATTTAGGGTCAAGGCACCAAGAAGGGGAGATTCTCGTAAGAAAGCCCTTATTCTCCCTATCAAGGTGTTTTCCCTTGATTCCCTAACAAACTGGCGATGGGGTTGTTTGGATTTAATTTAATTTCTGTGGGATTTGTGGGGGCCCCAACCGCCGGTTTGATTTCAGAAGATGGATTATATGGGACATTAAGTAGATTTATGTCTCTACTTCTTGATGATTTGGGTGCCATTTTACTACGAGAGAAAAGTGAAATTGAGTAGTATTTGGGAATTAGGGTTTTCGATTTATTGAGCAGAGAGAGAAAAGAAGCTATTTTTTTTATGATTGGAATTGAATGAAGGAATATGAAGAAGTAAAGGAAAAATGAGTTAATGTGGGGGTATTTATAGGGAAGTAAATATCCCAAAATAAATACGAAAATATTTTAATCCCCAAATTTTCAAAGTGATTTGATGTTATTGTCAAAAAGAAAATTTGAAATTCAAAAACATTTAATAGCCTGTGCCAAGCATTAAATGCTACGACGGCTGGTATTCCCACGTGCCCACTAACTTTTCACAATCCCCATAAAAAGTGTTCTCTTTTTACAAAAATGACCTTGACACGTCAGCTGACGGTTTCAACTTGCAAAAGGTACTCAAGTATACCAACGTGTCACAAAGCTTGACCAAGTATTTTATAACGTTATGAAATCTGGTTGACCACCAGTTTTAAGATAAGACCAAACATGTACACTGGAGGTTTAGTCCAGTGCCAGTTTTCAATGGAGATCTCTCCAGTGACAATTTTTCAAACAAAAAGAATTTTAGTCAGAAAAATATTTTGAGTCTTCCCCCTAGAATGATGATCCATAAATCGATTAATGCCAAGATAGTATCACAAAGGCGTTCGATAGCAAGGCTGAAAAGATTATATGGACCTCCTCAACTGGAGAACTTCATCAGTGTCACTGACGCGTTCATAACAAAGTCTCCAGTTTTAAGGATTTAGCATTCCCAATTCACTGATGAGATGTTTAAAAGTTTTCTCATCAAGAGGTTTTATAAAAACATCAGCGAGTTGTTTATCAGTGGGGATGAAATGAATTTCAATATTTCCTTTCATAACATGATCACGAATGAAATGATACCTGATGTCAATATGCTTTGTCTTGGAGTGCATCACCGGGTTGTGAGATATGGCAATTGCACTGGTGTTGTCACAAAAGATCGGGGTCCTTTTGTACTTCAGACCATAATCTAACAACTGGTTCTTGATCCAGAGAATCTGGGCACAACAACTGGCCGCAAAAATGTACTCTGCCTCAGCAGTGGACATAGAGACAAACGTCTGCTTCGTATTGGTCCAACTCACCAGTTTTCCTCCAAGGAAATGACACCTCCAGTTGTTGACTTTCTATCTATCTTACAAACTGCATGATCTAAATCTGAATAACCCATTAGATCTAACCCTGAGCCTTTGGAATACCAAAGACCAAGGCTAGGACACCCTTTCAGGTATCTGAAAATGTGCTTAACAGCATGCAAATGTAATTCTTTTGGGTTAGCCTGAAATCTGGCACATAGACATGTTGCAAACATTATATCTAGTCTACTTGCAGTTAAGTACATCAGTGAACCAACCATGCCACGATATTCAGTTGTGTTCACTGGTTTGCCATTTGGGTCAAATTCCAAATTTAAAGGTGCTGCAATTGGTGTAGTTTTCGATGGGATTGAATCAAATTTGTATTTTCTTAACAAATCTCTGACATATTTTTCTTGATTGATGAATATACCATCATTTGTTTGTTTAATCTGAAGACCCAAGAAAAATGTTAATTCACCCATTAAACTCATTTCATACTCAGTTGACATGATTTTTGAAAACTTTTTACACATTGCATCATCAGTAGACCCAAATATAATATCATCAACATAAATTAGTACCAGTAGATATTACCTTTTTCTTTCAAAATAAACAAGGTATTATCTATTGCACCTCGTTGAAACTCATTTTTGAGAAGATGTTTAGTTAAAGTGTCATACCAGGCTCTTGGGGCTTGTCTAAGACCATACAAAGCTTTGTTCAGTCTGTATACCCAGTGAGGATGCTTCTCATCAATGAAGCATGGAGTCTGCTTTACATACACTTCTTCCAGTGTCCCGTTCAGGAACGCACTTTTGACATCCATCTGATAGACTTTGTTAGGTCCAGATTTACCGAACTTGCTCCAGACTCGACTACTGGAGCCTTACTGAAGATCTGTTCAGAAATGATATTTACTGGACCTACTCCAGACTTGGAAACTGGAGTCCCTCTGAAGATTTGTTCAGAAATAATGGAAGACCAGTGAGCAAATACTTGTATAGGAAATCTGGAGACATCCTCCAGATTAGCTCAATGGACTTCACCCCAGTCCAGATCTATTCTACTGAAGACATTCTCACTGAAGTCAAAGACTGAAGTTAGAATAAAGAAGACTGACAAATGGCGGAGTCCACTGGAAGTCTTACCAGATCTACGACTGGAGGAATTGTCAGTGTTCTAGACCTTATAAGTCTGAACACTAATATCGAGGAATTGACTTTTTGCCTTTACACACTTTCCAAATAATATTCCACTTGTTCTTTACTAAAGTGCTTACGTGTGTAAAGGTGGTTGGTTAAAAGAATAAAGTCATATTGATGTGACTTTATCCTTGTACCTTAACCAATGCATTTAATGACCTTGTCGGTTCATTAAATGCATACAACCATATTTGTACGGAACAAATTCACTGGTGAATTTGTTTGCCTATAAATACAAAGTCATTTCCTTGTTAAAATTACTTTTAGCATTAAAGGTGAATTTGTCTAAATACTCTCAATCGTAACAGGGATACTTCACAACTTTAAGTATCTCGATCAAAAGAGTTATTTGGCAAATATAAATCATTTGTAATTCATAGGTTGTTAGGATACTTACATATTTGTATTATCTTGATTCCGCACAACCTTGTATTTTATTTAACATTATAAATAAAATACACTTGAAAATATTACATTGTGTTCCACCTTTATTTTATTGCTTTTAATCTTGTATTACTTTGTTTATATACTTGCATTTATATTCAAGTAATACTAGTCCAATCTAGTGCTTATTAGATTTGTTGTATTTTACACTTTGGGTTAAACCATCAAGAGAGTTTGGGACTCACAATTGGTATCAGAGCTTAAAGCTAAACATTGCCTAGATCTGCTTCTTTGATGGCCACCCCAGAAAATACACAAGGAAGTTTTAATTTTGGTCCTGATCCTAATGTTAATGTTAATGATCAAAATAATGAACCACCTGTTAACACTAATCCACCACCTCCTCCTCCTACTCCTGCTTCTCCACATGTGCATGTGCACTACTCAAATAATCATGTTCCTAAATTCAGTGGGAATAGCGATGAGTTTGGTACGTGGAAGGCTAGGATGATATTCATATCACTGGTATTGAGAGAAACATGATGAAAATCTTAAATGAAGGACCTTATGTCCCCACATCACCTCTCAATGCTCTTCTTGATCCAACTGGATCTAGAAGAGGCAGGGAAAAGAGGGAGGAACATTGGTCTGAAGAGGAGAGGAGATTGGTAAATCTAGATACCCTTCTCAAAAACATGATCCTCGGGGCTGTTCCTGAAACCCTAATTCCTACACTAGTTCTTTTTCCCAGTGCTAAAACCATGTGGGATGAACTGGTAAACCAGTATGAAGGAGGAGATGACACCATTGTCACCAGAAAAGTCACCTTAAACAAGAGGTATGAGTCATTTTTTGCTCAGCCCAATGAGTCTCTCACTGGTACTTACACCAGATTTATGAGTATCATAAACCAGTTGAGAGGTCTCGGGGTTGAGAGGACAAGGATATACTTCTGGAGAAATTTTGTGATATTCTACCCACCAAATGGTCTCACATGATCCTAGTCTTACGACAAGGTAAAACTCTGCACACACACACTCTTTCAACTTTATATGGAGCTTTCAGGTACACTGAAGAAAATCAAGCTCAGAGAGTTGTGGCAGAACAAGATGCTTATAACCATGCCTCCAGTAGTCCTACTGTGGTTAGTCATACTGAACCACAAAGTACAACACTGATATCTTCTGAGAATGTATTTTCTATGAAGAAGATGGTGTCTGAACTCATGGAATCTAGAGAATCTAGTCAAATCTCTCCAGACTGTGATGAATCTGAAAATGATGACCTGGTTGCTATGATTGCTAAAACATTTAACCGTTTCAAAGCAAGAGCAAATAGGCCATCTGGACAATTTGCATCCAGTTCTTCAACTGATAAGACCAATCTGACATGCTTTAAGTATGGCAGAAAAGGTCATTTCATGAAAGATTGCAAGTCCAGTCAGTTTGCATCTAAGCCTGGTCCATTTACTTCTAATAATAAGCCTGATGATAGCTATAAATCTAAATATAAAAAGCTTAAGGCTCAAATTGCTCTCATGGCACAACAAATGGAAAATAATAAGTGCATGATTGCAACAACTAAAGAAAAATGGGTTCCTTCTGATGATTCATCTGCTGATGAAGAAGAAGAAAGAGATTGATGTTACATGGCTCTGGCAGACGAAGAGCACCTGGTGAAGGAAGATGTCACATCTGGAAGATGGGTGGACATTGTTATCAAGAAGGTTAGTGATTATGATATGGAAACTGACCAAGAATTAAAACTGGACATTGCTGAAGCTCTTAATTGTTAGGTCCGAAATCGACCAAGTATAATTTGTTCAGAAATAGCTTGAAGTTCAGTGAAAATGTTTGTACAGAATTCTGAGCCGTCTCAGAATTACTTCACTGAAGCTTCACTTCAGTTCAGATCAAGATAAATCTGAAGCATTCATTCTGAAGTCAAAGACTGAAGTATGAAGAAGAGAATCATCTCAGAAGCGAGCAAAGAGTGATTCTACCAGATCGAAGACTGAAGCATCTCAGTGTAAAGTATTTACAACACTTTACACTGATTACGAGGAAGACTTTTTACTTACATACCTTTACCCAGTTAATAGATTTATCTATTAATAAAAGGTACAAGGTAAAAGTATAGGTTTAGAACATAGTACTATAAGTCACATCAACTGACTTATATACTCTTCCTAGTACAAGCATGTAAGGAATTAGGTTTAATTCCTTAAATGCTCAAAACCACTTTTATACGATCTTGTCCATGTCATCATGAACTTGGTCTATAAATATGAAGTCTTCTCACAACTTGCAAAGGGCTTGAAACTTTAGCATTGCAACTTGTGAGATATACTCTAAGTAAACTTACGAGTATTTCCAAGTTATTTAGATCAATGTTTTTCGGGATTGTTTAGATACTTACACTTGGGTGTTTATCTTTGTTCCGCAACAATCCTTGTATTTGTTTATATATCAATAAATCAAATACATTAGAAAGAAAACAACGTGTCTCAATGCTACATACTTGATTATACTTATATATATCTTTATATAGTTTCTGCCATTTAGTTCTTGCATCTTACTTTAAGTCAATTGTTTCTTGTTATCCATATCTGGATCGTAAACTTAACTTGTCCATCAAGATCAGTTGTACTTGCCAGTCGGGTTTAGTTAATCATCTATATTTGGGACTTACAATTGGTATCAGAGCAGCAAGGTTGAATTATATCAATTCTTTAACCTTTGATCTGCATAGATGGCTGACTTTCAACAAGAACGTCCTGACCTTAATAACACTACCCCACCTACTCCACCTATCATCAACAACAATATACCATCGCATAATGTACACGTACACTTTCCAAATAATCTTGTTCCCAAGTTTGATGGGAACAGTGAAAACTTTCAAACATGGAAAGCATGCATGCTAAAGTATATTGTTGGTGTTGAAAGACATTTGCCCGATATCTTAAAAGAAGGACCCTTTGTCCCCATGAATGCTTCTACTGTTTTCAGAAATACCGATGGGACTCCTAGGCAGTCACCTAAGGAGAAGGATCATTGGTCTGATGAAAATCATAGACTTGTAGACCTTGACACTAAGTTACAAAATATGATTTTATATGCAGTTCCTGAAACCCTTATGCCCACTCTTGTCTTACTTGAAAATTCCAAATTAATGTGGGAGGAACTAATGACACAGTTTGAAGGCACAGATGAGACAATTGTCACAAGAAAAGTTGCTTTAAACAAAAGATATGAGTCTTTCTTTGTTGTCCCTGGGGAAACTTTAACTCAAACTTACATCAGATTTACAAATCTGATAAATCAACTGAAAGCCCTGGGTATAACCAAAGATAAAGAAATTCTGTTGGAAAAATTTTGTGACATTTTACCTTCTAAATGGGAAAATTTAATCTTGGTCTTGAGACAAGGCAAAACTTTGCACAGTCACACTCTCGCTTCCCTTTATGGAGCCTTCAGATATACTGAAGAGAACAAAGCTGAGAGAGCTTTGGCTGAGCAGGATGCCAAGAATCATGTTTCTACCAGTTCTGGTATGGTTCAGTATTCTGAACCACATAGTACTGCTCTACTATCTTCTGAGAGTGACATTTCTGACTCGATGAAGAAGATGGTTTCTGAAATGTTAAAAACTGGTGTCTCTGGTAATGTTACTCATGATTGTAATGAGGATGACAATAATGATCTGGTTGCCATGCTGGCTAAAACGTTCAATCGTTTTAAGGCCAAATCAAATCGATCTGGCAAACCTTTTACTTCCAGCGCTTCTATTGACAAGTCTAATCTTGAATGCTTTAAATGTGGCAAGAAAGGACATTTCATGAATGAATGCAGATCTAGTCAACCATCATCATCACAATCTGCTCCTAACCATTCTATTTTTTAGAAATCTGATGACAGCTATAAGGCCAAATACAAGAAGTTAAAGGCACATATGGCTCTTCTGGCACAAGACAACTCAAGCAACAGTTGTATGATTGCCAAAACTGAAAAATGGGAAGAATCTGATAAATCAACTGAAAGCCCTGGGTATAACCAAAGATAAAGAAATTCTGTTGGAAAAATTTTGTGACATTTTACCTTCTAAATGGGAAAATTAATCTTGGTCTTGAGACAAGGCAAAACTTTGCACAGTCACACTCTCGCTTCCCTTTATGGAGCCTTCAGATATACTGAAGAGAACAAAGCTGAGAGAGCTTTGGCTGAGCAGGATGCCAAGAATCATGTTTCTACCAGTTCTGGTATGGTTCAGTATTCTGAACCACATAGTACTGCTCTACTATCTTCTGAGAGTGACATTTCTGACTCGATGAAGAAGATGGTTTCTGAAATGTTAAAAACTGGTGTCTCTGGTAATGTTACTCATGATTGTAATGAGGATGACAATAATGATCTGGTTGCCATGCTGGCTAAAACGTTCAATCGTTTTAAGGCCAAATCAAATCGATCTGGCAAACCTTTTACTTCCAGCGCTTCTATTGACAAGTCTAATCTTGAATGCTTTAAATGTGGCAAGAAAGGACATTTCATGAATGAATGCAGATCTAGTCAACCATCATCATCACAATCTGCTCCTAACCATTCTATTTTTTAGAAATCTGATGACAGCTATAAGGCCAAATACAAGAAGTTAAAGGCACATATGGCTCTTCTGGCACAAGACAACTCAAGCAACAGTTGTATGATTGCCAAAACTGAAAAATGGGAAGAATCTGATAAATCATCTGATGATGAAGAAGAAGTTAGGGACATGTGTTTCATGGCATAAGAAGATCAAGGTCATTTGATCAAATCCGATGTTAAATCTGGTCGCTGGGTGGATATTCACACGTGTTGCATATGTGAACGGTTTGAAATATAACCTGATCAGCGTCAGTCAACTGTGTGATGATGGCTTCAAGGTTTTATTTGATATTTCACAAGGCACCATATTCAACAGAGATGGAAAGGTGGTACTGATTGCACCAAGGAAGGGAAACATTTATGTCATTGATATGAATCCTTCTACCACTGAACAATGTTTCTACTCAAAGGCAGATGAAGACACAAACTGGCTGTGGCACAAGAGATTATCCCATCTGAACTTCAAAAATATTAATAAGTTGTCTAGAAAACAACTTGTTGATGGGATACCCTCTATGTCTTTCAATAAAGACAAGCCATGTCCAGGTTGTGAAATGGGTAAGCAGAAAAGAGCTTCATTCAAGACAAAACAAAGCTTTAGTATAACTGAACCTCTTCACATGCTTCACATGGATCTCTTTGGACCAGTGAATGTTCAGACAAGAGCAGGAAAGAAATATACCCTTGTTGTAGTTGATGAATACTCAAGATATTGCTGGGTAATTTTCCTCAGATCTAAGAGTGAAGCTGCTGCTGAAATCATTGCTCTCATCAAACAAATTGAACTCAAGCATAAGCGAAAAGTTTGTCAGCTCAGAAGTGACAATGGCACTGAATTCAGAAATGCTACTCTGGAGTCCTTCTGCACTGAAACTGGCATATCTCAGAACTTCTCCTCAGTTCACACACCAGAGCAGAATGGTGTTATAGAAAGAAAGAATCGTACACTGATTGAAGCTGCTAGAAGTATGTTGAATGAATCTGGTCTTCCCAAGAATTTCTGGGCTGAAGCTGTTGCAACTGCCTGCTACACTCAGAATAGATCTGTTTATGTCAAAAGATACAAGAAGACCTCCTATGAAGTACTCAGAAATAGAAAGCCTAATATTGGATACTTCCATGTATTTGGGTGTCCAGTATACATTCTGAATGATTCAAATCAGCTTGGAAAATTTGATGAAAAAGCTGATGAAGGATACTTCCTAGGATATTCATCAAATCGCAAGGCCTTTAGAGTCTTTAACAAGAGACTTGAAAAGGTTGATGAGTCAATTCATGTTACCTTTGATGAATCCAATTTTGCAATCTTTAAAAATTCCATTCCTGTACCACCCTCAGAAAGTCCAATAAGTTTTGGTGATTCTGATCCTATTGCTGAAACTGATCAGTCACCTGAACCTGCTTCTGAACATCTCCGTTCAGAACCAGTAATAAACAAGCCTAGCAACATTCCATTTTATCCTCCAGTCAGTTTCAAACTACCTTCTGAACTGACCATTGGATCAGATGTACATGCTGCTTCTCCTCTGATATCAGGCTCCACTGAGCAACCTCAATCTGAAGAATTTCATGATGCAAGTCATGATCTGCAGGAAGAAGAAGAAGCTGAAGATGTATTTTCTGAAGCTCCTCCTGAAGTTACTTAGAGAAGTTCTTGCACTGATATCATTGTTCATCCTGGTCAATACTCTAAGTGGACAAAAGCACATCCAATCGAGCAAATTATTGGAGAGTCTAGTAAAGGGGTTCAGACCAGAAGAGCCACAAGCGATCAATGCTTAAACGTCAGCTTCTTATCTCTAATTGAACCCAAGAAGATTGACGAGGCTATGCAAGACCCAAGCTGGGTTGAAGCCATGCAAGACGAGCTCAACCAGTTTAAAAGAAACGATGTATGGGAACTCGTTCCTTGTCCCAGTAACATGAAGAAGGAACCAATTGGGACAAGATGGGTCTTCAGAAACAAGATGGATGAAGATGGTCATATCATCAGAAACAAAGCAAGACTTGTTGCAAAAGGATATGCACAAGAAGAGGGAATAGATTTTGATGAAACTTTTGCACCAGTTGCTAGACTTGAAGCTATCAGAATATTCTTGGCTTTTGCAGCTCATCATCAGTTTAAAGTCTATCAAATGGATGTCAAGAGTGCATTCCTGAATGGAGAACTAGAAGAAGTCGTTTATGTGTATCAACCACCAGGATTCATCAATGAAGAAAAACCACATTGGGTATACAGACTGAACAAAGCCTTATATGGTCTGAGACAAGCACCCAGAGCCTGGTATGATACTCTTACTAAACATCTTCTTAAAAATGGTTTTAAACGTGGTGCAATAGATAATACTTTGTTCATATTGCATGATAAAAGTGATATCCTTTTAGTACAAATTTATGTTGATGATATTGTGTTTGGTTCTACAAATGAGAAGATGTGTGAAAATTTTCTAAAATCATGTCTTCTGAGTATGAAATGAGTATGATGGGTGAACTGGCATATTTTCTGGGACTTCAAGTAAAACAAACTGAAGATGGTATTTTCATAAACCAAGAAAAATATGTCAGAGATTTATTAAAGAAATATCAATTTGACTCAGTCTCATCAAAAGATACTCCTATTTATGCTCCATTAACTTTGGATTCTGATCCACATGGAAAACCAGTGGACCATACAAAATATCATGGAATGGTTGGTTCACTGATGTATTTAACTGCAAGTAGACCAGACATAATGTTTGCAACATGCCTTTGTGCTAGATTTCAGTCTGATCCCAGAGAAGCACATGCAAATGTTGTTAAAAGGATCTTCAGATACCTTAAAGGTGTCCCCAGATTGGGTCTTTGGTATCCCAAAGGCTCTAGTCTAGATCTAATGGGTTATTCAAATTCTGATCATGCAGGTTGTAAGATAGACAGGAAAAGTACCACAGGTGGGTGTCATTTCCTTGGTGGTAATTTAGTAAGCTGGACCAGTAAGAAGCAGACTACAGTATCACTATCCACTGCAGAAGCTGAGTATATTTCTGCAGCAAGTTGTTGTGCTCAGATTCTATGGATGAAAAACCAGCTGACTGATTATGGTGTTACTTACACAAAGACTCCAATCTTTTGTGATAACACTAGTGCCATTGCCATATCTCACAATCCTGTGATGCACTCGAAAACCAAGAACATCGATCTCATGTATCATTTCATTCGTGATCATATTCTGAAAGGAGATATTGAATTGCACTTTATTCCCACTGATAAGCAACTCGCTGATGTCTTTACAAAACTTTTAGATGTCAAAACCTTTAAACATCTGGTCAGTGAGTTGGGTATGTTAAACCCTTAGACTGGTAATCTTGTTATGAACGCCTCAGTGACACTGATCTGGTTCACCAGTCTGAGCGATCCATGTAATTTTTTGCTCGCCTAGCTATCGAACGCCTTTGTGATACTATCTTGGCACTTATTAATTCATGGATCATCACTTCAGGGGGAATGTTAAATATTTTTCAAACTTTAAAATAAACCTTCATTTTTGAGGGGGAACCTTTTTGCTTAGAAAAATGTATTTAACTGAAGCACTTCAGAAAATCAAAAATATTTCAGTTGAACTTTATTAACTGAGATGGTTCAGATCTCTTTGGAACTGATCATGCTCGGAATTTATTTTGTCATCACTGAAAGACAACAATCTTTTCAAGATATTTTTGATACTTTGTCAATTGTGTGTACACGTGGCGTACTGCATACTATGTTTTCAACTTACGTTGGTCATGCTTATGTATCACACAAGTTGCGCCGTAAAAGGGAGAGAAATGAGTACTTTTTCTGAAAAAGTGTTGCAGGGTGGGGTCACTCAAACGTCTCTGCATTTAATGCGGACTTGACCCCAAAAATTTTTTTTTAATTGGAAAATCACTCTAAATTCCATCTTAAATTCAAATTCCTTTTCATTCTTTCATTTACTTTCCAATCATCAATCTCTCTCATATTCACTCTCAAATTCCTTAACTCTTCATATTCCTTTCACTTTCAACTTTCGATTCTTAAAAATGTCTAAATCATCATCTTCTTCACAACCCAAATCGCTCATCAATTTTAAATATACTCCATCGGATGATGTGAAAACATCTGCCACATGGCCAAAGAATTTCACCCCTTCTCAAATCCGATTTAACATATGGAAATCTGAAGACCTCCGGACACATATTTATGTCTGGATTTGGCAATTGCTGGAGGTTCTTCTGGACCCAGATTGTGGAAAGCCTTGGTGGAAACCATGGAGGGTTGGACCAACTTTCATTACCCCAAGTTGAGATGGGGTATTATATTTGGAATGGGATACAAGCAGACTTTGCTGAGATTCTCTTTTCTCAGCTGATTACAAAACTAAAAGGAAAGAGAAGTTTGCATATTGCCTTTCCAAGATTTCTAAGCTTATGTTTCATGGATATTCTTGGTGAAGCTTATAATCAAGCTGGACCTGAAGCTTCAGTACCTGAATACAGCAGAGATTTCTCAAAGGCATCCACTGCTGAAGATGAGCCTGAACTATCCACTGCTATGCTTCAGGTATTTAATAAAACTGTTTCAGCCACACTAGCTGGTTCAGAAAGGTCACTAAGTGGGCCACAAAAGAATGTGGGACCCGTTAGTCGACCTAAAGATAAGTTGCTAAACATCATTCGTGTTCCAGCTTCTGTATCTACTGTCCCTGGCAATGATACTACGGTTGAGCCAATCATTAAATCTGGTAACGATGCACCTGCTTCTGCAGATGTTGAACCAGAAACTGGTGCGGGTACTAGTGACCCAAACCAGGGCATATCTGACCCGAATGGAGTGGTAAATGCTTTCTGGGATGACGATGAGCTACCTTAGGGGAATCTCGATTCCCTTGCTGATTTTGAGTTTGACGAGGGATTATTGGAGGCGAATCAATCTGATTCTGAGCCAGCCACCATCCTCGCAAACGCCCCTCCTCCTCCCCCAGAAATCCAAATTCAACCAGACCAACAAGAACAAGATATTAATCCTTATGTTCCACCACCTCCATCTCATCAACATCCAATTTTTCCACCAGACACTAATCCTGCCTATGTTACAGCCGGTACTTTTAATCCATCACTTCAATTTTTTCACCCCCAAATTCACAAAATCCCACCGCCTATCAATTATGATGCCCCAATAGAGACGGACTTGGATTCTGAAACAGAATCTGAGAGTCCAACTGATTTACAACTGAACAATGTTCTGAAAGGGCTTGGTAATCTACCATTTGTTGCTCTGCTTCTGCACAACCTCCACCACCTTTAAATGTAGAAGCACAGTTAGAAAAGACTCAAACTGAAGTCCAAAGCCTTATTCTGAGGGTGGAGGACTTAACCAAGTCTCTAACTGCCAATACTAGTTCTGTGGCTGAAATGAAAGGAGCTCAGATGTTTCTTGGAACTGAGTTAACCAAGGTTGTTGGAAACGAAGGACTAGTAGTTGGGAAGCTGAATGAGCTGGTGATGACTTGCAACAAGGTGAGCTCTGCAATCAGAGAAGCCTTCAAGCTAACAAAAAGAGATGTGCAAGCTTCGGTGGTTGCAAACTTGACATCTTGTGTTCAGCTGATGAAGCAAGATTTTATGGCTGTTGGAAGAGAAGCATGAGTTGGTTCAGAAGCCAAGTATAAATGAAAAAGAACTTGGGGCTTCTATAAGTGTTGGTATTTTGGATAATCTGAAGTCTGAGCTAACTCAGAATCTAGTTACTCAGATTTCAGAATCCATTTCTGAAAAGGTTGGTGCGAAGGTTAGAGTGATGATTGCTGAACTGACCAAAGACACAAATGATAAAGTGGATAAGGCTGTGAATGAAGTAAAAGATTCAGTGTCCAAACTTGAAGGCTCAGTTCAGAACCAGTCAAAACAGTTAGAAGAAATTCTAACTCATCTCAAGAAGGAAAATATTGTTGCTCCTCCTGTTCCCTCATTCACTGAAGAAGATAGAAAGCAGTTGAAAGAGATAAAGGATAAAGAGTCGCTGAATCTGAACTCCAATTTCAGATTAAGATCTCAGTTTACTCAGCTTTCTAGAGGAATTTCTGAATGCTTACAACAACAAAGTTGGAAACCACTGAAGGGCATGCAAATGGCCATTGAAGAATTCGCTAAGTTGCCTTCAGAGGTCCCCAAAGGGGGAAAAGTTGTGCCTATTGGTCTGCTTGCAAGTACACAAGAAATCATTGAAGCAACCAAGAAGCAAACTGAGGTGCCATCTGGTAGTGCCTCAGTTCAGGGGAAACTGAATCTGAATCTGGTAAGAAAGATAAGGGCAAGGCTCCAATAGAGATGAACCAACAAAGAAAGATGCAAAAGGTTCTGGTTTGGTGGTTGGTGAGAATGTGGATGAGCATGGTTATCCCCTGCACGATCTTGATGCTGATAGTAAGAAATTGGAGGCTTTGCAGAAGCAGGTCTCAAATCAATTCATTATGTGGAGGGAAAACAAAGAAAGAGAAAGGGAACAACATCTGAAGATAGGGACCCTTGATCATATAGATGCTGCAGCTCTTGGTTTATCACTGGAAAGATACTTGAAAATCAAAAATGATCCAAGAGTGCAGAAGTCTGTTGTTGATATGCTCGAGTATGAATATGGGATGAATTACTCACCTCTGGAACAAAAGCTAGAGAGTCTAACCTTCAAGTTGTCTATTGAAGACTTGAAAAGAAATAGAGAAAAGGAAATGGAAATTAAAAGGAAGGAAATTCTGGCCGAAGTTCTGAAGGTTGAAAAAGAGTTGTTCAGACCAACCACAAAGCCCAAAGTAACTGGAACAAGGTCTGCAAGAAAGAATTCTCGTGATGTTGTCTTTACTTCTCTCAAACCATCTGATAATGCTGCTGAACTTGAAAGAAAACATGAGAAGGATCAGTATGATCATTACATGAATCATCGATCGCATCAGGCCAAAATCATTGATATAGAAGTTACAAATGCTGATGGATTGAAGTTGTTTGATTTGATTGTAAAAAGAGAAGGTAGGGCAGCTGAAGAATATAATCAAGTTTCACGAGTTTGGGATTTCAGAGCATAGGGAGATGATCCAGATTCTGAAGGGGAAGCCGAAATCTGTTTTGATTGGTGCATGGTTATCAAGAATACAACAAAAGATGCAAGCCAAGGTAGAGATTAAAGGCAGATTGTTTGGAAAGAAGGATCATTCTCCACTGAAAAGGAAACCTACTGAAGCACCTTCTGGTTCAAGGCCTGCCAAGAAGTAGTTCCTTTTTCATTTTATCATGTACTTGTAATATATTTACATTTGTAACAAACATTTCAGTTTGTATATATATGTTGCAAATTGTAACCTATAAGTAGATGGTAAGTTTAAGTTAGAAAACCACAAGTAAAATTCTGAGACATCAATGATCTATAAGATGTACTTAGAAAATTTTTACAACATTAAACAAAAAAAACTTGCATTTCAGACTTACAAACATGTATAGATAGAAGTCTGAGATGCATGCACTATTTCAGAACAAATAGGGGGAATTTGTTAGGTCGGAAATCGACCAAGTATAATTTGTTCAGAAATAGCTTGAAGTTTAGTGAAAACGTTTGTACAGAATTTTGAGTGTTAGAAATATAATTAAATGTGTGTTTATTATGCAAGGCTCCTTTTTACAAGGTTAGTTACAAGGGGTATTTATATCCTAAACATTACAAGTTTCATCTAAACCCCTTGTACTTTAACAACTTAACACAAGTAACTATATTTACAATTAAACACCATATTTATATTTCTAACAATCTCCCCCTTGGTGTTGAATTGTAAATGTTGCATCGTCTTCGGTCTTTAAATAACATGATGAGCCCATTTGTTGAAAATCTTCAATGTTGAGTGGACTTTGAAGCTTTCTCATTATCTTCAATGTCTTGTATCAACCTTGACTTTGAATCTTCTCAACAAACAAATATATTTGACGATGACTTATTAAATCTTGATCTTCTCTTGCAACTTGAATACTTTGGAAGCATCTTTGAAATCTTTGTAGCTCTTGTGCTTTGACAACTTGAACTTTTGAATGTTGATTTCAACTTGATGTTGCTTGAAGAAGTAACTTGAATCTTTGAGTAGCATGCGGAAGCTTGGTTTTGACTTTGAATTCCTTGAATTCTTTTGGTATTGCGGAAGCTTGATTTAACTTTGAATTCTTTTGACTTTGCGGAAGCTTGGTTTTGACTTTGAAATCTCTTGGCATTTCGGAAGCTTGGTTTTGGAATGCGGAAATTTATTTGTCTTTAAACTTCAATTCTTAGTCTAACTTGTCTCTGAATCAATAAACATCTTGGAGCACTTGATTCTTTGATCAATTAACATTTGCTCCCCCCTCAATCAAACAACTATCTCGGAGCAAATTATTCAATAACAAATCTTTAATCTCTTGCTCCCCCTCTAACAAACAATCATTTCGGAGCATATTTAACAATTCATGAGTTTTCTCTTGCTCCCCCTCAAATGAACAATCTCTTCAAACTATGAACGAACTTAACTATCCAAGTATCATCACATACCTTCGCTCCATGCCAGTACGTTGTCGTCTCAACAAGCTGAGAAGGCGTCCAATTTCGGCCATGTGAGCCGCCTTTTGTTGGTTAATGTTGTTAATCACAGCCCCCACGTCTGTTCGATTCTTGTCCTCGTCAAGCATGTGACCTTGCATCGAGTCTTTGGCCTCGGTCACAGTCATGGGTGGCCTAAAGTGTGGATCCATTTGGGTGTTTGAACGTATGTTTTAGTGTAAGAAGAAGTGAAAATGAATTTGTGTGGGTTGAAGTGTGGAATGGTAGTGTATATATATAGTGGTTTTACAAAAACTAGCCGTTAGGGGCTATTTTTGCCATATTCTGAAAGTTGAAATTTGAAATGAGGGACCTATGTTGCCACATTTGAAATTCTTTTATTTT
>CM067173.1:77763049-77790198 GCA_034093135.1 Erigeron breviscapus | reverse complement strand
GAGAAGAAATTCTGGGAGATGCCAGTGTCAGTACAGAATGACTCCAGAGTTGCATTCTGGAATTCTGTTCCATTGTCACTTCTTAACTGACACATCTTTCGACTGTACTTGAGCTCAATTTGCTTGATAAGACTGATGATTTCAGCAGCAGCTTCACTTTTAGACCTGAGAAAGATAACCCAACAATATTTGGAGAATTCATCTACGATCACCAGGGTGTATCTTTTTCCAGCATGAGTCTGAACATTCACTGGACCGAAGAGGTCCATATGAAGCATATGAAGTGGTTCAGATATGCTAAAATTCTGTTTGGTCTTGAAACTGGTACGTTTCTGCTTACCCATCTCACATCCTGGACACGGCCTTTCCTTTTTGAAGGAAACTGAAGGTATCCCATCTGCCAGTTGTTTTCTTGACAACTTATTAATATTTTTGAAATTTAAATGGGATAACTTTTTGTGCCATAACCAGTTTGTGTCTTCATCAGCTTGAGTATAGAAACACTGCTCTGAAGGAGAGCTTTCCATATCCATCACGTACACATTTCCTCTTCTGGAAGCAATCAATACTACCTTCCAGTCCTTGTTGAATACAATGCCCTGAGCAATATTGACCCGAACTTGATAGCCATCATCACACAGTTGACTGACACTGATCAGGTTATATTTCAAACCATTCACAAATGCAACTCGTCTGAATTTGACTTGTCCATTGTTCAGAACACCATACCCCTCAGTTTTTCCACAACCATCATTTCCAAAAGTAATGGAGGGTCCATCAGAAATGATGAATACCTCCAGCAGGGTCTTACATTCGGTCATCGTCCTGCCAGCTGCACTGTCAAGATACCAGATATATTTCTTTCGATCGCCCTGCACACACACCAGATATATCAGTTAGATTTTGGAACCCATCGACTGATGGGTTGACTGGACCCTCCCTTATAGGTCCCTGGGGGTATCTGGTTGAGTTCACTTTCTTCAACAGTAGTCTTAGTTGAAAAGACCACTAGGGTTGATAGTTTTGAAATCTTTTTCTTTTTCTCAACTGGAGAAATATATTTATCTTTCTTGGAAAAAGGTTTGGTATTTTGTCTAGGGCCAGATGAAGTACCCTCAATAAAGTTTAATCTTGCATTAAAACTTTGAAATTGACGAGTCAGTAATTGAAACTGGCTCTCTAACCTTGACAAAACATTTTCATCAGATGACACCTGAGCCTTTCCAGTTGACTGGACTCGAGGCTTCGGTAGGCAACTAGTCTTCTTCTTTTGAACCTGGGGTTCTTTAGAAGCAGTCTGAGACAAAGGTTTATTCCAATTGACCTCTTTAACTGGAGCAGTCATCTGGAATGCTCCAGTCTTAACCTTTGGGGATTGAACTGGGAAAATATTGGCCTTGGGAGTTACAGGCTCATCATAAATGGTAATGGGCCTGAATCCCTCTGGTAACCGATCAATTACTGGTATTAATGATGCAACATGAGTATTTCCATCTAAATAAGCACGTTTTTGAGCGGGAAATTGATTTACTCCAGCATCATATGGCTTTCTGGTTTCAAGCCATGATTTAATCACCAGTTTTCTTTCTCTAAAATGACTTCAAGATCTTGTTTTTCTTGAATCAATTGTTCAGTTACCAGAACCTGGGCTTGAAATGCCAGTTCAATATCTTGAAGTTCCTTTAATTTTGATTTTAAAACAGTTATTTCAGAAAAATCTATTTCTAAACCATTTACACAGTCAGATCTAACAGTTTCAACAAATATTAAATCAGAATTAATGTAAGTCCCAAATATAGATGATTAACTAAACCCGACTGGCAAGTACAACTGATCTTGATGGACAAGTTAAGTTTACGATCCAGATATGGATAACAAGAAACAATTGACTTAAAGTAAGATGCAAGAACTAAATGGCAGAAACTATATAAAGATATATATAAGTATAATCAAGTATGTAGCATTGAGATACGTTGTTTTCTTTCTAATGTATTTGATTTATTGATATATAAACAAATACAAGGATTGTTGCGGAACAAAGATAAACACCCAAGTGTAAGTATCTAAACAATCCCGAAAAACAAGTGATCTAAATAACTTGGAAATACTCGTAAGTTTACTTAGAGTATATCTCACAAGTTGCAATGCTAAAGTTTCAAGCCCTTTGCAAGTTGTGAGAAGACTTCATATTTATAGACCAAGTTCATGATGACATGGACAAGATCGTATAAAAGTGGTTTTGAGCATTTAAGGAATTAAACCTAATTCCTTACATGCTTGTACTAGGAAGAGTATATAAGTCAGTTGATGTGACTTATAGTACTATGTTCCAAACCTATACTTTTACCTTGTACTTTTTATTAATAGATAAATCTATTAACTGGGTAAAGGTATGTAAAGTAAAAAGTCTTCCTCGTAATCAGTGTAAAGTGTTGTAAATACTTTACACTGAGATGCTTCAGTCTTCGATCTGGTAGAATCACTCTTTGCTCGCTTCTGAGATGATTCTCTTCTTCATACTTCAGTCTTTGACTTCAAAATGAATGCTTCAGATTTATCTTGATCTGAACTGAAGTGAAGCTTCAGTGAAGTAATTCTGAGACGGCTCAGTGTAATGAGTAGAATTCGAGCTTTTGTGTGTGTAAGTGTGTGTGTTAATGGCGGTTTCTAGAGAGAGAAAGTAGAGAGAGAGAGTAGAGAGATGTCAGGGAAAGATTGTATTGTATTATGAGGTGAAAGGTTACAAAATGCTAAATGGAAGGGGTTTATATACATATGACTAATTTACACTAAACCCCCTTCCATACTTAGACATTTACATTCTAAGTACAAATATACAATAAGGAAACAAATCAACTACTACATTTATATTTCTAACAATCTCCCCCTTAGTAGTGATTTGTCAAAAATATCCAGTCTTTGTTTATCTTCAAGCTCTCGAATTTGGTCTGTCTTTGTTTGGATGCCAGAACCAGTTTTCTCCTTCGGGTCTGTCATCTGGAACAATCATATTTGCTTCAAAATTTCTTGGAGGAATGTTATGTGGCCCTGGAAGATGACTAGGCTCGTACTTGATCCAACAACCTCCTTTCCGACGAACAACATACTTCGACTTTTGAACATTCTTTGCTTCTCTCATCATTCGAATGCTGTCTCGGTATTCAAGCCTTTGATTGATTTTGGAGATCACTTTATCAAACACTTCCTTTTTCTTTTCATCTTGCTCATCTTCCTTCAAACACAGCAACACATTTTTACAAAACTCCAATGTTCCATCAGAATAAGAAGCAATTTCTTCCATACGAATGAAAATCTTCTTCTTTCGGCTATTTAGAAAGACAACCCCAAAAGATGGTTCTTCAATGACATGACCAATACTGAGCTTTTCAATGTCTTCAGTGTAAAGACTCTGATCTGGATATGGAACATTTATCTTCCTTTTCACAACTTCAAACCCTATTTGAAAATCTTCCAATGAAGCATATTGAATGCAACTTGACATGTATCTTTTTACAGCATCAAAAGCAATCACATCTTCACGGTATCTTTGCATTGCATTCAGGAAATGGTTGTAGAGGAAGATAATGTCATCTACTGGCAAAAGTTTAAATTGGGCTTCTGTAAATCGGTAGATCTTGTTATTATCTCTTTTGACATGAAAACATGGAATAGAGATAGTAACTCTTTTAATCAAGATCACTCTGATCAGCACCAATATCTTATGGTTTCTCTGTTCTTCCAGCAACTTTGGATTATATTGTTTTGTAAGTTTAAGAAGCTCTGTGTATTCTTCTATTTGCCTAGCTTCCTTAAACTTGTACATTGAGTCTAACTCTGGTCTCTTGGTTTTAGTGACCTTAGTTGCTCCACAAAATATAGGGTAAGCCCTCTCCTCCAGATATCTTGATTTCTTTGCTGCTTCTTTAGGTTTGATGCCAAGAGCAACCATTCTTTCCCTATCCCTCAAGAAGTATCCCCGATTAATAAATCTTAATTGTTCTTCAGTTAAATCAGTTGGAAAGTAATCAGGAAGAACTTCCTCGGATATGATTGCCTCTCTCAAAACCTGTTTGTAAGTAGATTTCTGAAAGTTCTGAACTGCAGCTTCTGGAGTCTTTCTAAGATCATCAAAATTGTTGAATTCATTAAAATTATAATGCTGTGGAGCTGAGCTAGCACGAGCAGATGATTCTCCAACTTCAACTCTGCTTGAAGGACCTGTTTCAAAGTAATCAAGATCTGCAAATTCTTCAAACATAGGTTCCTCTGCAGCTTCTACGTTCACAGGAGTCTCAACTATCTCTGGCTCATCCAATATAACATTATCTTTTATGGCCTCTAGATCAGCTTCTCCTTCAGCATATTCAACTAAATCCTCTTCAATAACAAAACCTTCTTCTTCATTGATCTCAATATTTTCAACTTCTTCTTCACTTTCTACATCTGAATCAGCACCAAAAACTTCAACTAATCTTCTTCTAATCACATCATCTAAAGAATCGTTCTCAACATTCTCAACATTCATACCCTCTGCTCTTTCTTCCATTACCACATTCTCAACATTCACATCAACTCTTGCCGAATTATTTTCAATATTTGCTTGACCCTCTCCTTGGTTCTCCCCCTCGGGGTGATCATCAGAATCAGGATCATCCCGTCTAGAAGCAACCGAGGCCGGTCGGCAAGATTCTAATGCCAACAATCTTAATTCAAATTCAGCTAGTTTAGCATCATACTCAGCCTTTTGTCTTTGAACTTGTTCTTGTAAAGCTTTGACTCTTCTTTCAGTTGCAAGTTCCCTTTCTCTAACTTCCAAGGCATTCAACACTCCTCTTTCAGTAACAGTCAACAAATCACCCTCCGATCTTAAGATATTTAACAAAACTTCACATGCAGAATCTTTGGTTGGTAGATTTGTTGATGTTGATGGAATTTGAGTTGGTGTTGGTGTTCTTTGTGTTGGTGTTTGATGTGGAGGAACCAACCCGGAGGTTGTTGGCACACTTGTGGTGTGACCTAAATTCAGCGATGCTGATTCAGGATTTCCTGCGGATCCTCGGGTTATACCCTCACCAGCAGTTGGAGATTCAGTGGCTTTGCAACCAGAATCGGGTTGTGTCCTAGATTGTGATAAATCACTGTCCGGGACTTGTTGTTGGGTAATACCTCTAACAACACCGGGGTCACTGAGAATGCCCGTTAATACAGTCTCAGGTTGATCCTGAGGAACAACAGTGTCACTACGGCGTTCATACTGTCCCCCAGTCTCGGTCTGAGGACTGTTACCTGCGGCTAAAGCTGGCGTGATGTTAGCTAAGGCAGGATTTCCAAGCTGTCCTTGAGGGTCACACAAAGTGGGTCCCTCTCCGCTTGTTCCGGCTCCAGTACTCAACTGGGCTTGTGAATCAGTGTGCCTAGGAGATCTAGACTCTTGTGCATGAAAAGAAGGCGAGAGGTGGGGCTGGTCCTTTCTTATTTCAACACTCTCATCCTCCAAATGAGGAGAGTGTGGTGAGCGTGGCTGATCCCCGTGCATTTGTGAGACTAACTCCTGTTGTAAGGAGTCAGAATGGCTGGGAGAGTTTGGTGCAAGCGAGAATGGGCAGTTCCCGACTTCTACCCTAGGGTAAACAACCCGGCTAGACACATTGGTTTGAACTAATGGAGGGCCAACGTTTTCTTTATGCCCTTGTCCTAACCCGGACCGCACATCCTCTCTGGTATTTTTAACTCCTCCCTCAATTCCGCCTTGTTCCTCCAGCACAACATCATCTCCAGTGCTAACATGCTCTGTTTCAACCTCAGATTCAACATTATGAATTACTTGTTCAGCATCTAATTCTGTCGAGGCACCAATATTTTCAGATCCAGCAGACTTATGCTTTCGTTTGGATTTCTTCTTCTTTGATTTCTTTGGTGACCTACGAGCAGCCATTTTAAGTCTTCTCCCTGGTGGTGGAGTTGGTTCATTAGGTAGTGCTGAAGCAAGCGGTGTTGGATTAAGTACAGGTGAAGAGCGAGGTGGTGTAAAAGTTGGTGGATTTGGTGAAACAACGGATGGTAAAGGTGTAGATTGTGAAGGTGAAGATTGCGAAAAGTGAACGGTTGGTGTAGATTGTGTTGATGGTGTAGGTTGAGAAATAGGTGAAGAAACAGGTTCAGGTGTTACAACATCTTGTTCAAACATAACTCGTTTCGATTTTCTTTTCCTCTGCCCAAAAGTCCCCTCACCACTATCCCCTCTTTTTCTTTTATGTGACCTAGGACCCTCACTTGGCGACCTATGCTCAGCTTGGGTAGGAGTCTGTTGGCTTTCAGACCCCATTGCTGAGACTAACCACTCAAGATAAGCCCTAAGATGAGGACTCTGAGCAGGAACCAAATTAATTAAGAATGGTGGAATCGGAAAAGGTCTTGCAGTTTCACTACTTGTGCCTCTCAAGTTGGATTTATACATCGCAATCACACACTTTGAAGCTGTTCTCCAATTTTGGAATTTCTTCTGCATTATCAAGAACATCTTCGATAATCAGTGTGAAGAATCTGATAAAGGGAATATATTTTCTGTCTTGTTTATCCTTTCCCTTGACAACTTGAATCATCTTTTTCCATATAATCGCCGCAAAGTCACACTGCACATTGTGAGTGACTGCATAGTAAATTGATAAGGAATCCTTCGTCATGAGATCAATTCCTTTCTGTGATGGCATCAAACAGGTGGTTAAAACATTGTACATCGTATGCCAGAGAGTTGCTACATTACTCCTTCTAAAATCTCTCATTGTTGCCAACTCTCCTTCATAACCCAACGAATGAACTCCAGCCAACATTTCTTCAACTGATGGGAGTTCTTCGTATTCTTCAAGTACAGGAAATCCAATTGTTGTTCTAAACTCATCCAAAGTGAATCGACAATTAAACAGTTCATCTTCTGACTCTAGAGAAAATTTGAAGTAGTCTGTTGTGTTATGCCTTTTACTTCCTCGTACATATTCAATTGATTGCCACAGCTCAAAGACATACTTCTCAGGTACAATTACACCTCCAGTCAAAGCATTATTCAATGGATGATAGCTAAGAATCTCTGGAATGATCGGGAATTTGCAAGCAAATGGAATGTGAAGTGCTTGATTGGCTTGCATCTTCATTGAATCTCCTTCTTTAAACATAGCCATCTTGATAGTTTATTATTTTCTGTTTAAGACAAACTGACCAAAGTTTTGACCAGAAAATACAATTTAATCACAGAAAAATAATAACACATACCAACATTTAAGAAACACATTTATTACTCAAAGACAATGTTTTGCATATATATTAGAAATGAGAAAAACAAAGTAGTACACAAAGGCGTTCGATACCTTGCATCTCACCCAAATATATATACAAAACATGACAATATATAGAATCACATAAGTATTAAAAGATAAGAAAACAAGGTAGTACACAAAGGCGTTCGATACCTTGTCTCTCACCCCAAACACTTATGAAATACTATATATTTACCAACACAATACACAAATACATTTACACATTTTAAAACACAACACAAATAATAATAAAAAGAAATATAGAATAAAATAATGAAAGAAAAAATTTAAATTCTATTTGTACTGTTTGCAGAGCAAAATGCTCTGCAAATAGCACATTTTGAAAATTTTTGAATTGTGTAAATGCCGAGCTCAAAGCTCTGCAAATGAGCAGTTCAGTCCATCTCCTTTTCAATGTATGAAATTTCCTTATATTGATCAACAATCATGTTGTCAATTTGATTAAGAAAAATTTCAATGGAAAAATTCATTTTTGTACTGTTTGCCGAGCAAAATGCTCTGCAAACAGTTGGTTAAAAAAAATTTGGTGAAATTTTTTCACATTGTACTGTTTGCCGAGCAAAATGCTCTGCAAACAGTTGGATAAAAAAAATTTGGTGAAATTTTTTCACATTGTACTGTTTGCCGAGCAAAATGCTCTGCAAACAGTTGGATAAAAAAAATTTGGTGAAATTTTTTCACATTGTACTGTTTGCCGAGCAAAATGCTCTGCAAACAGTTGATTTGATAACTAAGTGAAAAATTTACATGCATTTGCCGAGCTCAAAGCTCTGCAAATGCATGGTTCAAGTCTTGACAAAATTTAAAAAATCCAATTTGTACTGTTTGCCGAGCAAAATGCTCTGCAAACAGTTGTTCTAAGACTTGGAACAAGTTTTTTACAAAATGCACTGTTTGCCGAGCAAACTGCTCTGCAAACAGTTGTTTTTAAAACTTGTAAAACTTTTGGAATTCAAAAAGGCTTGTTTGCCGAGCTCAAAGCTCTGCAAACAGTTGATTTTAAAAACTTGGATTCATTTTGAAAACCAAAAACCTTGAATGCCGAGCAAAATGCTCTGCATCAAGTTGTTGTAAAGACTTGGTGGGAAAATTTACTGGTTTGATAAAAACAAGCATTTGCCGAGCTAGAAGCTCTGCAAATGACACTTTTTGATCCAAAAACTTGTTTGAGAAAATTAAGAACAAGTTAACCAGAAATAATGATGATTTGAAGGTGATCAAGAACAAACAAATCATTTGTCGAGCAAACTGCTCTGCAAATGGTACATTTCATCAAAAACACAAGTTATTACCCAGCCCATCATCAAATCAACCCAGAAAAATTCACAAAGTATGCAGATTAAGGCATTAAAAGCAAAACAACAACAAGTAATAGTCCTAATCATGCAACTAACATCATTTAGACACAACTCAAAACATCACAATAGACATAACGATCATATCATTTCTTCTTGGCATTTAATCAAACAGTTAACGTGCACAAAGAAAACAAGTAATCTTACCACAAAACTGATGATTTGGTCGATGAAACAAGATGAAATAATCCAGAAAAATGAACACTTGTTTAACTCCACGATGATTATTATGAAAAAGATGAAGAATGTTGAATGATTGATGTGAAGTTTGATCAGTTTTGAGAGAAAAAAAATGAGATATTTTGTTTTTGAATTCGAAAATGAATATTTGACCCGCCCATTTTCCTTTTAAGACTCATATTCGGGTCGCGGGTCTGGGTATGACCCGCGTGTTGACCCGAATCCAAACAAGTTTGGGCAGAATCAAGTTGGGCTCATCATGAGAAATTGGGTTGAATACTTTTTGGGTTTAAATCACAATTTGGGCTCAACCAATTGTTTTGGGCTTGTAGTGGGTTTTGCACACAAACTAACAAACAGAAATAAAACAAAATAAAATAAAACTAAAAGAAAAAAAATAAAATAAAAATACTTACTAAAACAAAAAAATAACAAAAAAAATCTTTTTATCTTTTTAAAGTTTTCTAATTTTATATTTGGTTTTTTTCAATTTAAAACAAACACACATTAAAAAATTTTACAGAAAATATACATACTAGAAAATTACACAAAAATTTACATGCATTTGCACACTCCCCCTCAAATAAAGCATAAGACATCATGGTAAATTTACAAACTCCCCCTTAAATCATGCATTCTACCCTTTTTCTCCCCCTCAAACATTGCATGTACTAACAAGTAAAACACATCAATGTTTGAAACAGAAAATGAACATAGAATACATGGCTTGAAATCATTTAAGTTTGTAAATTTAGCATTCCCAACTTGGTTTTAAGAAAATTAAACCTGTTTTCATCCAATGGTTTGGTGAAAAGGTCAGCAAGTTGGTAGTCTGTCGGGACAAAATAGAGTTCGATGTTACCTTTCTCGACATGATCTTTAAGAAAATGATACCGAACATCTATGTGCTTGGTCTTTGTGTGCTGTACAGGATTGTAAGAAATAGCAATAGCACTCTTTGAGTCACAGTAAATGGGAATTCTGTTGAATTGGAATCCATAATCAGTCAAATGAGTCTTCATCCAAAGAACTTGTGAACAACAGCTTGCTGCAGCAACGTATTCAGCTTCTGCAGTAGATGTGGATACACAATTCGGTTTCTTTGAAGACCAACTGACCAATCTATCCCCTAGAAACTGTACACTCCCAGAAGTACTCTTTCGATCAAGCTTACAACCTGCATGGTCAGCATCCGAATATGCAATTAACTGAAACCCAGTATCCCTTGGATACCAGAGACCAAGGTTCACTGTGCCTTTCAAGTATCGGAAGATCCGTTTAACGGCCTGGAAATGACTTTCCTTGGGATTGGCCTGGTACCTGGCACACATGCATGTGGCGAACATAATATCTGGGCGACTTGCAGTCAAATACATGAGTGACCCTATCATACTGCGATATTTCTTTTGATCAAAAGATTTTCCATTTATGTCAGCATTAATCTTTGTTCGAGCTTCCATGGGTGTCCCAATTACTTGACAATCCATCATATTAAACTTTTTCAACATGTCAAGAATGTACTTAGATTGACAAATAAAAGTACCATTTGACAACTGTTTTACTTGTAGACCAAGGAAAAAGTTTAATTCACCCATCATGCTCATTTCAAATTTCTTGATCATTAAAGCAGAGAAATTCTTGCAGTATTTAGGATTAGTTGACCCGAAAATTATGTCGTCAACATAAATCTGGATTAGTATAATGTCACTCCCTTGTCGTTTTATAAACAAGGTAGTGTCAATCGAACCTTTGCTAAAACCAGATTTCACAAGATAAGAAGATAGAGCATCATACCATGCACGAGGCGCTTGTTTCAGACCATATAAAGCCTTATCTAACCTGTAAACATAGTCTGGATGTTTGGAATTTACAAAACCTTCTGGTTGTTCAGCATACACTTCTTCTTTGAGTATTCCATTCAAGAAGGCAGTTTTGACATCCATTTGGTAGACTGTGAATTTCTTGTAGGCAGCATAGGCAAGAAACATTCGAATAGCCTCAATTCGTGCAACTGGTGCGAATGTCTCATCGTAGTCAATTCCATCTTGTTGGCAGTATCCCTTTGCAACCAATCGTGCTTTGTTGCGTACAACAACTCCAGTTTCATCCTTTTTGTTCTTGAAGATCCATTTGGTTTTAACTGGCTCCTTGTTCTTGTAAGGATTTGGAACCAATTTCCATACCTCAAGACGTTCGAACTGATTAAGTTCTTCTTGCATTGCCTTCACCCAATCTGGACAACTTAGAGCTTCATTCACTGTCTTTGGTTCAACTATACTCAGAAAATTCACAAACAGACATTCATTCGCGGATGCGGATCTTGTCTGAACTCCAGTTGTTGGATTACCAATGACTTGAGAAATAGGATGAGCTCTTGTCCACTTGGTTGTGTGAGGAATTAGATCAAGTGGATCACCAGATTCTTCAGAATCAATAAAATCAGGAGAATGTTGATCTGTTAATTGTTCAAACGAAGTTGCAATTGGTTCAACAAAGTCGTCATGATCATATTCTTCAGGATTGGTTGTAGGATTTGTCACTTGTGTGATATTATGAGGTTGAGAATGCAACTCTGAAATATCAGTAGGTGGAGGAGAATCAGATGATGAATTAGCATCTGATGATTGTAATGGTGAAGACTCATTGGGATCCATCTCTTCTGAATTTGAACTGGATGATTCATTGGCATTTCCATCAGATTTAGGAACTTTCTTTGAAACTTGGAAAAATTCTTCGAACAAGATATCCAAATCTTGTTTTGTTGGAGTAGAGAATGATGATTTGACATTTGAAGCAGTCTTTGTTGCGGAAGCTTGTGGACTTTGAATTTCGGGTCTTGAACTGTGTTGTTCAAGAACCATCCCTGAGAGTTCATTAAATTTGACATTCATACTCTCTTCGATTCTCTTGGTTCTTCGGTTATATACACGATATGCAATGGATTCTCTTGAATAACCGATGAAATATGCCTCATCGCCTTTTGGTTCAAATTTTCCCAGATTGTCTCGATCATTGAGAACATAACACACACATCCAAAAATGTGCAGGAAGTTCACATTGGGCTTTCTATTGTTGATCACCTCATACGGAGTTTTATTAAACCTCTTGTTGATGATTGATCTATTTTGAGTGAAGCAGGCAGTAGCAACAGCTTCTGCCCATAGATTTGGAGGCAACTTTGAATAAACAAGCATTGTTCTAGCTGCTTCAACAAGGGTTCGATTTCGACGTTCAACTACTCCATTCTGTTGAGGTGTTTTGACAGCGGAAAATTGATGACTAATACCCATGGACTTGAAGAAAGAATCAATTGTTGAATTCTTGAATTCAGTTCCATTGTCTGAGCGAACAATTCTAACCGATGATTTAAGATTTACTTGGGTCTTCTTTATGAAATCAATAATTGCAGTTGGAGTGTCACTCTTTGCATGAAGAAAGAATACCCAAGTGTAACGAGAATAATCATCGACAATCACAAGAATGTATCGCTTGCCATGGATACTTTGAACTTTCATTGGGCCACATAAATCCATATGTAGAAGGTGCAAAGAACCTTCAGTACTCAGATGCTTCTTTGGTTTGTGTGAGGAATTAGATCAAGTGGATCACCAGATTCTTCAGAATCAATAAAATCAGGAGAATGTTGATCTGTTAATTGTTCAAACGAAGTTGCAATTGGTTCAACAAAGTCGTCATGATCATATTCTTCAGGATTGGTTGTAGGATTTGTCACTTGTGTGATATTATGAGGTTGAGAATGCAACTCTGAAATATCAGTAGGTGGAGGAGAATCAGATGATGAATTAGCATCTGATGATTGTAATGGTGAAGACTCATTGGGATCCATCTCTTCTGAATTTGAACTGGATGATTCATTGGCATTTCCATCAGATTTAGGAACTTTCTTTGAAACTTGGAAAAATTCTTCGAACAAGATATCCAAATCTTGTTTTGTTGGAGTAGAGAATGATGATTTGACATTTGAAGCAGTCTTTGTTGCGGAAGCTTGTGGACTTTGAATTTCGGGTCTTGAACTGTGTTGTTCAAGAACCATCCCTGAGAGTTCATTAAATTTGACATTCATACTCTCTTCGATTCTCTTGGTTCTTCGGTTATATACACGATATGCAATGGATTCTCTTGAATAACCGATGAAATATGCCTCATCGCCTTTTGGTTCAAATTTTCCCAGATTGTCTCGATCATTGAGAACATAACACACACATCCAAAAATGTGCAGGAAGTTCACATTGGGCTTTCTATTGTTGATCACCTCATACGGAGTTTTATTAAACCTCTTGTTGATGATTGATCTATTTTGAGTGAAGCAGGCAGTAGCAACAGCTTCTGCCCATAGATTCGGAGGCAACTTTGAATAAGCAAGCATTGTTCTAGCTGCTTCAACAAGGGTTCGATTTCGACGTTCAACTACTCCATTCTGTTGAGGTGTTTTGACAGCGGAAAATTGATGACTAATACCCATGGACTTGAAGAAAGAATCAATTGTTGAATTCTTGAATTCAGTTCCATTGTCTGAGCGAACAATTCTAACCGATGATTTAAGATTTACTTGGGTCTTCTTTATGAAATCAATAATTGCAGTTGGAGTGTCACTCTTTGCATGAAGAAAGAATACCCAAGTGTAACGAGAATAATCATCGACAATCACAAGAATGTATCGCTTGCCATGGATACTTTGAACTTTCATTGGGCCACATAAATCCATATATAGAAGGTGCAAAGAACCTTCAGTACTCAGATGCTTCTTTGGTTTGTGTGAAGCTTTCATCATCTTACCAATTGCACAAGCTGGACAAACATGTTCACTTTCATACATGTAATCAGGAAGTCCTTCAACAAGTTGTTTATCCACTAGAGCATTAATTGTTTGAAAATTCAGATGAGAAAGACGGCGATGCCATAACCAGGAGTTTTGTGCAGTTGCTTTTGAAAGTAGACAAATCTCTGAAGAATTAGATGGAATGTTGTTGAGATCAATAGTGAACAAATTATTGTCTCTTGTTCCAGTAAGAATATCCACACCATCTTCAGTTTGCACTTTGCATTCATATCTCCTGAATAATACTTGAAGATCATTGTTACAAAATTGTCCAACACTAAAAAGATTGTGTCCTAGGCCTTCAACATAAGAAACTCTCTTGATAGTGACACCATTTTTAACAATGTCTCCATAACCGAGAATAGGAGCAATATGATCATTTCCGAATCTGACGGTTCCCATAAACTTTTCAACAAAGTTCGAAAGGATGGACTTGTTTCCAGTCATATGACGAGAACATCCCGAGTCAACATACCAAACACAAATGAGGTATTCCTGCAAGGACAAGAAATATGTTTTAGGTACCCATGTTGATTGGGTCCTTGCAGGTTAGAGGGATAACATGCAAGTACACATGGAAAGAAAAAAAATATTAAGTAAAATAACACACAACCAAACTTTTTATTCAACTAACAAACAAGCACACATAATTGTTCAAAACACAAATACGAATCACAGACAAAGAAATGTGATGATTTATACACAAGCAGGACTAGTCCTAGATGAATTAGCATTATCTAATGTATTTGATCTACGGACAATCCACACTTGTTTGACATGGGTAGTGTTTCCATCAATTTTGACTTTTCTAGTAGCATGCAAAAATCTATCTTTCGGAATCCATTTACTGCTACTATTCAAGCACAAGTCACCTGAAACACGAACATTCTTAGAGTTAGAAATCAATTTAGCATCTATGGTCTGAACAGGTTTCTTCTTGATGGTTTCTGTGGTCCTATTCACTTTCTTTATGTTATTAGGTGACAGCCAACCATACTGGTCTTTGTATTTAGTCATGCCTGTAAAAGTATCTCTAACCCTTTGTAAAGTGCACTTAGGATTCTTCTGAGAATACCTAGGGAAACTAGAATACCTAACCTGCTGAGGTTGTTTGTTACCTAATGAGAAAGTTTCATTCTTAATAATCTTCGGACCACTGCTTGTTTTGACTTCTTTTTGTGACTGAGGTTCAGATTTGACTTTGTACATCTTTAGTTGCCTAGAAGTCTTTTGGACTGTGGGACCTTTCTTTGAATTATGACTTGAATCCTTCTTTGGTGATTGATTGAACTTCGGTTTTGATACATTCTTTGGTGATGGTTTGGTCTTTGGTGTTAAATCAGTCTTGGGTGATGGGTTGATCTTTGATTGTTGGGTAGTCTTTGGTCTTTGGAACTTATTGATTGATGAAGATTGTGAAGAGTGTGACTTTGGAATCTTCTTTCGATAAAAAACAAGTTTTTCCTCCATTTGAACAAAATGTTTTTCAAATTCAGGATCAAAATCATGATTTCCTTCCAAAAAATTTGTCATATCTTCAGTTTCCAACTTCACACTAACTTCACTTTTCTTTATCGGACATGGACTTCGCTTGAGTGAAATTGATGCTTTTTCTTTTTCTTTATGAAATTGAAGTGCTATTTTCTATAATTGGAATTCAACTTTTAAATCATTAAGTTCCTTTAGCACATTTAACCTCTGTTCTCTTTCTTTTTCAAACTTTTGTTTGAAAGCATCAATTTCATTCAAGTATGATTGAGTTCCCTCAGAAAACTTGGTAAAAGTCTCAATTTCAGAAGTAATCGGGAAGAAATAATCATCAACATCATGAACATCATCTAAATCACCATCAGTTTGAACAGAAACATGCACAACTTGACTCTCAGTGTGCACAGATGTATTCATGATTTCACAAATAGACCATGCAGTTTGTGAAGTTGTCTCATTTTGACACACAGAATGGTTTGGTGGAGTTGGAGTGGCCATAACTTCACAAACAGGACAATCAGGGTGATCACAATCATTTACATGATTCTTGGGTGGGTCAATGTCATAGTGATTTTGAGTCTTCAAATTTTCTATCAAAGATTGCTTTTCCTCAAGAGACTTTTGCAGATCTTCAATTACCTTTTCCAAAACTTTTTGTGGTACATAAGGTCTCAAATTTTCAGGTTTTGGAATAGGATTAGGATTTTCCAAAGGTCTTTCAGTAAAACACTCAAGAATTTCGGGTATGACAGCCTCATGATTGTCTTTGATTGTTTTATGTGTAGAGTTAGCGAAGAAATCATATGACTCATCCATTAACTCATAGTTAAAATAGACTTTTGCACCCTTTTCTAGAAACATCAGCCTCATAATCACTATCAGTCGGTCTCACAAATTGGTCTGTCATCCCACATCTCAAATAAGATTCGTTGTATAATGATGGGACTTCTTCTTGTGCTTCGAGCAAACATTTTGGATTGTTATAACCCAACCCTGATGTGAATATTGTTTCTGAATTTCTTGGCCTATTTAAAAAGACTTGTTGATATGAACGATTGATCTTATACAACTTTTCTTGATAAGACTTGATTTCAGCTTTCAGCTCATCATTTTCTTTATCAAGTTTTTGTTTAAGAGAATCTTTTATACAACATTCATATTTGTACTTAGAATGTAAATGTCTAAGTATGGAAGGGGGTTTAGTGTAAATTAGTCATATGTATATAAACCCCTTCCATTTAGCATTTTGTAACCTTTCACCTCATAATACAATCCAATCTTTCCCTGACATCTCTCTACTCTCTCTCTACTTTCTCTCTCTAGAAACCGCCATTAACACACACACTTACACACACAAAAGCTCGAATTCTACTCATAACAATTGGTATCAGAACATAATCGGTGTATCCGAACGATCCGTAAACAAATTCATAACCGATTTTGTTCAAAATTTCTGGAATTTGAGCTTAATTTTGAATCTGGAAATTTCTGTTTTTCACGGAATTCGAGGCTGTTTCATGATTCTAATCACAGATTAGGAGTGGATTATTGGTGAACTTGATGAATATGTGTTCAATTTCTAAATTCTGATTGTTTTAAGCTGTTAAGTAAAAATCTCTGCAAACAGTGATAATAAGAAAAAGTTCAATTTGAATTTTTTGTTGACTACTACTGTTGATACACGTGAACAGTACTTACATTGTTTTCATACATTACATTTTATTTTAATTTTAAAAAGAAAAAAAAATAAAAAGGCAGAAAATGTAAAAAAAAAAAAAAATCAAAAAGAAACAACAAATTGCTTCAACACCTTCTCTCCTCGATTTCATCTTTGTTTTGGATCGGATCATCTAGATATTCATAAGGTTTTGTTCGTGGTGAAAAGCTGAACATAATGATATCTTCAATTTCTCGATTCGTGAACCTTTGATTTCAGTTGAATTTTCCGGCGAGACTTCACGTTTTCCGGCGAGCATCGAATCTAAAACTAATTGCTGAGGGTTTGTTCGCGATTTATTGGTGAGTATTTTGGTGGTAGTTTTGAGGTTCAATTCGAAGGATCAAAGGAGATATTGTGGTTTTAAGTTTTCCGGCAAGGTTGTTGATTTATCCGGCCGCCGTGTTCTTCAACTATCCAGTTTCCGATCACCAAGTCCCAAAAACGCCATTTGCAGAGCTAACCGATCTCACGAATCTCGCATTTGCTGACTTGAATTTCAACGACTAAACCAAGTACAAGTGATTGTCGAGCTAATTTCACGACCAAATCATCCATACCCGTATTTGCAGAGTTGAGTGATTCAAGCCATTGCCGAGCTCGTTGCTCTGCAAATCAAACAACTCGAGCAAGTCTTCAAGAACTCGTGTTTGCCGAAGTTATTACTCGACCAGCTCATTGAATACTCGCATTTGCCGAGTTGAGCGATTCAAGTCATTAGCCGACCCCGATCCTCTGCAAACAATACAAATCGATCTCATACTTAGCCAAAATTTTTCCAATACCTCATTTGCAGAGATAAATCCTCTGCAAACCTTACAATTCACCAAATCATCCCAAACCATCATTTACCGAGCAATTACCTCTGCAAACCATTCGAAACATCCGAAACCACTCATTTACAGACCTATTACTTCTGCAAATCGATTGTTTTCAAACACCCCATTTGCAGAGCTTAAACCTCTGCAAATCCCATTTGCCGAGCAAATATCTCGGCAAATCAACAAAAGTTTTTCAAAAAGTTCTTTTTGTTTACACACTTCATTAACATCACTTTACCTTCTTTTTGAGAAAACTTGAGAAATTTTTTTTCTGAACACACCATTTACCGAGCATGGAGCTCGGCAAATAGCAGTTTTTGTTCTTCAAAGCTTGAATCTTGGCTGCTTGTTGGTTGTTCTTGCTTGAGTCTCTTGTCTTGTTCATCATTCTGGTCTAATATTTTTTGAATGCAATCGTGTGGTTAAGCAAAAGGGAGATAAACAGATAATTTGTATTCACTCTTTTGTTTGTGAGAATTTTTTTCGAGAGAGAGTGTTTTGTAAAGGCGGATAGATAAAAGGACGTGAGGTGTGTATCAATTGCTTGGATTGTTTACATGAAAAGTGGGTACACATGTGAGTCTACTGTTTCAATAAGATAACGTGTTGTCAGTGTGGTCTCCTAGTGTCATTTTGTCAGAAGTTAACGTGTATAGGTTGTGTCACGCGTGTTCACTAGTCTGTTTACTTGTTTAGTTCTTTAATGCCATTTTCATTTTGGGTTGTCAAAATTCTGAATTGGTGATTAATTCAAAGTAGAGAAACGTGTTTCACTTTACAAAGAAAAAGCGTGATTTGGTGTTGAGCTGTAATTGGCTGTCAAAAGGTGTGTCTTCACATGTTAGAGTAGATAAAGTGTTGTCAATTTTTTTTTATTATTCCTTCACGTGATTCCATCTTGTTGTTTTAGTCAAATACGTCTCATTTTGTTTTCAATAAAGTTGTGTCACATGGGTGGATAGTATTTGGATATCAATATTCTGGTTTCAAATTTTAAAAGTCCTTACAATTAGCGTGTCATCCATTAGCCAATTTTACATTTTTTTGTTGTTTTGGGTTAAATTGGACTACCTTTTTCATTTGGGCCGTAAATTTTTTTTGTTTGTTGGGCTGAATTTTAAAGTATCAAGTGTTGGGCTAAGAATTTGATTTGGGCTTTCATTTTTTATTTTAGTTGGGCTTAAGTGTCATTTGGACTTCTCATAAGTGTTTGTTGGGCTTAAAATTCTAAATTTCTGGGCTTAAAATTTTAGTTTTTGTCTTGGGTTGTTTCTTTTATTAAATTGTCATCAAGTTTTTGAGTCAAAATGTCAACCATACCGATCAAATTTGAACCAAACATGGGTTCATATGGTTTTCATAATAGTCAAAAGTGTTCATGTTTTCAAGGAAATAATCATGCTTGTGTTGTTCGAGTGTATCAAGAGTTTGAGGATGTGTCCAAGAGATTCAAAGCTCTTTGTGAGGAACGTGTGTGTTTTGTGTCTGACATTAAAGACTTGAAATCGATTATTTCTTCGTACCAGACTTCAGAACATTTTGAGTCAATAAAGTTCAATGTGCCAGATAAACTGACGACTATGTTCATTCAAGAACCCACAGGGGATGAAATTTGGGATCATAAAAATTTTCGTTGTACATGTAATTTACATCCCAAGATTTTCAACAACAAACATGTTCCATGTGCTGTCATTCGTTTTCAAGAAAAACGATACATGTATGAGACGAGTCAAAAACTCATGGAACAAAACAAAAATCTTCAACTTGAAATTGACCAACTCATGTCCGAAAATAAAGAGCTCAAATCTGCTAATGATCTCATTTTGTCCAACGTGGAAAGTCTTCAACAAGAAAATGATCTTTCAAAGTCAAAGATTAGTAAGTTGTGTGCTCCATTGCGAAAAGCTTACACACAAGTTACTGATGCATACTCATCCAAACAGTCAAATGAACTTGTTTTGCAACAAAAGATTTCTAAGCTTGACCATGAGTTGCAAAATAAGTTCACTATTTTTGAGAGAAAAGTTGAAGAAGAAAGAACAAAAATTGTGTGCTCAAATCAAGTGTCATGAAGACAAGTGTTTGCAACTTCAGTCACACGAAACATCTTTGACAAAGAAAATTTCTGACCTTGAGATTGAATTGCAAACACAAACCAAATCTGTGAAGTCTGACCTTCCTAAAGTCATGATTGATGTTTGTACTCAAACTAATTGTCCTATGTTTGTGAATTCTTCTATGCAGACTGATTGTGATAAGGTTGAGACTGTTGAAACTTATATTCAGACTGTTCCTGATGTTCCAAAGAAGGTTTACACGGGTAAATCTTCAAAACCTTTTGAAAGAAAGGTCTCTCAGTTTACTAATTACTCCTTACAAAAGGGTAAGAAGTACACTAAGAAACCAAATTTTGATGGAACAACTACCTTTGTCTCTTTTCTATCATTTGAGGATAATTCTGGACATATTTCTCAAGCAAAATCTCAGTTGACTAAATCTAAATGGAAACCGATTTCAAAAGATAAGTCAATTGAGTCAAAATCATTCAAATATTCTTTTTCGGAACTTTTTGATCTTGCACCAAAACCTGTGAAAACAGTTGTGCAAAAAGTGAATGATTTTGCTTCGAAAAATCATTTTCCAACTCAATCTCTCAAGATTGGAAGCTTTTCAAAGAAATCAAATGATTTTTCACCGTTGCTTCCACGAAAACTCTTTTCAACTAAACCACCGGGTTTTAGTTCTCCGTGGAATGCAACCTCTATTCATCAAATCGATGAGACTTACATTTGGACTTTCAAGAATTCAAAAACCATTGGACCCAATCTCAAATGGGTTCCAAAAGTGATTTCCAAGTGATTTGATGAAAAGTGGCTTATGCACACATCAGTGTATAACCCGTTCTAAAATAGTTTTCGTAATTTCATTTCTTTTAGAAAAATCCAAAAAGATTTTCATTTTCTTATTTTTGAAAAATCCAAAAAGATTTTCTCTTCTCATCATTTTTTTTTATTATTTACTTTGTCTTTTAGTTACTCACAATGTATTAGGATGAGATGCAAGGCATCGAACGCCTTTGTATACTGCCTTTGTTGTCTCATTTTTAATGTTTGTGAGCAACTTTCAAACCTTTTACTCACCCTTTATATGCTAAAACTTTGTTTATATCATGCATATATTTAGGGGGAGTTTGTTTATAAAACCAAAACTTCCAAGTGTTCAAACTCGTTTTGTCATTTTCAAACACTTTGGATGATTTTCAAACCATTTTCGATCAAATTCAAAGAAGTTCGGTGTTAGATTTGCACATGAGAGTTTAGGCCACTCATAAAAACTCCATGATCTTGTCATCGCCGATGGGATCTAACCCCGGAGTTAAATTCTCAATTTTAGATTGTGAGGGTCTTTGAGCGTGATGATGTTTGTGCAAATAGGACATGAGGGAGTAGTCGAAAAGTGAGAGGTTACGGTGAAATGATGTGAGAAAGGGCTAAAAGAAATAAAAGCCCTCCCCAAAATTATTAAAAAGTCGGGTCAACACGTTTCTATCGGATTTCATTTGTTGATTTCTCAATATTGAAGAAGACTTCATGGACCCAGTGAAGCAATGCACATCTTTACCTAACCACTCAAGTGTTTCTTAACAAATGCTTGTTTTATTCTCACGGAGATTTTCACATTTCTATCGACTCTTCATTTGGAAGATGTTGATATTGAAAAAGGGAGACACTCTGCTCCGGTCCCCGACTTCATTTGATCACTATTGAGTCTAGAGAGTACTTGAAATATTCTTTCATTTGACTAGGACACATAGAGTCTTTATATGTCTTTATGACATTGCATATCTTTGTGATATTGCCGGAACATTCGTAGTGATATCATATTTTTGATATTCCACGATGATCGAATGGAAATCCTACCAATGCTAACATCTTTTCCAACGTTGAACGTAGGTCTCACATTTTCATTTTATGAATTTGTTGAGTAAACGAGAAGTCTAAGTGACCTCGGATTTATTTACCCAAAAGTCTTTGAGGATAGTAAGACATGGTTATCGAACGCCTTTGTGACACTGACCATGAATTACATTCTTTAAAGCAATCTATCGGTTGAAAAGCCATAGATCGAACCATTTAGAGATAAGCTTTGTACATTTCTCGATGATAATGGGAAGTCCTAAAAATAGTAATCGTATTTTTAGGCCACACCATTAATCCTTTTGATTTTTGGTTGTGTTAACGGATCATTTTTATCCGGATTTCATTTCTCTTCACACAAACACAAACAACACAAACACCCTATTAAAATCTTTTTCCAAAAACGCAACCTCACATTCTAGTTCACCAATAGATTCATTGGGAATTGGGAATTGGGTTGGGTTAATTTGCGTGCTTGTTGTTTGTTGGCATCTACCGTTTATGCTATCAATCATTATTGTATGATGAAACCGTTTCACATTTTCATCATAAGGGGGAGAAATGATTATATGATTGATAGATAGAGTTCAAGGATATAGGTAGAATTTGATTGGTAGAATTTGTTCGAGGATGATTGTTGTGCTTGGATGTTCAAAGGATCGGTAGTTTAGGTGAAGAGAGTGAATAATTATCGTGCTAAGTTGAGAGATTGTGTTGAGAAAGTTAAAGGATTGATTCGAGATCGAGTATATTCAAGATGAAGTACATGGTCGATAATTGAAAGATTTATTGATAAAATGACCATTGTTTGATGATTAGAAGAGTTTAAGATTGAATGGAGATTGTCATTTTATTGATAATTGGATAGTTAAGTTCGTTCAAAGTTTGAAGAGATTGTTCATTTGAGGGGGAGCAAGAGAAAACTCATGAATTGTTAAATATGCTCCGAAATGATTGTTTGTTAGAGGGGGAGCAAGAGATTAAAGATTTGTTATTGAATAATTTGCTCCGAGATAGTTGTTTGATTGAGGGGGAGCAAATGTTAATTGATCAAAGAATCAAGTGCTCCAAGCTGTTTATTGATTCAGAGACAAGTTAGACCAAGAATTGAAGTTTTAAAGACAAAAATAAATTTCCGCATTCCAAAACCAAACTTCCGAAATGCCAAGAAATTTCAAAGTCAAAACCAAGCTTCCGCAAAGTCAAAAGAATTCAAAGTTAAATCAAGCTTCCGCAATACCAAAAGAATTCAAGGAATTCAAAGTCAAAACCAAGCTTCCGCATGCTACTCAAAGATTCAAGTTACTTCTTCAAGCAACATCAAGTTGAAATCAACATTCAAAAGTTCAAGTTGTCAAAGCACAAGAGCTACAAAGATTTCAAAGATGCTTCCAAAGTATTCAAAGTTGCAAGAGAAGATCAAGATTTAATAAGTCATCATCAAATTTATATGATTGTTGAGAAGATTCAAAGTCAAGGTTGATACAAGACGTTGAAGATAATGAGAAAGCTTCAAAGTCCAATCAACATTGAAGATTTCAACAAATGGGCTCATCATGTTATTTAAAGACCGAAGACGATGCAACATTTACAATTCAACACCAAGGGGGAGATTGTTAGAAATATAAATATGGTGTTTAATTGTAAATATAGTTACTTGTGTTAAGTTGTTAAAGTACAAGGAGTTTAGATGAAACTTGTAATGTTTAGGATATAAATACCCCTTGTAACTAACCTTGTAAAAAGGAGCCTTGCATAATAAACACACATTTAATTATATTTCTAACACTCAAAATTCTGTACAAACGTTTTCACTAAACTTCAAGCTATTTCTGAACAAATTATACTTGGTCGATTTCCGACCTAACAAATTCCCCCTATTTGTTCTGAAATAGTGTATGCATCTCAGACTTCTATCTATACATGTTTGTAAGTCTGAAATGCAAGTTTTTTTTGTTTAATGTTGTAAAAATTTTCTAAGTACATCTTATAGATCATTGATGTCTCAGAATTTTACTTGTGGTTTTTCTAACTTAAACTTACCATCTACTTATTGGTTACAATTTGTAACATATATATATACAAACTGAAATGTTTGTTACAAATGTAAATATATTACAAGTACATGATAAACTGAAAAAGGAACTACTTCTTGGCAGGCCTTGAACCAGAAGGTGCTTCAGTAGGTTTCCTTTTCAGTGGAGAATGATCCTTCTTTCCAAACAATCTGCTTTCAATCTCTACTTTGGCTTGCATCTTTTGTTGTATTCTGGACAACCATGCACCAATCAAAACAGATTTTGGTTTCCCCTTCAGAATCTGGATCATCTCCCTATGCTCTGAAATCCCAAACTCGTGAACTGAAACTTGATTATATTCTTCAGCTGCCCTACCTTCTCTTTTTACAATCAAATCAAACAACTTCAATCCATCAGCCTTTGTAACTTCTATATCAATGATTTTGGCCTGATGCGATCGATGATTCATGTAATGATCATACTGATCCTTCTCATGTTTTCTTTCAAGTTCAGCAGCATCATCAGATGGTTTGAGAGAAGTAAAGACAACATCACGAGAATGCTTTCTTGCAGACCTTGTTCCAGTTACTTTGGGCTTTTTGGTTGGTCTGAACAACTCTTTTTCAACCTTCAGAACTTCGGCCAGAATTTCCTTCCTTTTAATTTCCATTTCCTTTTCTCTATTTCTTTTCAAGTCTTCAATAGACAACTTGAAGGTTAGACTCTCTAGCTTTTGTTCCAGAGGTGAGTAATTCATCCCATATTCATACTCGAGCATATCAACAACAGACTTCTGCACTTTTGGATCATTTTTGATTTTCAAGTATCTTTCCAGTGACAACCCAAGAGCTGCAACATCTATATGATCAAGGGTCCCCATCTTCAGATGTTGTTCCCTTTCTCTTTCTTTGTTTTCCCTCCACATAATGAATTGATTTGAGACCTGCTTCTGCAAAGCCTCCAATTTCTTACTATCAACATCAAGATCGTGCAGGGGATAACCATGCTCATCCACATTCTCACCAACAATAATCCCAGAACCCTTAGAACTTTTCTTTGTTGGTTCTTCCTCTAATGGGGCCTTGCCCTTATCTTTCTTATCAGATTCAGATTCAGTTTCCCCCTGAACTGAGGCACTACCAGATGGCACCTCAGTTTGTTTCTTGGTTGCTTCAATGATTTCTTGTGTACTTGCAAGCAGACCAAAAGGCACAACTTTTCCCCCTTTGGGGACCTCTGAAGGCAACTTAGCGAATTCTTCAATGGCCATTTGCATGCCCTTCAGTGGTTTCCAACTTTGTTGTTGTAAGCATTCAGAAATTCCTCTAGAAAGCTGAGCAAACTGAGATCTTAATCTGAAATTGGAGTTCAGATTCAGCGACTCTTTATCCTTTATCTCTTTCAACTGCTTTCTATCTTCTTCAGTGAATGAGGGAACAAGAGGAGCAACAATATTTTCCTTCTTGAGATGAGTTAGAATTTCTTCTAACTGTTTTGACTGGTTCTGAACTGAGCCTTCAAGTTTGGACACTGAATCTTTTACTTCATTCACAGCCTTATCCACTTTATCATTTGTGTCTTTGGTCAGTTCAGCAATCATCACTCTAACCTTCGCACCAACCTTTTCAGAAATGGATTCTGAAATCTGAGTAACTAGATTCTGAGTTAGCTCAGACTTCAGATTATCCAAAATACCAACACTTATAGAAGCCCCAAGTTCTTTTTCATTTATACTTGGCTTCTGAACCAACTCATGTACTTCTCTTCCAACAGCCATAAAATCTTGCTTCATCAGCTGAACACAAGATGTCAAGTTTGCAACCACCGAAGCTTGCACATCTCTTTTTGTTAGCTTGAAGGCTTCTCTGATTGCAGAGCTCACCTTGTTGCAAGTCATCACCAGCTCATTCAGATTCCCAACTACTAGTCCTTCGTTTCCAGCAACCTTGGTTAACTCAGTTCCAAGAAACATCTGAGCTCCTTTCATTTCAGCCACAGAACTAGTATTGGCAGTTAGAGACTTGGTTAAGTCCTCCACCCTCAGAATAAGGCTTTGGACTTCGGTTTGAGTCTTTTCTAACTGTGCTTCTACATTTAAAGGTGGTGGAGGTTGTGCAGAAGCAGGAGCAACAAATGGTAGATTACCAAGCCCTTTCAGAACATTGTTCAGTTGTAAATCAGTTGGACTCTCAGATTCTGTTTCAGAATCCAAGTCCGTCTCTATTGGGGCATCATAATTGATAGGCGGTGGGATTTTGTGAATTTGGGGGTGAAAAAATTGAAGTGATGGATTAAAAGTACCGGCTGTAACATAGGCAGGATTAGTGCCTGGTGGAAAAATTGGATGTTGATGAGATGGAGGTGGTGGAACATAAGGATTAATATCTTGTTCTTGTTGGTCTGGTTGAATTTGGATTTCTGGGGGAGGAGGAGGGGCGTTTGCGAGGATGGTGGCTGGCTCAGAATCAGATTGATTCGCCTCCAATAATCCCTCGTCAAACTCAAAATCAGCAAGGGAATCGAGATTCCCCTAAGGTAGCTCATCGTCATCCCAGAAAGCATTTACCACTCCATTCGGGTCAGATATGCCCTGGTTTGGGTCACTAGTACCCGCACCAGTTTCTGGTTCAACATCTGCAGAAGCAGGTGCATCGTTACCAGATTTAATGATCGGCTCAACCGTAGTATCATTGCCAGGGGACAGTAGATACAGAAGCTGGAACACGAATGATGTTCAGAAACTTATCTTTAGGTCGACTAACGGGTCCCACATTCTTTTGTGGCCCACTTAGTGACCTTTCTGAACCAGCTAGTGTGGCTGAAACAGTTTTATTAAATACCTGAAGCATAGCAGTGGATAGTTCAGGCTCATTTGTGGATGCCTTTGAGAAATCTCTGCTGTATTCAGGTACTGAAGCTTCAGGTCCAGCTTGATTATAAGCTTCACCAAGAATATCCATGAAACATAAGCTCAGAAATCTTGGAAAGGCAATATGCAGACTTCTCTTTCCTTTTAGTTTTGTAATCAGCTGAGAAAAGAGAATCTCAGCAAAGTCTGCTTGTATCCCATTCCAAATATAATACCCCATCTCAACTTGGGGTAATGAAAGTTGGTCCAACCCTCCATGGTTGCCACCAAGACTTCCACAATCTGGGTCCAGAAGAACCTCCAGCAATTGCCAAATCCAGACATAAAAATGTGTCCGGAGGTCTTCAGATTACCATCAGCATCCTCCATATCGCCATGACCGGTGGCGACTAGAACTTCCCTGAAATTGACTCCTTTGAGTCGTTTAGCAAATACCTGGGAAGGTTTGAGGTAGTTCAGATGAAGGGAATTTCTGAACCCCTCAAGAGTGATAACACACTGCTTGGTGCCCTCATTGAGAGTGAAGGAGATGGATTGTTCATCTTTGCTCACCACAGCAGTATACCAGAATTCAAGCAAGTATCGATGATACAATGCCTGAGGATTAGCGGTC
>CM067173.1:77689897-77762049 GCA_034093135.1 Erigeron breviscapus | reverse complement strand
CTTCATCCACAGTTTCCAGTCATCCTGATCTGGAACCTGTTCAGAAGAAGAAACCCTCCAGTAGTACTCCATTCTATCCTTCAATTATTTTCAAACTACCCTCTGAAATTATTATTGGATCAGATGTCCGTACTACGCCCCCAGTATCAGTCCCAGTTGAAACTGAACCAGTACTTCAAGAAATGCCTTCAATGAAGAATTTCATGATGCAAATCGTGATTTAAATGACTCAGATGAAGATGTTGAAGTAGTCTGACAAGATCCTCCTCTAGAAGCAACACCAGAGGAGACTCAACTGAATTCTTGCACTGATATTGTTGTCAGTAACAATCCTGGTCAGTACTCCAGATGGACAAAGCTCATCCTATCGATCAGATCATAGGTGACTCCAGTAGAGGAGTTCAGACCAGAAGAGCCTCCAGTAATCAATGCTTATATGTCAGTTTCTTATCACTGAATGAACCAAAGAAGATTAACGAGGCTATGGAAGATCCAAGCTGGGTGACTGCTATGCAAGAAGACCTTCACCAGTTTGAAAGGAACAAGGTTTGGTACCTGGTTCCTTTCCCAGTTGGAAAGAAAGAACCAATTAGAACCAGATGGGTCTTCAGGAACAAGGTAGATGAAGATCGCCACGTAATCAGAAACAAGGCCAGACTGGTAGCACAAGGCTACTGCCAGTCAGATGTCGATTTTGATGAATCATTTGCTCCAGTGGCTAGACTTGAAGCGATCAGAATTTTCTTAGCATTTGCTGCTCATCATCAGTTCAAGGTCTACCAGATGGACGTGAAAAGTGCATTCTTGAATGGAAAACTTGAAGAAGAAGTTTATGTCAGACAACCACCAGATTTCGTTGACAAAAAGCATCCACACTGGGTATATTGTCTGGACAAAGCACTCTATGGTCTCAGACAAGCCCCACGTGCCTGGTATGATACTCTGACTAAACATTTATTGAAAAATGGTTTCAAAAGAGGTGCAATTGACAATACTTATTTATTCTTCATGAAAAAGGTAATCTTCTGATGGTACAAATTTATGTTGATGATATTATTTTTGGGTCTACTGATGATAAAATGTGCAAGAAATTTTCGAAATTAATGTCAACTGAATATGAAATGAGTTTGATGGGTGAATTAACATATTTTCTTGGACTCCATATTAAACAGACCAGAGATGGTATTTTTATTAATCAGGAAAAATATGTTAGAGATCTTTTAAAGAAATATGATATGAACTCTTCACCATCTAAACCCACTCCAATTTCCGCACCATTAACACTGGACTCAGATCCAGATAGTAAACCAGTGAACACCACTGTCTATAGAGGCATGGTTGGTTCACTGATGTATTTAACTGCCACTATTATGTTTTCAACATGTTTATGTGCCAGATATCAGTCTAATCCAAAAGAATCTCATATGCTTGCTGTAAAGCGCATACTGAAATACCTTAAGGGTGTCCCCAGTTTGGGTCTTTGGTATCCCAAAGGCTCAGACATGGATCTAATGGGTTATTCAGATTCAGATCATGCAGGTTGTAAGATAGACAGGAAATCCACTACTGGTGGATGTCATTTCCTTGGTGGCAAACTGGTCAGCTGAACCAGTAAAAAGCAAACTTCAGTTTCATTGTCCACTGCTGAAGCTGAATACGTGTCTGCAGCCAGTTGTTGTGCTCAGATACTCTGGATGAAGAACCAGTTGCTTGATTATGGTATTAAGTATTCAAAGACCCCAATCTTTTGTGATAATACCAGTGCCATTGCTATCTCGAACAATCCAATCATGCACTCAAAGACGAAGCACATTGATCTCAAGTATCACTTCATTCGTGATAATATTGTGAAAGGCAACATTGAACTCCATTTTATCATGTTGGTGAGTTGGGAATGTTAAACCCTTAAATCTGGAACCTTGGTATTGAACGCCTTTGTGTACTATCAGGGATCCTTGATTTAACAGATTTATAAATCTATAACTGCTTAGATATCGAACGCCTTGATGTACTATCTTTGCATTAATAGATTTCTGGGTCAACATTCCAGGGGGAAGACTGAAAGATATATTTTTGTCCTTAAAAATGTTTTAAGTTCAGGGGAATTTATTAATTTATTTTCTCACTGAACAAATTTTCCAGAAAATATTACTGGTACCTTGTAAATGTGTCCCTCTCACTGGTAATTAGATAGGTTGAAGTGCATGTTTGAGGTGACTTTTGTCTCCTTGTAAATGTGTCCCTTTCATTTGTCTGTATTAGTTGACGTGCATGTTTGAGGTTACCAGTCTCTTTCAAATGGCCTTCACTGGTACTTTACTGGAGTGTCCCTCCAGTGTACCATCAATGCATACTTCACTGGACTAATCCACCAGTAATACTGGAGTGTCCAGTCAACCTCCAGAGGCACTGGTATGTCAGTCATAATACTTTTTAATACTTGGTCATTGTGCGTGCCACGTATGCAAAAATCTTTGAAAAGATATTTATCTTGATATTTATCTTATTATCCTACGTGGCATGTCATTTTTTCAAAGAAATGATGGTATTTTTACCTTGGGAAGACAAAAAGTGCAACTTGGTAATGTTTGTGGGCTGTAAACCGTCACACATTTATGTGTGATGTGATGTATTTAATGCGGATCTCAGAACCCGATCAAAATTATATTTGATAAATTCAAATTAACCGTTTGAGTTCCACATTCTCTCTCCTATATAAATACCCACTTTCACTTTCATAAACATTTACTTCGAACATATTTACTCCCAAATTCTTCAAATTCCTTCATTTACTCCCATTCAATTTCCAATCATAAATCTCTCTCATATTAAATTCATCAAATCTTCATAAACCCTAATTCTTCAATTTCATCTTCATATATCCATCATATTCAATGGCACCTAGACAATCCAATTCACCGACAAATCTGCTCGCTGCTGAATATGCTCCTGTTCCAAATATTGTTAAGGCACCCCATATCTCCTTAGAGGAAAAAGCCATAAGGATAAACATGAACAATTGGATGGCTAGACTCACTAGCACCACTCATGCTCCTACCTCTCTCATCGAACGACTGAACGCCTTTTTCCTCAGTTGTCCACTTTATGGTGCACTTACTCTTAATCCGGGTAAAATGTATCATGATTATTTGTGTGAATTTTGGTATACTGTTGTATATGTTGAAAGCACTCAATCCATCAACTATACATTGCAACAAGGCACCAGGGCCTTCACTCTCACTGCCGATTCTCTCAGAGATATTCTTCATTTGAATTATCTGGCTGAAAATGAGATGGCGATTACTCTCCCGACTGGTCTTAATTTCAGAGATGTGTGCAGATTAATGGGGCACACTGATATACTAGATGAGCATGGCCAGTTATCAAGGAAAGGCACAATCTACATGAGTAAACTGACAGACTCATGGAGATATTTCTTCACTCATCTGGTTGAGTGCTTAGGTGGCAGTTCTGGAGGGTTGGACCAGATTAATCAAATGCAACTCCAGATTGCCTACTGTCTATAGTTTGGGTACAGGGTCAATTTTGCTCAGATCTTCTTTGATGACCTTGTTGACCGTCTGAAGGTGAAAGGTAGAAAACCCCATATTCCTTATATTCGTTTTCTATCACTTGTATTTTTAAGAGCTCTGGGTGCTGAGTATGATTATGATACAAATCATTTCTCCATGTGTGAATATCTGAGGGAATTGAGTTCCTTAAAATCAAGAGCTGGTGAGGTTGAAATTCCTGTAAATATGTTGAACCATTTCAGAAATGATGCACTGGAAGCATCATCAGATGGACAGGAAGTGGCTCCAGGTGGAAACCAGGTTGGTGAAGGACCCTCTGGAGACCAAAATGTTGAAATTGTGCAACCAGTAACCCAGGTGGCTCCTGAAGTTCAACAGACTGCAAGTACTACTCGACCCAGAACTTCCAGACGCCTTAGAAGGGCTGGAGTTCAGGTAAATCCAGATAGAGCTGAAATGAGCCATCCTGGTGATGTAATGAATGTAGATGGGTCTCCCATTTTTGAGCAGGAAGAGAATATTGTACAGAATGTTGAGCAGGTAGAAACTGTACAAGTTGTTGAGCAGGAAACTGGTGAGCAAGATGCTCAGTTTGATTTGAATGTAGAAGTTGGTAATCAGACTGGTGATCAGACAGGTGATCAGACTGTTGATGAAACATTTGTTTGGAATGAGGCTGATTCACCCATGTCAGAAGGTAATATTTTTGATACTGACATGAGTTTTCTTGGAGATGATGTAGTAGAAATAGAACGATTACCAGAAATGTCACCACCTCCACCAGAATCAAATGTTCCACCACCAGAATCCACTATGCCACCACCACCACCACCTTCAATTCCACAAACCACTCCATATTTCAATCCTCCCACAATTCAAATTTCACAAACTCAGCCACCACCACTTAAAACTCCCATTGATTTATCTGAACACCGTGCGCTGGACTCAACTGTAGTAACATCTGAAGTTTCAACTGAAGAGGTCCAGGCACAAGTACCTTTTGTAACCAGAATGACTTCAACTCTTGATCCTCCCAGTGGTCCCTCCTCTTCTTCTTCAGCCGAGGTCCAAGGCCTTTTAAGTAAGGTGGCGGACCTGGAGAGATCACTCCAGTCTTCATCACAGGTTGTTTCTGATTTCAAATCTCTTTTATCGAATAATCTTTCATCAGAAATGAATCTGTTTGCTGGTAATGAAAAGCTGGTATTTGAGAAGTTGAATGAGCTGGTACTGGCCACAAATAACAACTCTGAAAATATCAAAGTGGCAGTCCAGGGCTTGGAGACTAGGCTGGTAAATTCTGTTCAGACTGCAGTGAAAGCTAAACTTGTTCAACCACTGGCAGGTCTGACAGATGAGGTTCAGAGGTTGACAACCAGGATAAGTAATTTGGAGAGTTGGCCAACACTTGATCAGAATGCTGTTGTTAGCACCATCAGTGATGAGTGTGCTAAGAAGTTCAGACATGGCATGTTGAAGGAAATCACTGAAGAGATTTCTGGGTCTGTTCTTAGAATAATTCAAGATGGGTTGTTGCCACAGGTTGTGAAAATGATTAATAATGAAATGCCAAAGCACTTGTCTTCAGAAATTCAAATAATCAAGAAGGAAGTGACTGAGCTAAGGCAGACTGTGAATATCACATGTCTAGTGGTTGGAAGAACATTTGGTGCTACAGACAGATATATGCTGGAACAATTATGGTCTGCCCACAAGTCTCAGACTGGTGGACATTCCAAGGGGGAAAAGTCGTCTGTTGCCACTGAGTCTGTTCCAGAAGGGTTGATAAAGAAAAAGAAAGAAGTGGTTGCCAGTGCAGTTGAAAAGGCCTTTGCTACTGAAAGCATCGTGCAACAAGAACAAGTGACTGGTACTGATGCCAGTGCACAAGAAGCACATAAGGCACTTGGCACTGAAGCCATTGTGCAGGTTGAAGAGGCTACTGGTACTGATGCCAGTGAGCCCCAATTCGAAGCATTCCCATATATCATAACGACTCAAGAGTCACTAAAAAGAAAGAAACATGTGATATCTGGAGGTGAAACTGAAACAGCTGAAGGTTCATCAGAACTCCCTACTGCTGATGACGATACATCGAAGAGACTGGAACAAGAATGCATATTGATAGAAATATTCAAGAAAAATCAAAAGGATGAATTGCTGGCCCACAAAAGGGAGATGGCAATCATGGGGACCCTTGATTCTTACAATGCTGGCAGGTTGGGCATACATATTGATGTCTATAAAAGAATGAAGGAAGACCCCAGAATTCATCAATGTTTGGATGCATTAGATGATGTGTATATTCGTTCTAGGTACTCTGAAGACGAACAAACTTATGATGCTGTAACTTATGGTGTCAGTGTAACTGAACTGATAAGACAGAGGACGGAGGAACTGGTGAACCTCCAGAAAAAGATAAGGAAGAATGCTGGTGCTCTGGAGATAGAGTATAGAAAGAAGTTGAAAGGTTTACCCAAACTGACTGCCAAACAGTTAAAAGAAATCAGAGATGCTGATCTGATCACTTTCATTCCTTTGGATACTTCACAAAGAATCAATCGTGAAGCATTCCAGTCTGCCATAGAACAGCAGAAAGTATCCAAGGAAACTGAATATATGATCCATATGGCTAAGCAAAAAGCCAAATATGAAGAAATGTTGAATTTCAGGGCTGATGCCAGAAGGATTATTGGTGCAGAGATTAAGCTTGCTGAAAATCATGAAGGTATGTCCAGGTTTGAAATAAAGTTGACCAGGGAAGGTAACTTTACTGATGAAAGAAAGAGTACTTCAGTCCAAGTGTTTGGATGGAGTGAACTGAAGGAGATTGCCTTAACATTCAGGGGGAAGACAGATTTGTCGACTGATGTTAAATCATTTTTGAAAAGGGTTGAGAAGGTATGGAAGAGAAAGCAACAGATGGAAGTTGCAATTGGCATGAAACCACCAGAATCTGTACCATCCTCTCCATCACCTAAGAGAAAGGCTTCTGAAGATGCTCCAGGACAGACATCGAAGAGAAGGGCCTGACTCTTGTATCATTTACTTGTACTTGTATTTAATTTCCAAAATTGTAACTTATTTTCTGTTGATGGCTGTAAATATAGTTACATATTTTGATTCATAAAGTAAATGATCAGATTTAGTCTAAGTTAGAACTAAAAGATGAAACTGAAAACACTGATGATCTATAAAGTGTTCTCCAGTAACTTAAATTTTTAGACTAAGTCAAAACAAGTGTTTTTCAAGCATACAAATTTGTATAGATAGAAGCTTGAAAAACCTTGCATTATTTCTAAACAAATAGGGGGAATTTGTTAGGTCCAGATTTACTGGACTCGCTCCAGACTCGACTACTGGAGCCTTACTGAAGATCTGTCCATAAATGATATTTACTGGACCTACTCCAGACTTGGAAACTGGAGTCCCTCTGAAGATTTGTTCAGAAATAATGGAAGACCAGTGAGCAAATACTTGTATAGGAAATCTGGAGACATCCTCCAGATTAGCTTACTGGACTTCACCCAGTCCAGATCTATTCTACTGAAGACATTCTCACTGAAGTCAAAGACTGAAGTTAGAATAAAGAAGACTGACAAATGGCGGAGTCCACTGGAAGTCTTACCAGATCTACGACTGGAGGAATTGTCAGTGTTCTAGACCTTACAAGTCTGAACACTAATATCGAGGAATTGACTTTTTGCCTTTACAGACTTTCCAAAGAACATTCCACTTGTTCTTTACTAAAGTGCTTTCGTGTGTAAAGGTGGTTGGTTAAAAGAATAAAGTCATATTGATGTGACTTTATCCTTGTACCTTAACCAATGCATTTAATGACCTTGTCGGTTCATTAAATGCATACAACCATATTTGTACGACACAAATTCACTGGTGAATTTGTTTGCCTATAAATACAAAGTCATTTCCTTGTTAAAATTACTTTTAGCATTAAAGGTGAATTTGTCTAAATACTCTCGATCGTAACAGGGATACTTCACAACTTTAAGTATCTCGATCAAAAGAGTTATTTGGCAAATATAGATCATTTGTAATTCATAGGTTGTTAGGATACTTACATATTTGTATTATCTTGATTCCGCACAACCTTGTATTTTATTTAACATCATAAATAAAATACACTTGAAAATATTACATTGTGTTCCACCTTTATTTTATTGCTTTTAGTCTTGTATTACTTTGTTTATATACTTGCATTTATATTCAAGTAATACTAGTCCAATCTAGTGCTTATTAGACTTGTTGCATTTTACACTTTGGGTTAAACCATCAAGAGAGTTTGGGACTCACAGACCTTGAACTGCAGATGGGCTTCATAAGCCAAGAAATTTCTGATGGCTTCAAGTCTAGCAACTGGAGCAAAAGTCTCATCAAAATCAACACCCTCTGCTTGACAATAACCCTTGGCAACCAATCTGGCTTTGTTTCTTACAACATTGCCATCTTCATCCATCTTGTTTCGGTAGACCCATCTTGTACAATGGGTTCTTTCTTCAACCCTGGTAGACAAGGAACAAGTTCCCATACATTGTTCCTTTCAAACTGGATAAGCTCTTCTTGCATTGCTTCTACCCAGCTTGGGTCTGCCATAGCCTCGTCAATCTTCTTCGGTTCAATCAGTGATAAGAAAGTGACGTTCAATCATTGTACGCTGGTGGCTCTTCTAGTCTGAACCCCTCTACTGGACTCTCCAATAATCTGGTCAATTAGATGTGCTTTTGTTCATTTAGAGTATTGACTAGGACGGTGAACAACAATATCAGTGCAAGTCACTGGTGGAGGATCAACTGGAGGATTTTCCAGTGATTCTTCAAAAACTACTTCAGCTTCCTCATCAGAGTCTATGAGGTCATGAGTTGCATCAAGGCATTTCCTGAAGAATTGGAGGAGTTTCCACTGGTGCTGATACTGGAGTGGCACGTACATCTGATCCAATCACCAGTTTTTGTGGTAAATTAAAACTGATGGAAGGATAAAATGGAGTGTCACTGGTGGATTTCTTCTGTACAACTGGTTGCACGTCATTGTGACTGGAAACATTGTCTGGTGAAACATCTGACTGAGGAACTGGGTCAGATTCACCAAAACTGATTGGAATAACTGGAGAGATATCAAGGTTTGGCCTTTTATTAATTGCATCATTAGATTCATCAAATGTGACATGAATCGACTCATGAACCTTTTGGAGTCTATAATTATAAACTCTAAAGGCTTTTCGAATATCTGAATAGCCTAGAAAAACACCTTCATCAGCTTTAGCATCAAATTTTCCTAGCTGACTGGAATCGTTCAAGATATAAACTGGACAACCAAAAACATGAAAATATCCAATGTTTGGTTTACGATTCCTGGGCACTACATAGGCAGTCTTCTTATGTCTCTTAACATAAACTGACCGGTTTTGGGTGTGGCATGCAGTTGCCACTGCTTCAACCCAAAAACTGGTGGGAAGACCAGATTCAGATAGCATACTCCTTGCAGCTTCTATCATTGTGCGATTCTTTCTTTCAACAACTCCATTTTGCTCTGGAGAGTGAGCTGATGAGAAGTTCTGGGAGATGCCAGTGTCGGTACAGAAGGATTCAAGAGTCTTGTTTTGAAATTCTGTTCCATTATCACTTCTCAACTGACAAACTTTTCGAGTATACTTGAGTTCAATTTTCTTGATGAGAGAGATGATTTCAGCTGCAACATCACTTTTTGATCTGAGGAACACCACCCAGCAAAATCTGGTGTATTCATCAACCACAACTAGAGTATAACGTTTTCCAGCTCTAGTTTGAACATTCACTGGACCAAAAAGATCCATATGAAGCATGTGAAGAGGTTCAGTGATGCTAAAATTTTGCCTTGTCTTGAAACTGGCTCTTTTCTGCTTGCCCATCTCACACCCTGGACATGGCTTTTCCTTATTGAAAGAAACTGGAGGTATCCCATCAGCTAGATGTTTGCGAGACAACTTATTGATATTCTTGAAATTAAGATGGGATAGCCTTTTGTGCCATAACCAGTTGGTGTCCTCATCTGCCTTGGTATAGAAACAGTGCTCTTTTGGAGTAGGTTCCATATCCATGATGTACACATTTCCCTTTCTTGGTGCAATCATCACCACTTTCCAATCCTTGTTAAATATGGTGCCTTGAGCAATAACGAACAAAACTTTGTAGCCATCATCACAAAGTTGACTTACACTGATTGGGTTATATTTCAAACCATTCACAAATGCAACTCTGGTGAATTGGACTTCTCCATTATTGATCACACCATATCCTTCAGTCTTTCCATTTTCATCATTACCAGACGTCACTACCGGTCCATCTTGGACAGTGAACTCTTCCAGCAGGGGCTTACATCCGGTCATAGTCCGGCCAGCTGCGCTGTCCAGATACCCGGTATTCTTCTTTCGATCGCTCTGCATACCCGCAAAAATCATTAGTTATTTTTGTGAACCCATCTTTTGATGGGTTCAATGGACTCTCCCTGGAAAGTCACAATTGATTGTTGTGGTGTTGAACTGGAGACTGAATCTGGAACCTTTTTATCAGTTCCAGTTTCAGGAGTAAAAACGACTGGTTTGATGGGTTTCTTCCCCTTTTTCTTCTCATTTTTAGCTCCAGATTGAGCATTTTGTTTTTGTTTTGAAGGGGGGTTTGCATTTTGTTTAACAACTGGAGAAGACGAAGCTCCTTCCAGATTTTTGATTCTGGCAGTACAACTTTGAACTTGCCTTGACAACTGTTGAAATTGACTCTCCAGTTTTAACAAAATGTCTTTTTCAGTAGGCACCTGAACCTTGGACTTAGGTTCAGCAGGGATCTTGGTCTTAGGATTCTTGGGCTCCTTTGACTTTTGAGGTAAATGTTTGTCACCAGTGACCTTTTTGACTGGAGCTTTAGCCTGTTCAACTCCAGTTTTAACCTCAGATGGGGTGGTCTCAATAGGTTCAGTCTTAACAGATTTAGGCAATTCATATGGAGTTTCTGGCCTAAGATCTGGTGGTAAACTGTAGATATCAGGTATGATGCCTGCAGTGTGCACATCTCCATTTTTATACGCCAATTTTTGTGCATCAATGGTTTTTGTGAAGGCATCATAATTCAAACCAGATGATTTAATCCAGGATTTAATCACCTTTTGTTCCTTTTCCAAAGCAGTTTTAACTCTTGTTTTTCCAGTTCAAGAGCTTCACAATTTAAAACTGACTCTTTGAGAGCCAACTGGACACTTTGTAAATTTGACAATTGAGGTTTCAAATTATTAAGTTCAGTTAAAACTGTTTCCAAATATCTTTCACTATCAGTTCTAACAGTTTCAACAAAAAGCAAATCACAATTGAGTGATTCAGCCAAGTCCAGTTTCAGTTCTGGGTCAGATTGGTTGTCATAATCACACACCTTTTTCAGAATGATGTCGACCCATCTTCCTGCAATGACATCATCTTTTGCCACATGTTGCTGGTCTTCCAAAGCCATAAAACACATGTCCCTTTCCTCTTCATCATCAACTGATGAATCATCAGAGTATTCCCATTTGTCAATAGTATTTGCCATCATGCACTTATTTTGGTCTTTTTCAAGTGACAATAGGGCAATCTGGGCCTTAAGCTTCTTGTATTTAGCTTTGTAGCTATCATCATGCCGATTATAATTAGGAACAGGGGGACCAGTTTGATTGTTCAACTAACTAGATATGCATTCCTTCATAAAATGACCTTTTTTACCACACTTATAGCATGTAAGATTGGCCTTGTCCAGAGAGTTGGAGCTGGAAGCATTGTTGGGTCCACCAAATCTATTAGATTTGTGCTTAAACCTATTAAAGGTTTTAGCAATCATGGCGACCAGATCATCATCGTCAGTTTCATGACAATCATCATTGATTTCAGTGGTCAGGCCAGAGTTCAGAAAACTGTTTAACATCTCCTTCATTGAGTGTGACTGGACACTCTCAGCAGACATTAAAGCAGCACAAGGTTTCTCAGTTATACTAGCAACCTTGGAACTCTGAGCATGGTTCAAAGCATCATGCTCAGCCAGAAGTCTTTGTGCATTGTTATCTTCATTAAATCTGAAGGCACCATAGAGAGATGCAAGAGTGTGACTGTGCAGAGTCTTACCTTGTCTTAGGACAAGAACCATGTTAGCCCATTTAGAAGGAAGAATATCACAAAACTTATCAAGAAGAATATCCTTATCCTTCTCAACTCCCAAGCCTCTTAATTGATTAATTAAGCTAATAAATCTGGTATAAGTACCAGTTAGGCTCTCATTAGGGAGTGCAAAGAAGGATTCATACTTCTTGTTTAAAGCAACTTTTCTGGTGACAATGGTATAATCACCTCCTTCAAACTGAAGAACCAACGCATCCCACATTGCCTTGGCACTGTGGAACAACACAAGTGTTGGAATAAGTTCTTCAGGAACAGCACCTAGGATCATATTCTTGAGCTTGGTGTCCAAGTCTACAAGTCTACGATCCTCATCTGACCAGTGGTCTTCACGCTTTTCCCTAGTCCCTTTTCTAGATCCAGTAGGATCAAGAAATGGACTGACCCCAAGAGAGACAGGCACATGTGGTCCATCTTTAAGGATTTTCAACATGTATCTTTCTATCCCACCAAAATGCAACAGCATTCTGACCTTCCATGTTCCAAAGGTCTCACTGTTTCCATCAAATTTGGGAACAAGAGTGTTAGAATAGTGGACATGGACATGGTTAGGGGAATTAGAAGGAGGTGGAGGAGGAGGGTTGTTATTAACATTTTGAGCAGGTGGTGTATTATTAACATGAGTTTCATCATGACCAGAACCATTCTCACCTTCAGTAGTAGACATCAAAGCAGATCTAGACAATAAATTAGTCTTTCTGCTCTGATACCACTTGTAAGTCCCAACTCAAGAGATGGTACTACTGAAGACACCTCTATGTCAATGGTGAGATTACTTTGCAATATGCTCACTGATCTGGAGGCGACCAGTTGCAGTGAACAGTATACCAGGTTAATCTGGAGGATTACTTATTAAGGTGACAAATGAATAAGTAAAAGACAATGCAATAAGTAAATACTTGTAAAGTGAAATGGTGAGATAATATGTAAATTTCAAGTGTAATTTATTTATTAATGTTAAATAAATTACAAGGTTGTTGCGCAACCAAGATAATACAAAGATGTAAATATCCTAACAACCTATGAATTACAATCGATCTATACTTGGAAATTCTCTTATCAATCGAAACACTTAAAGTTGTGAAATGTCTTTTTTTGCGATTGAGAGAATATTGCACAAGTTCACCAAGAATGCAAATGTCTGAATATGCAAAGTTGTTTCTTGGTTGTGCAAAGACATTTATTTATAGGCAAAGGTTGACATTGGGATGTCAACCTTGCCGTACAAATATGGTTGAGAGCATTTAAAGAATTGCATTTAATTCCTTGAACATGCTTGATAAAGTAAGACATAAAGTCACTTTATCCAACCGACTTTATGCACTTTTATACTTTAATCATAGACAATGTGTATTGTTCGGATAATAGTACATAAAGTAAAAAGGTCTTCCTCGTAATCAGTGTAAAGCTTTGTAAGTACTTTACACTGATGATCTTCAGTCTCGATCTGGGCAGAATGTCCACTGGGCTTCGCTGCCATGGTCATTCTCTTTCTTCCACTTGTTGTCTTTGACTTCAATTGGAAGGTCTTCATGTTTTGGTCAGATCTTAACTGGAGTGAAGTCTGAAGTGGTATCAACTGTACACTGGCCACTGGACTTCATATATTTCTGAACAAATCTTCTTGTCTCCAGGTGCAACTGGAGACGCTCCAGTTTATTTAGTAAAACTGGACCTAACACCGTGTAAGCATTTTTAATGACATGGCAGTGGCGACATGGCCCTTAACGGAGGGATGACGTTAAATATTAACGACGTTCCCTTTATTGCAAAATTTCTAGAAATGAGATCCTTTAAATAGACAAAAACTAAATAGGTTCCCTTTAATAAGAAATTTGTGTAAAAATGTTACCTTTTATGGATTTTTCCCTAATTATTATTGTGGTGAGCGACTTTAATTTATTATTCTCCTCTTTATAAAGGGAAATAGAATATACTTCCAATGTTAATGTTTGAATATATATTTGGTGATTAACTAAATCATTTTAGTAGTTGCATATATATCTACCAATTTTATAAAATTACACAACTTTTTACTATGTGGCTCCCAAAAAAGCGCCACGTTAGTCCAAATAGTAAGGGACTATTTTATCACTTTCCTTGCACTGTTCTCCCATTTTCTCTCATAAAGATCCGTTGTGCCTACTCTGCTTCTGCTGCTGCTGCTGCTTCTTCTCTTTCTTTTTCTTAGATCAACTTTTCAAAACCCTAAATACAATTCCTTTTTTCCTCATTGATGGATAGAAGATATGTCTTTCTTTTTTTTCAAAAACCTAAATTCATATTCATATGTATGGAATGAAAATTGAGGTTTGCAGGTATGTATTTTAGATTACTTCACTTTTTCCATCACGTTTTGCTTGTGGAAATAGCTTCCAATCTATTGTTTATGCTATCAAAATTGATGCTAAGGTTTTCCTATACAAAGAAGGGGATGGTTTCATTATAAATTTTTAAGGGGATGGTTTCATAATAAATTTTTACATGTTCTTTGTGTGTTGGCCATTTTGCTTCTTATTCTTTTTATTCATTATTAGCTTCTCTTTGTTTTATAAGCCATATAAAAATACTGACTTAAATTAGTTCGAAATGAGGATTCTTACGAATACAAAACACTAACAAAGTGGCTATTTGTCATGCCTTGTGTTTGGATATTATAAATGATTTCCTCATGAATAAAAAACAGTAGCAAAATCAATATTCGTCATGTCTTTTGTTTGGATATTATATCTGCCAGTTGATCTTCAATGCGCACACATGCTTCTCAACAGCTTTTGTATAATTTGGTGTTACATTTGAATGGAGGGTCTCATGTGTATTATGTTTATCGCTAATTTTTGTATTCATGTTCACGAAATAGATTTACCAGCTTCAAACTCGCCCTTGTGAATATAGAAGTCACTGGTTCGGTTTCCATAGCCTGAGGTTCGTGCAACTAACTCACCCTTCTAAATATACTTTATTGCTTTATACTCTTTTGTGTCAATCCTGTTACAATTTATCTTTAGATAGCAATTGTCGTGTAAACCCCTATTTTTATTACTAGACTAAATATGAAACGAAAAATAAAATTCAAGACACCAAACTTCGTGACAATTTGCTTGACGATGCTTTCAATGATAGAATTTTTTTTTGAAACGGTCGTTTTTCAAGGGTGTTTTGTCAAACAAGTTTTCGGGAAAAAAAAATTGTACAACCGGGTAAACCGGTAATGGAAATACCGGTTTCAAATATTAGGCTCGAACCCGGTTTTTCCATTACCGGTTTCAGAAAAAGTGTTTTGAAGCCGGTTTTTCAAATACCGGTTTCAGGCGGAGTACAGTACCTTTTCAGAACACAGTAAACGTGCAGAGCATTGAGTGGTTGATGTGATGTATGACTGCGAACCCGGTTTTTCCAATACCGGGTTCGAGGTAAAAGACAAAAAAAAAACAGTCGAGCATCTATTATAATTCACACAAACTTTGATATATATATATATACGAACATAGCTCATTCTGAGCATTAAAAAAAAATACAGCAACGAAAATTTCCAAAAAAAACATATCTAAAAAAATGGCAGGTCAATCATCTTCTGGTGGTGATTCATTCCCAAATATCACACGGTTTGGAGCATCAAACAACGTTTGGAATCACATGAGTGATGATAGCGAGCGTAAAAATGCGGTGACAGCTTTAATTGATCGTTTGAAGGCGAGAAAGTCGGAGTATGAGGCTGAGATTGCAGAACGGGCAATAGTGGTCTAACCGACAATAATAGACAAGAGGTACGAGGCCTACCTGCAGCAGAAGGTCCAATGGTTGCAACTAACCATTAACCATCTTACTTTTGCCCAGTCCTCAATAACCAGCACGATGCAGCACGCGTATACCTTTAGTGCTGAATTTCGCTCGGTTGGTAGTCGGCCTGATGGTTACGTGACTGACCCGGGAGAGGAATACGCAACAGAAGACCCCGAAGCTGCAGCCCCTGCCTATGAGCCCGGTGAATACATTCACCGTAATGATGGTGATAGTTCATTCGACTCCACTGATTCCTGTTTTTATGATTTGGATAATTTTGGCTTATTTATGTAATCGTTTTTATGTAATCCTTTTTATATAATCGTTTTTATGTAATCGTTTCTGTTTTCAATAAAGTAAGTTGTTTCGCCATATATATTTTTTAATATAAAGTGACAAACATACCTAATAAAAAAAACAAACATAAAATTCATATTGAAAAAGTTGTGACATTTGCTTGACGATGCTTTCAATGATAGAATTTTTTTTTGAAACGGTCGTTTTTCAAGGGTGTTTTGTCAAACAAGTTTTCGGGAAAAAAAAATTGTACAACCGGGTAAACCGGTAATGGAAATACCGGTTTCAAATATTAGGCTCGAACCCGGTTTTTCCATTACCGGTTTCAGAAAAAGTGTTTTGAAGCCGGTTTTTCAAATACCGGTTTCAGGCGGAGTACAGTACCTTTTCAGAACACAGTAAACGTGCAGAGCATTGAGTGGTTGATGTGATGTATGACTGCGAACCCGGTTTTTCCAATACCGGGTTCGAGGTAAAAGACAAAAAAAAACAGTCGAGCATCTATTATAATTCACACAAACTTTGATATATATATATATACGAACATAGCTCATTCTGAGCATTAAAAAAAATACAGCAACGAAAATTTCCAAAAAAAACATATCTAAAAAAATGGCAGGTCAATCATCTTCTGGTGGTGATTCATTCCCAAATATCACACGGTTTGGAGCATCAAACAACGTTTGGAATCACATGAGTGATGATAGCGAGCGTAAAAATGCGGTGACAGCTTTAATTGATCGTTTGAAGGCGAGAAAGTCGGAGTATGAGGCTGAGATTGCAGAACGGGCAATAGTGGTCTAACCGACAATAATAGACAAGAGGTACGAGGCCTACCTGCAGCAGAAGGTCCAATGGTTGCAACTAACCATTAACCATCTTACTTTTGCCCAGTCCTCAATAACCAGCACGATGCAGCACGCGTATACCTTTAGTGCTGAATTTCGCTCGGTTGGTAGTCGGCCTGATGGTTACGTGACTGACCCGGGAGAGGAATACGCAACAGAAGACCCCGAAGCTGCAGCCCCTGCCTATGAGCCCGGTGAATACATTCACCGTAATGATGGTGATAGTTCATTCGACTCCACTGATTCCTGTTTTTATGATTTGGATAATTTTGGCTTATTTATGTAATCGTTTTTATGTAATCCTTTTTATATAATCGTTTTTATGTAATCGTTTCTGTTTTCAATAAAGTAAGTTGTTTCGCCATATATATTTTTTAATATAAAGTGACAAACATACCTAATAAAAAAAACAAACATAAAATTCATATTGAAAGTTGCCATGTTACATGAAAACACTTAGGAATTAAGGAAAAAACGGATTAAAACAACACACAAAAAAACGCAAACAAATAAGCGACAAGATTATTGCCATATTCAAAGTTGAGGGCATGTTTTCCTATTATGACCCAATCCGTTGCAAATGCCACATCTATCTTGTTGTCTTGAGGTTGAAGATCTGCTGGTAGAACTCTCATCCATCTCGTTCCTGTACCGTCTGGTGCATCTCCTACCCCTATGCGTGACCAGTTTTTCCGGGTCTCCTTGGATCTTCCAATCTACCTCCGCCCAGTAATGCACGTCTCGAAGGGGAGCAAGTGAAAAATTATACTGATTTATCCACGTCCTAGTTGTGTACCTCTTACTAGAAAGATTAGCAACTCTCTCCTGTCTATATCCGCAAACAGCAATGGCATGAGAACATGGAAACCTTTGATGCTGCCAAGCTCCACAAGAGCATTTTTTCCTATTCTCCGCCATGACAACATTGTATGTGTACTCGCCTTGTGCATTTCTTTGGTTTGTTCTGACCGTGTAATTTCCTGTTCGTTCATCATACAATTCCACCCTATGGCTTGTTGAGGCTCTTTCACGCATCTGAAAACCTCCCACATTTTGCGAGCTAGTGGTGGGTTCCAATTGGTGGCCTTCCGGTATTGCTTGACAAAATGGTCTCTTGTCCAAGTAAAAGTCGACTCAATTAAAGCTCTAATAGGTAGCATACGAGCCTTTCCAAGGATATTGTTTTGCATTCGGCAACGTTTGTCGTTAAGTTACCCCAACGACGAAGTCCCGAGTCATGCTTTAGAGTCCACTTATCCAAACCAATGTTTCTCAAATACGGCCAAACCCCCTCTGCTTCACCTCTGACTTCATCCACCGCCCAAGAATACTTGGATTGTTGGGATGTGGAACCGATAACCCAAGCTAAGTTTTTGATACTCTTGTCCTTGAAGTGCGAGTTGACATTGCTACAAACGTGCCTCAAACAATACCTATGATGCCACCCAATTTCGTTCACTGCATTAATTATGCCTTGGTGACGGTCTGAAATGATACACAAATCACCCTGCCGCTGCGATCCGACATGCTCTTGAAAGAGATTTAAAAACCATCCCCAACTTTCGTTAGACTCTTCATCAACCAAGGCATAAGCGACAGGCAATAATTGTCCATTGGCGTTCTTCGTCACTACAGTTAGCAACTTACCCTTGTAGTTGCCTTTCAAATGAGTGCCATCGACAAAGATCACTGTAATACAACGTTGGAATGCCTTAATTGCCGGTCCAAATGCCCAAAATACAAACTTGAATGTTTGTATATGGCTTGAACTGGTTGGAGAATGGAGTCATTCTACAACAGTGTCTGGATTAGCACGTTGTAATTCAGCAATATACTTGGGCAATGCATCAAAGTTACTAGGCCAAGTTCCATACAACCTTTCAATTGATATCCTTCTTGCATTCCACGCCTTGGAGTAGCTCACATCGACATTGAAAGTTGTTTTTACTTGCGCCTGGATGTGTCTGACTTTATAAGTTAAATCCTCCCGCACCTGGTCCAAAATTTCAGAAGCTATCATACTTGCTGTCATACATCGGTTGTTGTTATTAGTCACTTCTCCATAGCAATTGTGACTCTCCACCCACTTTGTGATCTGAAACAATCCTAATTTGTTTCTGCTAGATCCAACTACAACCCACCTACACAGGACCCGGTCCATAACACCACGATAATTCTTCCCCCTGGTCATGCACTGTGCTTTCCAAAACTGTGGTCTCGTATCTTGAACAATAAGTTCTCTGTTTTCTCTTATGTTCCAAAGCCTAACAGCGTATACAAGTTCCGTCTTGGTTTGAAAAAACATTCCTTTTTGTATCACATTTCTTTCTTTCGACCAAAATACCACATCTTCTTGAACTTCATTGAATGCCATTAGACGATCTTCATCATCATCGTCAAGATTAAGATGTTGTTGCTGCTCCAAAGGACCTTGTACATGTGCCCCTTCTTCATCTTCATCTCCAGATACATCCCCATCAATGCTATATCCGTCGATGGTATCATCGCTTGTATAAGGTGCCTCATCACTAGATCCATTAACCATTGGTGCAATTTCATCATCTTCAACATGTTCATCGTCTTCATTGTCTTCATCATCGTCATTGTCTTCATCATCGTCATTGTCTTCATCATCTTCGTTATCTTGTGACTGGTTACCCGCTTGAAAAAAACATTGACTTTGAGTCAAGCTTAACAGGTTTGTAAAAGTAGGCTCGAACTTCACTTCAAATTGCGCTTCACCCAGATGATAAATCATTGCCAAAGTATTATCATCCGTAATTAAATTTCTAAAAGGAACACCCTTAAATTCATACCATAAATATAATTGCAGTTTGAAGTCTTGTTTTGAAACACCGAAACAACTGTAAATGGCATCACAAATTTCTGAATAACTCATTACGTGAAAAAGAGGAAAACTTCTTCTTTTTGATGCATCTGTATTTTGAAGGATCCCATTTACGAATGATACACAATCATCCCATATTAACTGAACCACAATTGGGTTGAATGATGAAGATGCCATTTTTTTTGAAAATATAACTATGAAAGTGTTTGAAATGTTATCTGAAAATATTAGTTGAAATACTGATAATGCTTCAAGATACATCACATATACTATATAAATATAAGTAAATATTAGGTTTACAAGTTGAGTTAGGGTTTAACCAGCATGCGACACGTGTTAGGGTTCTGGCCGAACCCGGTTTTTGCAATACCGGGTTCAGGCTTCTTGTACGACCTACTGTGCTAGTCAAGATGCTCTGAATGTTCACTGTTGGATGTCACATCACGTCTGAAACCGGTATTTGAAAAACCGGCTTCAAAACACTTTTTCTGAAACCGGTAATGGAAAAACCGGGTTCGAGCCTAATATTTGAAACCGGTATTTCCATTACCGGTTTACCCGGTTGTACAATTTTTTTTTTTCGAAAACTTGTTTGACAAAACACCCTTGAAAAACGACCGTTTCAAAAAATTACACTTTCAATGATATTCTATTTCAAAACCACACCCATGTTAACCATGGGGAAGGCATGGAAACTGTTGCTTCCTCGAGCTCTGTATTCAAGGAACCCATAATGACCCATGATATGAAACTCGTGAATAAGAAAAATTATAGAAGACAGTCTATTTTAAGATGGAAAACAAAAAAAAACAAAAACAAAAAATCCCCATGCTTCCAAAGAAATTAATACAATGCCTGCGTCCGCTGGTTCTTCACAACATGTTGGGACTTCTAACCCGTCTCCTGTTACCTTAACTCACACACGAGGTTTGTTAAATAACATGTATGCCTTCACATACCGATCGATTAGTCTTTGTCTCTACTTGGTAATAACAACCTGTACCTAACAGATACACACGTATCAGCAATAAACACTAAGAGGCAAAGAACACCGAGATTTAAGGGGAAAGGTTTGACTAAGAATTTGCTCTACATTTAAGTTCTTGTTTCTTCCTTTTGAACATCTGAATGTGTGTCTTTATCATGATGTGTGATGTAACGTCATGACAGGGCGCTCTCCCGCAACCGGAAGAAACCTGCTGCAGTTTGTTCCTTTGATGAGCGATCCACTACCTAAGAAGAAAGATTATGTTCATTGTACGTGGTGCTATTAAGTTTTACTCTGAAACAAAGAATTTTTGTTGCTCGGATGGTCGTATTGTTTTGGCTAACAACGAACTTCCAATATCTTGAAACAACTTTTGACTTCAACATCTGAAGATGCAAAGGCATTTAGAACATACATTAGGACATATAACAACCTTCTTGCTTTTACTTCTCTAGGCGTCAAATCAGATACCAATCTTAATAGCATTTACAAGTTTAGAGTTCAAGGCCAGATGTACCATTTCATACATGATTTGCAGCCCGAAGATGATAACGCCAAAAACCTTCAGCTTTATTTCCATGATTTGCAGCCCAAAGACGATAACGCCAAAAACCTTCAGCTTTAACAACGGCATTTACACGTTTAGAGTTGAAGGCCAGATGTACCATTTCATACATGATTTGCAGCCCGAAGACGATAACGCCAAAAACCTTCAGCTTTATTTCCATGATACCAACGAAAGACAAAAAAGTAGCATTTGATATAATAATCAGAGAGTGCATTAAATCAAAGTGGTGCTTTCTTTGTTGATGGACCCGGTGGTACAGGGAAAACTTATTTGTACAGGGCTTTATTAGCAAAGATCAGGTCAGAGACACATATTGCACTAGCCACTGCTACTTCAGGCATAGCAGCGTCAATACTCCCGGGGGTAGAACGGCTCATTCAAGATTCAAAATTCCACTTGAATTAACAGAAGGATCAACGTGTAGAGTTAGCAAACAAAGTTCTTTGGCAACTCTAATTAAAGATTCTAAACTAATCATATGGGATGAGGCCCCTATGGCCAAAAGGACAGCTATTGAGGCTTTAAATGATCTTTTGCAAGACCTTATGGATTCCAAAGAAATATTCGGGGGTAAGGTTGTTGTGCTTGGTGGAGATTTTAGACAAACACTCCCCGTAGTGCGCAAAGGCACTAAAGCTGAAACCATAGCTGCATGTCTTACTAACTCTGCATTATGGCCGTCACTTGACATATTACGCTTGAATGAAAACATGAGAGATTTGTTAGATCCCACTTTCAGTGAATTCCTACTAAAAACTGGTGATGGAACGGAAACAACACATGACGATGACCTTATCAACATTCCCGCCTCCATGCTCATTGACAAGCAATCAGAATCTAAGTCTTTAGATGCTCTCATTGACTCTGTCTACCCAAACATTCAACAGCAGTCGTTCACTAACTCATGTGCTTTAAATCGTGCCATATTGACAACAAAAAATATATTTGTTGATGAGATTAACGACCTTTTGATACAAAAGTTCCCAGGTGAGCCAACAGAATATACCAGCTTTGATGAAACACTAGATCCTAACGACCAGACTCAATACGAGGACTTCTTGAATTCACTTACACCAAATGGTATGCCACCTCATAGACTTTTTTTGAAGCCAAACTCGCCTATCATCCTGTTAAGAAACTTGAATCCTACTGAAGGATTATGCAACGGGACTAGATTAATATGCAGAGATTTGAGAAGAAATGTCATACATGCTGAGATTGCTTTTGGAGACTTTGCTGACAAAGAAGTTTTTATACATAGAATACCTTTGCAGCCTCCAACTGATGAGCATTATACTGTTCCGTTCAAAAGGATTCAGTTCCCAATCAGGTTATGCTTTGCAATGACTATTAACAAAGCACAAGGTCAAACACTTGACTTTGTTGGCGTGTACCTAAAAGAACCCGTCTTTTCTCACGGGCAGCTTTATGTTGCACTTTCACGTGCACGGACAACTGAACATGCAAAAGTGCTCATTAGGCCTCCTCTTTCTGATGTTCCTAACATTAGAGAAACAAAGAACATTGTTTATAGAGAAGTTCTGCAAATCTCTTAGTATATCGATAAGTATATATCTCCCATGCATATTTCATTTGCTATATATAATATATTCTGGTCCTGTTAGAACCTTTATCTAATACGTCGATTCTCAATTGAAGCTAAAGTGTCCACACGCATCTCAAATGGTGGGTCGCTATTAAATGATGTGTCTTATTCGGCTTTTGAAAATGACCATTTGCATCGTCGCCGCTTCTTTACAAAATGTACGTGTTATCATTTCATAACAATTTACGACCGTTTGGTCTGTCTTTTATTTACTTGCTTAATTTGTCAGCTAGCTTTTAGGGAACCCCATGGAAGTAGATGACTTATTGTTCAACAATACTTCAAACGGCCTATGATGTTGCTGTTAAAGTCGGGAAAGATAGTTCAGTTTTAAAAGTCCTGGCATATCTGTAGCATCTTGCCTTACAGAAACCAGCCCCCTTCCATTTTGTGTCGAACCTATGAAGCTTTTCCTTTAGGCTAAACGCTTTTACTTGTAGTTGTAACATATCAGTAGCATCTGGCCTTTTGTAACAAAACCATGGAAGCTGTTAGTTGTGGTTGTAATATAGTTATACCTACTAAGACATGCTTTCACTAAATGATGCTTGTAATGAATATGTTTGTATCATTGTATATATGGCTTGAATTATGCTGGCTTTTTAATGAAATGGTATTGTTTTTAACCTTCTTCACCATTTGCTCTAACTTTCATATTCACATTGAAAATGAGTTATAGAAAACTAATTCTTTTAAACTTCTATATTTCTTTATTACATTGCATAATACTAGCTTTTAGTGGGTTGTGCATTGCACAACCAGATGAACTAGTATATAGGGGTATATATATATAGGGTTAAGTGCACGGAAATGTAATCAACTAAGGCCGAAAAGTTATTGTATACATGAACTTACAAAAGGTTTATTGTATACATGAACTCTTAAAAAAAGGTTATAGAAAACACGTTTTACCTGCTATTCCCTTAGCCGGTAACCCTTGTCAATACAAGACAAAACTGCTGACGTCAGCATGACGTCAGCAATTTTGTCTTATTCTTATTTTGTCATTTTCTGCAGTTTTAGATTTTTTTTTTTTTTTTTTTTTTTACGATTGTATATTTTTATAGTTTCTTATTTTTATCACTTAACTTACTTTTAAAGTTTTTAATTTTTATCAATTAACTTTGGATTTTAACTTTAATCATCAATTTTTTTAAATTTTTTTCTACTTTCTATCTCTTATTTTAACGTTTTTAACTTATTTGTACCACTTAACTTATTGGTTTTTTAACTTTAGTCTAACTTTTTGTATACAAACTTAATTATAGTTTAGTTTTAAAGTTTTTAATTTTTATCAATTAACTTTGGGTTTCTAACTTTAATCATCAAATCTTTTTTTTTCTTTACTCTCTATCTCTTACATTAAGGTTTCTAACTAAACTATAGTAAATTTTAAGTTTCCAAACTTTTAGGTACCGTTGTATGTATAAATGCTTGCATGACGCAGTGTCGATCCCGGACAACGTCCCCCTGGGGTCAAAAAACTAGTTCTAACTACACACATTCATCAGAATTTACAACCATAAGAATTTTAAAAAAAATAAAATCGGATCTCCATATCTTGATGATGATGATGTCAAATAAATGAATAACAAACACAATCACTGATGAAAAACGATGTCAAACCACCGCACACAATAATAGAAGTTTTGTAAGTTCATGCACACAATAACTTTTTGTAAGTTCATGCACACAATAACTTTTTGGGCATAGTTTATTACATTTTCATGCACTTAACCGGCCCACATCAAGACTTTAGCCGGTTTCGGTATACAATAGAAAAATAGCAGGGTTCATGTATACAATAAACCTTTTGTAAGTTCATGTACACAATAACTTTTCGGCCTTAGTTGATTACATTTCCGTGCACTTAACCCATATATATATATAAAATAGTATGTGGTTGTTAAACATCCAAAGTTTGGGTATAGAACCCCTCACATACTAATTTTTTAATATATATATAAATGTTTGCCCCCCATGTTTTTTATGGATTAAAAAAACAAGATGTGAGAGGTTCTACACCCAAGCTTAGGTGTCTAACAGCCACATAAACCCTAACCTCTATAGAGTTTCCTTATTTTGAGAACCATTTATTTTGTAAGAACCATGAGAACTCTTAAATTATATATTTGTTCACATGTACATGTTTTTTTTGTTCATTCACATGTGAAATGATATAAAAATGTATGTTGTAGAAGAAACTTTTTTAATAAACCTTCAAAGTAGCCTTTTGTGAACTTGTGAATGAATTTGTTCACGTTTTTTGTTCACATGTGACAAATGCCTATATATAAGGTTTTGAAAAAAAAAGTTTTCTTCTGCAACATATTTTTTTATAACGTTTCACATGTGAATGAACAAAAAAAACATGTGTTCCAATATGAAATTTGTTACGCCCGTTTTTGTTTTTTTTTCATAAAGAAAACTTCATTTAACTTTTTATAGATAAATATGTATTCAGTTGATACATATTTATTGGACAACGCCGAATACTAATTTATTTCAAACGACACAATGGAAAAATTAGAAATTTTGGCATGACCTCATCGTAATATCAACAATCAATACCTGCTAATTTTTAATCTAATCAACCTGTTTATAAAGAACCAAAATACTTGACATGACTCATTAACGACCATATTGCCAACTTAAAGAAAATTACATATTTAGTTCTAAAATATGGGCAAGTATTGTAACAAGCATAATGTACTCGGCTGTAATTTAAAGATAACACTTGCTTAACCTTCGGCAAGTGCTCATCCACGGCTATGACTTTCCTCGTGCTCGTCCTATTCAGTTGCTTATCATTAACGCAAAATCCATAAGCACCTACAGCATTATAATTAAAGGAATAAGCACATCGCTTAGTGAATATATAGAAAATAAACTCATGAATGTTCTGAGTCATATAAACTGCGTGTATATCATACTGCGATAGATAAACTGCATGATAGAAACTGCACTTATAAACTGCAAGTATAATCTGCCAGCTGCTGCTCAGTTATATGGACCAGACTACACGTGTATAGTCAACCTCCATATAATCAACTCTGCCTGCTAAATATAATATGATCATCATATCAACTATTGAGTACCTTATATATAATACACATATATTACAATGCATAACACAACTATATATACAGAAAGGTAGACCACCACATAGTTAAATGGATCCATTTAGAACACCAATCCTCATATTTTCATATAATCTACACATTAAACTTGTGATCCCAAATTAACTTCACACAATTCACGTAATGATCACAACACAAACAATTACATCAAATAAATACTCGCATGATAAAATATCCAACTAACACATTATTAACCTAATGACCATCTTAACTAACACCTTTTCAACTTAACTATCATTTAACTAATATACCAATGGATTCAACTTCGTAATCATACCCAAGTATGCAACATCAACGACTAGAATACTGCCAAATGCATAATCATAAACTGCGGTTAATAATAACGGCTATTATTTAGCTAAATGTCTAGACATCGAATAATGCATCAATTACTAACAATTATGCTTAACTATATTACCATCATAAAGCCTTCAGTAAAGACACTTTCATTTCTATTGACTTAACCATCGTAATACTCGACATAATCTTATCAACAACTGCAAATGTCCGCGCTACGTCCTATTTATCATTTCAACTAACATACAAACCAACCATCACATAATTACACATAACCGCTTATTAACTCTGCTATATCACTACCGACTGCACGCATTCAACTGCTCAACCCATATATATATATCACAACGAAAACTAACACTTATAACAATTAAACAATTACGGCAACATTCAATCACATAATCATATGAAATCCCCTGCTAACATGTAATCCGATTTCATATTATCACCTGCTATTTTAAATTCTATATACTCACCTGTGGTCCTGCTACAACATAGATTTGTATTCCTCGAAATCCTTGGTTACCTATTAACCAAATCCATATAAATCATCAATATTGAGACATATCGTCTTTTCTAATTTTTCATTGCCCAATACTTCCCAAGCCAATTATTTTTACTTCCTTATCATTATTTCATCATTACCTTACAAAATCATAGCTTTTCTTAAACTTTTTATGTCACATTACATGACCCAAAAATTATCTCCAAATCTTACCAAATTTTAATATATGCTTCATAGCTGAGCCCGGATACTAAGAAATTAATATGGACCCAAACAGCCACCTTTTCTTGACCTAGGATATTTTTATATAACTATTAATCAAACTAGAAGATTAAGAAATAATACCTTAAAAAGATGATAATCAAAGCCTATAATTGATTAGGAATGATTTGACATATTTGGTTTGACCCGAAACCTGCTTCTCTTCCTCTTCTTCTTCTTTTTTTCTTTCTTTTCCGGCCGACCGTCTGGTTGTTTCTTTCTTTTCTATCTTGCCGACTTTACTTTGGTTTTCTTTTACATAATGATCATGAGATCATTTTAATAATAATATATATGTGGAATTAATTTCCAATTTTCACTAAAGCCCCTCTTTTTATTGCTATCTTACACTTTTAGTCCTTCTAGTAAACGTCACTTAAAATACTAGGCCCGACATTTGATTAATACGTCTTTATAAACAACTCGTCATCTATTCATTTGATATATGTTATTTTTAGTTTTATAATAATACTACAAAATTTGGGGTGTTACAACTATCCCCCACTTGTTTGATTCGTGTCCTCACGAATCGTCTCTGTACTAGGCTTGTCTTAACTGCAATCATTCTATCCGACTGCATAAATCTTAATAACCCGAAGTCTTGGCACGAATACCTATCGAGTGCAGTTAGCTCATTTCTTTTTACGACTAGTCGAAATATTATATGTGCTAATTCTTCGGCTTAATCGAAGGCATCTATCTAAAAATAACTAAAAATCATACCGTCCAGTTACGGGTCTTGGCTAATCTCCTAGCTAAAGCATGTAAACAATACTGCACATCGGCTCTCGGCCTAATTGCAGACGTATACGCCAATATCTCTATACACAAAACAAACCATCAAGCGAAATGGCCAAGTGTGCATCAACTTCCTAATTTCACAAACAAACCAACCCTAATTATTATTAATATTTAATTATCATAGATAGATATAGATAGATACAACATATAATACGAAATGGCCAAGTGTGCATATTCTACTGCGCCTATATCCATATTAATATCCATATAATAATCACACAATGCCTAAATCCAAAAATTCACTCCCAAATTCTTCAGTTCCTGCAGATACTGCTTGTTATCTCATACTTCACATGCCAAAATTTCTAATATTATGATTAATTCTATAAGATACTTACACATTTTTAGTGTCTATGATATATGCGTAAAACAATGAAAATGTGCAGATCAAAATCAAGCAAACTGCAACATGCATACATGCTCATTATGTTACAAGTACAAACTAACAACAATATATGTTCAATGATAATAATGAACGCATTGAAAATAATCATATTGATATGATATGAACGCAATGGACATGCTCACTATGCTACGACCTTACTTGAACAAGATCTGTTATATGGTTCATACCTCCATATTCTTGATTCCTAAAATATTATAGAACTACATCACCATATCAGCTATATGAAACACCATTCCAATTTTATATTAGTAACATATAGCACAAGCATAACTAAAGAAATCCAATTGGGAATTGTAAAAACCTTAAGAGACCACTGATATTAAACAAAAAAGAGATACCCAGAATGAAGTCCACAGCTTGGTGTGACCAGTTCGCAATATTAGTATCATCTGGCTGCACAATAGCACACGCAGAAAGTAACAAGATGAACATAAGGCTTCGACTTACAGAGTTATAATAAGATGTATGAAGGACTGTACAAATCCAGTTAATTAGGCTACCAACACACACTTACAGAAGTAGTATCACATAGACCATGAGAACGAAAATAAGTTACTCAAAATATAATTACTTTCAAAACCAGTATCAAATAAATCACTTTCAAAATGCACATCTCGAATCTTGTCTCTGAACGAGCAGCAATCTGCTTCTTTTCGGATAAGCTGTTGTAATATAAACACTAGAAAAATCGATTGAAGAAAAATTAGGACAAATCGATTGAAGAAAAATTAGGGCAAATCGATTGTGAGACAAAATTAGGGCAAATCGATTTAGCGAGTTTCAGAACCGATTATGGCAAAAGAATAGAAGAAACGAACCTGTAACCATTGATATCCAACACAATCTGCTTCGATTTAGCGACGCTGGTGAGCGAGTAGCGTTGTGGTGGTGGTGGATCGATTGACGATGTGGTGGTGGTGGATCGATTGACGATGTGGTGGTGGTGAATCGATTGACGTCTGAGAAGTGACCAGGAGGTGGTGGTGGATTGAGATCTGAGAAGTGACGATGTGGTAATGAGATAAGAGGGTGGGTTTCAATAGATATGAGGGAGTTCAAATTTTGGCAAAAAAAAAAAAAAATATTAAGGCAGAGATTGTAAAAAAAACATAAGTAAAACACGTTATGACCCATATGTTATGACGTTTCTGAAAACGCGTCATCCCCAACTGTAAATTTACTCGTAATGACCCTTATTTTATGACTTCTCACTTTGCGCGTCATCTATTAGCGTGGGTCATAAAAAGCGGGTCAAGGATAGCCCTGTTTCTAGTAGTGGGACTATACAAGTAACTTATTTGATCATTTAAAGACTAACTCTAAGTCAGGAAATCACTGTTGTTTGTATCAACCGTCTATCTATACAAGGATAACTCCCATTTATCATTTTAATAAGATATGTCTTTAAGTCATTCAATCCTGCAAACCCTACTTTACTTGTTATCTGCAAAAATTCTGAATTAATATCTAATTTAAGGAGTCTAAGACCACTCCGCTAACCAAGGTTAGAAAAATATAGTTATTTTCCCTACAACAATTTCTAATGAGTCACCCTCTTACCCCTAAATAGCTTAACAATAATTAGGGTTCTGCGCCAATTTAATCAGTCTAACGGCAAATTAGATATAAATATATACATAACATCAGATTTACTAAACACGACAATTTGGGTTGCTACGCCTATTCACATCATTGGCTACATTAGCTACTGCAGTCAAACGGCTACTTTTGGCCTTGTCTGCCTTGTTACCCGTTAGGGTTTCATTCTAACACTGTCTAATTGGTTACTTAAATATTACAAATCATCAACTAAATCTTGTGATTACCAATCCGCCACTTTGATTAACCGCATGTTCTTGGGAATTTCTCTTAAGAGGTATTTCAATCTCAAGCACTTATCGTTGCTAGCTAACACAAATAACTGTTACTTTACGGCTATTCAAACCAATTTGACTTTATCTCACGGCAAACGACCACTTCCCGCCTAATATACTGCTAGTAATATTGGTTTCACACCGTTGGTGAATTAATTTTCTGCCAAAATCTACATTATGTAGCACCCCAACTAAGGCGGAACGACGAGATGTACAGAAAGTCGAGTATCATTACAAAGGATAATAGATAAACATTCACCATAGCTTTATTTGATAAAAAGAATTTACAAATGTACAAGCATGTGAACCAATTCCCAAGTACAATGCGTCCACCGTACTTGGATATTAAGTCCACGAAACAAATAACAATTACATGAAATGGTATACTACAATGATCAAGGCGGATTCCATTGCCCATCACAAGGTTTGATCTTGACTCCAAAATGCAATGCAAACAATCATGATGCATACAATTCCTCAAAGTTTATGCTAAATCCTGAAAAGCATGAAGAAAAAGTGTCAACTACGAAAACGTAGTTGGTGAGTGCATAGGTTTTCAAGTAAATCTCGTTCCATATCCATTTCAAAACTTAGAAAACACATTATTACATATCAATAAAGCCAAACCACATGACCGACAAAATTCCTATCTCAAACTATCAAGTTTTCCAAATACCATAATGTCATTTCAAGACGTTGAAAATCCATGGTAAATTATAACGTTCTCATTTGCCAAAATCATCATGAGAGAAAAATATATCAATCGATTAATCATATATCACACCCAAACCATGCGGTCACCAATAATATCAATAACACTTGGTAAAAAGTATAATTTGATGAGTTTGTTCTTGAGCCACTACTAAGACCGGTTATGTCCTAATAAATATAATAGAGAATATCCCAAAGGGATATTAATGATAAGCACATGTTGTCAATCACGTGCAATAATAAATATAAAAGGGTCGTGCCATGGAGACGACCAATAAAATAGTAGTTAGAGCACCGCGAGGACGGACTGGAAATGAAGGTCGCCACCAAGGCAACCAAACATCCCACCGCGACCTATTTTAGTGGGTGAGGGGACAAATCCTAGTTGCGCAACTCTCAAACTACAGGCCTCTCGAAGAGTTAATAGTAGTGTACCGAGGGGAAACAGTTTGACAGTACTCAAGCTCATCATATAATATATAACACATTGAATATACAATATAATTCCCATATCATAATCATTCTTTCAAAGTATCATTTCATATAAAGAAATCAATTTCAATTATTCATGCTTTTCACCCCGTAAGTAAAACATATAAAAGAGTTTGAAAGGGGGCTATGACTCACCTTGTTATGCCGCACATTATATTCACTTATCCAAAATGGGTACTTCCCATCAATCGCTTCCTTCATCATATAACCGTCATATTCCTCAATCACATTTCAAGCCAAGACTAACCCTACGAGATGACTAATATACATAAGTTCCTATTTTAAGCCATCACTTAGAAATGCCACCTTTGTTTATAAGTTTAATTCTCGGTTTACATTTGTTGTGGTTTCGATTGTATCTTTTGTATCACTCGATCATTATGGTGTTTATTACCCCCATATATTTGGTGTTTATAAGTATATAATAACTTGAATTCATGTATTTAATTTATCACTTTTATTTACTATTTAATCGGTTGTATTTAAAATAACTTTGGAATTACCATTTACTTTCTCGGCTTCAAAATATATGTCTTCTTGTAACATCCCAAAACTTTTTGACGTTGACCGTTAACTTATCGTTAGTGACCGTTAGTTACTATATGTTTTATATGTAATTGTGTGAATTAAATGATTTACGTGAGATATGTGTTAAAGTGATTTAAAGTAATGAAATTAAAGTTGATAATGAATAATGAAGTCAATTAGTGTTCCCGATAAGATATAAGAGTCGTTAAGTGGTTCCGAATGCGTTAAAGGAGTCGTTAAGTGACGAAACGAGTTATAAGGAAGTGCGAGGGCCTAGATGTAAAGTTTTGAAAGTTGTTCCCCTATATAAAGGACCCATTGCACGACCCTAATGCCTTTTGATCAGGTATAAACCCTAGAAAAATCTCTCACACAAAACCCTAGGTCAATTCTTCAAGTTCTAGACGATTTCGGGGGATTTCAGAAGGGTTTTTGTTGCTTCTCGATCCGTTGATCAACCCTAAAGGTATATATGATGTTTTTCCTTCTGATTTAATGTTCTTTTGATCTTATTAAGTCAACCGTTCCTGGTCATAGGGTTTCGGTTTGGATTCGATTATGTTGAGAGTCGATTTAGGTCAAAACGGGGTGTCAAATGATTTGTATAACGTGTGTAATGCATCCATGAACCTATTGATGATTTCATAATGTTAATTGAGTCATATTTTGGTGTATATGAACTGTAGAAGTCATGGTAGATGTGTGATGGTCGAAATTGCTTACAAAACTAAGGGTTTACTAGATCTGAAAATTTAGTAATATTGAAAAAATCATATCTCTTTCAATTTAAAAAGTTAGGAGATGAATCTTATATTTTTGAAAATTTCTATGTGTCCTCTTGAATCTACGTGAATAACGTTTCTGGTGATTTTGCCCATAGATAGGCGAAAAGTGTCGATTTCCAAAAGTGGTCGAATTTCGGACAATTTCTGCAGGCCTATCTTGTAAACGTCATAAATCATTCATTAGAGAACTTCAAGAGTCAAACTTTATATTTCTGGAAAGATCTTTGAATTCCCTACATTTCTTAAGAACTAAGTTTTGACTCATTTGGTCGTCTTGAGGTCGAAAGGTCGCCTGCAAGTGAAGGGAGCGAGTCTGGAAGTTGATCTCGACGAGACCACTAGTGGGCTCGACGAGATCGTGGTCAGGTCTCACTTTTGATGCATTCTGGAGCTTGAGATCGACGAGACCATCCCTGGGCTCGGCGATATCAGCCATCAGAAGGGTTATAAGTGCATTTAAGTGTCTAGTTGACTTACATTTCAATCATTCTTGTACCATAGGTTGTCGGGAACACTTGTGAAGCACGGTAAACCTATTTGTTGATTGTTGTGCACTCCATTAAGGTAAGATAACTTATTTTGTCACGCTGGGGAACACAATAAACGTGGGATTTAGTAATAAATCTATTTGACAAAAATGTAGACATCTCATACATATGTAGGGGTGTGGGAACCACGTGGGGGACGATATGGATGCTTTAAGAGGTTACCTTTACTATGCTTATTATGTGGGACGGGAATGGGATTCTATATGATATATGAATTCATAGAAAGTAGTATTCCATCCCTTAATTACTGTTCCAATGTTGTTATGTATGAATAACGGTGACTATGATGCTTGATATGACTTGTAGCAAATAGTATTCCTTATCATATGGATAGAATGTAATGTTGCTTTGCATACGTGTTGATTATGTCAATGATTAATTAAATGTATGTTGCTTTGTGCACATGTTAGTTACGTCATTGATGATGTTGTCGAATGGCCTATTACATCTAGTTCACTAAACTTAAATAGGAATGCTATGTCACGATGCACGATAGGGCCTTAATGGCAAATGATGTTGATGACGAATTTATGATATACACTGAGATAGTCTTAATGTCAAATTAATGATATGTCTAAAGAGATAAAGCTAATGACGATATAATGATATGAGATGCAATAAAGATTAACTTTTCGTGTCGATTTGAGATGACATGTGTTGATATGTGACGATATGTGATGATTGTGACGAACTGAGACGAACTAGAGTATAAACTGAGACGAAAAGTGTTAAGCTTAACCCATGCTAGTCCTTTGGGCTAGTGTGCTGAGTCGATCACGAGGGGGTAGTCATGATATCTCCCAAGTAACCCATATTTGTCGATTGAGTATTCCATCTGGTATGATCAACCAACCTGTGACGAATGGATACTCAACCCTATTCTTGTGATGATTAAGTAGCGTAAGCTACTTAACTCTATGTGACGATCAAGTAGTGTAAACTGCTTGACTTTATGTGTAAGTATGATATGACGATGACATAATAAAGTTAATGTGTGACGATTAAGTGGTGTAAGCTACTTAACATTATGTGACGATCAGGTAACGTAAGTTACTTGACTACATGTGTAGATAAGATGTGATGATGTGATGTTAATGATGATAAAGTTGATATGTGACGACTAAGTAGTCATAACAACCTCGCTATATGTGATGGTTAAATTGTGTAACCTACATGACTATACGATATGTATATAGATGATGCAATGAGGATAATGTTGATAACATAAATGATGATAATAGTTGATGATAAACGAGACGATTATGATAAAGGCACAATATAGGATTTGACATCCTTTTAGACGATGCTTGAGACGATAATGATGACTTAGCTTGATATGTACATCATAGGATTTGATATCCATTAGGTTGATTATTATGTAGATGTTTGTGATTCCGACATGCCTTATATATGATGAGATGAATTTGATGAAATGTTTTAAATGGTGAACTTTTTGTCGAACTAACCTGTTATCTTACTCAGCTTTAATTAGCTGACACTTGTTTCGTTGAAATGTGTTGTGTTTCCCAGGTTAGTGGTTGAAGATTTGTGAGATACATGTGAGGTTGGGTAGACGATTAAAGATGATTAGCTACTTGCTAGTGACCTCACCTATTTAGACGACACTTATGAACATTTATTATGATTATCGTAATGTCTTGGGTTTTACAAGACAAGACCATATGTTGACTTATTTGTCATTTATGTAGTTGATGACATTTGTGGATTTCCTTTATTGTTGCTATGATATGGATTCGTAAAACCAGTTTTATTAATTAACAATTCTAGTAGGAATTGTAAACGTTTTATTAAATGCTTCCGCTTGTTTTGACGCCGTTAGGCAAAATTTTTGGAAATCCATATTTTATAAACGACGGGTGTTACACTTCTTGGGTAACTTCTAATACCCATAATTCATATCAGTTCAACCTCTCTTGTGTTTTGATCATTTAGAGGTTTCTAGTGTTACAATTGTAGACCGAAATAGGGATTTTAGCCTCCTCTCTTAGGCAAATTGAGTATTCCCCAAATGGATTTCCATCCTCAATTTAATATTTACAGAATGTACATTATATTCTAGTGTTGAAATTCTTGATATTGGTGGTGGTGTGATTTGTGCAATTTGTGGCTTTCGGTTTGTGCTCAAATGAACCGAAATAGTGATTTTTAGGCTTGTCTTTGCTATTTATCAACCAAGTTAAGTTTTATAACTTTTATTTGACATATTCTCAGTAGGTTTAGCATATATTTTGTTCCAAGATTGTTGGAGTTGATTAAAGTTGCAATCTAGTGATTTTTAGCTTATTTTGTTGTAAAGCGCTTCTACTTGGAATTTTTATGTTTTAACACTTATTTTCATGAAATCTTGACTAGGCATTCAAGGTTAAATTAAATTATTTGGACATTGGTGATTTTCTACAAAGACATATATGTGTCGTATATTTATGTGAATTTTTACTAAATTTTTGGACATTGTTTGCTATCCCTAAGAATTACCAAATCAAAACTGGTCAGAATAAGAGCTGTTGTGCGACTCAAAATTTTTTATAAATGATTTCTATGATGAACCTCTAAGAAAAACCTCCCAATTTTATTTTAAGTTAGGGACACTTTGAACTCAATTACCACCGAGTTTAAGCTCCTGAAACTATTTGTTAAGGAATTAAAAATCATCAAAGTTGACTCAATATTAAGACAGAAATCCAGTTTTGACCACTTTTGATAGAAAAATCATAACTTTCGGTGTACTCAGTGAATTGACTTGATTCTAACTCCATTAAAAAATACACTCTTTGAGATTGATTTTAGACTCAAAAATCGTTCAAAAATACCTTTCCAAGCCCGAGATATACCCTTTCAAAGTTGATACATGTTCCTGACCAGTTTCTTCTCGGTAACCCAAATGCATGCCTTTACTTTATGGCTTCACCCAACACCCACTTTGACATTTTCAATGTATTTACTTTAATTTGAACAATATCCTACCATGTTAATAGTGTTTCTACAGATTTTATAGCTAGTATTTTTGTACAAAGTTATTGGATTCAAAGGTTGATTTCTTAGTTTGTGAAATTAAGCTTTTTGGTGAAAACTCAGCTCGACCACTGGGTACTAAAAGATTCATATCTCGAGTTCTGTTCATCCTTTTCACTTGATTCCAGTTGGTGGTGAAACTAGACTCATATATCTACAACTTTTATTTTGGACACTTTCCCTGAATCGGTCCCCAAGTGCGCGGTTTACCCGTCCCAAGTTCTATTACAGATTCTGTGACTTTATTTTTGATCCAAACAACCCACAAATGGTCTCTCTTACTTATTTTGCACTCTTTAACACCACTCACTAGATTTTTATTCACTTTTGGATTATGTTAACATCAAATATACAGATTATAAGCCATTTCAAAATCATCCATTATCCATCTCAAATCCCATATTCAAAACTATAACAAAACTACTTAAATCTATACATGCATGTCAAGATCTAACATTCTTACACTCAGCCTATTATTATCTTTTGCATTCATGATTATTTCTTTTAGATCAATCTTTTAAATATGCATGCATGTGTAGATCTTTGTGTTTTTAGTGATAAAAATGAAAGATAAAGAGAGTGATAATCAAAAGATTACAAGTTATCAACCTTTGAAGATCAAAACAAGAAGATTAAGAGTGTTGTTGGGTCTCCATTTCATGGCTGCCCTTGGAGTGTTTCATGGCTGTAACAAGCTACAAAGTGAAGGAAAATAAGCTACAAAGTGAAGGAAAATATGAAGAACAATCAAAGGAACAAGTTGGGTACCCTTTGATGATCAAGAATTAAAAGAAAGTGAGGAGATAGGGGCTGTTTGCTGCCCGTTTTTGCTGCTGCCGATCAGCCACCTTGGAGGGCTGATTTCGAGACTCCAAGGCCTCCCAAGAGCTCCATCCTTGATCTACCTTTAACCCTTATCTAGTTGATGACCCATACATGTTATTATTATGTTTTGTTAATGAGATTTGAGGGTGTTTTCACCCATTTTTTTCTGCTAGAGCCGAAATGAGAGAGAGAGAGAGAGAGAGAGAGAGAGAGTTGAGAGCATTTTGAGAAGTGTGTATGTGTTGTGTTGTGTGAGAAATGGGAGTGGGGTGAGAATTCCCAGCCATATTCACGTGAGAGAGAGTGAGAGGAGAGGTAGGAAGCTTGTTTATTGGCTAGAGGGAGTGGTGTTTGCATGCCCATTGGTTAGTAAAAGGTTGGTGGTGTGGATTTTGAATGTTGTAATGTATTTGGATGTGTAAATGACTAGATTCAATATACATATATAAGTGTATGTATATGTGAGTGTAAGACATTGAGGAGAGTGTAGTTACACATGTGTTATAGTGTAAGAAGCTAGTTACACTCCTATTGGTTAGTTGAGGTGGAGACATGTGTGTATGTATGAGCCGAAAAATTTCAAAACATAAATTAAATTTGTGATGTTCAAATAGAGAGAGAGAGAGAGAGAGAGAGAGAGAGAGAGAGAGAGAGAGAGAAGAGAGAGAGTGAGAGAGAGAGACTATGAAGAGAAGAGAGAGAGAGAGAGAGAGAGAGAGAGAGAGAGAGAGAGAGAGAGAGAGAGAGAGAGTGTGTGTGTGTGTGTGTGTGTGTGTGCGAGAGAGAGAGAGAGAGAGAGAGAGAGAGAGAGAGAGAGAGAGAGAGAGAGAGAGAGAGAGAGAGAGAGAGAGAGAGAGAGAGAGAGAGAGAGAGAGAGAGAGAGAGAGAGAGAGAGAGAGAGAGAGAGAGAGAGAGAGAGAGAGAGAGAGAGAGAGAGAGAGAGAGAGAGAGAGAGAGAGAGAGAGAGAGAGAGAGAGAGAGAGAGAGAGAGAGAGAGAGAGAGAGAGAGAGAGAGAGAGAGAGAGAGAGAGAGAGAGAGAGAGAGAGAGAGAGAGAGAGAGAGAGAGAGAGAGAGAGAGAGAGAGAGAGAGAGAGAGAGAGAGAGAGAGAGAGAGAGAGAGAGAGAGAGAGAGAGAGAGAGAGAGAGAGAGAGAGAGAGAGAGAGAGAGAGAGAGAGAGAGAGAGAGAGAGAGAGAGAGAGAGAGAGAGAGAGAGAGAGAGAGAGAGAGAGAGAGAGAGAGAGAGAGAGAGAGAGAGAGAGAGAGAGAGAGAGAGAGAGAGAGAGAGAGAGAGAGAGAGAGAGAGAGAGAGAGAGAGAGAGAGAGAGAGAGAGAGAGAGAGAGAGAGAGAGAGAGAGAGAGAGAGAGAGAGAGAGAGAGAGAGAGAGAGAGAGAGAGAGAGAGAGAGAGAGAGAGAGAGAGAGAGAGAGAGAGAGAGAGAGAGAGAGAGAGAGAGAGAGAGAGAGAGAGAGAGAGAGAGAGAGAGAGAGAGAGAGAGAGAGAGAGAGAGAGAGAGAGAGAGAGAGAGAGAGAGAGAGAGAGAGAGAGAGAGAGAGAGAGAGAGAGAGAGAGAGAGAGAGAGAGAGAGAGAGAGAGAGAGAACGAGAATATCGAATCAGGGAGAGAGAGAGAGAGAGAGAGAGAGAGAGAGAGAGAGAGAGAGAGAGAGAGAGATTAAATTTAGAGAGAGAGAGAGAGAGAGAGAGAGAGAGAGAGAGAGAGAGAGAGAGAGAGAGAGAGAAGAGAGAGACAGAGAGTGAGAGAGAGTGAGAGGAGAGGTAGGAAGCTTGTTTATTGGCTAGAGGGAGTGGTGTTTGCATGCCCATTGGTTAGTAAAAGGTTGGTGGTGTGGATTTTGAATGTTGTAATGTATTTGGATGTGTAAATGACTAGATTCAATATACATATATAAGTGTATGTATATGTGAGTGTAAGACATTGAGGAGAGTGTAGTTACACATGTGTTATAGTGTAAGAAGCTAGTTACACTCCTATTGGTTAGTTGAGGTGGAGACATGTGTATGTATGAGCCGAAAAATTTCAAAACATAAATTAAATTTGTGGTGTTCAAATATTTGTATAGTGTGAGCATAATTGTATATCGACTTGATAAAAATCCTCAAAGTGCATTGTTTATAGGTTGCATAACACATTCAAATGTTGTGTTCTATTTATTTATATCGTGTATGCATATGTATACATATATGTAGTTGACTTGTGAATCTCCATTGATTTACATTGTTATTATTTGAGTTTTAAATTACATTCTTATAAGTTTGTTATTATGGTCCACTTTGAGATTGTCTTTTATGATTATAATTATTGCGTTTGGCATTTCTAAGATAACTAGTCATCTATGGACATTTCATTGTACTAGAGGTCAGTTATCACTATGCCTTAATGTCTAGAAGGCAATTTCTCTTAATAAACATCTAGAAAAAGATGTCTAGATAAGTCCAAATAAATTATCCTAGTCGGAATTTGAGGGTTGTTACACATTAAACTCTACCGGCTAGTTGGATTCCACTTTAATATGCACTTTAAATGGATCCATTTAGAACACCAATCCTCATATTTTCATATAATCTACACATTAAACTTGTGATCCCAAATTAACTTCACACAATTCACGTAATGATCACAACACAAACAATTACATCAAATAAATACTCGCATGATAAAATATCCAACTAACACATTATTAACCTAATGACCATCTTAACTAACACCTTTTCAACTTAACTATCATTTAACTAATATACCAATGGATTCAACTTCGTAATCATACCCAAGTATGCAACATCAACAACTAGAATACTGCCAAATGCATAATCATAAATTGCGGTTAATAATAACGGCTATTATTTAGCTAAATGTCTAGACATCGAATAATGCATCAATTACTAACAATTATGCTTAACTATATTACCATCATAAAGACTTCAGTAAAGACACTTTCATTGCTATTGACTTAACCATCGTAATACTCGACATAATCTTATCAACAACTGCAAATGTCCGCGCTACGTCCTATTTATCATTTCAACTAACATACAAACCAACCATCACATAATTACACATAACCGCTTATTAACTCTGCTATATCACTACCGACTGCACGCATTCAACTGCTCAACCCATATATATATATCACAACGAAAACTAACACTTATAACAATTAAACAATTACGGCAACATTCAATCACATAATCATATGAAATCCCCTGCTAACATGTAATCCGATTTCATATTATCACCTGCTATTTTAAATTCTATATACTCACCTGTGGTCCTGCTACAACATAGATTTGTATTCCTCGAAATCCTTGGTTACCTATTAACCAAATCCATATAAATCATCAATATTGAGACATATCGTCTTTTCTAATTTTTCATTGCCCAATACTTCCCAAGCCAATTATTTTTACTTCCTTATCATTATTTCATCATTACCTTATAAAATCATAGCTTTTCTTAAACTTTTTATGTCACATTACATGACCCAAAAATTATCTCCAAATCTTACCAAATTTTAATATATGCTTCATAGCTGAGCCCGGATACTAAGAAATTAATATGGACCCAAACAGCCACCTTTTCTTGACCTAGGATATTTTTATATAACTATTAATCAAACTAGAAGATTAAGAAATAATACCTTAAAAAGATGATAATCAAAGCCTATAATTGATTAGGAATGATTTGACATATTTGGTTTGACCCGAAACCCGCTTCTCTTCTCTTCTTCTTCTTTTTTTCTTTCTTTTCCGGCCGACCGTCTGGTCGTTTCTTTCTTTTCTATCTTGCTGACTTTACTTTGGTTTTCTTTTACATAATGATCATGAGATCATTTTAATTAGAGTAAATTACACTTTTCGTCCTTGAAGTTGGCACGTTTTTCACTTTTGATCCCTAAAGTAAAAAAATTACAATTTTGACCTTAAACTTGGCCAATTTTTTCAATCGTGGTCCTTTGGCAGACGGAGTTAAATTTTGGCCGTTAACGTCACACCCGAGGGACTAAAAGTGAAAAACGTGCCAACTTTAGGGACGGAAAATGTAATTCATTCTTCCATTCATCTTCTCCAACAAGATTCCGGCCTCCGGTCATCTTCTCCGATGGACTCACAAACTTATTATTTACACCCAATGACCAACTCCATTTCTAGCTAGCCATTGAGGACGAAAAGGGAAAATCATACAAATAAATTTATTCTTCCAAATTTTTTTTCCATCATCTTCTCCGATCATCTTTTCCGATGGAATTTTCCGACTAGACATTTATTTTCCAATGATACCTAATAAAAACTCGACTTTCAATCCAAATCTAAACCACAAACAAAATCATTTACTCAAATGATACGATATCAAACTTCATACGTACGAGTGGATTTTTGTTTACAACCAAAACTTTACAGTGAGTCAACCAAGATACGGCCTGAATTCACCCGTTATCCGATTTATGCCCGAATTGCAGATAAGTATCATCATCGCCAGTAATGTACATTCAACATCAAACCAGCCAGCCAGATAGAAATATAAATATAGATATGAATATAATTGAGCACCAGCAGCAGATGATAGAGCACATAATATATAATTTTGAAGGGTTGTTGATTGATAGATGAATGAGGAGTTTAGAAATCATTGGCTCAAACATGAAAACGACAATGTATCATGGAAGTGGCAAGAAAGAGTGATAAAGAGAAAGGGGGCAACCACCCTTTTCGTCGGTCAATGGCTAGCTAGAAATGGAGTTGGTCATTGGGTGTAAATAATAAGTTTGTGAGTCCATCGGAGAAGATGACCGGAGGCCGGAATCTTGTTGGAGAAGATGAATGGAAGAATGAATTACATTTTCCATCCCTAAAGTTGGCACGTTTTTCACTTTTAGTCCCTCGGGTGTAACGTTAACGGCCAAATTTTAACTCCGTCTGGCCAAAGGACCACGATTGAAAAAATTGGCCAAGTTTAAGGTCAAAATTGTAATTTTTTCACTTTAGGGATCAAAAGTGAAAAACGTGCCAACTTCAGGGACGAAAAGTGTAATTTACTCTTATTATAATATATATGTGGAATTAATTTCCAATTTTCACTAAAGCCCCTCTTTTTTTATTGCCATCTTACACTTTTAGTCCTTCTAGTAAACGTCACTTAAAACACTAGGCCCGACATTTGATTAATACGTCTTTATAAACAACTCGTCATCTATTCATTTGATATATGTTATTTTTAGTTTTATAATAATACTACAAAATTTGGGGTGTTACAAAATTTAGGAGTTCTCACGGTTCTTACAAAAAAAATGGGTTCTTAAAATAAAATATAAGGTTGTCCGGCACCTAAGCTTAGGTGTGAAACCCTTCACATACAAATTTTTTAGGATTTTTTATTTAATGAATAAATGTTTGGGCCCCCATGAATTTTATGGATTAAAAATATATGTGAGTGTTCCACACTAAGCTTAGGTACTAACAGCCTTATATTACCATCCCCATATATATATATATATTATATATATATATAATATATATATATAGTATTTGCTATATATATAAAATAAATTTTGCGTTTTCAAAATAGATTATGCGTTTTCAAAACTGCGTTTTGAAAAAGCATGTATGTACATGCTTCTCCAAAACTGCGTTTTCATAGTTAATAATCACTTTTCCATGCAAACACTTTTTTAGATTATTTACGTTTTACAAATGTAATAAGCAAATAATCATTTCAAAACGTAATCACAAACACCCACTTATTATCACATGAAAACTTAACCAAATGAAATAATCTCTCACAAAATAGTAACTAAACGCAATCGCATTCTTCTAGTTATCATTATTGAGTGGGTGATTCGTTTGAATTGCTTTGCAAACATACGACTATATTAAATGGCTTTTATAATCTCTATATATATATAAAAGAGAAACCGTAATTCTAAAATGGAGAAGTTAGGATCCTTGGATAAAACTCAACTTTTAATTAGAGTCATTAGATTAAAATGATGATGTCATATTCTTTTTAACTTTTTTAAATTTAGCTTTAATTTAACAAATTTAAATGTTTTATTATTTCCTTATTTAATTTTGTAGACATTAACAATTAATGTCATTTAATAATATAATTATGGGAACTAATATTTTTACCTTTTACATCATTTTTCATCTTTAAAATCAAATTTTGATTTTTTTAATAAAATTTTCTTTTTTAATGTAATACGTTTTTATTAAATTATGACTTTGTATAGATTTATCATATAACATAATTAATATAAATATCTGTTATGAGCATTTAGTTTTACATCATTAATATTTTATTATATTTAAATCAATAATTTAAAAACTAGGCAGGATTTCAAATCGGTCTTCTTATCAGTTTACTATTAGGAACAGTGGCCTTCTCGTGAGTCATATAGAAAACAAATAACCAATTAATCATCAATCATCTTACACTATATATATTATATATATATATATACACACACATACTAGATTACGCCGGTGCAATGCACAAATTAACATAACTTTTCAATAATTATTCAACGAACTTTAGGTTAATAAAGAACTAAAAATAAGTACTGAATATATAGTAAGCTATCAAAACTATGTATCAAAAGAATGATTGTATTGAAGTCGCAAAGATATTATGCATAAATCTAAGTTAAATTAGCACAACATGTGATGTATAGATTTATAATTAAACTGCTTAGTATATTTAAAGGATAACTAAATTATTTGGGCAGAATGTTATAGCACAAGCACAATGACAATGCAAACATATTCAGATGTAAAAAAAAAGGGTAATGGAGGGAACCCTAGCCCCGGTATCACAATTGGATACCCATCGACTCACCCCTAATGAGTCATATGATGCCGGTACAATACCTCTATCCTAATCCCCACATGATCTGGGCACCCCGAAGGATCGAACCCGCGTATTTAAACTTCACATGTGGGTCTAGGCTTCATTGGTAACGGGTACCTTAAAGGAACTATTTTTTGTGCCAAGCGGGGATCGAACCTGAGACCTTAAGGTCAACAAGTGTTTTCCTTGTATGAAAGACATTCAAACAAACGGAAACCTTACTTAGCGAGATCTCTAATAGATGATGTATTCAATTTCCAACGGTCGGGTTACTGTTAACCGGAATCTCAACGACCACCAATCTAACTTCATGTTTTTTAGTGGTTCAATTCTTACCATGTTAAATATTTGCCAACTTACGATATTATAAAAATTTAACATGTTACTTAATTATATTTGCTTCCCGCGTATAACGCGGGGTAATAATCTAGTGTACTTAACAAAACTCAACGCCTATTGACAAGAATATCAAATTACCAAACATTCCTTCCTCTATTGCTTCATCGTTGCCACCATCTTATCAAGCTGGCCTTCCACAACCCAAAATCTCATGTCCAAAATAATTGGCTTTTAGGTACCCCAACTAAAAGTTGATGAACCTGATCCAATCTACAAAATTGTATTACATACTCAGTTTACAATTATTAAACCAATAGATTTATTATAAGTTTCCTTGTGCTCAAAAACTCAACCTGTGAGCAAATAAAAGCCCATAGTTGTTTCAAACCCATGAAAAGAAAATAGGCCCAAGTTGGCTAGGGTTTCATACTTCATAATATAAGTATATATATAGTAGTAGATACATAAAGCTTAGTTGTTAGTTGCTAGTCTAGGTGCGTATCAATATCCTTACAAACTTGTTCTTTTATCTACAAGGTACAATTTAAAGACTTGTTCTTTTAAGTTACATATTTATAAGATTTATAATTATTACACTTGCAGCCATAAGGGTATATCTACAACAATTTTTAGTCATCTATAACAATTGTACATATTATACTGTACAATGTATAATTGTATAAAGCATGCATTATTGTAGAGGACTAAAAGGTATTGTAGATTTATCATTGGGTGATGATCTCCACTTGACCTATGCCCTTTCATCTCCATCTGCCTTTGTGATGGCATTTGATTTTGTTAGACCAGATCTACCATCAAGTTATCTAACGCGATTTTTTTGTTTAAATGAAGCAAGTTTCTTTTTTTACCCTTTTATTTAACTGTTATTTTATTTTAATTTTTGTAAATGAAGTTTTTGTTTATGTGTTTTTTTTCATTCAAGTGATATGGAGTTTTAGGCATTCTTTACTCTCATATTTACTTCAACTCTATCAATTTTTAAACTTGGTAACTTTGTGTGGTTGTATTTAATATAACACTCAATTTTAAAAACAATTTAATAGTTAATCAATTCTTATATGTAAGCTTTGAAATCTAATACCTAAATTTACATGAAATTGTTTAGTTTGTATTTGACGTCTTGTATTTATATATTGAAAGTTTGAGGTAATAATATGGTGTGTCTAGTTAAAGAAATTCTAGTTCATTATATATAGTATTTTTTTATTGGTTGGTTAAATATCTAATTACACTCAATACTAAATATTCCTAAATATATTTTCTTTTTTTCAAATTTGTAATGAAATTCTTTTATTAAAAAAAAATATTCATTTTACTAATATAGTTTACTTATAGAGTCTCCTCACCAACCGGACATCCAGAATTTCATGTTGTTCATACTTCTAATAGGAATTTTAGTTATAAAGATATAAGAACCCTGTGAATCATGGGCAAGAGAAACTACTCGAAAAGCATTAAATCAAGAAGCTTAAATCGTCCATCAACCTCGATGTAACCTACAAACACTGAAATTCATAACACCGGTGGTAATTCTAAGCGTGATATAATAGTGGATGAGCAGCAAGCTTCTTTTAAAGAGACTGTTCAATATAAGGATAATGAAGAGACCTAATGACTTTAATCATACCAAAATAATGGGTGAGTCGCAAGAGTTTGCAACAAAGGTTATGCCAAACATAGAAGACACGTGGTGTTCTAAGTGAGTCAAGCAACCGAAGAGTGGATATCATGCAAGTAGATTACATCAAATTCCGAGTTACAATGACAGCATTGGCGTAAAGTTTCATTGCATTCAGAAAATCATCCTTACGATTCTCCTGTTGATCTAGAAACACCTGAACCTCAAAAAGACAGTTAGCCAAAAAACTTAGCCAAAAAACTTTTCCTCCGGTCTCTACTACTAGGAGAAAAAAATACCCCTAGAGGATACATTGGTAGGCACGAGGAAAAGTTGTTCGGCTTAACTATCCGCTTTACGTTTCGGTGTTCGTTGATTAATCCGAGAATTGTAAAGTTGATTGTCGGAATGCAATGAGGCTTATGCGGCCAGTTCTGTCATTGTAACTCGGATTTGATATGATCCACTTGCATGATATCCATCACCGGTTGCTTATAACCACTTGGAACACCACGTGTGTCTTCTGTGTTTATATAGTCTTTGTTGCAAACTCTTGTGACTCACCCACTATTCTGTTATGATTAAAATCATATCACCAGAGGTCTCTTCAATATCCTTATATGGAATGGTCTTCTTAATAGAAACTCATTCACTCTAATGTCATGCAATGTTTTGAATTTCAGTGCTTGTAGGAAACGTCGAGGTTGATGGACAAACTGAGCTTCTTGTTTTAATGCTTTTGGAGGGTTTCTCCTGCCACAAGTCGCAGGGTTCTTGTTTCTTTATAACTAAAAATTTCTATTGGAAGCATGAACAACATAAATTTCTGGATGTGAGGCGGTGGGGAGACCCTATAAATAAATGATATTAGTAAATTTGGATAATTTTGGTTAAAAAACAATTTCATTACAATATTTGATAGAAAAAAATACAGTTAGGAATATATAAATTAGAAACAGTTATGATAATAGTCGAAACATAAATTTTAATTATGAGACTAACGGAACAGGTCCACTAATGATGGCAATGTGAAAGCATGGTTCACACTATGAAGTGGCGGCATAGTTGTCGACTCGTAACTTTTGACTCGACTCGAAAAGATGATTTTTGACTCGTGACTTGACTCGTAAGAGTCAGGACATTTTATATACTACATAATATTGTATAATTATATATATGTGACGTATTTATAAACAAAATATAAGTTGATTATCGTAATACATTACCAAAATATTACATATTCGATACTTTTGAGTCATAAATTTATAGTTTATCTTCAAATTCGTACTAAATGAATCAAAAATACATATATAACATACAAAATAATATAACCATAAATATGATATATAATCATATTATCAAACTACAACAATCATAAATTTGCGACTCGTATTGACTCGTTCCAAATTCACACCGCGACTCGTAAGAGTCAGGAGAAAAAAAGAGTCACCCTACGAGTCGCCTCGTTTTGGGTGTAAATCGACTCGACTCGTAAGAGTCGACTCGTGACTCGTAAGAGTCTAACAACTATGAGTGGCGGAGCCAGGAATTTAACTTTTTTAAATTTAGCATAGAAATGGCATAGTATGAAGTGAAAAAACTGTGACGCTTTAGCTTATAAGCATGATAAAAAGTCAGCATGTTTCGACTTAGGTTTGTGTTATATCATTAGCTTATCAAATGAAGGAGATACGTCAAATGGATCAAGGGGGCAAAAGTTGAATTATGATCTAAATGCATAAATTCTCCTAATCATTTTATGTAAAGATGAGATTGTTATTTACATGGGGCAAATTTTATAATCAAACTTTGAAACGCTGAACATGACAAGTTTCCGAAGAATAAAGTGTCCTCGTCAACCAAAATCTGCACACTAACACAATGTTTACGTTCATGGAATCTCATACTATCATTGCAGGGTCGATCACTTCATGTTCCTCTTTAAAACCTAGCAACCAATCTTATTTTTAAGAGAGGTGGTATTTTATAAGCTTATTATGATGTTTTCGACTAAAAACGTGGGAAGCCATCACAACCTTACAAAAAATATCCAAAAGTGATCCAAGAGGACAGATTGTGCAACAAGCCACCTATTGAAACTCGGGAGTGATATTCCCACAACACCATCTAACCATCCACAACAATTTATACTTTATACAGTTGTACACTATGCAGTAAATTTTGTACATTTGTTGTGTATGCCAAAAAGTCTTTGTTAGAAAACCACTACCCATTGAAACTTGGTATTCCTACAAGATTTTCAGAAAATGGACTTACAGAGGGTGACACCTTGTTTTTCCTGCAAAATATACCATTTTTTGGAATTCTCTTCTACCTCATGTTGTAAAATCTGTAGTTGTAGAGAAAAGATGAAGAATGGACAGAACTTAGAAATAGTTACGAAAATAATTAAAACTTCAAATGTTAGTCATAAAAAAATGAATAACTATATATGTAACCTTAGAGGCGCAAATTTAGTGACAAAAACAAGATGACAAAAGGAATATATAGCTAAACTAATGAAGCCAGTGTGTACGCATGGTGCAAAATAAGAGATGGGTGACCCTTTTACTTATACGGATGTTGCACAATCAGAAGCACAGTAACTCGGTCAAACGGGGTTAAAGAACAATATCCGGGAATAACAGCTCAAGGGCCAAGGGGGACGAGAGTCATTACCGTACACGTAAAACTATTGACGACGTATTAATTGTCATTACCATATCCTCCCCACGGGACTAAAATCTAGTGAATATTTATATGTGGAAATAAAATCTCAACATGAACTAAAGTATTCAAAACCTCTTATTTCATAAACCAAAAAAAAGCAATTTAAATAACAGATACAGTATGCATTCGACACTCTCACTTTAGGACCAAATCAATGCCAGTCAGTGTTTCATTCACGAGTTTGTCCATCTTTTCTTCCATCTCATCAGTGAAGTAGTTCTTCCAATCTCCATCCTTACCCTTCCTGAAAAGGTGCCGGTTTGCTACAGCACCAGGTTGGTCAGGATGATGATTTCCAATTTTATTCACCTCTAGGTTGCTCAGATTGTCAAAGCTACATAACTTTATAATACTTTCAACCACACCTGCTTTCTCTTCTTCTATCGAAAAGGGATACCCAATGAACTCCGCAAGTCTTTTCACATTGCTTGTAGTGTCCATTTTCATATCTTCATATTTGAAGAAAAGAATTCTTCCCGGCCTTTCTTGGCTCGCTTTCCAGTATCCCAAAATATGATCCCAATATGGCCCATACCATGAGATGCCTTGACAACTCGTAATTAATTAACATCGGGTTAGTCCTAATCTCAATTAGACAGTCATTTGACGTGGAACTTATAAGACTTTTGGACTTTTGACTTAGTCAAAATTAGACGTATCTTGATGACGTAGACTATTAGCTATCTAGACGAATGCCGAGTCTTTAAAAATAACTTTAAATTAATATTTAAAGGTTATGTCTTGTACAAGATAATTAGACTGTCTAGACTTAATATTATAAAGTTCCCTTTGACGAAACTTTATTTGCTTGTCTTGACTAAAAATGAGACGAGGGAAGATACCTTTATTTTACATTTTAAACTTTTGGTCAAACGGTATTTAATCGTAAGCATTTTACCAAATTAAGGGTATTAGAAATATCCCATTTAGGGCCACATGGGCCGAAATGTTTATTGTGGCTGGGAATTTAACAACAAACAAACAACAAAGCATTTCCCTCCTTTTCTTTCTTAGCCTGTCGACCCAACACACACACAGAACACACACACATTTCACTTTATACTCTAAATCATTTTGGCAAAGAGAAATCAAAGGGGAATCAAAGCAATTAATCATCTTTCAATAATAATTTAGGGTTTTGGGCATCTTAATCATCACCATCTTCATCTTTACCTCAAGAACATCAAATTTTGGTAAGTAAACTTTTTTCTCAAACTTTTGATTCGATTTAAATTCATTTAAGGGTTTGTTTTAGTTTTGTAAACGGAATTAGAGGCTTTAAATTGTTATGTAAATTAGGGTTCCTGGAAATTTAATAGGGTTTTGACTTAGAATTTGGTATTTGAGGTCAAAATGGTTGAAAGTGCAAATGATTGGCGAAATGGTATTTTTCCGAGTCTATTGAACATGTTTAAACTTGTTTTAATGAAAGGAATTGAGTTGAAAACGATTTGGGCTTTCCTGCATATTTTTGCAACTGCTGGTTTTTGGCTGCAGAATGGGGCCACTGCGGCGCAGTGGCGTTGTCTTAGCCCACTGCGGCGCAGTGCCCAGACTCTGGTCTGGTGTCGACTTAAGCCACTGCGGCGCAGTGAGCATGTTTCTAGCTCACTGCGGCGCAGTGTAAACCCTCGGAAAAATATTGTTTTTGGCTGACTGCGGCGCAGTGGGGTGAAACTTTTCCCACTGCGGCGCAGTGGTATGTTGCTGAAATATTTGACATTTCTAGTTTTTGACAACTTGAACGTTTGGACTTGGTAAATATCGAATGGTACTTTAGACTACCTTATAATGACAATTTCATTGATATTGCCAACAAAAGTTAAATAAAATGAAAGATTAAATCACACTTGGTCGTGGCATTCTAGGATTGATAGCTAAGTAGTTGTACGTAGGATACTTGTCGTCGTGAGATTTGATCCTCACCATTCGTGCTCATATCCTAGGTTTTGGATAGACGTGGAGACTAGACTGCTCTTATTCTCAGACTGCTCATTTCTTTAGCTCGTAGACTGCTAAGGTGAGTTTATGGCGCCCTTTTTCCTTTACTTTGGGCCTGAAAGCATGTAATGTATACACGACTACTTTGTAAATGATTTGTCTTTGTCTACGCCATGAGATTTGGTAAATAAAATCATTTGTCTTATATTTGCCATGAGACGGCTGTCTAAAAATGTGTATACATGTCTTATGAAAATCGATCTATATGTTTTGACTTGCCATGTTGTCGGCTGACTAAACTGTTCCTTGTGTTTTGACGAACTAAAATGATCCCCCCTCATGTAGTTATATTTTAGGTTAGACTTCGGTCTGAACCGTCTTGTCATATTATCTAGGTTAGACTTCGGTCTGAACCGTCTTGTCATATTATTTAGGTTAGACTTCGGTCTGAACCGTCTTGTCATATTATTTAGGTTAGACTTCGGTCTGAACCATCTTGTCATATTATCTAGGTTAGACTTCGGTCTGAACCGTCTTGTCTATATATTTAGGTTAGACTTCGGTCTGAACCGTCTTGTCATATTATCTAGGTTAGACTTCGGTCTGAACCGTCTTGTCTATATATTTAGGTTAGACTTCGGTCTGAACCGTCTTGTCATATTATCTAGGTTAGACTTCGGTCTGAACCGTCTTGTCATATTATCTAGGTTAGACTTCGGTCTGAACCGTCTTGTCTATATATTTAGGTTAGACTTCGGTCTGAACCGTCTTGTCATATTATCTAGGTTAGACTTCGGTCTGAACCGTCTTGTCATATTATCTAGGTTAGACTTCGGTCTGAACCGTCTTGTCATATTATTTAGGTTAGACTTCGGTCTGAACCGTCTTGTCATATTATCTAGGTTAGACTTCGGTCTGAACCGTCTTGTCATATTATCTAGGTTAGACTTCGGTCTGAACCGTCTTGTCTATATATTTAGGTTAGACTTCGGTCTGAACCGTCTTGTCATATTATCTAGGTTAGACTTCGGTCTGAACCGTCTTGTCTATATATTTAGGTTAGACTTCGGTCTGAACCGTCTTGTCTATATATTTAGGTTAGACTTCGGTCTGAACCGTCTTGTCTATATATTTAGGTTAGACTTCGGTCTGAACCGTCTTGTCATATTATCTAGGTTAGACTTCGGTCTGAACCGTCTTGTCATATTATCTAGGTTAGACTTCGGTCTGAACCGTCTTGTCTATATATTTAGGTTAGACTTCGGTCTGAACCGTCTTGTCATATTATTAGGTTAGACTTCGGTCTGAACCGTCTTGTCATATTATCTAGGTTAGACTTCGGTCTGAACCGTCTTGTCATATTATTTAGGTTAGACTTCGGTCTGAACCGTCTTGTCATATTATCTAGGTTAGACTTCGGTCTGAACCGTCTTGTCATATTATCTAGGTTAGACTTCGGTCTGAACCGTCTTGTCTATATATTTAGGTTAGACTTCGGTCTGAACCGTCTTGTCATATTATTTAGGTTAGACTTCGGTCTGAACCGTCTTGTCATATTATTTAGGTTAGACTTCGGTCTGAACCGTCTTGTCATATTATTTAGGTTAGACTTCGGTCTGAACCGTCTTGTCATATTATTTAGGTTAGACTTCGGTCTGAACCATCTTGTCATATTATCTAGGTTAGACTTCGGTCTGAACCGTCTTGTCTATATATTTAGGTTAGACTTCGGTCTGAACCGTCTTGTCATATTATCTAGGTTAGACTTCGGTCTGAACCGTCTTGTCATATTATTTAGGTTAGACTTCGGTCTGAACCGTCTTGTCATATTATTTAGGTTAGACTTCGGTCTGAACCATCTTGTCATATTATCTAGGTTAGACTTCGGTCTGAACCGTCTTGTCTATATATTTAGGTTAGACTTCGGTCTGAACCGTCTTGTCATATTATCTAGGTTAGACTTCGGTCTGAACCGTCTTGTCATATTATCTAGGTTAGACTTCGGTCTGAACCGTCTTGTCTATATATTTAGGTTAGACTTCGGTCTGAACCGTCTTGTCATATTATTTAGGTTAGACTTCGGTCTGAACCGTCTTGTCATATTATCTAGGTTAGACTTCGGTCTGAACCGTCTTGTCTATATATTTAGGTTAGACTTCGGTCTGAACCGTCTTGTCATATTATTTAGGTTAGACTTCGGTCTGAACCGTCTTGTCATATTATCTAGGTTAGACTTCGGTCTGAACCGTCTTGTCATATTATCTAGGTTAGACTTCGGTCTGAACCGTCTTGTCATATTATTTAGGTTAGACTTCGGTCTGAACCGTCTTGTCATATTATTTAGGTTAGACTTCGGTCTGAACCGTCTTGTCATATTATTTAGGTTAGACTTCGGTCTGAACCGTCTTGTCATATTATCTAGGTTAGACTTCGGTCTGAACCGTCTTGTCTATATATTTAGGTTAGACTTCGGTCTGAACCGTCTTGTCATATTATTTAGGTTAGACTTCGGTCTGAACCGTCTTGTCATATTATTTAGGTTAGACTTCGGTCTGAACCGTCTTGTCATATTATCTAGGTTAGACTTCGGTCTGAACCGTCTTGTCTATATATTTAGGTTAGACTTCGGTCTGAACCGTCTTGTCTATATATTTAGGTTAGACTTCGGTCTGAACCGTCTTGTCTATATATTTAGGTTAGACTTCGGTCTGAACCGTCTTGTCATATTATTAGGTTAGACTTCGGTCTGAACCGTCTTGTCATATTATTTAGGTTAGACTTCGGTCTGAACCGTCTTGTCATATTATCTAGGTTAGACTTCGGTCTGAACCGTCTTGTCATATTATCTAGGTTAGACTTCGGTCTGAACCGTCTTGTCATATTATCTAGGTTAGACTTCGGTCTGAACCGTCTTGTCTATATATTTAGGTTAGACTTCGGTCTGAACCGTCTTGTCTATATATTTAGGTTAGACTTCGGTCTGAACCGTCTTGTCATATTATCTAGGTTAGACTTCGGTCTGAACCGTCTTGTCATATTATTTAGGTTAGACTTCGGTCTGAACCGTCTTGTCATATTATTTAGGTTAGACTTCGGTCTGAACCGTCTTGTCATATTATTTAGGTTAGACTTCGGTCTGAACCGTCTTGTCATATTATTTAGGTTAGACTTCGGTCTGAACCGTCTTGTCATATTATCTAGGTTAGACTTCGGTCTGAACCGTCTTGTCTATATATTTAGGTTAGACTTCGGTCTGAACCGTCTTGTCATATTATCTAGGTTAGACTTCGGTCTGAACCGTCTTGTCTATATATTTAGGTTAGACTTCGGTCTGAACCGTCTTGTCATATTATTTAGGTTAGACTTCGGTCTGAACCGTCTTGTCATATTATCTAGGTTAGACTTCGGTCTGAACCGTCTTGTCATATTATCTAGGTTAGACTTCGGTCTGAACCGTCTTGTCTATATATTTAGGTTAGACTTCGGTCTGAACCGTCTTGTCATATTATTAGAGACCCCTATGCTCCTGGTCCTTCTGCACCAGTTCAGGGCAACAGTGGATTTGGTCTTTCATTCTTTCAGGGAGATCCGTATGCGGCGGGTCCCTCCAGAGCGCCTGTCTACAACCCAAGTGCTGTTATGCCAGTTGCATCTGCAGCTGATAGGTCGGAATATTATCGCCGACAATTGTCAAGGATGAACAATTCCCTCATCTGTACAAGGGAGAAAATAGAGAATCAAGCTCAGGCGTTGACTGGAGCTTATCAACAGGCGGCTGAGGCTATGTCTGTTGCTAGAGAGGGAAAGGAAACTATTGGGAGTTGATCTGGATACTGTCGGTTGTGGTGGTTTTGGTGGTAGCTTTGCTAGTCGTTGTTATTTGCAAGATGTAATTTTGTAATATGTTTTTCTGTATTGTAAGCCTAGAACTTATAACAACTCGTACTTCTGTACTTTGAGTTGTAATCTTTTGGTGGATGTATTTCCCACGTGTCTATAAATCGTATTGCTCTGACTAAGTAGTCTATCGTTGTGGATGAAGTTTCCCACATGTTTTTGGACTGTACATACCAGACTATGTAAAATTTTGAACATCAATGAAATACGATTGTCTTTTGGCTTACTTACTTGTTCAGACTATGTCAACTGCTTATTCTTAGCTCTAGAAATATGATTTTCATATTTTCTTGTCTTGTCTAGTACATGAATTCATACAAGTCAGCAATTTGTGACTTGCATTGTACTGTCATCTGTATTGCAAAGCTACTTTCTATTTAACCTATCAAGGAAATCTCTAAATGACATTTTTGTTCATATCTTAGACTTATGGCTCCTAAGACGAAAAGCAAAGTTCAGAAAAAGACTCCAGTCAAGAAAACTGCACCAAAGAGAGTTACTCGATCCACTCCGTTGAACAATGAAGCTGAACAGGAAGAACCTGTGATTCAGCAAGGACCGGAAGCTGCTACTGTCCCGGTGAACCCTGGTCCTGGACCTACCCCAAATACTGGCGGGGATAATAATATGGCAGCATTTGTGACACAGCAACTGTTGGCCGCCATGCCTACTTTAGTCGCACAGATTACGGCAAGCCTGAACGCAAATAATAACCATCATGCTGACAATAGTAACAATGTCGAGCCTACTGCTGAACAGGTTATTCCTCGAGTGCATCTACACGGGACTGACTACAAGACCTTCACTTATTGTAAACCAAAAGAATTTAATGGTACCGAGGGTCCGGTAGGTCTAATCAACTGGCTGGAAAGCATTGAGGCAGTGCTCCATATCAGCCGTTGTGCCGAAGAGCACAAAGTGGAATATGCTTCCGCTCAATTTCAAAAGCACGCACTGTCATGGTGGAACGAGCAGATTAGGACTCGTGGCCGAGAGCCGGCGTATAGCATACCTTGGTTGAACTTTAAAAGGATGCTCATGGAAAAGTACTGTCCTCGTGAGGAAGTACAGAAAATGGAAGGCGAATTCTGGAATCATAGTATGATTGGACTAGACAATGAGAAATACACAACTCGTTTTCATGAGTTGGCTAGACTAGTTCCTCGAATGGTAGATACGGAGGAGAAATTGATCGAGAGATACTGTTATGGCTTGTCACCTGATGTCCGAAGATTGGTAGCCGCTTTTAATCCTATGACTCTTCAAGCGGCAGTTAGTGCAACCAACCGGATGGTGATAGACTTGAAAAGAACCACTGGTTCTTCTGTTGGAACAGAAGTGGTCAAGAGAAGGAGTGATCATGCCTCTGGTAGTGGATATGGTGGCGGTGGAAATGGCAAGAGGTTTAAGACTGCAAGAAACTTTGCGGTAGTTACTCAAGACGTCATGAGGTACACGGCGCAGATCCTAGGTGTAATAGGTGTAATCTCCATCACAAAGGAAATTGTCCTACTTGTCGCCGTTGTAAAAGGGCGGGACATCTGGAGAAGTTTTGTAAGGGCAAGGCACTAGCTAAATGCTACGAATGTGGGAGCGAAACCCATCTGCGACCTGCATGTCCAAGACTCAATCTGAACCCGAACAACAATGCAATAGTTCCAGTAAGGAACCATGCGGGGAATAATCAAGCAAGGAATCAAGATGGACGAGGTAGAGGCCGAGTTTTTGCTTTGGATGCTGCTGATGCACGACGTGATCCCAACGTTGTGATAGGTACATTCATACTCAATAATCATTATGTTTTGTGTTATTCGACTCTGGTGCTGATAAAAGCTTTATATCCTTAGAATTTAAGTCCCGATTCGGTATAGTGGCTATCCCCATGAAAGACACTTATATTGTCGAATATGCAAACGGTCAAAAGTATATTGCTAGAGATCATTTAGTAGATTGCAATTTGACACTATCTGGCGAAACCTTTAAAATTGATCTAATTCCCATAGAACTCAGTAGTTTTGATGTAATTGTTGGTATGGACTGGTTATCTAAGGTTAGAGCCGAAATAATGTGTTACGAGAAGATTGTTAGAATACCCCTTCAGAATGACGAAACCCTAGTAGTGCAAGGAGACAAGTCAGGAAAGGAATTGATTTTAGTATCGGCGATAAAGGCGAATAAATATTTACAAAAAGAATACCCTGCCTTCTTGGCACTAGTTGTTGAAAGGAAGCCGAAGGGTAAAGACATTCAAGACATCCCAGTAGTTAAAGATTTTCCAGAAGTATTTCCTGAAGATTTGACGGGACTTCCACCTCACAGACCAGTTGAGTTTGGAATAGACTTAGTCCCTGGAGCTGCACCCGTGGCCAAGGCACCCTATCGTCTTGCGCCGTCAGAAATGCAAGAATTATCCGAACAACTTCAAGAGTTGTTAGCTAAAGGACTAATTCGCCCAAGTTCATCACCTTGGGGAGCTCCGATTCTATTTGTCAAAAAGAAGGACGGCTCTATGCGCATGTGTATAGATTATAGAGAATTGAACAAGTTGACTGTCAAGAACAGGTACCCTTTGCCTCGTATTGACGACTTATTTGACCAACTGGAAGGTGCATCACACTTTTCCAAGATCGATCTCAGGTCTGGGTATCATCAACTCAGAGTCAGAGAGACAGACATTCCTAAAACAGCTTTCAGAACTCGTTACGGACATTATGAGTTTTTGGTTATGCCGTTTGGCTTAACCAATGCACCTGCTGTGTTTATGGACTTAATGAATCGAGTATGTCGACCGTATCTGGACAAGTTTGTCATTGTATTCATTGACGACATACTGATATACTCAAGGAATAAAGACGAACATGAAGGTCATCTGAGAACCATTCTGCAAATGCTCAAGGATCAGAAGTTGTACGCGAAATTCTCAAAATGTGAATTCTGGATTAGGGAAGTACACTTCTTGGGTCATGTAGTGAACAGGGATGGGATCCACGTAGATCCATCTAAGATTGAAGCAATAAAGAAGTGGGAAGCCCCTAAGACTCCGACAGAAATTCGTCAATTTCTTGGACTGGCTGGCTATTACAGGAGATTCATTGAGAATTTCTCTAAGGTTGCTCAACCTTTGACCTTATTAACTCAGAAGACTAAGGAGTTTATTTGGCAGGATGCCCAAGAAAAGGCATTTCAGACGTTAAAGGACAGGCTGTGTAATGCTCCTATCCTAGCGCTACCGAATGGCATTGAAAATTTCGTGGTATACTGTGACGCCTCACATCAGGGCATGGGATGTGTACTTATGCAGGAAGGTAAGGTCATTGCTTACGCTTCTAGACAGCTCAAAATCCACGAAAAGAACTATACAACCCACGATCTAGAACTCGGAGCGGTTGTCTTTGCATTAAAAATTTGGAGACATTATCTGTATGGTACCAAGTGTACTGTATTCACGGATCACAAAAGCCTTCAGCATATCTTCGATCAGAAAATGCTGAATATGCGACAACGACGATGGGTAGAATTACTCAGTGACTACGACTGTGAACTCAAATATCATCCCGGTAAAGCAAATGTTGTTGCTGACGCGCTAAGTCGAAAAGATAGAATTTCACTATCTGTCATAACAAGAGCAAGTTCTTATCTTGGCTCGTCATTAAGGGATAGAGTTTTAGACGATCAAAACGAAGCCCTACGGCCAGGGCGTATCGAGGAGGAAGCATTGTGGAATGCTGAACGTTTGTTTGAATTGGATGGCGATGGAATCCGACATGTTAAGGGCAGAGTGTGGATTCCCAAATATAATGGACTTAGAGAACTTTTAATGAACGAAAGTCATCGATCTAGGTATTCAATCCATCCTGGCGCTGACAAAATGTACCATGGACTGAAGGACTTTTATTGGTGGCCTGGTATGAAAAGAGATATCGCCACTTATGTCTCGAAGTGTCTAAATTGTTCAATGGTCAAGGCGGAGCACCAAAAGCCTTCTGGGCTGCTCCAACAACCCCAAATTCCTGACTGGAAATGGGAACAGATTACTATGGACTTCATTACGAAGTTACCTCGAACCCTGAAAGGATACGATACTATTTGGGTCATTGTCGATCGATTGACGAAGTCTGCTCATTTCATTCCAATTCGGGAGAACTGGAAGATAAGGAAATTGTCTCAAATATACATTGAAAGGATTGTATCTCTTCATGGCGTTCCTTTGTCTATTATCTCTGACCGTGATGGTCGTTTCACTTCACAATCATGGCGATATTTTCAAGACGCCCTAGGCACTCAATTGCACCTGAGTACGGCTTACCATCCACAGACTGACGGACAAAGTGAACGTACCATCCAGACTTTAGAAGACATGCTTCGGGCATGTGTCATTGACTTCAAAGGTAGTTGGGATACCTTTTTGCCGTTAGCTGAATTTTCATATAACAACAGCTATCACACTAGCATCAAATGCGCGCCTTATGAGGCTTTATATGGACGAAAGTGTAGATCTCCTGTCTGTTGGCTTGATGCTGGAGAACGTCGTTTGTTTAAATATGGACTAGTTCAGAAGACTACTGATCAAATTGTCGAAATTAGGGCACGGCTGAAGGCGGCTCAAGATCGTCAAAAGAGCTATGCCGACCGTAGACGGAAACCACTTGAGTTTCAAGTGGGAGACAAAGTCATGTTGAAAGTGTCACCTTGGAAAGGCACTGCACGTTTTGGCGTACGGGGGAAACTTAGTCCTCGTTATATCGGACCATTCGAAATTGTTCAAAGAATTGGTTCCGTGGCTTACAAGCTCGATTTACCTAAGGAGCTAGAACACGTTCATCACACATTTCACATTTCGAATCTTAAGAAATGTCTGACTGATGAGACTTTAGTCGTACCTGTCGAAGAGCTGCAAGTGACTGACTCTCTTCAATTCGTTGAAGAACCTGTTGAAATTTTAGACCAACAGCTCAAACAACTTAGACGCAGTCGTATCAAATTGGTCAAAGTTCGTTGGAACTCAAAACATGGTCCCGACTTGACTTGGGAACGTGAAGACTTTATGAGGAATAACTATCCTCATCTTTTTACTGAGCAAGACTTGATTTCGGGACGAAATCCTTAGAAGTCGGGGATGCTGTGACAACTCGTAATTAATTAACATCGGGTTAGTCCTAATCTCAATTAGACAGTCATTTGACGTGGAACTTATAAGACTTTTGGACTTTTGACTTAGTCAAAATTAGACGTATCTTGATGACGTAGACTATTAGCTATCTAGACGAATGCCGAGTCTTTAAAAATAACTTTAAATTAATATTTAAAGGTTATGTCTTGTACAAGATAATTAGACTGTCTAGACTTAATATTATAAAGTTCCCTTTGACGAAACTTTATTTGCTTGTCTTGACTAAAAATGAGACGAGGGAAGATACCTTTATTTTACATTTTAAACTTTTGGTCAAACGGTATTTAATCGTAAGCATTTTACCAAATTAAGGGTATTAGAAATATCCCATTTAGGGCCACATGGGCCGAAATGTTTATTGTGGCTGGGAATTTAACAACAAACAAACAACAAAGCATTTCCCTCCTTTTCTTTCTTAGCCTGTCGACCCAACACACACACAGAACACACACACATTTCACTTTATACTCTAAATCATTTTGGCAAAGAGAAATCAAAGGGGAATCAAAGCAATTAATCATCTTTCAATAATAATTTAGGGTTTTGGGCATCTTAATCATCACCATCTTCATCTTTACCTCAAGAACATCAAATTTTGGTAAGTAAACTTTTTTCTCAAACTTTTGATTCGATTTAAATTCATTTAAGGGTTTGTTTTAGTTTTGTAAACGGAATTAGAGGCTTTAAATTGTTATGTAAATTAGGGTTCCTGGAAATTTAATAGGGTTTTGACTTAGAATTTGGTATTTGAGGTCAAAATGGTTGAAAGTGCAAATGATTGGCGAAATGGTATTTTTCCGAGTCTATTGAACATGTTTAAACTTGTTTTAATGAAAGGAATTGAGTTGAAAACGATTTGGGCTTTCCTGCATATTTTTGCAACTGCTGGTTTTTGGCTGCAGAATGGGGCCACTGCGGCGCAGTGGCGTTGTCTTAGCCCACTGCGGCGCAGTGCCCAGACTCTGGTCTGGTGTCGACTTAAGCCACTGCGGCGCAGTGAGCATGTTTCTAGCTCACTGCGGCGCAGTGTAAACCCTCGGAAAAATATTGTTTTTGGCTGACTGCGGCGCAGTGGGGTGAAACTTTTCCCACTGCGGCGCAGTGGTATGTTGCTGAAATATTTGACATTTCTAGTTTTTGACAACTTGAACGTTTGGACTTGGTAATATCGAATGGTACTTTAGACTACCTTATAATGACAATTTCATTGATATTGCCAACAAAGTTAAATAAAATGAAAGATTAAATCACACTTGGTCGTGGCATTCTAGGATTGATAGCTAAGTAGTTGTACGTAGGATACTTGTCGTCGTGAGATTTGATCCTCACCATTCGTGCTCATATCCTAGGTTTTGGATAGACGTGGAGACTAGACTGCTCTTATTCTCAGACTGCTCATTTCTTTAGCTCGTAGACTGCTAAGGTGAGTTTATGGCGCCCTTTTTCCTTTATTTTGGGCCTGAAAGCATGTACTGTATACACGACTACTTTGTAAATGATTTGTCTTTGTCTACGCCATGAGATTTGGTAAATAAAATCATTTGTCTTATATTTGCCATGAGACGGCTGTCTAAAAATGTGTATACATGTCTTATGAAAATCGATCTATATGTTTTGACTTGCCATGTTGTCGGCTGACTAAACTGTTCCTTGTGTTTTGACAAACTAAAATGATCCCCCCCTCATGTAGTATTATTTAGGTTAGACTTCGGTCTGAACCGTCTTGTCATATTATTTAGGTTAGACTTCGGTCTGAACCGTCTTGTCATATTATTTAGGTTAGACTTCGGTCTGAACCGTCTTGTCATGTTATTTAGGTTAGACTTCGGTCTGAACCGTCTTGTCATATTATTTAGGTTAGACTTCGGTCTGAACCGTCTTGTCATATTATCTAGGTTAGACTTCGGTCTGAACCGTCTTGTCTATATATTTAGGTTAGACTTCGGTCTGAACCGTCTTGTCTATATATTTAGGTTAGACTTCGTCTGAACCGTCTTGTCATATTATTTAGGTTAGACTTCGGTCTGAACCGTCTTGTCATATTATTTAGGTTAGACTTCGGTCTGAACCGTCTTGTCATATTATTTAGGTTAGACTTCGGTCTGAACCGTCTTGTCATATTATCTAGGTTAGACTTCGGTCTGAACCGTCTTGTCATATTATTTAGGTTAGACTTCGGTCTGAACCGTCTTGTCATATTATTAGGTTAGACTTCGGTCTGAACCGTCTTGTCATATTAATTAGGTTAGACTTCGGTCTGAACCGTCTTGTCATATTATTTAGGTTAGACTTCGGTCTGAACCGTCTTGTCATGTTATTTAGGTTAGACTTCGGTCTGAACCGTCTTGTCATATTATTTAGGTTAGACTTCGGTCTGAACCGTCTTGTCATATTATTTAGGTTAGACTTCGGTCTGAACCGTCTTGTCATGTTATTTAGGTTAGACTTCGGTCTGAACCGTCTTGTCATATTATTTAGGTTAGACTTCGGTCTGAACCGTCTTGTCTATATATTTAGGTTAGACTTCGGTCTGAACCGTCTTGTCTATATATTTAGGTTAGACTTCGGTCTGAACCGTCTTGTCATATTATCTAGGTTAGACTTCGGTCTGAACCGTCTTGTCTATATATTTAGGTTAGACTTCGGTCTGAACCGTCTTGTCATATTATTTAGGTTAGACTTCGGTCTGAACCGTCTTGTCATATTATTTAGGTTAGACTTCGGTCTGAACCGTCTTGTCATATTATTTAGGTTAGACTTCGGTCTGAACCGTCTTGTCATATTATTTAGGTTAGACTTCGGTCTGAACCGTCTTGTCATATTATTAGGTTAGACTTCGGTCTGAACCGTCTTGTCATATTATTTAGGTTAGACTTCGGTCTGAACCGTCTTGTCATATTATCTAGGTTAGACTTCGGTCTGAACCGTCTTGTCATATTATCTAGGTTAGACTTCGGTCTGAACCGTCTTGTCATATTATTTAGGTTAGACTTCGGTCTGAACCGTCTTGTCATGTTATCTAGGTTAGACTTCGGTCTGAACCGTCTTGTCATATTATCTAGGTTAGACTTCGGTCTGAACCGTCTTGTCATATTATCTAGGTTAGACTTCGGTCTGAACCGTCTTGTCATATTATCTAGGTTAGACTTCGGTCTGAACCGTCTTGTCATATTATTTAGGTTAGACTTCGGTCTGAACCGTCTTGTCATATTATCTAGGTTAGACTTCGGTCTGAACCGTCTTGTCATATTATCTAGGTTAGACTTCGGTCTGAACCGTCTTGTCATATTATTTAGGTTAGACTTCGGTCTGAACCGTCTTGTCATATTATTTAGGTTAGACTTCGGTCTGAACCGTCTTGTCATATTATCTAGGTTAGACTTCGGTCTGAACCGTCTTGTCATATTATCTAGGTTAGACTTCGGTCTGAACCGTCTTGTCATATTATCTAGGTTAGACTTCGGTCTGAACCGTCTTGTCATATTATCTAGGTTAGACTTCGGTCTGAACCGTCTTGTCATATTATCTAGGTTAGACTTCGGTCTGAACCGTCTTGTCATATTATCTAGGTTAGACTTCGGTCTGAACCGTCTTGTCATATTATCTAGGTTAGACTTCGGTCTGAACCGTCTTGTCATATTATCTAGGTTAGACTTCGGTCTGAACCGTCTTGTCATATTATCTAGGTTAGACTTCGGTCTGAACCGTCTTGTCATATTATCTAGGTTAGACTTCGGTCTGAACCGTCTTGTCATATTATCTAGGTTAGACTTCGGTCTGAACCGTCTTGTCATATTATCTAGGTTAGACTTCGGTCTGAACCGTCTTGTCATATTATCTAGGTTAGACTTCGGTCTGAACCGTCTTGTCATATTATCTAGGTTAGACTTCGGTCTGAACCGTCTTGTCATATTATCTAGGTTAGACTTCGGTCTGAACCGTCTTGTCATATTATCTAGGTTAGACTTCGGTCTGAACCGTCTTGTCATATTATCTAGGTTAGACTTCGGTCTGAACCGTCTTGTCATATTATCTAGGTTAGACTTCGGTCTGAACCGTCTTGTCATATTATTTAGGTTAGACTTCGGTCTGAACCGTCTTGTCATATTATTTAGGTTAGACTTCGGTCTGAACCGTCTTGTCATATTATTTAGGTTAGACTTCGGTCTGAACCGTCTTGTCATATTATCTAGGTTAGACTTCGGTCTGAACCGTCTTGTCATATTATCTAGGTTAGACTTCGGTCTGAACCGTCTTGTCATATTATCTAGGTTAGACTTCGGTCTGAACCGTCTTGTCATATTATCTAGGTTAGACTTCGGTCTGAACCGTCTTGTCATATTATCTAGGTTAGACTTCGGTCTGAACCGTCTTGTCATATTATCTAGGTTAGACTTCGGTCTGAACCGTCTTGTCATATTATCTAGGTTAGACTTCGGTCTGAACCGTCTTGTCATATTATCTAGGTTAGACTTCGGTCTGAACCGTCTTGTCATATTATCTAGGTTAGACTTCGGTCTGAACCGTCTTGTCATATTATCTAGGTTAGACTTCGGTCTGAACCGTCTTGTCATATTATCTAGGTTAGACTTCGGTCTGAACCGTCTTGTCATATTATCTAGGTTAGACTTCGGTCTGAACCGTCTTGTCATATTATCTAGGTTAGACTTCGGTCTGAACCGTCTTGTCATATTATCTAGGTTAGACTTCGGTCTGAACCGTCTTGTCATATTATCTAGGTTAGACTTCGGTCTGAACCGTCTTGTCATATTATCTAGGTTAGACTTCGGTCTGAACCGTCTTGTCATATTATCTAGGTTAGACTTCGGTCTGAACCGTCTTGTCATATTATCTAGGTTAGACTTCGGTCTGAACCGTCTTGTCATATTATCTAGGTTAGACTTCGGTCTGAACCGTCTTGTCATATTATCTAGGTTAGACTTCGGTCTGAACCGTCTTGTCATATTATCTAGGTTAGACTTCGGTCTGAACCGTCTTGTCATATTATCTAGGTTAGACTTCGGTCTGAACCGTCTTGTCATATTATCTAGGTTAGACTTCGGTCTGAACCGTCTTGTCATATTATCTAGGTTAGACTTCGGTCTGAACCGTCTTGTCATATTATCTAGGTTAGACTTCGGTCTGAACCGTCTTGTCATATTATCTAGGTTAGACTTCGGTCTGAACCGTCTTGTCATATTATCTAGGTTAGACTTCGGTCTGAACCGTCTTGTCATATTATCTAGGTTAGACTTCGGTCTGAACCGTCTTGTCATATTATCTAGGTTAGACTTCGGTCTGAACCGTCTTGTCATATTATCTAGGTTAGACTTCGGTCTGAACCGTCTTGTCATATTATCTAGGTTAGACTTCGGTCTGAACCGTCTTGTCATATTATCTAGGTTAGACTTCGGTCTGAACCGTCTTGTCATATTATCTAGGTTAGACTTCGGTCTGAACCGTCTTGTCATATTATCTAGGTTAGACTTCGGTCTGAACCGTCTTGTCATATTATCTAGGTTAGACTTCGGTCTGAACCGTCTTGTCATATTATCTAGGTTAGACTTCGGTCTGAACCGTCTTGTCATATTATCTAGGTTAGACTTCGGTCTGAACCGTCTTGTCATATTATCTAGGTTAGACTTCGGTCTGAACCGTCTTGTCATATTATCTAGGTTAGACTTCGGTCTGAACCGTCTTGTCACTTGGTTGAGCCTTTAAGGTTCGTTGAGCCAAAATAGCTCCTTCAAGTAACATCCGAAAGTTCCAAAAGCAATCATACTTGTAGTACGCACCTTTTCCTTTTGTTGGAATACTTATAGCTTTTTACAAGTGTGTCGTGGGAGTGTTTCGAAGAGATCATCCATGACATAAACAAAACAGTTGGTTAGGATGTTTTCTGAGTTATAATGTGGATTAGTGAATTTGCTAACACTCGTGTTTTATAGATGACTTAACAGTTCAGATACATTTAACTGTAAATGAATATGTAACCTTCGGGACCCGCAATTGTCCATGAATAGTTTGAAGGGCATTTTAAAATATTTTTTACACTACCAACCCAATCTAATAAAGATTACACAATCTGCTATCTAAATTCTAAAACAATGTTTTGGAATTCCTTAATAATTAGCTATCTAAAACAATGTTTTGGAATTCCTTAATAATTAATTAAAGACAATTAAAAAAACATGGATTACTGTTAATAGTCCACTAATTATATATTTGATTATTAGTTATCCAATAATGTAATAATCAAGAATAACAAAGTTCTTAACTTTCGGCGTGGCTGTTGTATTTGGTGATGATCTATTTGGTTTTCTTTAGGATTATGCTTAAGAGATTTTCATTACATGAAAAACATCTTATGATGGATTTTGGTTGGATATATGATGAATAAATAAACAAGATATAATAACGAACGAATAATTCTCATTGGCCAGAAAAACATTTTTGTTTAATATTAAAAAGGACGTAAATGGACAAACATACTTCGTTGGCTTGGAAGGAAATAAATAGAAAAGTTCATGTTATTTTAGATAAAAAAAACCATATATAATTTGGCAAGTATGGAGGGAAGAGAAGTGATCCTGGTCAACCCAACATTGCCCATTTTGCCCATATCACGAATTGACCCATTATCCAATTTGCCACCTCTAGTACAACTCAGAAATCTTAAAGGAACGCTGCCACAACTAATACGTATGGGATTCTACACAAACACAATGTTAAAATAGAATGTACCTTCATGGAATTTGAAATTGACATTGCAGTGTGGACCATTTCATGAAATAATAGCATCCTGAAGGAAAATGAAAAAGAGGAAACAATATGAGTTCAAAATTGAATCAAATTCGTAAAATAATAGTGACTAACAATTATAATTACAGATGAGACAAATTATACCTCTCGGATTCTGTGGCCACACTGTCCTCACGATATTGGCAATCCTAGAATAGTTTAGAGTGAGTTAACTTGAATGCTACTTACACTCCTAATAGATCAGTAGTAAGCTGCCAACTTATAAAATTCTGTAAAATTTACACGAAACATGAGGAAACTCAATTCAGTGTGTTGCTACATAGGCTATTGAGAAACGAAGCCCTTCAAAATAGATGACTATTCTTCAAAACAGTATACTAATCTTGGTCCATGTTACTAAGAAATTCACCAGCAAATTGTGATACAGCTTTAAGTCATGAATCTGCTTCTGAGCCTTTGCTTTTAGAATCCTTAGCTTCTACAGTTGGTAGTGTAATATTAATGCACATCATAATCAAACAAGATGATATCCTTTCAATATTCAAGTGAGTATAGGTTGAAAATTTTCAGTCAGACAGATTGGCTAACGGGTCAAAACATTACTGGGTCAAAAGAATAATTTTGGTGCTGTGAAAAAGAGTAAGGTTGACCCAAAACTGAAAAACCTGAATTTGCTCATTCGAGTTAGGAATTGATTGCGAAAGGTTCAGAACCAAACTGGACCAAGAAATAACTTCTCAAACTAAAAAATGAATACAAAATTATCAATCATGTATTTAGCCTCATGTTCAAGATGCCATTATTGATCCTTCAACTTGATGGTCCATGCCCTTCATCATCTTCCTATTAGCTTTTCAATGCTTATTGGTTAAACAATAAGCATTGATCACAATAAGAAAAAAAAATGGGGAGACGCATAGGTTCTGAAAGCCTTTGGTATATTTATGAGGGTATTGTCCCTTTTACCCTAAAAAAAGCCCTTTCGCTGTCATGATGATAGAAGGAACTCCTCCTCAACATTCAACAATAGATTTTAGTGCCTGGTTTTACACGTCACGATGTCAGAACACATCTGCATGTAGCATATATCATTCTCAAAAACTTCGATGGACGTAAAAGGTGAAGATGAAGTAAATTTTGAAGATCCAACCATCTTGAAGCATTACAATGCTCTCAAGTGATTACAAGCAAGAAAAAACCAGTTCAAGAGAAAATCATACTACCTTTATATTAAGATTAAAGCAGCAACAAGCAGTTCATACATGTTTCTAGTAATTGCCAGTAAAAAAGAACAAAAACATACCATTGTATTACTGTCACAATATCCTAAATTTAATCAGGGGTAAAAATTCAGAATGGCACAAAATGGTTGATGGTGCCAAAGTTTCAATATTTCATGAATTATAATCTAGCAACCAATAATATTTTAAGATCACTGTTACTATAAGCTTCTACTGAAAAGAAACTTGGAAGGCATGACATCCTCGTAAAAATATCCAAAAACAACCATAGAAACCAGATGCTGAACCACCCACCTAACAAAATCTGGTCTTCCCGCGGGATTCTCAATGATGGATTTGCAAAGATAACACCTTTTACCCATATAAACATTTTCCATTTTTGAAGCAATATAACGATGCCTTCTACCTCGTGCTAAGAAAACTGAAGTTGCAGTTGAGTAGTTCCTGCTGAAAACAGATGAATGGGCAAAACTTAGAAATGGTCACGAAAGTAATATAAACTTCACATGTTTGTTATGTGCTAAATGTATTTATGTAACCTTAAAGACACAACTTTAGTAACAAAAAGGAAAATGCACAAAAAGAGATAGCTGGACTAATGAAGCCCTTTAAAATAGATGAAAATTCCTTTGAAACCGCATCCAAATCTTGTCCCATATTACTAAAAAATTCACCAGCACGTTGTGTTACAGCTTTTCTTCCTTCAGTAAGCCATGAATCTGCTTCTGAGCCTTTGCTCTTAGACTTCTTAACTTCTTTAGTCTGATTTTTAGTATTCCTGCACATTATAAAGCATAAAAATTAAAAAAATGAGATATATAATGATCAAGGATGGGCCAAGCAAATTGGGTTATAGCTCATAACAGGATTGCTTTAAAAAAAGGGTAACTTTGGTAATGGTCAAAACAGGTCTTGACCCGAAACCTTTGTTGTCTGAAAACTTGAACTTCTTAATTAAAGTGTCATAATGATGTGTCAAAATGATGACACTTTTATGTATTTAATACACGTCTGATAACATTCCACCCGTTTGACCCTCTTCTTTCTAATCCATTCATATGTAAGTGGGTAGCAATTAGAACAATCTTTTATGCCACTCTTATGACAATACAAAAAACACGAATACCTATTTTGAAACTCAGATATGCCTTCATAGAGTCGATCAGCAACACTGCAAAACCGCAATATGATATCAAACAACATCAAAAGAGTCCTGTAAAGAACTTTAGAACTTTCTCCAAGTAGCGATTTCTCAACAATTGTAGTAAGGTATCTATCATGAGCAGCAATTAGATCATCAAGATCTTTAGCTGCTTCCATCTCATTACAAAATTTAGCCCAAGTAACCTCCAAAACTTCAAGCATTATATACGACTGCAGATTTGAAAGAAAATGGTTCATTTCATCCCAAAGAACTTGCCATTTTTTCAATGTCGAAGTTATCTGAGACCTCACAGCCTTTGGCCACTTAGTCATAAAATCACAAGTAGTCGAACTCGGCTTCATGGTCTTCCAAGCACCGCTAACCGCATGTTCTACCCTTCTAATCTTCCACAAAAAACTAAAGATTCTCAAGTAGTCACTCATCACGGATTCTGTAAATGCAGTGTTTAGTGGAACTCTCACATCATAATACAAAGAAAACACATCCCACCCCTTGTCTCCGGCCTTATGTGGCATTAGCTTAACCGTTAATCTATCTAAAATGTCATGATCATGGTATTGTGCACTCGATGACTGAACGGCCTTCTCCAATAACCCCTTATAATGAATTAAGCTGATAGTATTAGCAGGCTCAGAAAGCTCTGGCTCGATAATATCCATCAAGTATTGAACAAAATCGCCTTGCCCTAACAGTATATAACGTTTAATAGCTAAACAGTGCTCTTTAAACTTATATCGATTAAAAATAACATACAACAAATGTTTATCTATTCTCTTAGCTGCTTCGGCTACTAAAGACTCGATTGCATTAGTCTCACCATATCCAAGGCCCCCTCTTCTTGGAGTAGCTCCAACCAAGGCAGCGGCTTCCGTTGCTAAATCAGCCCAACTATGATCCTCACAACAAACTCTAAGAAAATTAATGGACTTCCCAGATTTTAGTATATGGTTAGCAAGAGACTTAGATATAAAAGACTGAAGCATAAGCTTGCTAATTCGATAACCCTCCCGCCATAAACTCTCAACTTTAACCGACTCTTCTGAAACAAAAAACTCTGAATACAAATCTTGCAACTCCCCTTCCAAAACCCAACTCCTAACCATTTCAAAAAGAGGCGACGACACCTTTTGAAGTAACCGTTTCATAAACTCGTGAAGCAACGGGTCAGCATGTTGAGCATGCAAATGAATCTCACCAGCCATCGCTCCACCTTTTAAATCCTTACAACTGTCCACAAGAACCGCCATTCTCCTCATCCTAACCGTCGGTTCAACAAACCACATCACCAATCTCCTCAAAGTAAGACTCCCCTTCGGATTCATTGCTTCCAACTTAAGCACACTCATCAACTTCCGATACTCAACAATCTCGTCTTCCAACGCACCACAAAACGCTTTCCTAACCGTCCCAACCTTATCATCGCCAATATACCCATTCACCTTTCTAAACAACCATCCTAATTCACACAACTTCCGAACCATAATCCTAGTACTTTTACCAACCTTAAAACAATCTAGTACAACAAACCCATCAACATTTTCATCAAACTTCACATACTTCCCCTCAACCCCTCGACAAACATCCAATACGTCGTTAACCAAACACTCTTCTAAAACCGAACCCTCTTCCTTCCTTAACCTCTCAAACTCCCTCACCGCAATTTCACGCGCATTATCGCCTAACCCTCTCGATACACCCAAAACCCCACCATTCCTAAACTTACTACTAACTAACCCGTTATCCGAACTACTTAAACTATGATCATTAACCAATGTAGCTACATTTGGGTTACTATTTTTATCTTCTGAGATAGTTTTAAGCAAATAAAGTAAAGATTGTTTGTGGGTAACACTACCTGGGCCCGTTTTCGACACGAATTTCGAATAAAGATCAATAAAAGTTAAGGCATCAGAGAGTTTACCTTGTTTAGCCAATTGGGTTTTGATGGAATTTGATAATGTGGCTTCGTTGTCTAGTATTGGTGGGTTCATTTTGCTTGATAGGATTCGAAGAGCGTATTTGACATCATTCGGGTCAGGGTTTGGGTTAGGGTTTGGGTTAGGATTTGGGTTGGTTTGAAGATGGTGGACGAGTTGGTTGATTAGATCTTTGATTTGAGTGGTGGTGTTTTCCATTTGATAGTGAATATTGGAGAAATGGTGGAAGGAAAGTGTGATGAGAATTGGAGTTTTGGGGTTTTTTTTATAGTTTTTCTAATAATCAAAGATGATGAACATTACAAAATTGAAAAATGAAATGAGTCGGAAGAGTTAGTAAATTGCATGATCAACTTTGATTATTAGAAAAACTATAAAAAACTGATACGAAGATAATTTGAAGGATTTTATAAAGTGAAAATATCGTTTCTTTATATGAAAAGAACATTGTTTGTAAGAGAATAGTAGTATATTTTTAAATATTACGTAATATTGTGTAATTATATATATGTGACTTCTTTAAATACAAAATATAAGTTGATTATCTTAATACATTTATCAAAATATTACATATTCGATAATTTTAAGTTATAAACTTACAGTTTATCTCTAAATGCGCACTAAAATAAACAAAAATACATAGATAACACACAAAATAATATATAGTAATAATATCAAACTACATAAATTATAAGTTTACGACTCACATTGACTCGGTCTAAGTTCACACAGCGACTCGTAAGATTCTGGAGAAAAAAAGAGTCAACCTAGCGATTCGACTCGTTTTTTTGTGTGTAAATCGACTCAATTCGTAAGAATCGGCTCGTGACTCGTAAAGGTTTAACTACAACTACGAGTGCTATAATAAAAAGTTGGCGAGAGTCCGTTTTCATGTCTAAAATTTGATTGACTTGGGTTTTACGCACCGTAGTTAGAGTATAAAATGGTTCCCTAACTTATAAACTCGGTTAACATATACTCCACTTCAGTTTAGCCACTTGATAATAGATGGAAAGAAAAAAAATTAGGACACGGTTGTTTATCCTTTATTTCATCTCCGTCAAAATTCATATGTATCACATATGAGATAGAAAGAGAATTCACACAGATAATGCAAGGTATGTTGGTTGCAACTCACAAAAGTATCTACGTACTTGTTTACTGAAGTTAACCATTGGGTAATAGCCCAGTGGTCACGCCGGCACTTTCCAGGGGAGGTCTTGGGTTCGAGTTTTGCCAAAGGCAAACTTGAGATAATCAGGGGATTATTAAGTGGTTGAGAATCACCTGGACACTAGCCTGACTGGGGGATTAGTGGGTACCAAATGGTACATGGGATCAGGGGTTTCCATCCAATTACCCTTTTTTTACTTGTTTACTGAAGTTGTTTGAATTTTAAGAAAAGAGATGGGTTTTGTCCAATTTCAGTAAAGGTATTTATATCCTAAGATGTATATTCTAAGACCTAAGTCGACGGCTTCATCGGTTTAAAGCGAGGAGCACTTTTTTATGTCAACCGATGGCACTGCCTCTTTGGTAGCCTATTTGGTTTGTCCAATTTTTGCTAAGCAACGATCAGATAGAAAGGCGTTTCGACAAATTA
>CM067173.1:77622397-77684897 GCA_034093135.1 Erigeron breviscapus | reverse complement strand
TATCAGTAAATCCGATACTATATAATGGATTATATAGTTATGATGTCTCAGTGGAATGTTAAACAAATTGTACACGCTTCCCCTATAAATCTGTCTTAGAAATCCCGTGAGTTTTTTGATATATTGTGCAATATTTCAGCTGCATGTTCATGAACTTTTATCTAAATCACTGCTGACATTATCAAATTCCTTGACAGTTAACACTTCGCCGGGTCATGGATACAGCTAAACAGGTCACAAAATCTGGAAACCTGAATGAATTTTCAATGGTTCTGCTTAACAACACATTGTCCTTGCCCCTAGGACTTCTGCTGATCTTTGTATTCAATGAGGTGGATTATCTTTATACCACGTGAGTTTGTTTTGTCCCTCTACCTGCTTCATTTTATTATATATAAAGTATCAATATTACCCCTCCACTGAAGATCGATACAAGATTTTTGTGAACTAAATAAATACCATCAACTGATATGTAATGATGGTGACTGGAACACACGTATATTTTATTCGGATCGTTCTAACGAGGAAATGTTGAAACATTTGGCCATCCCAAAGTTTTTGGAGAAGCTTATCTTCCCTTCAAAAATTATTGTTTTCGCCTTCTATCAGAACGTATATATGTGTGTGGCAACAAGGCTAAGAGTATACACTGAATCATATAAATATTTTTCTAATTATTATCAGCCCCCTATTGAGGATGCCCACATTCTGGTTGGTGATGACATTCAGTGGATTCCTTGGCTTAGCGATTAGCTTCACATCTATGTGGTTTCTACATCAAACTGGGGCGACTACATACAGGCAAGTCTTTTCTTATTTCTAATGGTTTTCTTTCTTCTTGTTTGTGCATTATAATTGCATAGTCATTCTTTCTTTAGCTGATATGCGTGTTTCTTACTGGAACTGTGCACTCTGCAGCCTCGTGGGATCACTGAATAAGATTCCTCTCTCAGTTGCTGGCATTGTTTTGTTTCACGTCCCTACTAGTCTGGAGAACTCTGCCAGCATCTTTTTTGGTTAGTCTTTTTCCCTATTCTAGGATTTCCAGATTTTTTTGTTAAACAACCTTGAGATTGACCCAGAAATCTTCTGTTTTACTTTATAGGTTTGGTCGCAGGAGTGTTATTTGCCAGAGCAAAGATCAAAGATAGAACTCAGTCTTGAAAAAGTAATGAGATAGAATATTCACACAGAAATAGAAATGGAAAAATGGTAATCATTTGAAGTTTGTCATTCTTATTTTTTGTATGGGGATATGTTCATGTTCCCCCTTGTTTTAGGCAATTTTGTACTCAGAAAAATTAACATGAAAAATGATGTTATTTTGTGTAGAATAGAAAGTTGCATAGTCGTCTGTCGTGTACTCGAAAAGTGGTACACTCTGTATTGACATTATGTCGGTGCTTATAGATGATAGTATGTCACATAGCCATGTTCCATGAGTAGCAGATTATGACCAAACTGCTTCTCTTCAACACGATACAAGGCTGGCACTAGAGTTAATCCTGTGCTAAACGCCGGTGAGCAATGACCAGACCATAATCAGGTTAGGTTTGTTTATCGCTAATGAGTGGATAACTTATTCATTCGTAACATTGATCTAGTTACAATTACATCTATCAGGCTAGGCATTTTTAATGAGGCTAATCCGAACACTCCCAAAGTGTGATTTACAATGAACATGAAAAACTTTGTAGATGTTACCTGCAAATAGGAAAGATTTCATCTTCCAAATCTCTTGACCACAAAGATCACTCGTTTACTGTAATTTAATACATGATCTTTTCTATTAGTTGAAGCAGATGCCCCACAATCCTACATAGTTCACTTCTCCATGTATCAGCTTCTTCAGTTCTCCCATCTTCGATTGCAGAGTTTGTTGTATATTTTAGTGTAATTGGATTAATTTGTTTGATCGATAATGTCATAATAATACATCATATAGGCTTGGAGGTGCGGAGTGCACGCTTATCTGGATTTATTATGCCCCTAAGGTACGGGGGTCCGGGGGCAGCGCCCCTGGGAGCGGGGTCCAAGGGGCGGCAGCCCCTGGCGGGGTCCAAGGGGCAGAGCCCCTGGCTGGGGTCGAGCTGCCAGGTCAACTTGGAAATTTTTTATTTCCATTGAATTGTTATAGTAAAAATCCATCCGAAAATTTATTTTTCGGAACGTGAGAGACCAAAAGTGGCAATTCGAAACCCTCTTGTTTAACTGCCGTTTAGGCAGTTATAGGCCACCATATATGCATCCCGTATGTAGATATCTGATCATTCTTTTTCTTTCTTCTTCTGGTTCTTTCTCTCAAACACATACGCACAGAAAATTCTTAATCTTTGATTGTATCCGATTGAATAGTTTGGGTGAACCGCCAAATTGATTCAATCTGAAAGCGATTACGTGCCTTCAAAGATTGATTGTATCCGGTTATCTGTTCGTTATTCACGAATTTCCCCAACAGACTTGCAGTTGGTCACATAGACATAGTATCAAAAACAGCCAAGTATCAAAGAAACTGCAAAACTATGCTAGATTATTATTATTAAAAAAGTTATAAAATATAAGTTATATCAATAAACAATAAAATAGTTGTTGATTAAATTTAAGATAATTATACAGGGCATTTTGGAAAGGGAAATGATTATCGTACCACAAATATTGATAAATCTACCACACAGTACAACTTTTAGAACATAATGTACAAGCTAGTAAAACATATATGTGGTAGATTAATTAATCCATGTGGTACAAATATCACTTCTGGAAACTATGATGCCATCGAATATTCAGTTTGTTGCTCAGTGTACTTCTTCAGGTTTGTTTGTGGGCATTTTGAAGATAAATTATAAGAGGCGTGTGGGATCCCGACCTACTAGCTGGTATCTCCACCAGACTATTTGCAGCGATAATCGCTGCAAATAGTGGTGTTTTGTCCATATCCAACTATTTGCAGCGATTATCGCTGCAAATAGAGGGGGGCCCCGATATTTCTTTGCCAGATTTGCCATTACTGGCAGGGGGCCCGCACTATTTGCAGCGATTATCGCTGCAAATAGTCGTAGTGGTCGAGATTCTAAAAAAAAAAGGTTGGGATCCATGAGGCAAATTATAATGTGAGGCTAAGATTCCAATAAGTTATGTTTGTTTGCATACTTTTTGACCGTTCAAAGAAATGCAAAATTTTTTTTTTTTGTCTAACTTCTTTTTTTCAACAACCTTTGTCTAATATACAACATAGAAATTGTTTTTTGAAGTTAATCTTGAAATGCATCGTATTCAACGTAATTGAATCATGATTGAAATACAACATGGAAATTTTGCAAATGCCCACCGATGAATTATAATCGAATACACATGATTTTTATTCCAAAAGTGAACCCAGATTGTATATCATAGTTGGTCCTGTGGTTGGTGAGTTCCTTGGTGACATCTTTGTCCCAAGTTCGAATCCCACGGCCCGCTTTGATATATATTGGAGGTCCCTCTATGAAGAGTTAGTTTGGGTATACCGAGGTTCAGGTCTGGGGGGCAGGGTTTACCTCTATTAATTGTCGTGCCTTCTGGCGGATTAATAGGGGGTTTTCCTCCCATTGGGTTGAGGTCTGGTGTATGGGGTGCTCTAGCGTGAGCCCGGTTAAGACAACATAGTCTAGACCCCAAAGTTGAAATTCGCCGTTAAAAAAATAAAAAAAAATGAACCCAGATTTTTTAAAAAAATAACCAAGGTTCGATCCTGGTTAACTCCATTCAAAAAGTTTTTTTTTTTTTCCTTTAAACCCCTGCTCAGTCACCAAAAATGTAACAGAAACGATCAATTGGCGTTTTGCGAGAGAATCAAAAGAGAGAGATCTAAAATGGAAACACCATCATCAACAATAACAACAGAAGCACCACCACACGGAAATCCAAACCCATCAAATGAAGAAACATCCATTCTAATTAATCCTCAAAACCCAAACACTATTATTATTTCATCATGGCCAACAATTGACGGCCCATTAGGTTTATCTGAACAAGATTCTTTACCCCACGCCCGTAAATTTTTCACATTTGGTTTCTTTTTACTGCCGTTACTTTGGGCTGTTAATTGTTACTATTTTTGGCCTGTTCTTCGTCGCTCCACTTCTTTCCCCCTTATCCGTCCCTGTAAGTCCCTCCTTTTCACCTCAATATTAATTTTATATTCTGTTGATTTTGACTGTAAATTATGAATGATTTTTTATTTTATTTTTTGTAATGGACTTATAAATGTATATATGTCTTTTTTATTAAGTAATTACTCATTTACATTATGGGTTTTTATTTGTTTATGAAGAAGGTGTTTTGATTTAGTGGAAAATGTATGAAAAATCGGCATCGATTTGCGTATTCTTGACTGACTAGGTAAACATAGGGAAACCGTCGGTGACGTAAGTAAGCTTTCCACAAAATTACGGTTGTAGTATTATATTTAATCAGTAAGATATTAAATCGGAGAAAGAGGGATAAAGCGTCAGTTCAATAATAGGGAAAATGTAGTTGGGGCTGACTTTGCTAGATAGAAAACTTGTATAGTGACTTAGGTGCATGTTATTTGTTGAAAGTTGAGACGACCTTTTTGACGATTTTGCGTAGAAAAATACCAGCATGTGGTGTTTTTTTTAGCTGGAAAAGATTGAGCGTTATTTCCATTTTTTTTTAGGATAAAAGTGAACTATGAGGGTGTTTGGGATTGCTTATTTTAAGTGATAATTGCTTATTGGTGATGGTTTACTAGCCGAAAGGTCCAAAATGCACTTTGAAGTGTTTATCTGTTTGTTGCATTTTACCTTATATTTGTAACCAGGTGGAGTGGTTCTTAACTTCTTATATAAACACATTTTGAAGCCGTTAGAACCCAAAGTTATGCAATACCAAACACCCATTATATGTTTTATCTTCTGAGGTCAAATACATTTATGCCTGTGGTACATGACAATTTGGGCTAGAGATTTATTCTTTTCTGATTTCGAGAGAGGGGGGGGCTTTCCAAACCCTGCGGTCTTGGGATGTTATTTCAACAATTTGAATTTATAAAGTTTTTAAAGAGTTTGTTTACTTCCATGTGAAAGAGTATGTAAGCCGGCCGTGAGTTTGGTACTGAAGGATAAACAGCTTTTTCGTAAAAAGTTAACAGCCATCAGATTTCAAATTTTATTTGAAGGAGTTACGGATTTTGTGACATTCCTCTACCCTCAGGATCATATATTAGAGAAATGGTATGTATTTTCATGAAGGAAGCTGTCTAGGATTTTCGTTTCATACTTCTTAGCCCTGTCATATAAGTATGATGTTCAGGAAAGATAAGAAAAAAACCAGGGAGGGAATTACTTCTGTCTTTTGTTGCACCCCCAAGATGTTTAGCATCCAGAAAGAAACAATATGCATTTTTTGAAAGAACATGAATACTTTACCAACGTTGAATCGAACTGACAGGATAACTACCAAACAAAAATGTTTGCTCGAAATAACAAAGGGAATAATAACGACATGATCTCTATCAACTTTTGACCTTGTACCAAACTAGAATTCGTAGCATCACTAGTGTGAAGCTAATGAAGATATCCACTCTTATATAGCTAATATTTACAGATTTTAATATCGACACTAGACAGTTTATTTGTTATCTTAATACTTCCAACTGCAAGTTATGTGTGAAGTTGAAATACCAGCTTTTTACAATTGAAAACAGTTACCATGTGCATTGATGATGAGACCAATGAGTTATGCTGTGAGAAGTCTAAAAGATACCCTCGATTAGCTGAGACCTCTCAAGTAGTATGTTTTTGCTTACATTTATGTTAAACTGTTTTGTTCTTTATGTAGATGTTGTGGGTTCTGCAATAGGATTCTCCGTATTTTCAGCTTTGCTACTTTCGTGGGCTCTCACATTTAGTATTGGAGGTGAACGTCTCTTTGGCCATACTTGGCATGAATTGGTAATGTACAATGTTGCTGACCGATATGATTTGACGGGTTGGATGTAGTTCGATTGTTTATTAGAATGTGTGTAAAGTCTGGAATGGGATCACATGAGAATGCTGAAAACATTCGACTCTTTTGTTTTACTGTTCAAGAAACCTTTCCGTATAATTCTAGCTCATTTGTAGGTTTTAAATCAACTTTGAAACTGAGACTTGTAGTATTCTGAACAAATTATGGAACCATGGAGAGGTATACAGTTTGTGAAAACTGCCCATCCATATTCATAAACCTACAGTATTTTCTTTGTACAGAAGTCTCTCTATATTGATCAGCCAAACTTAATGATTTAGTTGTGGCTCTTGCAGTTTGAAATATATACGGAACTTTATTCAAGTTACAGCACACTAAAATAGCCGTGATGCTTTGCTTAATTTTCCTAGTTTTCATGAACATAGACAAAAAGGAAGTAGTAAGTATGGGTTTTTAATTTTTTTATGCAACATTTGAACCTAGAAAGCAGAAGAAACCTAACTGGTATTGGCTATATTTGGCCGGTCGGGTTTCAGTTAGAGTTGTAGAACATGGGTCATTGTTTGAGGATACTTTCAGAAACTGGCTTTTGGTTATTCTGTTTTGGGCAAGGTCTTTTTCTGGACTTGATCTCTTAAATTTACAAGTCTGGCCATATGGGTCATGGGTGGGTTGAGTAACTGGTTCTATTGTTTTTAAAATTTTTGCTATGGTTAATTGAGGTTTGTTGCAATGAACACCATCTCCCCATCAAATTTGTTTTTTTCTTGGTGCGCGGGGAGACACATATTGACACATACATATATCATTGAAATTTAGAAGATCTGAATTTGCATTAGCCTTATGTGCTTTGCGAATTGTTGGTGTAAACTTGCACCGTAATGAATGCCAACAAGCCTTTGGTCTAGTAGGGTCCAATAATTACAATGCGTGCTTCGTTAATATAGCGGTTATAAGTCAAGTCTCGGTTGGCTAGGTTAATAATATATAGAAAAAAAACACCCATAAAACTACATTTGCTTTGGCATATATCCATAGACTATAGTTGCACACCGACGTTGCAGTTGGAATGTTGAACCAATTCTTGTACTACCTTTTAATGTACCATTGGTGAAGATGTTTAAATTTAGCATTATTTGTAGTTAAATATATATTTGAGTCAGCATTATATTGGTGGAAAGTCGAGATCAATCGAAAAGAACAGGTCCCTCCTTAAGGGAATATGACCGTAGTTTTTGCTCAAAGAAAATGATTTAGAAAAAAAATTATCAAAGAAAATGATTAGAGCTTACACTAAATTTCGTATGCACGTTTGTTTGTTTTACAATAGGGTGATGTGGATGATTCGACAAATTGTTAGTTCATTATTTTCGTTGTCTTAAATAATAGGCTCTAATTTGAACGACTCAAAGAACATGAGTTTTAGCTCAATTTCTAGTTCAAATCTGATATAAACCGGGTTTTATTGTAGTGAGCTTTTGGACATTGGATTTCCTCCTGATGGTTTTGGTGGGCTTAGGAGCGACTTAACGTTGTTTGTCGTCCACGGATATATGAGCATATGAGGTGTTTTTTTGCCATTGGGTAACTCCGGGTGGTCGGATATTAAATATATTTTATCACAAAAAAATAATTAATTAGAAGAAATCTTTTAAGATAGATAAATATAAGGTGACAGTTGGTAATTAATTTATGCAATTTACTCGTATCTTTCAAATATTGTACCATTCAGATTTAAATAAGTGAGAGTGAAAAGGCTATTTGGATAGGTAATGAATGACTTTAATTAAATTTCTCATAGGTAAAATTGATTATCTTAAATTGATTGTACTATTTCGTTCATGTATGAACACTGTAAACACATATGTTTTAAGAACATATATAATGTTTAAATCATATGATAAACAAATATAAGTTTGATTTTTTTTCCTCCCACGCACCCGTTTCTAAAGATCTAACTATAATCGAGGACATTTAATAAGTTTAGGATAAAATGAAAATCAATATATTAATTATATCTATTTCATTTTATAATATATTTGAGATGTTTTAACTTTTGAAGAACATTTCTTTTTGAACTTTATTAATGTTTATATTATTTTCACATATATTATCTTACATGAACCTTTTCATCTTTATATATTTTAGCAATATTTACATATACATTACATGTTTTATATACTGATAGGTTTGATGATTTATAACTAACGATTATTGAGTTCCTTATTAAAAGAAAAGAAGTGATAAGATGAGAATAGAACAAATCTTTTCAAATTATTCTAAAAGTTGGAAAAAGATTTAGGGAACAAAATCAACTAGATTATCACTTCAATTCCTATCATTTCACTATTTTTTCATCTTCAGACAAACTCAAAAACACATTGTTTTAAGATCTTTTGGATTCCTTTCACTTCTTCTTTTCAAAAAACTCAAGAACATAACAATTTATCATTTTCCTTGTGATGGATAATTTATATATTTTTTTAACAGTCAGTTGGTATTGGACATTAAGGGATACCTCAATATACGATGGTGAAATCTTACACGTACTTATAGAAACAGTTTCCTTACTTCTGAGGAGAGACAAGACTGTCTACATCTCGTTTCTTTTATATCACTCGTAGAGATTGGTTGATGTTTGTACAGCCGATTAGGTTATATGAAGAGAAGGGTGTTTGATAGTTTGATGGCGATTCCCTATTGGTAAGAGATTTCTTCCTTGTACGCCGAACGAAATGTGTTTTGGATTGTTTAGGGTTTTTTCGTCATGATCCTCTCTTCCTTCTTCCTTCTCCTTTTACAGTGACTTTCTTGGAGAACAAGTCCAAGGACGCGGCTTTGACTCCCGTATTCTTAGCAACGATCTCCTCTATCTAAGGAAATGATATGGCAGTATCCTTCTCATACTTATCTTCTTTGACCAAGGCTTCGTATAACCTCCGTGATGTTCTGGGCGTCTTCTTAGTCCGTAGCCTTTCTGGGTGTTATCCTAGGTTAGAATCCTTCTGCGTGATAGCGGGTAGGTCATCAAGCCCCCCAGACTAATAATATGATCTGCCAAGGTCATGTTGTTAGTCTCTGCAGAAATCATCCTTCGTGTCTCTGGGTGCCAACTGTTTTCTGGAAGGTCTTGGAAGGGGGAATTCTTGAATAAAATACAATTTCGTTGGACCTTCTCGCAAATTAATGATAGTGCGTCTCGTATCTCGATATAAGTTGAACGGTAGATCTGGCTTGTGTCGTTAAGCACCCATCTTTATATCAGCCGCCTTCTCTTTTTCTTCTTATACTTTCCAAATTATTTCCGATGAAGTGGGGTCACCATAAAAAGAGAAGTATCTTCTGTAAGCATGGTCGGATAAAGACTATCGTTCAGAAATTCAAGATTGGATCTGGTTCATACTTTGATATGATAAAGATTCGCCGATTGGAGTCAGATCTGAAGTCGTTGAAGCATCGCCTTGAAGATGCTAATCGTAACCGAAGTCCCGTTGTTGAGTCTGATGCTGGTGACCATTCATCTGATCTTCAAAAATTAAAGTGTTCGCTTGTTATTAAGGATATCCAGTTGCAGGTGGCTCGAGATGGTATGTTGGAGAGAGAAAATCGATTGCAACTTCTTCATTCCGAGATATCTTCTCTTCAGGCTAAATATAGAAAAGTACTGGCCGATGTAATTCCTTTCGTGCATCATCTAACTGTTGTGAACCCTCGTGCTGGTAAATGTCTTGTTGAGGAAGCTGCTGGCGAAGATTTTGATATATACAAACTGTGCCCGGATTCTTCATCCGAGTCGTAATGTCGGCTATTGTAGCTTGTTATATTAGATCTCCTTTTGCTTTTTGTTTTTATATATACATGTGCTGAAGGGTTGTTATCCCCCTCTCTTTTATGTATTGTGCTATGATATTTGTGTATATCAGTTGTGGTAGGCGTCCCCACCATTTAATATTGCAGGCCTTTTATTTAAATAATCAGTGCACTTTTATTAAGAAATAATAGATTTTTGCATTTTTTAGCAATAAAACTTACGCAAATTAGTTGCGTTCCATGTTCGGCTAACAGGTTTATCATCCATTGTGGAGAGCTTGTATGCGCCGTTTCCAATGACTGCGTCAATCTTGTATGGTCCTTCCCATGTTGGTCCCATCTTTCCTTGGTATTCGACTTGACTTGCACTATTAAGTCTCAGGACATAGTCTCCGGTTTTGAAGCTGTCTGGGTGAACTCTTTTGTTGTAATACTTCCCAATTCTTTGCTTGTACGTAGCTTCTCTGATTGATGCGACCTCTCTTCTTTCTTCTAGGAGGTCTAGGTTTACGCGCATTTCTGTATCATTGTCTTCTTCTTGTATGCTTGACATTCAACAGGTTGATACTTGTATTTCTGCTGGGAGAACAACTTCCGATCCAAATGCTAAAGAGAATGGGGTTTCTCCGTTACTTTGCTTAGGTGTTGTACGGTGCGCCCACAGTACCAACGGTAACTCATCTACCCAGCCATTGTGGCTGCGGCCCAACCTTTTCTCCATTCCTTTTACTATTTGCTTGTTTATTGCTTCTACTTGCCCATTACCCTGCGGGTGGTACACGGATGTGAAAGATTGCGTTATGTTGAGCCTTTTGCACATCTCCGGGAACGTCCCTTCTGCGAATTGCTTTCCATTATCCGAGACGATTGTCTGCGGTAGCCCGAACCGATATATTATGTATTCCCAGACAAAGTTCTCGATTGCTTTCCCATTTATTGTTGCCACTGGTTTGGCTTCCGCCCACTTTGTGAAATAATCAATTGCTACAATTAAAAATTTTACTTTTCCCGGTGCTTTCGGTAGGGGCCCTACTATATCGATCCCCCATTTTGTGAAAGGCCATGCAGAAGTTACTGATGTCATGTCATGCTTTGGTAACCTAGGGACGTTTGTGTATAGCTGGCATGCCTCATTATTTTGTAGTAGCTTGGCTGCGTCTTGATGCATTAATGGCCAAAAGTATCCTACACGCAACGCCTTCGTTGCAACCGACCTGGGTCCTGCGTGTAATCCACAAATCCCTTCGTGAATTTCAAAGATGATTGTTTCTGCTTGCTTAGGTCCTACGCAGCGGAGCCATGGGTTTAAAAATGCCTTCTTATAGAGGTTTCCTTCCATCAACTTATATTGTGGCGCCTTTATCCGAATCTTTCTTGCCTCATTTTCATCTTCCGGGAGTATTCCACTTATCAAATATTCTGTTATCGAGGTCATCCAATTTTTACCTTCTTCTTTTACGAGATCATGCACCTGTTTCTCGTATATTGATCTTTCTTTTAGGACTTCTATCAATACTTTTTTACCTAGATGATCGAACGTTAACGAGGCCAATTTGCTTAGGGCGTCAGCTTTCTTATTTTGATTTCTTCGTATGTGCTCGATGCTGAAACTTCCAAATTGCTCAATTAGTTCTTTCGTTTTCTCCAAATATAACTTTATCGTTTCCCCCTTGGCCTCGTATTCTCCCTTTACTTGATTAGCAACCAGCTGGGAATCTACGAATGCCTTGATGCTTCTGATCCTCATGTCTTTTGCTAGGTTTAATCCGGCTATTAATGCCTCATATTCTGCCTCATTGTTAGTTGTATCGAATTCGAACCTTAGGGCATATGTGTATTCTTTCTGATCTGGGCTTACTAACCGGATTCCAGCGCCGCAACCTTCAGAACTTGTCGCTCCATCTGTATAAAACTCCCAGATTTCAGAATCTACTTCCCAGTTACTACGAATGACGTAGAGTGTGTCACCGAATTTCCTGTTTCCTTGATTTCTGTTATGAAGTCTGCTAGTATTTGTCCCTTGACTGCATGCCTAGCTTTGTACTCGATATCGTAAGCTCCCAACTCGATTGCCCATTTTGCCATTCTTTCAGACTTTTCTGGCTTCATTAGTACCTGTCGTAGCGGTTTGTCTGAAAGTACAACAACTGGATGTCCTTGAAAGTACCTGCGAAGTCTTCTTGCTGCGTGAACAAGAGCTAACACAAGCTTTTCCATCTCCGGATAGTTTATTTCCGCTCCTTGTAATATCCTACTTACAAAATAAATCGGCATTTGCTGCCTATCTCTTTCTGTAAGTAGCACCGCACTGACACACTCCGTAGAGGCTGCGAGGTATATGAATAAGGTTTCTCCTTTTATAGGGGATGTTAGGGTGGGCAACTCGGCTATGTGTTTCTTCATTTTTTCAAATGCTTCATCGACCTCTTTAGTCCATTCGAAACCTTTCTTTGCTGCGCAATTCTTTAATGTTTTGTAAAATGGCAATTGTCTGTCGGCTCCTTTTGAAAGGAAACGGCTCAGCGCTGCGAGTTTGCCGTTTAAACTTTGAACTTCCTTCACTGTCTTCGGGGCAGGTAGTTGGATTATCTTGTTTACTGGTTCCATGTTTTTCCTCTCATTCAACCTATGTTCCGTAACGAAAGTGCTTCCTCCTAGGGTGAGTGTTCTAGGGACTCCGGTCATGTCCGCATACTCCCATGCGAAAATGTCGATGTTTTGTTGTAACAATTTTTGTAACTTCTTTTTGAAATCTTCTGGTAGCTCTTTCCCTATGGTTATCATTTGATCAGGAAATGCTGGGTTTACAAGTACCTTGTCGCTGTCTTGCGCCTTGTCGGACTGGGTGGGCTGCTCCCTTTCTTCTGGTGTTTCTCTTGTCTTTTTAACTTCGCTTACTTGCTTGGTCTGGTCATAGCTTGATTTTATCACTCCCACTCCTGCGCTTGTTTGAAATAATACCATGGCGTGAATCGTGGAAGGCACCATTTCCATCGTTGGATTGCTGGTCTTCCTAGGAGGAGGTTGTGCGGTGAAGGTGCCCGTACCACGGTAAAGTCTAAAGTTTCTGTTCGCGAAAACGGGGAATCTCCTAGGGTGACATCCAGATCTATTTCCCCTAGGGGCCAAACGCGATCTCCGGCGAATCCTGCAAGTGGGCCTGTGGGCTTTGTCATTCTTGCTCTGATCGCTTTTGGTAATTGTAAGAAGCAATGTTCGTAGATTATGTCGCATTCACTCCCATTATCGATGTATACTCTTCTTACAGAAATGTTGAATATCTGGGCTTGTATAATTAGTGGGTCTTTGCTGGCTTTTGCGTTCTTTAAGGCGGGAAAACACAGATCTCTTGATGGGATTAGGGAATCTTCTGGATCTTTTCGTTTGGTGGTTGTTTTATTGATTTCTGTTCCGGCGTACATTTTGGGAGGGGAATCTCGTGGTGGGAAACCTAAAAGGGGTGTTAATGGGGTTTTTAAGAAAAAATTTGGGTTTAACCTTTTCGGAGTAGTTTTTGATAATAGAGAGCGGCGGTCCCGCGGATGGCGCCAATTGTTTGTACAGCCGATTAGGTTATATGAAGAGAAGGGTGTTGGATAGTTTGATGGCGATTCCCTGTTGGTAAGAGATTTCTCCCTTGTACGCCGATCGAAATGTGTTTTGGATTGTTTAGGGTTTTTTCCGTCATGATCCTCTCTTCCTTCCTCCTTCTCCTTTTATAGTGACTTTCTTGGAGAACAAGTCCAAGGACGCGGCTTTGACTCCCGTATTCTTAGCAACGATCTCCTCTATCTAAGGAAATGATATGGCAGTATCCTTCTCATACTTATCTTCTTTGACCAAGGCTTCGTATAACCTCCGTGATGTTCTGGGCGTCTTCTTAGTCCGTAGCCTTTCTGGGTGTTATCCTAGGTTAGAATCCTTCTGCGTGATAGCGGGTACGTCATCGGTTGATGTTGTTGTTATTCATTTAATTCTGTTGCGATACTTTATATTTGATGAGGGGAAATGGACCAAAATTTGAAATGAAATAATACTGTTTGTGTAATAAATATCTTGAGAAAATTACATTTTTCGTCCCTCAACTTGGCAATTTTCACAGTTTTGACCCTAAAGTGAATTAATTACAATAAAACCCCTAACGTTGGTCAGTTTTTGCACTTTAGACTCCGCGACCAAACGGAGTTGGATTTCAGACGTTAACCCTTACACGTGCGTTACACGTGAGGGCAAATATGTATTTTTATCTTTCCCGCGTCTCTCTCTTCCCTATATAATCAGCCCCACCCTATTTCCCCCTTTATTTCCCAAAATCACCCCCAAACTTAACCCTAACCGATCAAAAAAATGACAAAGATCAAAAGAATGGCTAAGAAAAATCAAGGCACAATAGGAGTTACTCGAGAGAAAGATTTCGATATTATTTTGCACAAGAAACTATATGGTATGTTTTAGGGTTTATTATTGATAATAGTATCAGTAATATCTAATATTATTTAGTGTTTGTTATTAATCTGCTTTTTTCTTTTGGAAACTGGATCATCACAATCAGATATCTAATATTATTTAGTGTTTGTTATTATTATCAGTAATATCTAATATTATTTAGTGTTTGTTATTATTATCAGTAATATCTAATATTATTTAGTGTTTATTATTAATTTATTTTTTGATAACTAACAAAAATCGTTTTTCTTCATCAGATGATTACCCAGATATGTTCTCAATGGCAATACATTATGCTGGTTATTTTACACATTTCCCTGAAAGAAAGTATGTTGGTGGTCAGAAGGTCATAATAGACTGGCTGAATTTCGATACTTTGGAGTTTGAGGTAAATGACTTCAAAACTGTGGTTGTAGAATATGCGAAGGTTGATCCTAATATGCAACTGTTTTTACACTATAAGAAACCTGGTGGAGATTTGGATTTGGATCTTTTTCCTATATGCAATCATCAAGATTTAAGAAATATGATAATGCATGCTAGGAGAACTAGGTTTATTGAGATGTACGTAGAACATGGTACAACATCAATAGGAAATAATTTTGAACATGGTGAAACTAGTAGACATTGTAGGAAATTGTTTGATGATGAGAATGCAGTTGCTTTAGATGTGAATGCAGTTGCTTTAGATGACAATGCAGTTGCTTTAGATGGTTTAGATGAAGGGGGTAATGTTTATAAGCCAGAACAACATATTGAGGTGGAAAATGAGGAAGATTTCCCAGTGGATGAGAGTGACAAGGTTCATGATGTACATGTAGACATGTCTAAGTTTGATAGAACATTTAGCAGGCTTCATGTTAACTGGTTAGGAAAAGGAGTAGAATCAAGTGTGGGAGAGTTGAAAGTGGGTGAAGAAGTGATTGGGATTGACTTTGATGCTTATGACAGTGGTGTAGGTTCTGATTGTGATGATCCAGTTTCCAAAAGAAAAATGCAGATTAAGGAGTTTCAAAATGAGCAGAAATCCATTTGTGACAATGTCATTAAACCACCATTCTATCTTTCACAATCATTTGCTGACAGAGAACAAGTGAAGGTTTTGGTAAAACAGCATGCAGTTGAAACAAACAGGAATATTAAGTTTTATAAGAATGATTCATTTAGGGTTAGAGCTAGATGTTATGGCCATGTTCCATGTGCCAAAAAGCAGCAAGGTAGACAGAAGCCTGCTATAAAGAAGAAGGTTCAAACTGAAGCTTCAAAAACTGAAGGTTCAAAAAATGAAGGGGAGTCAAGTAAGGGCAAAAAGGTGAGTTCACCAAAACCCACTTGTCCTTGGACCCTACACGTGTCAAAACCAGAAGGAAAGGACCGTTGGACTGTGAAGACTTTTAATAGTGAGCACACATGCCTAAAATCCAGAAAATTAAGTGCAGCCAACTCCACTTTTTTATCTGAACATGTGAGTGACATTGTGAGATCCAATCCAGACATCTCTGGTGAAGCAATTGAAGATCAATTGTCAAAAAAGTTTGGAATAAACATCTCCAGAATGACAGCTTATAGAGCCAAGGATAAAGCAGTCAAGAAATTGAGGGGAGACTTCCATGACCAGTTTTCATTGCTAAGGGAGTATATATTTGAGTTGAAACATAGGAATCCAGGCACCACTGTTAAGTTGGATTTTCATCCAACCACCTCAGAACAGTTTGAGAGTAGGGATTTTAGGAGAATTTTTGTGTGTCTTGGTTCATTAAAGAAGGGTTTTCAAGAGTTAGGTAGGGAGCTGTTGGGGTTAGATGGGGCTTTTATGAAAGGTCCCTACCCTGGTCAATTGCTAACTGCAGTTAGTGTGGATGGGAACAATGGGATCTATCCTGTTGCATATGCACTGGTTGAAGCTGAATGCAAGGCATCCTGGGAATGGTTCTTGCAGTGCCTTGGGGATGATTTGGGACTGCCCAACAATGCTAATTTCACATTCATATCTGACAGGCAGAAGGTAAGTTTTAATTATTGTTTAATTATTGTTTAATTATTGTTAAACATTTTATAATTACTGTATAATTATTGTTAAACATTTTATGCAGGGTATCCTTCCAGCCATCAATAAAATCTTTCCTAGTGCAGAGCATAGATTTTGTTTGAGGCACATCAATGAGAACATGAAGGCAAAATTCAGAGATGGTGGGTTGAGAGAAAACCTTTGGTTTGCAGCCACAAGAACAACACAGGCTGAGTTTGAGAATGCAATGTCAGAAATCCAGAGAATCCATCCTGAAGCTTATGATTACTTGAGAAAAATTCCAGCCCAATCTTGGTCTAGAGCTCACTTTTCAGGTACATGTTAATTATATGGATTCATTGTGCATATATTTCTAGTATTATGTTAGCAAATTAAGTAATTGTGTAATTTTAACATGTATTCAGGGAGAGCAAAGTGTGACATACTTTTGAACAATATTTGTGAATCATTCAATAGTAAACTAGTTAAGGGAAGAGACAAACCAATCATCACTGCCTTAGAGTTCGTTAGGGAGTATCTAATGAAGAGGATAGTTAAGGTGCAAGAAGTTATTGACACATGTAAGGGTCCACTCACTCCAACAGCCACAGAAATCCTTGAAACAAATAAGAAGGAGGCAGAAAAGTTTAATGTAATCTGGAATGGGGAAAACAGATTCCAGGTTAATGGGCCATGGAATGAACAAGTTGTGGTTGATATGCAAAATAGAGAATGTTCTTGCAGGAAGTGGCACCTGACAGGGATACCTTGCAAACATGTTGTTGCTGTTCTTTGGAAGATGGATAAGTTTGGTTATGATGTAGGGGAGGTTGAAGACTGGGTGCATACTGCATATACTCTGCAGACATGGCAGCAAGTGTATTCAAACAAGGTTGAACCTATTGTTGGTTCAACATACTGGCAAAGAAGTAATAGTCCAATTAAGATTCTACCTCCTAAACACCACACACAAGTTGGGAGGCCAAAAAAGAAAAGAAAGAGAAGCCAATATGAGAATGAACCAATTGTGAAAGGTAATAAACTGTCAAAGAGAGGGGGAACTATTACTTGTGGAAAATGCAAGAACAAGGGTCACAACTCCAAGTCATGCAAAGGACAATCAAGCCAGCCAACTGAAAACAGGTATGCAATCCTTCCAACTAGGTTTATTTACATAACTTGAGTATTAGGGTTTTCCTAAGTTTGGCTATGTGTTTGTCATAGGCCAAGAAAGAAGCCAGCCAAGTCTAAGTCATCCACTCAACCACCTACTGCAAGCCAACCAAGTCAATCTGCTGCTCAAACACCTACTGCCAGCCAACCAAGTCAATCAAGTCAACCCACTCAAGCTACCACTGTACTGAAGCCTGTTTCCAGTCCACGTGGAGTTCAATGGGTTGCACCAAAGGGGTTTGCAGGACAACGATTGGGCTAGATCATGAAGAAGCTGAAGCCTGCTTAAGTATTTATCTATGTTTTATGTAATTCCAAACAATATTAGGTGTTGTGTTTGTTTTATTTTGTTGTCTGGATTCAAACTTTGGTAATGTGTTGTGTTTGTCCTGCTACTTTATTTAGGATTTCAGACTTGTGATTTGTATTGCTTTTGAAGCATGATTTTGGTAATTATAAGTCACAAGTTATGTTTATATGTTGTTGCAAATGCAGAAAATTTCCATTTCATTACTTCACAAAAGAGTGCATTACATTACATTACATTACATTGTCTACATTACCTGCATACATTACATGACTAAATTATGTCCAAAAACTGCATTACATGTTGTTGCAAATGCATAAAATTCCCATTTCATTACTTCACAAAAGAGTGCATAACATTAGATTACATTACTTTACATTACATTGTCTACATTACCTGCATATATTACATGACTAAATTATGTCCAAAAACTGCATTACATTGCCTGCAAATGCATAAAACCATTGACTTTTGAGAGTCAAACTACAAAAGAAAACCCAACTTCCAATCAGACAAAAGAAAACCCAACTTCCCATTTTTTTCATTTTGTGGATACACATGAAATCCACATAACTAGACAAAAGAAAACCCAACTTCCAATCAGACCTAACTTCATCTTTCTTGCTTGTTGTTCCTTGAATTTTAATCGATCTTCCACTTTGTTTTTGGCCCTTAACAATCCAGGAATTATTTGCACAGATCTTGGACACATAGGTGGGTCAAACCATGCGAAAAACCCACATCTTTTTACCTAAAAATTAGGGTTTAATAATCCCTTAAAAATCCAGAAATTAAAAAATTAGGGCTTTTTTACACTAACCTGAGAACAACAAAAGAACCTTCTCCCGGGGTTGGTGTCGGTCCATGAACAAGCTACATTGGCAACAAGACCACAATAACATCGAACCACCATGGTGTGTTTTGAGGTTATGGAGTTTTAGGGTTTTTGTTAAGAAGCAGAGAAAGAAGGAAGAGGGAAAGAAGAGAAATATCGTTATATCTATGTGTGTATCATATGTGTATATATATATATATATATATATATATATGTATATATATATTATTATATATATATATTATTTTATTTTATTTTATTAAATAAGGAAAAGAAACGTTATATGGAGAAAGTACATATTTGCCCTCACGTGTAACGCACGTGTAAGGGTTAACGTCTGAAATCCAACTCCGTTTGGTCGCGGAGTCTAAAGTGCAAAAACTGACCAACGTTAGGGGTTTTATTGTAATTAATTCACTTTAGGGTCAAAACTGTGAAAATTGACAAGTTGAAATGAAATAATACTGTTTGTGTAATAAATACTTATTGTGTAATAAATATCTTTGTCACATATAAAGGCACTCATTGTATTAAAGATTTGATTTGACAGATAGGGACAGTAAAAAACTACTAAAATATGATGACTTTACCCTCTCAACTTTTTCTTTTTTACTGTATGCGGTTTATATGCGTTATTTCAGGACTATATTTTTGTTTTATCTACCATTTTTTCCTCTCAAATGTTTTCTTTGTTTTCTTCCAATTTTCATTAAATTCTTGATCTTATTGATTAGATGACATTCAGACAATGTGCCCCATAATCTCAACTTGGTATCTCTCCTTTTTCCCTCATTTTATCTTTTTAATAGAAACTTTGTTTTTTTTTAAAAATCATCTTTTAAAATTTTAATTTGGATATTCCATCTGGGTTTTGTGAAATTAATCATCTTTATCAGGAAAGATGGTAACTTTATACGTAAATGTTTTTGGGATTTGTGATTTTTGGTATGAAATTATGAAATTTATTTGTTTTTTATAATAAATTTTTTCTTTTTGCCAAACTGGTATCTATCATTTAACATTGCTTAACTAAATAAATTATAAAAAAAAAACATCTGATTTTTTAGATGTGTATTTGATTAGACATTATTGAAATAGAAAAAGTCCCAATTTTTGAATGTGTTTGAAAATTTAGTACAACTAAAAAGTTTTAAACTTGATATGTTTTTTAGGGTTAAATTTTTTAATTTTGAGTTTATTTATTATTTTTTGTATAGGAAATTGGTTATTTTAAATAGATAAGTCTACTTGCTTTGTGTGGGATTGGGTATTGTTTACATTGACATAATTGTATTTGCTTAAAAGGAAAAAGAAAAAAGAACTAGATAAGTGTATTTGTGTGACTATATAGATGATTTGATTGTATATGAGCTGGTTTAGGAAAGAAATGTGTTTAGTTTAATTAGTTTTTGCCTACTTTATTGGTGTCTTGCCAAATGCAGAATATTTGGTAGTTTGATAGTTGATTAGTTTCATATTTTGGTATCATTCTTGTTGAGCCATCATTTTTTGTGCTTATTGTTTTTGTTATTAGGTGTTACATCATTCCGTCTCAATTATTAGACTTATAGGCTGCCAATAATATACGGAGAATAACATCGTTTGAAAGTGTTTTCCGGACATTTCTTGGCAATATAAGTACTAAGAGTCTAAGAGGTTGCTTTTGTGTGTTGCGTTTGACAGACATTGAAATAGTGGTTAAAGAGAGATTCGAGAATCGTGTTTTTATCATAGTTTAAGTTATATTACAGACAACGGTTGTGGACTCGAGCTTTTAGATAGTCAATGGCTAGAGGTGGTGATAGTAAAGATGTTATGGAGTCTCATCCTAAATATTTGAGGTATGATGTAGTAACGCCAAAGGCAGATACAACTAATGTTATCACAAAAACAACAAATAGGGCAACCGAAAAGCTTCCAATGCCTTCAACCAACGGCATGTATGAGCTTCTTGAATGCCCCATGTGTGTTAAGTTGATGTACCCTCCGATTCATCAGGTTAGTTCCACATGTTACTTGATGTGCTCACTTTGTATAGCTTTCGATGGAATTATCTTTATTCAAGTTTTTACATTTTGTTGAAATGCTTGATAGGCAAATATTATTATTTGTAAGTTGCAATTTTTATAGTACGTCTTTAACAGGAAATTGTATGTACTTTTCTTTAGATTTGGATAGAGCATTTCTTATCATTTTGTGTGTTGGAGTGGGCTAGATTAGGAACAAAAATAAACTATTTGACCCACATCGAGCTCGAGCTCGAGCATGTATGCATATAAGAAAAGAAAAAAAAAGGGTAAATGGGTGGGAACCCTCTGGTCCCATGTACCGTCTTGGTACCCAGAGCGCACACCGCATAGAACTCATGCCCGGTGACTCACCATTCTCATACATGGGTCACTAAATATAGTTTCTCCTCTTGCCTTTGGCAAGATTTGAACCTGTGACTTGCAGCCTTCATCTGTGGGCCCATGTGGTCACATGGTGGCGGTACCAGTTGATCTATGATCAATTGGTTGCATATAAGAATATCAAAATAAAAAGGGAAAAATCGAGAAGACAAAAAGTCTACTGTCATATGTTGTTTTTTTAGTAAGGAAGGTATTATGGTTTTTCTTTGGCTAATCAGTACAGTTCTTCAGACTCAACATCAATAATTTAATCATGTTTCAGTAGATACTGGATAGGTTGCTTACTTTTATGCTTCTAATCAAAATTCACTTGAATACATGATGTGTTTGGTTTTGTGTTCTGTAACTGATTATAGGGTTAATCCAACTTGTCGTCGCAATAACCAGTTTTTAATGGTTCATAAACTGATTATGCTTCTAATTATATGATTATTTAGGCACCAATACTGTTTTTTGGATATTGAGTTTCAATAAGCACATCCAAATACCCCATTTAATATCATCAATCATTCTTTTGAGCCTCTAATTAACAAATTGCTAACTTGTTCGTCATGTAGTGTCCAAATGGCCATACTTTGTGCTCAAATTGCAAGCCAAGAGTTCACAACTGTTGCCCAACATGCCGTGCTGAGTTGGGTAACATAAGGTGTTTGGCTTTGGAAAAAGTAGCAGAAACGTTGGAGCTTCCTTGCGAACATCAAACTCTTGGTTGCCATGATATTTTCCCTTATTATAGCAAGTTGAAGCACGAGCAAATTTGTCGATTTCGCCCTTACAATTGTCCTTATGCTGGATCCGAGTGTATAGTTACTGGTGATATTCCAAATCTTGTTGCACATCTGAGAAATGACCATAGTGTTGATATGCATGATGGATGCACATTCAATCATCGATATGTCAAATCCAACCCGCATGAAGTTGAAAATGCTATATGGATGCTAACTGTAAGTTTCTTTACTCCTTCATACATACTTAAGGCATGTTACTTTTTAACCGAATTGTGTACTATCTATCTATTATTTGTGATCATCTATGCTCGTATATTTCTTTGTTTAGTTGTGATTAAAAAGGCATCATAATTTAACCTACTGAATGAAATTTCATAAAATTAAAGACTTGTAAATCTAACCTTACTTGCTGTATGCTTAAGTTTACTTTTTGCTGAATCTTGAATTCGGAGTTTCTTCGTTGTCGCTTGTTAAGTTTCCATGTTTGGTTGTGTTGGTTTTGCATTTTTATCTGAAGAATCCCAATTTATTCAATAAGATGCTAAAATCTTCGGCGACAAATTTGTTCGAGTGTTGAAGGCTAGAGTCGAAGGAAACCTGAATTCTAATACTTTGATCCCCTAGCCATCTTAGCATGATATACTAAATTATCTTTAATCTTGAACATGCTTACTTGATTAACTTATTGACTTCATCATAAGGAAATTAATACAGAATGTGAAGTACATGGTTTATCTGATTGATACTATTTTTTCGATTGTACCTTTGTGCTCATCTCTACATTCATATGGTTTCTGTATATATGTATCATGTATGCTATATATATGGGCTTCTTTCATGTTAGAATTTGAATCTGAATGTTGTCCTGTAATCTTCCTTGAAAGAGATATGTTTTTTTCTATTCAACCCATATACTCATAAATTGGTGGATTTGGATTATGTTTCATCTTTATGTGGTCAAATGGGTTAAGCTAATGGATTCAACTTGAAAGGAAACACTTAAACGAGGCAAAACAGTTTTAAAGTCATCTGAAGTGTATTTGAATGCATAAAGCTCCTAAAGTGTTTTTTTGTTTCTTTTGAAAGGCTAGATAATGTTTGTACTAGTATATTTTTTGTATTATTTGACTCATAATTTATATATAGATCTTAAAACAATGGGCAAGAATTGTATTTGTGGGTCAGCCCAACCCTATATGGACCTGCACTTAAAGTTCATGTTGACTTGTTAGTTGTTACCCAACTTGTCTGACCCGCCCACTAGGCCATCTCTAGTTACAACTTACAAGGCAAGAAGTGCTCCTTCTAGTCTTGTAACTAATCAGTCCTAGTTTGATTTCAAAGACTCAACTATTGCAAGTTTTAAATTCATAATTGATATCTGTTGCTTTATTTCTTATTTCTCCAAATATATCTATACCAAATCTTACATGTAAAATTAAACATAGTTACCAATTTTCCTACTCGAATATGGTCAATTTTGATATCAACGAATCATATTTCATGAACTCAAAAGTCAACCTTATAGTTTTGATCACTGTGTAGGTATTCAACTGTTATGGAAGACAGTTTTGTTTGCACTTTGAAGCATTTCAGCTGGGAATGGCTCCAGTTTACATATCATTTTTACGGTTCATGGGTGAAGACAGTGAAGCCAAGAATTTCAGTTATTCATTAGAAGTTGGAGGGTATGGGCGTAAATTAACATGGCAAGGGGTCCCAAGGAGTATCCGTGACAGTCATCAGAAAATTCGTGACAGTCAAGACGGACTAGTCATTCCTAGGAAGCTAGCTCTCTTTTTCTCTGGTGGAAACAGGAAAGAACTCAAATTACGAGTTATAGGCCGTATATGGAAAGAACAGTAAGTGAAAAGACGTATCAACCGTATTATCAATGTGATTATGCTGTTTTTTATGGCATGGCATATATGGGCTGAAATCTATGATGGGGCTTGATGGTCTCTAGATTTCGGGTATTCTTATGTGAAACTGGAAAGATATTGTAGTTATTATATCAGATTGGTGGGTGAAAAAGTAAGATATGTTCCTTTGATATGTGTCGTTTCGTGTTGGTGATAGTGGTGTATCATGTATACGACCAGAAGAAGGTTGTAACCTGTGTAATCGATGCAGTTTTTCTTGCAAACTCTACCAAAGAAAATGTTGTATTATGTCTTGATCCTTATAGAACCTGGATTATCCGTCCATGGAATTCACTATATCTGCAATGTGATTTATTGGAGAGCAATACCGTTCCCCATTGTTACACGACGGGAGTGTAATTAGGGATGACAACCGGTCGGGTATGGGCCGGGTTTAGATTATCCCGAACCCGGACCTGATTAAAATTCCCCGTCCCATATACCCGACCCAGACTCGACGGGCCCCATTTATTTACAAACTGTCGGGTAATGGGTTTCCCCACAGGTAATCGGGATCCAGTAGTTTTTTATTTTTTATTTTTGAAATCCTCTACAACAAAACGAACTTAACGACCGCTTAGATTATAGGAAATGAGAAAATGATCCATCCTTTGTAACAGAGAGGATAGAATAAAGATGGTCTAACACCAGTACACCACATGATCAGCTAGCACAAAGATCTAGTTTTATATAGGTCAAATGGGTTGAACGGGTCCAAATAAGTCGAAAGTTGTCAACACTTTTATTTGTTTTTCACTCGTGAAAAGATCGAAATCCTAGGAAGTTGAAGTCAATTGTCCACACTAAACCTTAATCATCTCAAATAGGTGATTTGTTCACCGAGTGAACAGCAGGTTTTTTTTTAAAAAACAATTGTGTCAAATTAGCAAACATTTATGCTTTGTAATTTGAGTACCACCCTTAGTATATTTTTAACAAATAAAAATAATAACTGAAATTTCATCTTTTTCAACCCAAGTAATGATGCATCTTATTTTATTTTAATTTTAAAAAAATTTAGATCTTTCTAAAACCTAAGCCCTAATACAGCGTTACAGAATTGTAATGCCATCAAATTATACTTGTCCAATTAAGTTGTAAATGTTCGCTAAATATTTTGTGGGGGCAGCCTAACAAAAAAATGATGCGGGTTCTATCTTCGTCTCAAACTAAATTTAAATGACTCTATGTGGTGGTATTTGTTCAGCTTAATTGTATACTGAATGATAGATAAGGATGATGTACCATAACTGCAAAATTTGTTATCTATATCAAAAGTGCTAATGAGTTGTTAGGGTTATTGTTATAAATGTCGCGGCCACCTGCCCCTCTAAAAAGCGTGAGAACACCATCCAGGTTCGAATCTCTACAAAAGCATATTCAACCAGCCAAAAGGTTTCTGGGTTCTCACCGTCATGCAGCATTGCAGGGTCGCTAACTTGAGAAGAAAATTCCTCTACGGGACTAAGGGGTTCCTGAGCAATTATCTTTTTTTTTATATATAAAAAGTAGTATTTTATATATCAATGATCATTCATATAATAAAAAAACAACTTTTAATATACCGAATTAATTTATACTAACAGCCCTTAACAAACCCCAAAACAATTATTGATAATAAATTCTAATTAAACTATACAAAATAAATCTTAAAAAAACAAAATGGTACGTAAAGTACAGTTAATGGAAGCCTTTGAAACAATAACTGATTTTCTCTTTGAACAAGGTTGATTTTCTGAATTTTCTATTTGGGGGAAAAAAATTGAAAAAAAAAAATTCCAAAATTTCTCCACTAAAATCAAACCTCTTTGTGTTCTTGATCTTCTTTCCCATTTGATCCTTAATTAAATCATTACGCTTCTTTAGACATCATTTTAATGTTTACATGTTGGCATGAACTTAGGCTTATAAGGTATTGTATATATTTCTCATTTTCACGTATAGATTCGGAATGTATTAATTCGCATGGCATTCCTATGCTTATTTGGTTATGTTCGCTCCCCCTTTATGTTTATCAAGACCCCGATGGATCACTAGTTATTTAGTTGCGATCATTTCATTGTTTGTCAGGAAAGAAAGAAAAAAGATTATATTTGTTTCATGTATTCGATTGTCTTCTTTGATCAAGAATTTGATTATAAATTTTCGGCGTTGTAGGGATTCTATTGCATAAACACATTGACAAAACAATAATATTGTTTGTTTAGAACAGGGAGCTAGAATATTTTGTTTGATGATTATGCCAGCATTTCTATAATGTTCTCATGCTGTGGAGGCGGGAAAGAGGATTCTGTTCACGATACAAGCTCAAGCAAAGCTAAAACAGCGCCACCTCGAGGACCTGCCTATGGAGGAGGTAAGAAATTAACTAAGACTCCGCTATATACATTGTATAGTCGCGTTCTTATAGAGTTATCATATAGTTTATGTTTTCTAATCTGTATATAACCAAAACTTATAAGGTTCTTATTAGTTTATGTGGGGGCTGGGTGAAGAGGTATTTGGGGTATTTTCATAAATCCTGGGTTCCGTTCTAGGCATTTGGGTAGTCTGGGAGTAGGGGTATGATAGTTTGCTGTTCAAAAGCAAAATAATATGAATTTTTTTCCAGGTAATACTACAGGAGACCCGAGGAGCAGTGGAGAAGTTAGAAGCGGGGCTCCTCAAAAAGCTTTGCCCATTGAAGCACCAAAATTGACATTGGGTGAATTAAATAAGATGACTGGTAATTTTGGTTCGCGCGCATTGATTGGGGATGGTTCTTATTGTCAAGTTTACTATGGGAAGCTCGAAGATGGGCAAGAAGCGATCATAAAGAAGCTTGATACTAGCTCTTCACCAGAACCCGACCTTGAGTTTACAAACCAGGTGAAATTTTTGGTATTTTCATTTAGTTATAGGCAAATGACAAAATAAGCTCAAATCAATCTTTGTTTCCATGAACATATTGTTGTTATCAAATTTAAAGAAATTAAGGTTATGGTAGATGTTGGGGAAATTCGTGAATAACGAACAGATAACCGGATACAATCAATCTTTGAAGGCACGTAATTGCTTTCAGATTGAATCAATTTGGCGGTTCACCCAAACTATTCAATCGGATACAATCAAAGATTAAGAATTTTCTGTGCGTATGTGTTTGAGAGAAAGAACCAGAAGAAGAAAGAAAAAGAATGATCAGATATCTACATACGGGATGCATATATGGTGGCCTATAACTGCCTAAACGGCAGTTAAACAAGAGGGTTTCGAATTGCCACTTTTGGTCCCTCAAGTTCCGAAAAATAAATTTTCGGAGGGATTTTTACTATAGCAATTCAATGGAAATAAAAAATTTCCAGCCAGGGGCTCTGCCCCTTGGACCCCGCCAGGGGCTCTGCCCCTTGGACCCCGCTCCCAGGGGCGCTGCCCCCGGACCCCCGTACCTTAGGGGCTTCGCCCCTAAGGTCATAATAAATTCAAATAGGCGTGCACTCCGCACCTCCAATCCTATATGATGTATTATTATAACGTTATTGATCAACACAAGTTAATCCAATTACACTAAAATATCCAACAGTAGATAACTTAATGTGATATTTGATGTGCGTTTTGAAAATGATTATATAGCTTGTAAATCGGTGACATGGAGCAAGTTTAACTTATATGGATGTCACATCACTACAAGATACTGGTTACCTAATGAAAAGCAAATTGAAAGTTTGATACGAACAATAGACAACTTGAAAGTGGATAAACACAATAGCAAAACCGCGAAACGTGACAAGCTAGATACATTTAGATGCAATTGTCCCTAATAACAAAGAAGATAGGAATATTCATATATATGTTTGCCGATGTATGCAGTTATCAGTAGTTTCAAGACTTAAGAATGAATTTTTTGTCGAGTTGCTTGGTTATTGCTTGGAGGACAACAACCGAATATTGGTATACCAGTATGCACCCATGGGTTCATTGCATGATGTATTACATGGTACACACAAAGAAGCTTCTTATTCCCTTCCTACACTATACATTTTTTTCAAGTTTCTTGATGCGTAGGATTCATTTTTTGGCGATTATAGGTAAAAAGGGTGTAGAAGGGGCTACCCCTGGTCCCCTTCTCACTTGGCCCCAAAGAGCTAAAATTGCTTATGGTGCAGCAAGAGGTCTCGAGTATTTACATGAAAAGGTTCAACCTCCTATCATTCATCGTGATATTCGGTCCAGCAATGTCCTACTGTTCGATGACTTTGAATCCAAAATAGCCGATTTCACTTTGAGCAATCCTTCTGACACTGCAGCCCACTTGCATTCAACTAGAGTTCTGGGAACTTTTGGCTATCATGCTCCAGAGTGAGTCATGCTATCATTTTACCTAGAGTCGGCAAGATGGATGGGCCTGTCGGGTTTGTAATGGGTCAAAATGGGCTTTTTTAGTAAGGTAGAAATTGTCATGGTAACACTTTTTCATACTGTTTGGGGAAAATAAAGTTAACCACTTAATGTGTTATGAAAAAGATTGTTTTACGGAGTATAATAAAAAAGTTTAACTATTCAATAGTACTCGTATAAAGTTCAAATAAACTTTGGTAACTTTCGGCCTGTTTGACCTGTGCAACAGTTCAACCCATTTGACCCATTCTAAACTTCCACTTCTACATTTCCTATCAAATTCTCAATATAGGAACTTTGTATGTCCAGGTTGGCATCTTTCTGTCCCAAAACAAGCTGATGAAATTATGGTTTTGATTTAGGTATGCGATGACAGGGCAGATAAGTCAGAAGAGTGATGTTTACAGTTTAGGAGTTGTTCTTTTAGAACTTTTGACAGGACGGAAACCCGTGGATCATACATTGCCGAAAGGAGAACAGAGTCTTGTTACTTGGGTATGTAGTTATTCCATTAACACTTTTTATTTACATCAAAACAGTTATTATAGCAATATTATTTCTGTGATGTGTCTGGAAATAGCAATATTTATTGGGGAAGTTTTCGAGTTAATGTTATTCTTTTCATTAGAAAGAATCAAGGAGTGGCAAAATAGCCGGTTTGGGTAACACGGCTCGAAGTTAAAATGTGCAAATTTTTATTTTCCTTTTTTAAATTTATAGTTATGGAATTTGTACAAAACTATATTCTCACAACAAAATTGAAACCTTTACTTTGATAAAGGGATTTAGAAGATATTGTGCATGATACATTTCTGACACTTTCAACCATTGGACCAATTTGACCCATTTCCATTTTAGTTAAAACTTTTTAGCTTAACCTAATTTGAACTGTTAAAGAGAAATAACACAAAACTGACCAATTAGCATACACAGGATCTACATTGCCATTTCCGAAAAGATAGTAAAAACTGAATTCCTAGGATATTTTTTTACTTGGTTCAAGTTGATGTATACTTTTGGTATCTAACTATTATGGAATATTTTATCGAGTTACAAGTCAAATTTGAACATCTGTATTTCTTGATACCGATGAATGCGCAAGTCTGAGTTCTCGTACAGCATACATCTGATATGTGTGCTCATATTGATTATGTTGTGCCCACACAGGCAACGCCAAGATTAAGTGAGGATAAAGTAAAGCAATGTGTTGATCCGAAATTAAATGATGATTACCCCCCAAAGGCAGTTGCTAAGGTCTATATATTACTCTCCCTCTTGAAATTGCCTGTTATAAACGCGTATATATTATTAAGTAATCGTCTAAACTTTTATAAATCAATCAGATGATTTTTGCATCAAAGTAGGATTTTGTCTACCTTCAACAGATTCCACTTATAGTCAACTTTCTTTACTTGACCACACAACCCAAAGTAGCCCAGGCGGCCCGTCCTAAGTAAATGGTGTGAAATGGCGGTATCTACTATATATATGCTAAATTGTTGTTGGTTATCTGCATAAACAGTTGGCAGCAGTTGCCGCTCTTTGTATTCAATATGAGGCAGATTTCAGGCCAAATATGACCATTGTTGTGAAGGCTCTGCGGGCTCTTGTCAATGCCAGACCAGCACGCACCGGATCACAAGCTTAGCATAGCAATGGGCCAAAAGCAGATTTATGAGAACCAAGGAAAGTGTTGCAGTGCTAAGGATTTGGTCGAGACAGTATCACTTGTAAGTACCTAGTTCTTTTGAGCCCGATAAAAAGCATTTATAACTATATCATAAAAAATCGCTGCGTCAACATGTGTTAAAATATTTCAGAATGTATGTTTCACAGTTGGTCATCATTTCCTACCTAAAATTCTAAAGATGTCAACAGGTTAACCCGACCTGCATTGTTTCACCTCGTAAGTCTTGACCCGTTTTGACCTTCTAGTGCTTTACCCGATCTACCCAACATCCCCCCGGTCCCTACATTTAAGGTTCAACTTGATTCTTTCGGTCTAAAATCCTTTTTTTTTTTTTTTTTTGCAGCACTAGATAATGTTGGTGGATGCTAGTCAGCGAGAACCTGTCGCATACGAGCATGCTATCTAAAACTATGTGGTCTGATCATCCTGCAAGAAGTTATGGTAGTTAACTGAAGACCCTAAACAACATAGGATATATATGATGTATATGTATTGTAAATTTGTAATTAAGATGTAGACTAGGAATAAAAATCTTAATCTTAAAGAAGTCAATGTAACACAACTTTTAGTTGAAGAATAGAAATATGTCTTATTTGATTTGATTGTCCTTTTAGTACTTTTGACACCTCCGGAAATGGGGCTTAAAATCGGACTTCAATATATACATATGCACATAAATATGAGGTCTTAAAAAAGCGAGGGGTAAAACTGTAAAAGCCAAAGCTTTACTCTTGAAATACACCTAGAAATTACCATTTCCCTTACAATATTTTTTGTAAAAAATATTATTTTAACAAAGAATACTTAAAAATTTAACATTATGCATTATAAATTGACAAACTCAAACTTATTCAGATATTAAAATCACAAATAAAATGTCTAACATTTTAATGCATTAAATTCTCAAAATTACAAAAATCAATTAATATATCTATTAAAGAAACATTTGTATCTACTAAAGATACAAATAAGTAAATGTATTGTTTCTTAACAATTTTGAAAAATTGCCTCAATAGATCAATGAGTAAATGTATTGTTTTTTTTTAACAATTATGAAATATGCCTCAATATATCAATGCAGTTATAGCTATTTAAAATATAAAAGTGCAAATCTATTTGTTAGGATTTAAACTTAATTAAATGCTAATAAAGTTAATGAAAATGATGATGACATCACAATTTTTTATTTTTGATATAAAAGTTTTAATTAAAAGTTGAAAATCACTTAAGCTAAGACAGCTCAATAGCTTGTGTCCTTAAAATTCTAGGTCTCAATTTTTTGTATGGTAGAGTTAGTATTTACACTTTGGGTTGGATGTCATTGTACAATTTGCATTGTAATAACATTTTTTTCCCCCTCAAAGTTTGCATCTTTTTTACTAGTAGTTTAACAATATGTTAAACTACTTTTTTTTCTTTGTTTGTTTACTTTAATTTATACGTTACGAGCTAGACCCTCAAACTTAGTCTGGCTTAAGACCCTCAAAAAATTTAAGCTGACACTACACTCAACCATCACCCAACACAAACCTAAAATAAGATACATTCTATCTATATAAACGAGCATTATATGGCAAACTAATCCATTAACATGGCCAAGTCTACATACTTCTTCTTGTTCCTCCTCATTGTTGTCATTGCAGGTTTGTTAAATTAGCTAGTTAACGTAATGCTCTCTTAGTTAATTTTATTTTTGGATGAAATTAAGTAATTAACCATATCGTTTTTTACTTATTTAAGATACTCTCTATTTACAATGATGTATACTATACGTTCAACAAATATATCTAACATTTTTTTTTTATCTATGTTTTAGTTGAAGTTTCGATGGTTCATGGCCAAAAACGATGCATGGAGATACTAGACGAGAATAAATGCGACCTTTACGAGTGTGGCGAACAATGTTATCAAAAACATCCTGACGTTAGTTCCCGTGGAGTTTGTCAAGAGAAAAATCCACAATCGGCGGACAATTACTTTTGTGTTTGTTTTTACAATTGTTAACTCGATCAAAAGACATTTTTGTGTTACGTACGGATCCTTTTTAATATAATTATTAGCTTTGTTTGAGATGTTGTATATGTATTCATGTTTTGTTTGTTTGGGATGAATTAATATAAACGAATGCATATGCTATTTAGTTCGGATTTTTCTAATGACAAAAATCACCACCTCTGAATTTTATCATCATAAGAGTATAACTAATTTATACATATTAATGATAGTATATGAGCTGTCATTAGCAAAACATATGGGATAGTTATTAAAACCGGAATTGTGTTAGTTAATCATATTTTAAGTGTTAGTTAAAAAATATGATCGAGGATCCCTAATAATAAATTGCTTTCTTTTTCAAAGGCAATACAATAAGATAATTTGAAGGATAATAGTTATTTAGTTGACTAAACATACAAATTCTAATTTGTTTTCACAAAATCATTTGTGTTAATCAAATATATATAAACACTTAAAGTAAGATAAAATAAATAAAAAATCACATAACTTTTAAAGTTTCAACCCAACATATAACTTTTTATCGTCATATAGGTTATTTGATTTGAAAATAAAATGAAATAATTAACCCATGACAAAATCACGTATATCTCTTACAATTTCAACTCACCATATTGTTTTATATAGGCTTTTGTTTTTGAACATTTTATATAGGCTATTTTAGGGGGTGTTTGGTTGGAGGTATTTAGGTGTAAGCAATGATTAATATAATGAATACTTGTGCTTGGTTGTTAAAATGATGGTTAATGAATATTAAAAATGGATAATGAGTCATTATAGATTAAAATTGGAGGGAATGGTTATCAATACCCCACATAATTATTAAGTTTTTATTTTTTAAATTTTTTTTCTTCACTCTCCTCATTTTATTCCTCCAGTATTTTCTCCCTCTCTCTATTCACGATTACTGACAAGTTATATTATTCTACAAATACAAAACAGTTTAAGATAAAAGTCAAAATTTTGTAGTATCAAGTATCAACCATCGTGTATGTGCCGACTAACAGTATATAATGATCAAACAAAAAGGTGACTTTGAATTAAATCCCACTGTGTTGATTACATTCATTTCAATAATTATAATAATAATTACTATTAGGCCCCTCCTTATAGGAACTCACTTCTTCCCCACTTCTTCCACTATTCATCAGCTTTTCTCTCTCCTAGACACCCCAAGAACACCCCCCTCCTTATAACCCCACTTCTTTCCCACTTCTTCCACTATCCATCCATTAAAAATACCGTGAATACATTAATTTTGCAACGTTCAAGAAGGAAAGGGCCCCACTTTTCGATCTAACCCTGCGTCTGAAGTTGGACTAAACCACCGGACGCCACCTCGGACGCCGTCTCTGCTACTAACGTCTTCCACCCGCACGGCGTCGGACGCCGGGTGGAAGTTACTATAAGGAAGGGCCTTAGGGAGAAAAAGAGCAACTATGTGATTTTACAATTATTCATTCCGATACTCTTTGCATTCCTTACTATATTCATTACCTTTCCTTTTCCCTTTCTTTGTTTTGAACCAAACACCCCCTTAATTTTTAACCGCAAACTAATTGAAAAGTAAGGCTCGAACTCTGTTTATAAACTTTAAAATTAAAATCAAAGCCCTAATAAACAACAAATTTTATTCAACCTTAGTTTCTTCTCTTTCAATAATCACACAATTAAATTACAAATTAATACATGTGATGATGTTAAAATAAGTCACGGCTCATAATAATAACTTAAGAAAAGAGATTTACTGACCAATACCTTAAAAAAATTAGTTAATAAGCATTCAATGAATTATAAATTTTGTAAGATAGATTTATATTTATTTGTGATTTTCTTAAGAAAATATTGAATATAATGTACATAATTTTTTTTTACCTTTCCTATCAAAGCTCACTTTCTAAATTTTATGTTAAATATACAATTATTTTATGCATCTTAGCTCATAAAACTATATCTAGCAAGACTTTTTATTTTATAACGTTAAAAATTAACTTAAGTTACTGACTATTAAATGCACTTTTAGATTGATTTAATTCATTAATTATGTTTATTGATTTTTTAAACTTATAATTCATTAAATGTCAACTAACTAATATGCTCACGCAATTAGTGTATGTCTATCCTCCTTAATAAAAGAGCTATCTCCTCTTCTTTTCTCAAAAAAGCCTACTGATGTACCTATGTTACACATCTCTTTCATTCATTTTATTAATCATCTTTACCTAATTTACCTATAATACCCTTAATAAAATAATTAACAACATAGATCCTCAACTTAAAATAAATACATACCCCTTTTACATAAATTACTTTTACATTAATAACCACTTCACCACTACTGCTGGTGGTGCCGCCACCGCCACCACCTCCTGTCATCGCCGCCTCCACCACCGTTGTTGACGCCGCAACCACCCACCGCCACCATGTCGCTGATTCCACTACCATTATCATCACCGCATTAAGCGAGCATGCGTCTAATTATATATATTTTTAAAAGGTAACTTTTATTCACAACCACTTAAACAACATGTTGTTGTCGAGGTCACACTATACAATGTACATCAAATTTACAACAACTTGAAACAACACCATTCATGCCAACTAATGGTTACATTCTTCTTACGATTTCTATACCAAAGATACCCCAAAGATCTAATGTCATGGAAGATGGACTCCACATTAACGTCTTCATTGTTGAATCTCTTTGCGTTTCTTGCCTTCCAAATACACCAACAAGCAACCATAATAATACCCTTGAGCGCCTTCCTTTCCTTCTTGCCAATCCCCACAAAGTCGTGTATTTCCACCAAATCTTTAATGGAAAACACAAAAAACGGGTATGCCTTGCACCATAAGCTAATCTTGTGCCAGATCAACGACGCCACACCACACGAACAGAAAAGGTGGCTAGATCTTTCAGCACCGTCATCACAGAGGACACAAACACTATTCGCCCTAAACAGTTACGTACCTGGATTGCGTCAATCGTTGGGATCCGATCCATAATCAAACGCCACATGAATATATTGATCTTTTTTGGTATCCAAGTTGCCCAATTAAGAACATATATGCTACTGAAGTTTTAGTTGCTGATCATAAAATTCTTCACACCTTTAAAAGTTAACTCGCCCTACGAACTACCCCTCCAAACCCATCTGTCCCTCCCCGCCGAGACACGAATCCCTTCCAATATACTACACATGTTGTTCTTTTCCTCAAGTTCCTCACTGGATCCAGGAGCACGAGACCAATTCCAGCGGCTAATAATACCACTCGAGCTGCTGTCTAATCGCTCACAAACCTTACATTTCTTGTTTAAATGTATTTCGTCGTCTAACTTCTAGGGGTGAACTTGCTTGAGGAGGGTCAGAAGAAGGTTGATTGTATTTGCTGGCGGTTCCCTACCGGTGATGGATGTTACTCCACGCCACCAAACAATCAGAGCAAAGTGTGTGAGTGTGTGAAATCATCTGCCTCAAATGAATGATTGAGGCGGGTATTGATGTGTGAAATCGAGTTTGTAAAATTTATAAACAAATACCCACTAAAAACCGACTACTACACACTTTCAGGCAGTGGACCTGATCGCATATAGTATAGTAAGTAGTAAGTCCGAGATCGTTCGCGGGGATTGGTTTGAAATGATTGTTTGCTAAAGTGGTTTTAGAATAAGGATGGAACCGTAGCCGAATTGCTACCTCACTTTGACAATTTGAAATTAAAGAAATTTAAATGACAAGACAATTGAAAGTAAAGAAAGTTCAGACAATATAAATAAAGATCATCCACTTCGAATCCACTTGACTTCAGTTATGATTGCACACGATAAAGATCAAATTCTTTAGAGTTGACAAGATAATCGTGAAAGGATAGAAATGCTCGCGTGGTACCACCAACCGCAAGCAAATCACCCAAACACCTAAGTTGCTAGTTTAATTACCCAAGCCGGTACCACCAATGCCTAGAAAATCTCCCCAACAATAAGTTTGCTTGATTATCCAATTACCAATTATGCCTATGTGAATGAAAACGTGGTACCACCAACCGTTTCTAAACACGTTTACCGATTAATTCCTATTATAGATTTGACATTCACCGTCATACCATGAACCGGTGACAACTGACCATAGACAATCGAATTGCAACGATAAACATATTCACCTAGTACCACTAACGATGAACACATAAACCATCAACATCAAAAGAATAAATCACAAGGAATTAATTGATAAAGATCACGACACAACGATAATTGAATCAACTCTTGAATTAAAATATTGCAATCATATCATTCGTCAAGTTTCATCAAAGTGGATGATTGGAAATCTAGCCACTCATGCTAAATTGAAATTCATAAAAGAAATTGAAAGAGAACATAGTGTACCAATGATTGTTGAAATTAAAATTGCAAAGACGGAAAATTAGATACGATCTAGATGGGTGTTCTTGAATCTTCAATGAATCCAATGATGAAATCTTGAGATGATCCTTGAAAGAATTCGCGGTAGAATAGCTCCTAGAAAGAAAACTTGATGTTTTTGGGAAGTAGGGTTTATTTTTCTATTTATACCTCCCCAAAATCTGATGCAAAAGGCTGAACCATCAGGTTCCCCGTACGGCTGACTGCGCCGCAGTGAGGCTAGCACACTCCCACTGCGGCGCAATGGGATACCCCTGGAAAATGGTTTGTTCTTGATCAACATGCGACTGCGGTGCGGCGCAGTGGGGCAACATCCCTCCCACTGCGGCGCAGTGAAAATCCACTGGAAATTATTTCTTTTTGGCACCCGATGACTGCGGCGCAGTGGGGCTTCACTCTTCCCACTGCGGCGCAGTGTTAAACCTCTGGAAAGCTTATGTCTTTGGTACCAACTGACTGCGGCGCAGTGGGGCAACACCCCTCCCACTGCGGCGCAGTGGGGCAACACCCCTCCCACTGCGGCGCAGTGTAAACTTGCTGGTCTTCTTGTGTTCTTCTTTATTAACAGCTCTCGAACACTCGGATCAACATCTTGGCCTAAAATCGTCAGAAAATGCACCAAATGGACGCACAACCTGCTAAGAACCTGAAAGCACTAACAAACACCATAAATGCGCCAAATGCATACAAAATTGACTCAAAACACATACGAAAAAGGCCAATAATGATGTGGGCGATCTATACAAATTGGTCACATCAAATCCCCCCACACTTGAGCGTTTCTTGTCCTCAAGCAAATCTGGAAATTAAGCAAAAAACATTCCTTGGCATGAAACTATATAAACACATTACGATTATCAAAAAGAAGCCAAACCAAGTATGTCGATGATAAGGACTTTGGTGAAGCAGTTTTAATCTTAAATGAAAACCCGAAATGTTTGACAATATCTGAACAATCCACAAGCCTCAATAACACGACTAAGCAAAAGTGAAACAAATGAGCCTATCAAAATCATCCTACTCCAACGAACTTACTATTGGGGTTGAATATATATGAATAATCACTCAATGCTCGGTCGTGATGCATATCTTACCATAGGCTTGAACAAGGATCATAGCTTCACCGACATGGCGTGAGCACCAAGTACATCATCAAAATATGGCATATAAGTCGGTTGTAATGTTAGGCTAAGGGTATTTACAATGGAATTTGGGAAATTTAGGTTAGTGATAGGAAATAACAAAAGTATAAGTTATGTACAAATAGTCTAATCAAACCCTTACCATTGATTGCCACCAACCCATAAGATGCTATCCCTTGAACACACCTCAAAAGTAACGAGCAAACCCGACACCATTGTGGTGTATCAACTTCAAACAACTTAAGAACAACCAAATCTTCCATTCTATTCACGAACCAAATGATACAACAATTCTTTTGACATATAAAAATGAGAAGTACCTACTAGTAGCCCAAGTTCCATTCTTTCTTTCTTTTTTTCTTTTTTCTATTTCATTTTTCTTTTTTTTTCTTCATATTCATGAACCATTTTTACTCTACTAGTAGGCACCCTCTTACAATGATGAACAATGTCTATAACAATATACTTCCTTTGAACAATCCAAGACATTCCCCAATAACTTGACCAATCGACGTATTCCCATAGACCAAGAATATTCCACCCGATAACCCATTGAAGCTCTCCCAAACCGTCCAAACAAACCAATGACAATCAATGGCCCCCCAAAATTAGACTATCGGTATGGCGAGGTAAAGTTTACATATTTAAGTGGATTTATACAAAGGAAAAGGCTAAGTTCAAAAAGGGTGTCTAAATGTATCTTGCACTAAAGATGAGTGCAACAAGGGTTTACAAAGAAAGGAAAATCTTGTATGTACATGTATAAAAGTATGTATACTAAAGGTAAAAATATACATAAGCAAGGGGTGAAATAGAAAGAAAATACGGGTCAAACCTAGTATGCCAATTCATCATCCAATGTACTTATATCACAAAAGTGATCTCACTGCGGTCTCGTAACGATCACCAGGCCAAGTTCTAGCTCAACACATCACCGGCACACTCATATCAAAGAAAGTAACCCGAAAATGGAATAAATTAACCTCAAATTTGCACATCTTAGTGCAGAGTTCGAAATGGAACCCTTACTCCCAAATAAATCCAAGAGCCTAAGAGAGGGACAAATTACAAGGCAATCAAACCAAAACCGTCAACACCTAGCACATCTATAAATGAACGATGAATCTCACAACTTTTAGGTGTTTGGGATATTTGAGCATGCAAGTAATGTTATCAATCCACAAGGATTAGCCCAATAACCGTTCAGAACACATTTCGCTGATTAAATTTGTACCAAGGAAAAAATTTTGTAGTAAAATTGCTCATTAAGTTATTATGAATTAGGTGACAAAAGCAATTTACCACAAGGACAAGCTCAACACAAGTTTCAAATCATATCATCTTCCGTCATCCTACCAAATCGAAGCCACCAATCTCAAACATGCACATCATAGTTCAAAGTTCCAGATAGAACCCTTACTCTTGGATAAAATCCAAAAGCCTACGAGAGGGACACATCTACAAGAACGGTTAAATCTCAATGGCAAAACAACAAAAGAGATATAACCGGTTGCTTAAACCTATTTTCCACCCCACACACTTAAGATGGACAATGCCCTCAATGTCCAATACTCGGTCAAAACTAAGGTAAATAGGGGTAAGCAAAATAGACAGAAAGAATGAGAACACATACCGGATTAAGGACACATTCCGTTTCAAAACAAGTAAGTCGACCCCGCACCACAAATTGCTCTTCCTAAAAAGGAAGTCCAATTTGCTTGACGGGAGAAACAGACTAGTCCAAAACGGAATGTGCGAGAGCTGTGTGTGAAACAATGTCAGTAAAGATGCCAATTAAAAATGTTGCGCTGAACTTACTGCCAGCATATGCATGTGACATCATAGTGAGCTACTAACACGATCACACAATCAAACAAATCAATGCCAACGAATGTAGGTGAGAAGGAGAATCCAACGGGTCCTCCCCCACACTTGGGTTCCACTAAGTATTTCCATCAATTCGGATCAAACCTGCTCAATTACACATCACAAGAACACATCCAAAATATCCATACAAAGTGCAAACTAAAAAAAAGTATCATGCAGAAAATGAAAGAAACAAAGGAAAGTACAAATGTTTCATCACCCCGTAGGGTGGATACCAGACAATAATAACTAAAGTAATGTCATGAGAATACCAACATAACCAAACATCATATGATTCCATCCCACGGTACCGGATGGGAATCATCTCCACTACTGCTGCTGTCCATGATAGCCATAAGGTAGTCCAGGTTGTCCAAAAATACTCGTCACCCAATCGGACGCCTCCTCCTGAGCTGCACCCGAACCACCTGCATCTCCTCCTGACTGACCAGCATCAAATCCTGAATGAGCACCTGCATCAAAACCTGCAAAAGATGAAGAAGCACCGCCATCATGGCCACCCTGAAAGACCCCAAACTGTACTGGACCTCGAGGAGAACCTCCTAAATCATGGTGTGGTGGTGACATGTTCCCCGGGGCAGTCGTATGAGAGAAAAAAGACTGACCCCCCTGACGATAATCGGGGACATAAATAGGCGGTGGGGAGAACTGAGGAATCGGGTCAGGTCGAACAAAGTCTCGGCCGTGATACTGAGCATCCCACATAGGCTGATAATAATCAAGGCTATAGTTAGTGTGGGCCTGCTGTGATCCAACCCAGGTGAAATCCTGGTCCACCCTCCGCTGGTAAGCATCAAACTCTCGCTGACTGTTCTGCTGAGACTCATAAATATTCTGAATAGTGTTCCCCAAGAGTGTAAGGTCAAATGAGCGAGGGACGGGAATGCCACGACCAGTCCTCCTCGGTGGCTCCTGTGGAGCATCAGCCATCTCAACATCAGCCTCCTCCAGATCCGGAGGTGGTTCCTCAACCTCTCCCTCATCATCTAACAACCTTTCCGGCTCATTCCCCTTCTTCTTCTTCACTATCTTCGCCCTCATCAACTCATTATAAGAGAAAGTCTCTTGATATACGGGCAAGGAAAGATAAGTTTGGCACTCATCCGAATCAAACACTCCCATTCTCTTGTAAATAGTAGTAATGAAATGACCAAAAACCAATTGTGCATCAGAATGGTTGCACATACGGTCCAAAAGCACAAGAGGCGGCAAAGCAAACTTTCTAGGAGAGCCCTCAGAAAATAACTTAAGTAACCATAGATCATTCTGGTACGCCTTCTCCCAATGAGTAGACCGCTGAACCAAGAAAGTCACGAGCATACGGTGGAGTAACCTCAATCTGACATTCTTAATTTTCGACACACTAACTGAACCAGATGAGCTCCACGTCTCTCCTCCCGTGATCCTTGTGTAATAGGCTTCAATTGACTCTCCATCCCCCAGGTCCGCTTTTGTAAAATACCCCTTTTTTAGAATAGCCCTCAGAGTCGGGCTCTGCAATTCTTCCCTCGAATACATCCCAACATAATGACCAAACTCAGCAATTGACAGCTTCCTCTGCTGTCCCCCACAATAAAACCAGACAATTCTTTCCCCAAAAATGTCTTTAACCTTCCCCAGTTCCTTCTTCAGTTTCAAAGTCGAGTAAAATTCCAAACATAACTCACGATAAGCTGGCTCACGGTTAAGAAATACCCGATTCCAAATATCACAGTTCACATCCCTAGCTCCAACTCGCATACTCATGGAAAACCATTTACGAATGTCCTCCTGGACCCCATATAATTGAGCTTGTACAGGAGGTAAATACCTTGCTGGACAAACTGCATGCTTAGCAAGCTTAAACAACTGATTTCTGTAAGTGTTCTTATGAGGTTGCCTAATTCCCTCAAATGACAGCCAGGCATGTCTCTCATTCAGTTGACCTTCAAAAAAGATAAGTGGCACATCCGCCTGTTGCCTAGGGGTTTTAGTAGGAACATCATCGGCTTCACTAGATTGCCCCTCGCCCTCCTTTCGCTTAGAAGATGGATTCTGCATTCACAAACATTAACGCGAATAAACGTGAGTAATAGGAATGCAAAGTTGGAACCATATTTAAACAAACGAAAAAAACTTGGCAGGAATTTTCCCCCACTGCGGCGCAGTGGGCAAGAGTAACCCTCACTGCAGCGCAGTGAGGCAGTAAAACTGGGCAAGATAGTTAGGGTTCATAATGACATGGCACAAAAAGGGGTATTCAAACAAGCAAATTCAGAGAATAAGACAACAATAATCTCCACTTAAATCAACATTTACATCCCCCACACTTGTTCATCACAAATCCCCAACTTTTCCAAAACCCTAATTTCAAAATCAAAATCAAAATTGGATGAACAAGCTACCAAGATGAAAGATTTAACACCCAATTTGCTTCTATTGCCCACAAACATCAAAACCCCTAAATTAATTCGAACATACAAACCCTAGAAATTGAAAGTTCAAAAATAAAAGAAAAATACAAGGAAACTAAAGAGAAAAACTTACTCCTCTTCCCATGATGCAATGTATGTAGGTAGAAATGAAGAAAATAGAAGATCTTGATGGAAATGATGGGTTTCTTGGTTAGTTTTTCAAGCTCCTTTTTCAGTTTTGAGAGAAGAGAGAAAAGAGAGATAAAGAATTTAAGGTGAAAAAGAAAAAACTAACCACATGTTCCTTTCTTGACCGACATACCTGGTGTCCCACTGCGGCACAGTGAGGAGGCATTACTCCCACTGCGGCGCAGTGGGAAGAATTTCACACGGGGGCAGGGGCTTTCCAACCCCCACTGCGGCGCAGTGGGAAGTCCCTGGAAATTTCCTATACACAATTTTTATGACAAACTCAAAACAAACATACCCCGAATCGCATCAAGTCGAAACCACACCTGCACTTACTAACTAAAACAAGATTAAAACTAAATAATTCAAAGAAAAGTAAAATGCAATAAACTAAACACGGGTTGCCTCCCGAGAAGCGCTTAAGTTATTAACGAGTCTTTAGCTTGACTCGACAAACCTTCAAGTGTTCAACTCAAAAACTGGGATCTCCTCAAATATCCCCTCGACCTGCTCTTCTTCCAAATATAGCTTAAGTCGATGACCATTGACAATGAACGAACCTTCGCCATTTCGCTTAAACAACTCAACATAACCCGACGGGTACACGTGCTTAATCTCAAACGGTCCAATCCATCTAGAAGTTAGTTTAGGTTGCTTAATCTTAAATTTTGACAAGAATAACAACACTTTAGCCCCAACCTTAAACTCCTTTCTACGAATCCTCTTATCATGCCAAATCTTGGTCCTCTCCTTATATAATCTCGAATTCTCATAAGCACCTAACCTAAGCTCATCAAGCTCATGAAGTTGCAACATCCTAAGTTCACTTGCCTCCATCAAATCCAAATTCAAATTCCTTAAAGCCCAATACGCCTTATGCTCTATCTCAATAGGAAGATGGCAAGTTTTGCCATAGAGCAACCGGTATGGCGTGGTGCCAATCGACGTCTTATAAGCCGTCCTAAACGCCCACAAGGCATCATCTAACTTCTTTGACCACACCTTGGGGTTATCTCCAACAGTTTTCTCCAAAATCCTCTTTAAGGCCCTATTTGTGTTTTCCACTTGACCACTGGTCTGTGGATGGTACGAGGTAGAAACATAGTGGACAACACCATATCTCTTCATCACTTTGGCTAACTGATGGTTTGCAAAATGGGTTCCACGGTCACTAATCAAAGCTCTAGGGCAACCAAAACGACAGAACAATTGTTTCAAGAAATCAATGACTACACGCGCGTCATTCGTGGGCAAAGCCTTGGCTTCGGTCCATTTAGACACGTAGTCAACGACGACAAGAATGTACTAAAACTTATTAGACGGTGGGAATGGTCCCATAAAGTCTATACCCCAGACATCAAAAATCTCACATACCTAAATGCTCTGTTGAGGCATCTCATCCCGTTTAGTGATGTTCCCCTATCGCTGACAGATGTCACAAGTCTCAACCAAAGTCTGGGCCTCCTTGAAAATTGTTGACCAATAGAAACCTGCATCAAAAACTTTCTTACCCGTCACTGAAGGACCATAATGACCCCCAGTTGGCCCGTAGTGACACGCATCCAAAATTTCTCTAGTCTCATTTCCAGCGACACATCTCCTGACCATACCATCTGCACAAACACGAAACAAGTATGGATGGTCCCAAAAATAATACTTAACATCCGATATGAGCTTCTTCTTCTGCTGGGACGTGAAATCATTAGGTATCTCACCTGCAACCAAATAATTAGCTATATCTGCGAACCAAGGAGCTTCATCAGAGTTAGAAATAAACATTAAAGACTCATCGGGGAAGTGATCATTGATCTCCCCATCACGAAGTTCCTCCCGGTGAGGATCTTCCAAACGACTCAAATGGTCGGCAGCTAAATTTTTAGCCCCTTTCTTGTCCTTTATCTCAATGTCAAATTCTTGCAACAAAAGAATCCAACGGATAAGCCTGGGTTTAACATCCTGTTTCGAGAACAGGTACTTAAGGGCTGAATGGTCAGTGAAAACTATAGTCTTACTCAAAACAAGATATGATCTAAACTTATCAAATGCAAAGACCACTGCAAGCAACTCCTTATCCGTAGTGGTGTAATTTTGCTGGGCGGGGTTCAAAGTCTTACTAGCAAAGTAAATGGGTTTGAAATGTTTCTCAACCCTTTGCCCTAGCACAACTCCCACAGCATAGTCACTTACATCACACATCAACTCGAAAGGCAATTTCCAATCCGGAGCTACCATGATAGGAGAATCAGTCAACTTCTCCTTCAATACCTGAAAAGCACTCAAACAAGCATCATCAAAAACAAAAGGAATGTCCTTCTCCAACAAGTGGGTCATAGGACGAGTAATCTTAGAGAAATCCTTAATAAATCGACGATAAAAACCTGCATGTCGAAGAAAACTCCTTACCCCTTTCACATTGGAAGGCGGGGGTAATTTGGCAATTACATCTATCTTAGCCCGATCAACCTCAATCCCGGCCTTAGACACTTTATGACCTAACACAATACCCTCAGTGACCATAAAATGGCACTTTTCCCAATTCAAAACAAGGTGTTCCCTCTCACACCGTTCCAACATCCTATCCAAATTACTCAAACATGAATGAAAAGAATCCCCAAAAACTGAAAAATCATCCATGAAAACTTCCATGGAAGTTTCAAGCATGTCCTGGAAAATAGCAATCATGCACCTTTGAAAGGTGCCAGGGGCATTACACAAACCAAACGACATACGCCGATAAGCAAAAGTGCCAAAAGGACAAGTGAAAGTAGTTTTCTCTTGGTCCTTGGGATCAATGGGTATTTGAAAGTACCCGGAAAACCCATCCAAGAAACAAAAATATTCATTCCCTGCAAGACGTTCCAACATTTGATCAATAAAAGGGAGGGGAAAGTGATCCTTACGGGTGGCATCATTAAGCTTACGGTAATCTATACAAACCCGCCAACCCGTAATAGTCTTAGTGGCCAAAAGCTCCTTATTATCATTTTCAATGACTGTCATGCCCCCCTTTTTGGGCACACAATGGACAGGACTTACCCATGAACTATCGGCAATAGGAAAAATGATTCCTGCATCAAGAAGCTTAATTACCTCTTTCTTAACTACCTCCTTCATATTAGGATTCAGCCGCCTTTGTCTCTGGACAACAGGCTTAACATCATCAAGAAAATCAATTTTATGCTGGCAAAAATTAGGACTAATACCTGGAATATCTGTAGTCTTCCAAGAAAAAGCCCGCTTGTGGGCTTTAAGAACAGACATGAGACGGTCTTTCTCGTCACTCGAGAGTGAGGACGAGATAACCACTGGAAGAGAAGACTCACCTGACAGATATGCATACTCTAGATGGTCTGGAAGCGGCTTGAGCTCCAAGTCAGTAGGTGGTACATCAACAGAGTTTGGTACCCTTGAACTCCCGTCAGCAACTACCTCCTCAAAAGTCTCATCCTCGGGAGGTGATTCATCCAAGCTCAGTGCCATGACCTCTGCAAACAAGGCTTCATCAGTAATTTCTCCAGATCCTAAATTAGCGATCTCTTCATCTCCAATATCTGTCTCCATGAATTCCTGAAATTCTTGATCCAATGCATCATCAATGACATCAATCCTGAAACAAGTCTCATCATTAGAATATGAATGCTTGATAGACTTTTCAACATTAAACACAATCCTATCAGTGCCTACGCCTAAGGAAATCTCCTTATCCTTCACACGGATGATAGCATCCGCGGTATTAAGGAATGGGCGTCCAAGAATAAGAGGGACCTTCGTATCTTCCTCCATCTCGAGGATAACGAAGTCAACAAGAAAAACAATGTGGCCAACTCTGACACTAATGTTTTCAGCAATCCCGATGGGATACTGAAATAAATGGTCAGCAAGTCTTATACTCATGCGAGTAGGCCGAAGGACTCCCAATGACAACTTGGCATAAACCGAGTAAGGCATCAAATTGATGCTAGCCCCTAAATCATCTAAGGCCTTACAAATAATAGTTCTAATAGAGCAAGTGATAAGAAAACTCCCTGGGTCTTCAAGCTTTGGTGGAATGCGGTTCTGCAAGATAGCAGAACACTCAGCATTAATAAAAGTAGCCTTTGCCTCTTCAAACTTCCCTTTGTCTGTCACAAGCTCCTTAATGAACTTAGCATAATTGGGAATCCCCTGAATAAGATCAACTAAAGGAACATTAATATGAACATTTTTGATCATGTCCACAAACTTGTTATAGTGCTCCTTCAGCTTTGCTTTCCTGAACCTTTGTGGAAATGGTATCTTTGGCTTGTATGGTTTAACCTCTGGAACCACAGCCGGCTTTGGTGGATTGACCGGAGTCTTCACGGTCGAATCCTCCTCCATCTCTATCTCTTCATCAACATCAGCATCGTCACTCCCGTTATCCTGCACATCTGAAACAACAATATTAGGAATAGGAGGTGGGTCATAAGACCTACCAGTACGAGTGGTGATGGCTTTGGCTTGCTCATTACGGACTGGAGGTGGGGTGTATTTCTGTCCCGAACTAAACTGTCCCGAATTAAACTGAGGTCTAGGATTCTGCTGTGTGTTGCTAGGAAGAGTCCCCGTGGACCTAGCAAGAGCTGCCATCCTACTTTCGAGATCCTTGAAATTAGCTCCCTGATTTTTCATGTTGATCTCCACCTTCCCGCTTATCTGATCCAACCTCTCACTCAAAGCCTTAGTATCATCCCTGATCATTTGAATGCTAGTATTCGTTTCAACTTGATTACTAGCCAACTGCTTCATCATCTCCCTCAACTCGGCATTAGGGTCGGCATTAGAAGAAGAAGAACCTGATCCTTGTCCTTGCTGAGTCTGCTGTTGTGGCTGATTCTGATAATTATCTCTTTGCCACCTGTTACCTGCAAAACGAGGAGCATTAGCCTGAAAAGAAGAGTTGTAAGAAGTATTACCTGAAGGCCGGTTCTGGAAACCGGTGTTGCGGTGGAAATTTCCTTGGGGTTGATTCTGAACATAGTTCACATCCTCGGGTGCCCGATTTGGACACTCATCAAAATAGTGCATATCACCACAATGATCACACCCATCGGCTACTACCTTAACATCCCTCTCAAGTGCTCCAAAGCTATTCTCTTGAGTAGCAAACCCCTTTTTCATACGCTCAGATATCGCCTTAATCTCTCCAATAACCCCTGAGTCATTACTCGCTTCAACCTTAGCAACTCTCCCTTGGTTTGTACCTCTCTTCATCTTTCTTTCATTTTTCAAGAACCTTTCATCATCCATAGTTGAGTTATCCTTTGCCATGTCTTCCATAGTTGAGTTTTCCAGTTAGCTATATTACATACGAACGGGTACACTGCCCGTAAGTGTGTTGTAGTCAGTTAGCGGTAGATCTTGTTATAAATTTTAAACTAGATTTCACACATCAAGTTTTTGGCGCCGCTGCCGGGGAATGATTTTTAGTACTTTTGGTTGAGATTCTGTGAATCGATCCTTTTTCGTGCTTCGCACGGAGAAGTTACTTGCTTTATTTCATTTTATTTTGCTTTAAGTGTACCCCAGGTGCTATTAAGGTTTGTTTGTTGTGTTGTGTTCGCAGAATATTTCCAGGTAGTAGATGAACACTCGAACTTCTGGGAGACCATTAGTGAAGGACACATCCAATCCCGAAAAACTCAAAAAGCGCACCAAAACACAAACATCACAACCATCAACTTCCGACCCGTTTTTCATAGACACCACTCCTAGACCCAAATCCGACCACATACTTCACGAGACTTATTACGAGTCAGGAAGTAACGAGTGGGGTTACCATTCCGAAAAAGAAGAACCACTTTCCGATAAAACACCTACTTCACCCGAATCACCGAGAACAACCGTTAACATGGCCGGGCAACAAAACCCCCCCGATCTCTTCAACATGAAGATCGAGGACCTTCCTCGAAATACCAACTTCTCGCCAATCGGCCATTCGTTCTCCCGAGATTGACACTTTCACGGTGAAAGGCAACCATTTGCAAATGGTTAAGGATTTATGCTTTGACGGAAGGCATAAAAGGGACCCTCATGAGCATCTTGACAAGTTTGAGATGATTTGCAACTTATTCAATTATGGGGAAAATCAGGCCAACAACGTTAAAATGAAGCTTTTTCCCATGTCTCTCATGGGAGAGGCTCACAAATGGTTGAAAGGGTTGGCACCGGATAGTTTGACTACTTGGGGTGCGGTTAGGGAAGCGTTGATTGAGAGATTCTTCCCCGCTAATCGGGAAAGAGAGCTCATACTTGTAATTAGATCTTTTAGGCAAGATGAGGATGAGTCTATAGTTGAGGCTTGGTTAAGAATGAAAGATCTATTGTGGGAATATCCCGGGCATGGGGTGAGTGACACCGAGATTGTGGGGATATTCATGGATGGGATGAATAGGAAGAGTTATGAGAAGATGGTAATGACGTGCGGAGGTAGCATTAGTTACAAAACCTCGAGTGAGCTTTGGAAACTAGTGATGAAGGGGAAACATCCGAGGAGATTTCTGAAATTCGGGCACTTTCAAACCGAATGGACGAAAGGTTCTCAATGGTGGAGAACAACTTTGGTGGACTTGAGCGGGATGTGAAGATTATGGTCGGGGGATGTACTCATTGTGGAGGTCCACATCATCCCGATGAGTGTGATTCGGTTGCCCAAGAAGATGTGAATTTCGTGCAAAATCAACGCCAAGGCCAATACCAACCTCTCTTTCAACGGGGTGGCAACTTCCAAAGCCGATATCAAGGTAACCCTTCTAACTCTTTTAATTCTTATTCTAACAATCGTGGTGGTAATTTTCAAGGTAGGTGGCAAAAAGATGATAATCATGGAGCACCTCAACAACAGCAACCACCATCACCTCCTAGGAAGGAAGAAAATCAAGGTGAAGGCTCACCTCTCATGGCCATGATGGCCAAGTTTCTCGATAAACAAGATAAGAGGGAGGAGGCTCAAGAGAAGCGAAATGCTTCAATGGAGAATTACTCGAAGCTTTTGAATGACAAGATTGGAGGGTTGCATGACAAGTTAGACATTAGCAACCGCAACAACCATGCTTTGATCTCAAACTTGGAAAAGAGAATTGATAGAATGAGAAACCAAGAAAGGCAACCGGGTACTCTTTCGAGCAATACCCAACAAAACCCGAATCAAGGCCAAGGAGGATCATGGAGAAATGGGGATGACAAGTACAAAGCACCCAAACACCGGAATGAAACCGTTAATGCCATAACCACACGGTCCGGAAAGGTAAGTACTCCTCCTATTGATAATTCTTGTATTTCTAATGTTTCTCCTCGAGATGGGCAGTTTGAAGAAGATATTGATGAAGAAGAAGAGATGGAGTCACCGCCGGTGGTGACCACTTCGGTCCCTAAAGCTACACCAATCAAGGAACCCGAAGTGAAGCCATACAAGCCCAAGATTCCTTTTCCTCAATGTTTGAGGAAGGAAAAGATCCAGGAACAATACAACAAGTTCTTTGACATGATCAAGACGGTTACTATCAATGTGCCGTTAGTTGATCTCATTTCGGGCATGCCTAACTATGCCAAGTTCATCAAAGAACTTGTGACGGACAAGAAGAAGCTTGATGAGGCAAAAGCAACTTTCCTCAATGAAGAATGCTCGGCGGTCATCCGAAACAAGCTTCCACCTAAGCTTTCGGATCCAGGGAGTTTTCTTATCACTTGCACTTTTAGTAGAAAATTATCTTATAAAGCGTTGGCCGACCTTGGGGCAAAGCATCAACTTGATGCCTTATTCCATTTTTAGAAAACTCTCTTTGGGGAAATTGAAACCCACTAAAATGAGCATCCGTCTTGCGGATCATTCTTTTCAATACCCATTGGGGGTGGCCGAGAACTTGCTAGTGCAAGTAGGCAAATTTGTGTTTCCGGTCGATTTTGTTATTTTGGAGATGGAAGAGGACACAAGGGTGCCTCTCATTTTGGGCCGACCATTCCTATATACCGCGGATGCTATCATTCGGGTAAAGGACAAGGAAATTTCCTTGGGGGTCGGGGAAGACCGGATTGTGATTAAAATTGAAAAAACCTTGCAACATTCTTATTCTTCCGATGACACTTGTTTTAAAATTGATGTTATAGATAATGCGGTTGAATTGGAAATGTTGGAGCTTGTTGGAATTGATGGTGAGGGAAATGATGATCGCTTGGCTAGCATTGGAGAGGGAGATGTCACTAGTGACCAAGTGGAAGAGATTGAAGAGATTATGGCACTAAGCATGGATGACACCCCATTGGAGGAAAAAGGGTTTGAAGAAATTGAAAGAATTCCAAGCAACAAGCTGCCCACTTCCATTGATAATCCTCCTACGGATTTAGAGCTCAAGCCATTGCCCGATCATTTGGAATACGCATTCCTGGAAGGTACGTCTCTTCTCCCCGTTGTTATCTCCTCATCACTCTCGGGTGAGGAGAAGGCTAAACTCATGTCCATTTTAAAGGCCCATAAAAAGGCCTTTGCATGGAAGACATCCGAGTGGATAAAAACTACAAACATAAGCACTCGAAGCAGATTATAATTACCATCGTTTATGTAACTTGGTGGGAATTATGGAGATTTCGAAATGATGCCATTTTTAACCCTTCCAAGAAACGGGACAAGGTACTTGCTGATTCAATTATCAATTTTTCTTACTTGTGGTTTTCTAACAGATGCAAGAATCAAAGGCTTTCATGGGAGGAATGGTTAGAAAATCCTCTCTTGTTCATAAATAGGACGTGTTGAGGCGAACTTTATGAACAATTCTCCTAAATGGATAGGATCTAGATTGTGTAGCATTTTACTTTTATTTCTAGATTTGTAACTTTATACTTTGGTTTCTAGCATCTTGCTAGGGCCTACTTTTATTATATAATATATTCTGTCGTTCAAAAAAAGAATGGCCTTTGCATGGAAGACATCCGATATACCCGGAATAAGTCCCGATTTTTGCAAACATAAAATCAATCTAATTGAAAATGTAAAACCGGTGATTCAAAGGCAAAGAAGGCTTAATCCTAACATGAAAGATGTTGTAAAAAAGGAAATTGTTAAGCTACTTGATGCGGGTATTATTTTTCCAATATCGGATAGTCCATGGGTTAGCCCGGTACATTGTGTACCAAAGAAGGGAGGGATGACCGTTGTAACAAATGAGAAGAATGAATTGGTCCCAACTAGAACGGTTACCGGTTGGAGAGTTTGTATTGATTACCGTAAGTTGAATGAAGCCACCAAAAAGGACCATTTCCCTTTACCCTTCATGGACCAAATGCTTGAAAGATTGGCGGGTAATGAATTCTTTTGTTTTCTAGATGGTTTTTCCGGGTACTTCCAAATACCCATTGATCCTAATGATCAAGAGAAAACAACTTTTACTTGTCCTTTTGGAACATATGCTTATAGCCGAATGCCTTTTGGTTTATGTAATGCACCGAGTACGTTTCAAAGATGCATGTTGGCCATTTTCCAAGATATGATTGAAACCTCCATGGAAGTTTTCATGGATGATTTTTCGGTGTTTGGTAATTCATTTGATAGTTGTTTGGCTAACTTGGATAAAATGCTTGAGAGATGTGAAAAAGCACATTTGGTGCTTAATTGGGAAAAATGCCATTTTATGGTCAAAGAAGGCATTGTGTTGGGTCACAAAGTGTCAAGGGCGGGTCTTGAGGTTGACAAGGCTAAAATTGATGTCATGACTAAATTACCTCCACCAACAAATGTGAAGTCGGTAAGAAGTTTTCTAGGTCATGCCGGGTTTTACCGGCGGTTCATCAAAGATTTTTCTAAAATCACAAGGCCTATGACTAGATTGTTGGAAAAAGACGTTCCTTTTGAGTTTAATGATGAGTGTCTAAACGCTTTTTTCTCTTTTGAAAGACAAATTGACAAATGCTCCAATAATGACTTCACCCAATTGGTCTTTACCCTTCGAACTTATGTGTGATGCTAGTGATTATGCTTTGGGGGCCGTTCTTGGCCAAAGGGATGAGAAGCATTTTCGTCCTATCTACTTTGCTAGCAAAACCCTAAACCCCGCCCAACAAAATTACACGTGACCGAAAAAGAGTTGTTGGCGGTGGTGTATGCTTTTGACAAGTTTAGACCTTACTTGGTGTTGAATAAAACCATCGTGTTCACCGATCATTCGGCCTTGAAATACTTGTTCTCAAAGCAAGATGCTAAACCCCGTTTGCTTCGTTGGGTCTTGCTTTTGCAAGAGTTTGATATTGAGATCAAAGACAAAAGTGGGGCTGAAAATGTTGCCGCCGACCACTTGAGTAGGCTCGAAAACCCTCACCTTGAGGTGTTGAAGAAGCATGAGATTAATGATTCTTTTCCCGATGAGTTTTTGATGCAGGTGGAGGATGAAGAAGCCCCTTGGTACGCCGATATTGCTAACTATTTGTGTGCAGGAATTTTGCCTAAGGGGTGGTCTTCGCAACAAAGAAAGAAATTTTTCTCCGAAATCAAGCACTATTTTTGGGAAGAGCCGTATTTGTTCAAAGTGTGTGCGGATGGCATGATTAGAAGATGTGTTTGGGGAGGTGAAACTAGAAGAATTTTGGATGAATGCCACCATGGACCAACCGGTGGGCATTATGGGCCATCGGTGACGGGGAAGAAAGTGTTTGATGCGGGATTCTATTGGCCTACGATTTTCAAAGAGGCTCAAACACTTGTTGAAACATGTGATGCTTGTCAAAGGCAAGGAACTATCACCAAAAGGGATGAGATGCCTCAACAATCCATCCAAGTGTGTGAAGTCTTTGACGTGCGGGGAATCGATTTCATGAGCCCATTTCCACCATCAAACAAATGTCTCTATATTTTGGTGGCGGTTGATTATGTCTCGAAGTGGGCTGAAGCAAAGGCCTTGCCAACCAATGACGGCAAGGTAGTGATCGACTTTTTGAAGGCTTTATTTAGCCGATTTGGTATGCCAAGAGCTTTAATTAGTGACCGGGGCACACATTTCGCCAACCATCAATTGGCAAAGGTTTTAAAGAGATATGGGGTAACTCATCGTTTCTCCACTTCATATCACCCACAAACTAGTGGGCAAGTTGAGAACACGAATCGTGCTTTGAAAAGAATTCTAGAGAAAACCGTTGATGGAAACCCCAAGTCATGGTCCAAGAAGCTAGATGATGCCTTATGGGCGTTTCGAACCGCTTTCAAGACCCCCATTGGCACCACTCCATATAGACTTCTCTATGGCAAGACTTGCCATTTGCCGGTGGAAATTGAGCATAAGGCATATTGGGCCTTGAAACATTGCAACATGGACTTGATTGAAGCCGGTGAAACAAGAATGTTGCAACTCCATGAGCTTGATGAGCTTAGGCATGGTGCTTACAACAACTCGTTGTTGTACAAAGAAAAGACAAAAGTTTGGCACGACAAAAAGCTCAAGAGAAAGGACTTTAAAGTAGGAGATAAGGTGTTGTTGTTTCTCTCCAAGTTCAAAATCCACCAACCAAAGCTTACATCGAGGTGGAATGGACCGTTTGTCATCAAGCATGTATATCCTTCGGGATATGTTGAGTTGTTTAGAGAGGATGGGAGCTCGTTCATTGTAAATGGACATCGGTTAAAGCTCTACCATGAAGAAGAAGTTAGGGAGGGGGCTTTTGTCGAGAAGCTCAAACTTTTTGCTTGAAGAGGTTTGATCGAGTCAAGCTAATGACTCGTTAATAAATAAAGCGCTTCTCGGGATGCAACCCGTGTGTTTTTGCTATCTTTAGTCGTTTCAGTACTTTTCTTTCTATTTTTTGTGTTTTTGTTGAGATGTACAGGTGATAGGTCGAACCGATAGGCGAAAGTGTGTGTTAAAAAGTCTGAAATTGGAGAAACAGGTATAGATCGCGGCGCGAGCGCTCGATGTCGCGGCGCGATTTTGGTGACTTTGAGGACAGAAGAAATTCTCGCGGGCACGAGCAGGAAGGATCGCGGCGCGAGCAAGTAGGCGTGGTCGCGGCGCGAGGTGATGAGGTCGCGTCGCGAGTTTGAGGGTGTTGAGGTCAGAAGTTTTTCTCGCGGGCGCGAGAATTGGAATCGCGGCGTGAGGCTCCAGGCAATGTCGCGGCGCGAGGTGATGCTGGTCAGGTAAGTTTTCTTTTCCCTTTTAATTAAAATCGAAAATAAAATAAAATAGGGATAAAATAACACCACAGGGGCCGATTCCTTCTCCTTTTCACTCTCATTCTTTCCCTCTCAAACTCTCTTTTTTCCTCTAAAATCACACACACACACACGACTACATCACACACTCACACACTTAGGGTTTGTAATTTCTTCTTCCTCTCTTCAAGATCTTTTTTTCTCTTCATCCTCATATCATCATCCTCATCATGTCAAGGGTAAGTTCTTTTCTCTTTTCTTTTTAATCTTTATTTCAATAACAATTAGGGTTTATTTTTATCTTTAATTTTTCTTTCAATTGATGCTTGTTGATTGCTTAGATAGTGTTGTATGGATGTTATGTCACTTAGTATTGTCTAATTTTGGAGATTAATCTTAGAAAAATCCAATTAGGGTTCATCATTTTTAATTTGGGGCTTTTTAAGATTTAATCTTCCTTTTGTTCTTTTAATCCAAATTAGTTACTACATTGTTAACTAGTGAGAAAACCCACCCAGAAAAACCAAAAAAAATAAAAAAAAAATAAAAAAAAAATCGAACTGACTCGCAGCGCGAGCAGGGAACCTCGCGGCGCGAGTTTCTGTGCAGATAACCCGTTTTTGTCGTTTCTTCTTCTTAGCTTTTCGTTTCTTCTTCTTAGCTTTTCGTTATCACTCCTTAGTATCTCCTGATGTGCTAAATCGAGTTTAAAATTTAAGACTAGAAATACCTTGAAACTCACTACTACGCACTATCGGGCAGTGGACCCGATCGTATGCAGTATAGTTAAAAAGTAAGTCCAGGTTCGTTCACGGGGATTGGTTTGAATCAATTGTTTAACAAAGTAGTTTGGAAAAAGGGTGGAACGCTTTGAATCTCTCTTTGACAATTAAATTAAAATAACTTAAAAGACAAACGCGTAAAGGTAAAGGTAAAACTGCAAACAATAATAGTAAAGATCATCCACCTTGACTTCGCTAGACTTCAAACGTGATTGCATTCAATTAAGACCAAATTCATTAAGAGTTGACAAGATAATCGTGAAAGGATAGAATGTTCGCGTGGTACCACCAACCGCTCGCAAATCACCCAAACACCAAAATTGCTAGTTTAATTACCCAAGCCGGTACCACCAATGCCTAGACAACCTTATCAACAATTAGTTTACTTGACTATCAAATTACCAATTGTGCCTATGTGAATTAAAACGTGGTACCACCAACCGTTTCTAAACACGTTGACAAAATTATTCCTTTTATTAAAATGACATTCACTATCATACCATGAACTAGTGATAATTGCTCATAGACAAGCAACCTTTTGAAAATCACATATGTATTCAACTAGTACCACTAACGAAAAACACACATGCCACCAATATCATAATAATAAATATAAAGGAATTAAATCATCAAGATCTCGACACAACGATAATTGAAATCAACTCTTTGAATTAAAACATGTAGCAATCACATCATTCGTCTAGTTTCATCAAGGTGGATGATTGAAATATTAGCCACTCATGATTAAATTGAAATAACAATCAAAGTAAAGGAAGAACATGATGTACCAATCATTTGAGAAATAGAAATTGCAAGACAATAAAATAGATACGATCCAAGTGGGTGCACGTGAATCTTCAATGAATCGGAAGATGATGAAATCTTGAATTGATCCTTGAAGGTGTTCCTTGAAGTGCAGCTCTTAGAAAGAAGACTTGATCATTTGGGAATTAGGTTTGAAAAACTATTTATACCCCCCTTTAATCTGATGCAAAAACTGCCAAAAACCTTTCAGTCCTCGCACTCTCACTGCGGCGCAGTGGGCAAATGCACATCCCACTGCGTCGCAGTGCTTATACACTGGTTGAATCCACGCTTTTCAATCCTCTGACTGCGGCGCAGTGGCTAGGTGTGGTTGCCACTGCGTTGCAGTATAAATATACTGGTCTCAATGCTCTTTTTCCACTAGCTGACTGCGGCGCAGTGGGCCTGTTCTCCACCACTGCGTCGCAGTACAATATTACTGGACTGGAGTTGCCTTACAACATAGATGACTGCGGCGCAGTGGACTTGTTCACCACCACTGCGTCGCAGTACAAAAGTACTGAACCGAAGGCTTCACATCAACATATGAAAACCTGCATATCTTTTCTATCTCTTTTCACTCTCGAACTCTCCAATCAACTTCCTGACCTCAAAATTATTCGAAATTGCGCCATACGGACACGTCACCTGTTTAGAACCTGAAACCACTAACAAAACCCATAAACGCGCCAATGCCAGCAAAATCGACTAAAAACATATAATAAAAAGGCCAATAACGATGTGGGCGATGGGTATAAATTGGTCACATCAAATCCCCCCACACTTGAGCATTGCTTGTCCTCAAGCAAATCTAACATTTAAAGAAAAAGTAATCCTTGGCAAAGAAGCTAAATAAACAATTACGAGTATCAAAAAGAAGCAACACCAAGTATGTCAAAGACAAGAAGTTGGGTGAAGCAGTTTTAATCTTAAATGAAAACCCGAAATGTTTGACAATATCTGAACAATCCACAAGCCTCAATAACACGACTAAGCGCAAGTGAAACAAATGAACCTATCAATATCATTCTACTCCAACGAACTTACTTTTGGGGTTGAATATATGAAGAATCACTCATAGCACGGTCGTGATGCATATCTTACCATAGGCTTGAACAAGGATCATAGCTCCACCGACATGGCGTAAGCACCAAGTACATCATCAAAATAGGCATATAAAATGGTTGTATAGTTAGGCTAAGGTATATATATTGGACATTTACAATGAGTGAGGGAGTATAGGTTAGAAATGAAAGGAATCAATCAAAAGTATAAGGTAAGTATGAAATATGTACAAAATAGTCTAATCAAAACCCGTACCATTGATTGCCAACAACCCATAAATTGCAAATCCGCTAAGACACTTCAAAATTACCAAGCAAACTCGACACCAATGTGGTGTATCAACTTCAAACAACTTAAAATCAACCAAGCCCTCCATTCTTAACGATACAATACAACTCTAGACATATAAAAATGAGACGTACCCACTAGTAGCCCAATTTCCATTTTTTTTTTTTTTTTTTTTTTTTTTTGAAATCAATTTTACTCTGCTAGCAGGCACCCTCTTACAATGATGAACAATGTCTAAAAACACAATATGATCAATTTTGAACATACCAAAACAAGCTCCAATACTTAAACCAATCTACGTCTTTCCCAAGTCAAAGCATAATCCAATCAATCCACCCCCAAAACTCTCACAAACCGTGCAAACCAACCAACAGTAATCAAAGGCCCCCCAGATTAGACTATCGGTATGGTAAGGTATAATTTACGTATTTAAGTGGATTATCTCCCCTGTCCCGGCTCCGTTTCCCCGGCCTGTCTCTGCCCGGTTTCCCCCGCCAGGCCGGCTGTCCTCTGTCAGTGAGTATAGTAAGGGTATGAATATACAAAGGAAAAGTGAAAATAAAGAAAGAAAAGAATATGGGTCAAACCTATATGCCAATTCGTCATCCGATGTACTTTTATCACAAAAGTGATCTCACTGCGGTCTCGTCACGATCACAAGGCCAAGTTCTAGCTCAACACACCACCGGCACACTCAAATCAGAGAAAAGAACCCGGAAATGGAATAAATTAACCTCAAATTCGCACATCTTAGTGCAGAGTTCGAAATGGAACCCTTACTCCCGAATAAATCCAAGAGCCTAAGAGAGGGACAAATTACAAGGCAATCAAACCAAAACCGAAAACACCAGCACATAATATGAATAATGAATCTCACAACTTTAGGTGTTTGGGAAATTTGAGTATGCAAGTAATGTTATCAATCCACAAGGATTAGCCCAATAACCGTTCAGAACACATTTCGCCGATTAAAATTTTGCCAAGAAAAAATTTGTAGTAAAATTGCTCATTAAATTATTATGAATTAAGTGACAAAAGCAATTTACCACAAGGACAAGCTCAACTCAAGTTTTAAAAACCACATCAACCTCTATTATCCCACCAAATTGACAACACCGATTCCAAACATGCACATCACAGTGAAGAGCTCAAAATAGAAACTCTTACCCTTGGATAAAATCCGAAGGCCTATGAGAGGGACACATCAACAAAACCGGTAGAAATCTCAATGGCAAAACAACAAAAGTGATGGTACCCGGTAGCTTAAACCTATTTGCCACCCCCCCACACTTAAGATGGACAATGCCCTCAATGTCCATATTCGGTCAAACAAAGGTAAATAGGGGTAAGCAACATAGAAAAATCAGAGCACATACCGGAGTAAGGACACATCCTGTTTCGAAACAAGTCAGTCGACCCCGTGTCACAAATGGTGCTTCCTAAAAAGGAAGACACTTTGCTTGGCGGGAGAAACAAGTTGTACCAAAACGAGAGTGCGAGAATGGTGTGTGCAACAAACATACCAAACAAAAATATAGCGGCGCTGAACTTACTGCCAGCATATGCACATCATCACACAATCACAATTTGATGCCACAAAGTAAAGATGAGAAGAGAATCTAATGAGTTTTCCCCCCACACATGTGTTGCACAATAGCCATCAAATTGAATAGTCCTGTCACTTGCACCACAAACAAACCACATTCCAATCATATAAAAGTAACACTGTTCATGCAAACAACCAAAAGAAAAAGAAAAAGTCAAAATACAATGTTCCATCCCCCCGTAGGGTAGATACCCGAAGAAATAAGAAATAATGTATGGAGTACAGTCATCCAGATAATCAAACCATCATCACAAACCATATCATGATTCCATCCCACTGAACCGGATGGGAACCATAATCATCATCACTGTCGTCACTGCTGCTGACCATGATAGCCATAAGGAAGACCAGAAGTATCAAAAAGATCGGTGATCCAATTGCGGTCTCCTTCTTGACCTGAACTAGAGGCGCCAACATCTCCTCCAGACGGTCCACCACCAAATCCTGACCCAGAACCTGCAACAAAACCAGGAGCAAAAGAAGATGAACCACCAACAAATCCCCCAGAACCACCAGCATCTCCACCAGCTTGACTAGCGGCACCTGTCCATGGCCTCCACTCTGCACTAGTACCTGCATCAAAAGAAGATCTCCCACCAAAAGAACCAAACTGCACAGGACCACGAGGAGATCCTCCTAGATCATGTGGGAAGAAAGAACCGCCTCCCTGACGATATGTCGGAACATGAATAGGTGGTGGTGAGAAATCAGGAATAGGAGTGTCTGGAATGAACGAGCTGCCCATGGTACTGCGCATCCCACATAGGCTGATAATAATCCAGGGTATAGTTGGTGCGGGCCTGCTGCGATCCCAACCAAGACATATCTTGATCCATCCTCCTTTGATAATCATCAAATGCCATACCACTAGCCTGCTGCCCATCCAAAATCTGTTGCAGCTGGGACCCTATATCAGTCAAATCAATACTTGGACGGCCCCGCCTCCTCTGAGGCTCCTGAGGGGCGTCCTCCATCTCATCATCATCAGAATCCTCCACCTTTGGAGGCGGTGCAGCGATAACTCCCGTATCATCCAACAACCTTGCTTGCTCATTCTTCTTCGGCTTCTTCACTATCTTGGCTATTATCAACTCTTTCTCAGTTAAATGCTCTTGTCTAACCTGCAAAGACAATCCCTCATGACATATATCAGTATCAAAAACTCCCATCCTCTTGTAAATACGGGTGATAAAATGCCCAAGCACCAACTTCGAATCCGAGTGATTCACCATCCTATCCAGAACAACCATTGGGGCCAAAGCAAACCTCCTCGGTGCAGCCTCAGTAAACAACTTAATCAGCCATAAATCTAGCTGGTACGCCTTGTCCCAATGGGTGGACCTTTGTACCAGAAAAGTGACAATCATCCTATGCAACATCCTCAGCTTGACACTTCTAATCTTAGACACACTACCCGAGCCACCAGAGGGCCAATCATGTCCCGAAATACGAGTCCAATACTGAGTAATTGACTCTCCATCCCCCAAATCCTGCTTCACATACAACCCCTTTCTCAACAAAGCCCTAAATTCCTGACTATCCAACTGATCCCTTGTATACATGCCACAATAAAAACCAAATTCCGGAATAGATAACTTCTGAGGCTGTCCCCCGCAGACAAAAGTTACTACCCGCTCTTCAAAAATATCGTTGACTTTATTAAGCTCCTTGGTCAACTTCAAAGTAGAATAAAACTCCAGACAGAGTTCACGAAAACTTGGTTCCCGATTATTGAAAATGTTATGCCACATATCACTACTAACCACCTGGTCACCGATTGGAACCTCAATGCGAAACCAACGACGGATATCCTCCTGTATCCCATAATTCTAGCAAAAATCGGATCAAGATATTTGGGAGGGCAAACAACCTGGCGATGGAGAGCAAAGAGATTGTTCAAAAAGTTGTTCTTATGGGGTTGCCTAACCCCATCGAACGCCAACCATGCGTGAGACTCGTCCATTTGGTTCTCTCCAAACTTTAAATCAGGCACTTCAGGCTCTTGCCTAGCCCTCTTGCCACCAGTCTCGCTTCCTTGACCAACTTCCATCTGCCTTTGCTGATCTCCAGTCTGCAATCACAAAATTAAAGCAAACAGACATGTTAAAGAAGGAATGCAAAACTAAAATCATAATAATCATCAACACAATTTGTGGACAAAAACTTCCCACTGCGTCGCAGTGGGACTGGATGGTCCTCACTGCGGCGCAGTGAAGCAAATTTCATGTGCAAGACAGAAACCAGCCACTGCGGCGCAGTGGCTAACACACAATAGCACTGCGGCGCAGTGGGCCTAAAAATCTGGGCAAGAAGATGGTGTTCATCACAACTTTCAGCAAAAATGGTCGATTTAAACCATCAAACTACTATATTTCCACAATGTAACAACAACTAGGCTAACATTAACCTCCCCCACACTTGTCCATCAAAAGCCCCAATTCCAAAACTCTAGCATTTATTTTCTCAAAATCGGATGAACAAGTGTTAGAATCGAAAAATTAAACACCACATTGGTATCAATAGCCCATAACTAACACAACCCACTAATTAATTTGAAAATTAAAACCTAAAAATCAAAAATCAAAAATTGAAGAAAATAAAAAGAAAAGTCAAGAAACCATACCTTTTTTCCCATGATACTGAAAGAATACTGGTAATGCAGGAGAAAAAGAAGAAGAAAATGCAAGAATGGTGATTTGAGAGCAAAAGTGAAGTAGCTTGAGATTGGTTTTGAGAGGAAGAGGGAAAAGAAAAAAAAACTGATAAAAATTGAGTGGTAAAAAATAATACTCCCCCTGGCTGGTAATAATACACTCTGGGTTGACCGGTCAAAGGCCCACTGCGGCGCAGTTGGCATCGACCTCCCCCACTGCGGCGCAGTGGGGCATTTTTGATCCAAATGGCAGTAATAATAGACTGCGGCGCAGTGGGTACATGCATTCCCCACTGCGTCGCAGTGCAATTATACTGGTGTCGAACCCCCAATTTCCTTAGAAAAATTTCACAATGAAAATTTGAACACTTACCTCAATCAGCTTCACCTCAAATTGTACCTGCATTTTTCTTGACAAAACATCATCAAATCTAACTAACAAAGACAAAGATAAAATGCAAGAAAATGACACGGGTTGCCTCCCGAGAAGCGCTTAATTTATTTGCGAGTCGTTAGCTAGACTCGACTATCTTTCAAGCTTCCAATTCAAAAATTGGGATCTCTTCAATCATCCCCTCCACTTGTTCTTCTTCAAAGTACAATTTAAGCCTATGACCATTCACTATGAATGAACCTTCACCATCTCTCTTGAACAACTCCACATAACCCGACGGATAAACATGCTTGATAACAAAAGGTCCAATCCACCTAGAAGTTAGCTTAGGTTGTTTGATCTTAAACTTAGACAAAAACAACAAAACTTTAGCCCCAACCTTAAATTCCTTTCTACGGATCCTTTTGTCATGCCAAACCTTGGTTCGCTCCTTGTAAAGCCTAGAATTCTCATATGCACCTAACCGAAGCTCATCCAACTCATGAAGTTGCAACATTCTAAGTTCACCGGCTTCCATCATATCCAAGTTTAAATTTCTCAAAGCCCAATACGCCTTATGCTCTATCTTAATAGGTAGATGACATGTCTTACCATAGAGCAACCGGTATGGCGTGGTGCCAATCGGCGTCTTATAAGCCGTCCTAAACGCCCACAAGGCGTCATCCAACTTCTTTGACCAAACCTTAGGGTTATCTCCCACAGTTTTCTCCAAAATTCTCTTCAAAGCCCTATTGGTGTTTTCTACTTGTCCACTAGTTTGTGGATGATAGGAAGTAGAAAAATAATGCACAACACCATATCTTTTCATGACCTTTGCTAATTGATGATTTGCAAAGTGGGTTCCTCGGTCACTAATTAAGGCTCTAGGGCAACCAAATCGGCAAAACAATTGTTTAAGGAAATCAATTACTACCCTAGCATCATTCGTAGGCAAAGCCTTAGCTTCGGCCCATTTAGACACGTAGTCAACGGCGACAAGAATATATAGGCACTTATTAGACGGTGGGAATGGTCCCATGAAGTCTATACCCCAAATATCGAA
>CM067173.1:77593063-77621397 GCA_034093135.1 Erigeron breviscapus | reverse complement strand
TTACTTAACAACAGATGACCAACTTCGTTGCTCTTAATATTTCGACAAAGTTTCCACAACTGCCATCTATTTGATACTTGAGCATATTTCACATTAAGCACACCATCATCTAAACACAGATCTTGGTTTGTCTCTCAAGTAGCACAGAATTTTACTCAGAAATCTGAAATTTTTATCTCCCCCTTTTCTCTGTAAAATTCTGAAATCTAGCCCTTCTGTGATATATTGATTACCAGTTCAGCTCAGAAATCTGGTTGATAAAAGTATCTCCCCCCCTTTTCTCTGCAAAACTTGGAAAGATAGTATAAGCTTAGGTTACAGGATCTCCTATTCATAGAGGTTCTTCAAAATGGCCTAGAGCTCATTACAGCAGCAGCTCTTCGCCAAACAGGGTATATTCGTTTTCCCTCCAAATTCCGAGGAAAAACACATTTACGTGAAACATTGGTATTCACGTAAATTTTTATTTCTAAGGCTGTGGGAAAAATTTGATAATTGCCGAAAATTTTCATCCAAAACGTGCCGAAATCGCACAAAAACGGACCGAAAATTTTTCGAACGCTACCAAACTTCAAATCTCCATGAATCATGCCATTTTTTTTTTTTTTTTTTTTTTTTTTTTTAGCTTTTCTACAACCCTGTCTTCTATGCTTCAATGTATCGTTGTCTTCTGCTGTGATCCTTCCACACCGAAACATACTTGAACCTCGATTCCATTTCGACAACTCAAACACGTTCTTCGGCAAACTCGTGTGAACAGTGCCACGAGTTTAAGAACCTAAACGCGTGATAAGCTCCAAACTCAAATGCGTGCTAGTAACACGTGCTTGGATCAAACGCGTGCTATCGTGTAAACGCGTGCTTGCCAAACGCGTGTTTTCCAAACGCGTGTTTTCCAAACGCGTGTTTTCCAAACGCGTGTTTTCCAAACGCGTGTTGTAAACGCGTGTTTTCCAAACGCGTGTTTTCCAAACGCGTGTTTTCCAAACGCGTGTTTTCCAAACGCGTGTTTTTCCAAACGTGTTTGCAGATCTGATCTTGTTCTTCATCCTTAAACCTCAAAAACGAACCACGAATCAGAGACATAAAGCCTCTCCTGCTTTGATACCAATTGAAAGTGCAGGGTGATCGATCGATTCGCGATTCCTACGACTATGTAAGTGCGGAATCCAAACATAATCGTTATTGAGGTAATTGAATGAAACACATATATATGAACAGGAGATAAAATTCAGATGTAAAAAAAAAACTCATATCTTGTATTAATCATAAGATTACAATACATAAAACGAGTAGACATCTGATTCTTTGGGCGGCATCTCGAGGTATAGATCTCTACCTCGAGAACCTAGTGAATGAAATCTGTTGCAACTAAAATCATCAACTAAAACCGAAACCTAAGAACAATATATATAGGCTACAAATGGGCTGGGCTTCAAACTCGTGGGCTTCCAAACGCGTGTTACTGTTCACACGAGTTTGTCCAAACTCGTGGTACTGTTCACACGAGTTTGTCCAAACTCGTGGTACTGTTCACACGAGTTTGTCCAGTTATCTGGATAATCTCTGTAAAGTAACAGCCCTTTAATTGAGATGCATCGGACACAAATTGTGCACCAGAACGTGCACTTACACCTTCTTTGATCGTTTTTTGTACGCTGCTCCTTCAACCCTTTTATTAAGTTACTTAGCCTTCCTGTTTTCATGGCTTCTTCCATTCTCATCTTTAATATGCGGCAATCATTTGTATCATGTCCATGATCATTGTGAAAGTCACAGAATTTTGTAAGGTCCTTCCCTCTTCCTTTACTACGATCTCTTGGTGGTAACCTCTTTGTCGCCAAAACATCTCTTTGGGGTCTTGGAGGAGTGAATAATGTTCCCCTATTCGGTGGGGGTCCTCTGGAAAGCGGCGGGTATGGAGAATGTTTGTGTCTGTCTACTCTTTCATTTCTGTATACCCTTCCTCTTCTGCTACCGGACCCTGGACCTCCCCCCCACGGTGGTCTCCCATCCGGAGCATGTGCACCATGGACTTCTCCAGCTGTTTCTTTCGCTGTAAGGAACGTGTATGTTTTGTCCATAACACTTGTATATGTTCCCGGAAGATCCTGCGACAAAAATTCTACCATGGGGCAGTACCGGAGGCCGTGAACGAAGCCAGAGATTTTTTTATCTTCATTTAGTCCTTTGATAAGGGATGTTTCTTCTGTATACCTTGTGATGAACTGACGTATACATTCATTATCCTTTCTCTTAATGTTGTGTGCCTCCAAATGGATCTTCTTATATTTTCTTTGTTGACTGAAGAAGGACCTAAATTTTGTCTTGAGATCTTCGAAGTTCATTATGCTTCCCATTGGTAGGTCGTCCAACCATGCCCGGGCAGTATCCTTCAATGTGAGCGCAAACATGTGACAAGTTACCGGGACTGTCCATCTCTCCATCCGGATTATTGCATTGAAGTGCTTCAAATGGTTGTCTGGATCATCTTTTCCGTCATACATCTCTGCTCTTTTAGGTAAGCGAACCCCCTGTGGTAGAGGGTATTCTTCAATCCATTGAGTAAAAGGACTCGGTTCTGTCTGCACCAACATATCTTTTTCATTTGGATCCCACTGTTGGTTCGTGACTGGCACCGAAGTGTTATACTGTGGGATTACTTGCTCCTGTCTCGGACCGGTTGTCTGCCAGTAGGGTGGGAAAGCATTCTGCATACTAGGTCTTGGTTGTGGCGGTGATACTTGTGCAAAGTTCGGCATTGGTGTGTTGTATTGAGTGGGATTAACATATTGGGTATTGCATTGAGGCATCAGATTGATGAAGTTTGTGCTTGGTGTTGGTACATAGGGTCCATACTGGTACCCTTGTGCTTGTGGGAGAGTTGCTTGCGCATATTGTACCTGTGGAGTATTAGCATAACCATGGTAGATTGAATTATACACTTGGCCCGTTTGCTGAACTTGTGTTGCCGCAAGAGGAGGTAGATAACTTGGTTGTTCTGGTACTGCCATGCTTGTTCCGCTTCATACTGTGTGTGGTGCCGTTGCCTGAGCTGGATTGGTAGGTACGGACCGTTGCCGAGGCGATGGTTCAGATTGGCATGCTGGTAGAGCTTCGGCTTTTATCTCTTCATCTACCTCTTCACTCTCACCATCGAAATTTAACTGTGTCTGAACATCTCTTAAAGTAACTCTTCTCAACACTTCTCTTAGTAATGGTTCAATAGCTTCCGCTTGCCTTTGGGTCGGTCGTAGGGTGGTCCGGACCGATGATGGAACTTCGTTATTCGCAGAACCATTTCCGGAAGGGTTGCCGAACCCGGGAGGTGGTTGATGAGCGTCCATTTTGTGATAAAAACCCCTATCGAAAGGGCTCATTTCTATGTCTAAAATGAGTTAATATTCCGGAACTATTGGTACTTAATGAGTGGTATGTTTATGCAGGTTCACGGAAGATGCGAGAGAGGATAAATGACATCAAGTAACTCAAGATGAAGGCCTATGAAGTTACAAGACACAAGGAGGTAATTCGGGAGCCGAACGAAGAAGAACGAACTGCAGCAGGAGCTACCAGCGCCGCTGGAAGCCATGCCAGCGCCGCTGGCCAACATCAAGCGCCGCTCCCATCAGCCCAGCGCCGCTGGCAAGCCCAGCCAGCGCCACTGGGCGGCCCGGATCAGCAACCGATTTATTTCACTATTTAAGTCGAACTAACCCTCAAAACCCTAAGAGATAGCCGATTCAGCAGCCCTAGCCGCCTACATTCAACCCTAGGTCGTAGTTGCAGATTTCCAGAAGGTTTTGGAGCTTCTAACACCTTCCGATCTTCATCCTCAGCCTAGATCTACTTTTCTATTTTACTTTCAGTTGGTAAACAATGTCTTTCATCTTTTCAGACTTTGTTATTCCTTTAATAATGTCAGGCTAGTAGGCTGAATTCTTGTTTGGATCAATGTGATCATGTAGACGTTTATTGTTTTACTTTATTTGTTAGAATCTGTTGGAGTGTGTTTTACTGTTTATCGTAGATCCATGTTTTACTAGTTCTTCATATTATTATCGGTTCTATATCTGAATATATTAGTTTAATTCTGATGGTTGTCTATGATCATACACTAGGACTAATATGCTAGGATGGAAAACACTAGTCGGTCTATAACTAGTTGTAAAAAGTGATTCATTTGTAACCTAGGGATCCAGAACCGTAGTAATTAGGATGAATAGAACATGATGCTTAACAATGTCAGACGCGATCCTTTGACTTGGAAACGAGCATTGTGGTCACCGGAGATAATTACTATCTGGTCATGGCTTAAGAGCCGGGTAACTAAAAGATGAACTAGTAACACAAACTTTAGGTCATTAATGCTTAAACAATGAATCTAACGAGAATTTGTTTATAGGTAGTGTGAGTCTAGCGACAACACTAGTAATTAGGCAAAGTGAATCTAACGAGAATCTGAGCCGTGATTAAGTTTCCAACAGACTAGCAAATAGGTAGGATAGTATTTGGTCGTACCATGAGATCGGAGATGCAAACAAGTATTTTAATTTTATTACTGTTATTTGCTTTTTCAAACTATTTTCAGACTAAGCCTCTCGCTGAATAAGCGGTTGCGGCTTCTATTTACTTTTCAGTATTTTAATTAGTTTAATAGGAAATCGTGACAACCCACAAACGCTAGAATTACACATATTATTAGATTAGGTAGTGCAAGCGTCCCTGCGAACGATCCTGTAACTTATCACTTAGACTATACTACACTGATCGGGTTCTCTACTCGTAAGTGTGTGTGTTTTCAGATAATTACTTGTACAACTTATAAATTTAAAAGCATAAAAATAAAACCACATCAAGTCTTTTTGGCGCAGCTGCCGGGGACTATTTATCTAGGAATTTAGTGAGATTTTGTTATTCGACCCTTTTTCGTGTTTACTCACGAGGAAGTTACTTTTTTGTCTTTTACTTTCCGTCTAGTTTAATTTAGTTTAGATTTTGTTTCCATTATTTTAAAAAACCCAAAAAATTGAAAAATTTTAAAAATCCAAAAATATTTTACTTTTTGTCTTTTTGATTTCTTGTTTAGTTTAGTTGTATTTCGTCATTCGTATCAATAAACTGTTGCTTTTCACGGGTATAGTTAGTGTTTGTTTTACAGGCTAGGTACTACCTATGGGAACCTCAACTCGAGTCTACTCTCATGTTATGTACTGTGATATGAGTCAGTTCAAGCAGTACGTATGGGAATCTTGGGAAGAAGCTTGGAAGAGAATGAAGCAGCTGGTTCAAGACTATCAACATGACAAACCTCAAATATATGAATATATTCCTTGGTTTTATGATGGTTTGAATCGCGACACTCGGAAGGTCTTGGATAACGCATGCGGTAACTACTTTCTCGAGTACTCACCAAGAAAAGCTTTCGCTTTCTTGGAAGGAAGTTCACAAGTTGAGAGCCGGATTCAAGAAGATCGGACAAGTAAAGAGAAAGCACAAGAAATCCAAGAGTCCGTTCCAACTGGTGCAATAGAAGATGAAGAGGAATTCAGATGCAAACAGGAGCTGAACGGAGGAGAAACGGACAAAATCAAAAAATCAGACGTTGTTTCGGAAGAACCAGCGCCGCTGGACCTGCACCTGTGCAAGTCCAGCGCCGCTCCATTGCCAGCGCCGCTCCCATGTCCAGCGCCGCTCCCATGTCCAGCGCCGCTCCCACTGTACCAGCGCCGTGACCTACAGCCAGCGCCGCTGGCAGCCCTGTTTCAGACACATTCGCGTTTCGATTTTGTTTTGACCCTGGAATGGGAGTCCAATCAGATCCGGATCATTTCTCTACAACAAACGGAGCGTGAAAAAGAAGGTAAGCATTCAAACTTAACTAATTTATTTTACACTGATATGCTTTCCTTTGATTTGTTTGCAGGAGTGCCAAAGCCGCTGACATCTTTCAAGAAGATCATGGCACGAAAGAAGGAGCCGGATAAAGGGCATACGACTCTAATGATAGCTGAGTTGAGGACACAAGACGAGATCATTTGCAACCCAAGTCGGGTTATCCAGGGAGCATTTTTACTCTTACTTATTGTGATTTAAGTTACAGTTTTAATTACATTAAGTTAAGTACTCTTAGGACTAGTAGTAATTACATGCACTATTTGTTTTTGAAACTAGCCCCTTACCTCTTGGCTCCCAAACCTTTCAAAACCGCGAACAGGAACTTTAAAATGATTTACTTAAAAATACCGTGTCACAACGAAATTTTTGAAACAATATATGTTCGTATGAAAGTTTGGATTTTTAAGATGGATTTTAAAAAGAAAACAAATGATTTAGACATCTTAAAAGCAAATTTTGACAAGGTGAAGAAAATGGATTGGGTAATGATTAAGATTAGATTCACATTTTACTCACCTTATTCGTGTAAACCGCCTGACACTCTAAGCGTGGGGGCGTTTAAGACCCCACCTTGGTGACCTTTGGGAAATGAGTCCGGCTGAAGACTCGGTAAATTTAGTGCTTCTTGGGAGGCAACCCAAGCCGTATTTTTATTTTTATTTTTATTTTTATTTTTATCTTTTTAGGAATATGTGACTAATTGCAATTAAGTGAATTGTTTTGAATATAATCATTTGTGATCTGTTTTGTATGAGATATATATTTAGAATCACAGATGCAAGCTTTCAATGGATCAAGGAAACAAGTAACTTATTGCAATCGTATTTGTTTTTATTTTTATTTTTATTTTTATGTTTTAGCTTGTTATTTCCATTTTTATATTTTGATTGAAGTGTGCAGGAGTATTTACTTTTGTAGTCTGAAGAAAACCATGCACTTGGTCAAAAGCTAAGTGTGGGGGAATGCCGAAATCAAATCGTGAAGAAAAATCAGACGTCGAAGCAAGTACAGGACTCGCAAGCGCCGCTAGAAGACATCAGCGCCGCTGGGTAAGCACCTGGGCATCCCAGCGCCGCTCCCTGACTTCCAGCGCCGCTGGACCTGCACCTGTGCAAGTCCAGCGCCGCTCAAGCACTGCCAGCGCCGCTCCTACATATCCAACGCTGCTCCGACATATCCAGCGCCGCTCCCACTGTGCCAGCGCCGCTCTCGACTCCAGTCTACACACCAGATCGCGAAAAATCCAAAAAAATCAGAAAAAACCAAAAAACCAAAAAAAAAAAATCAAAAAACAAAAAAATCAGAAAAAACCAAAAAACCAAAAAAATAAAAAATCAGAAAATACCAAAAAGAAAAGGAGATGGAGAAGCATCAACGGATCGCCATCAAACGGAGCCGACTCAAGTATTTGAAGCTCAACAACGTTCAAGTCACTCCACATATGCCATCTTCAACAACAATTCCTGCAAATTTAAGCCCGGGAAGTTTCGCTAATTTTTTATCTTATCGTGTTTTTCCTATTACCCTTTCTGTTATGTCATGTGAGTCCCTGAAATACGATGGTTAACCTAGAAACTGTAAAATACAACAAGTCTAATAATCACTAGAATGGACTAGTATTACTTAAATATAAATGCAAGTATATAAATAAAGTAATACACGACTTAAAGCAATAAACAAATAAAGTGGAACATTATGTAATTTTCAATGGTGTATTTTATTTATGATGTTAAATAAAATACAAGGTTGTGCGGAATCAAGATAATACAAATAAGTATGTATCCTAACAACCTATGAATTACAAATGATCTATATTTGTCAAATAACTCTTTTGGATCGAGATACTTAAAGTTGTGAAGTATCCCAGTTTAAGATCGAGAGTATTTAGACAAATTCACTTAAATGCAAAATGTATGCTTAAAAGTATTTTTCTCAAGGAAATGACTTGGTATTTATAGGCAACAAAATTCACCAGTGAATTTTGTGCCGTACAAATATGGTTGCATGCATTTAATGATCCGACAAGAACATTAAATGCATTGGATAAGGTACAAGGATAAAGTCATATTGATATGATTTTATTCTTTTATCCAACCACCTTTACACGCATAAACTTTGGTAAAGAACAAGTGGATTGTTCTTTGGAAAGTGTGTAAAGGCAAAAGTCAATCCTCGATATCAGTGTTCAGACTTGTAAGGTCTAGAACACTGAAAATCCTCCAGTGTACAGATCTGGTAAGACTTCCAGTGGACTCCGCCATTTGTCAGTCTTCTTTATTCTGACTTCAGTCTTTGACTTCAGTGAGAACGTCTTCAGTAGAGTAGATATGGACTGGGGTGAAGTCCAGTGAGCTAATCTGGACAATACTCCAGATTTCCTATACAAGTATTTGCTCACTGGTCTTCCATTATTTCTGGACAAATCTTCAGAGGGACTCCATATTCCAAGTCTGGAGTAGGTCTAGTAGAACACGTTTCTGGACAGATCTTCAGTAAGGCTCCAGTAGTCGAGTCCGGAGCGAGTCCAGTAAATCTGGACCTAACAAATTCCCCCTATTTGTTTAGAAATAATGCAAGTGTTTTCAAGCTTAAATCTATACACTTTGTATGCTTGAAAAACACAAGTTTGATTTTGTCTAAAAAATCTAAGTTACTGGAAATACTTTATAGATCATGAGTGTTTTCAGTTTCATCTTTTAAGTTCTAACTTAGACTAAATCTGATCATTTACTTATATGAATCAAAAATTGCAACTATTATTACATACATCAACTGATAAATAGTTTACAATTTTCATAAAATAATAAATTTACAACAAGTAAATGATAAGAGTCAGGCCCTTCTTTTTGATGTCTGTCCTGGAGCATCTTCAGTAGCCTTTCTCTTTGGTGATGGAGAAGATGGTATTGATTCTGGTGATTTTACGCCCATTGCAACTTCCATCTGTTTCTTTCTTCTCCATACCTTTTCAACTCTTTTCAGAAATGCTTTAACATCAGTCGACACATTTGTCTTCCCCCTGAACGTTAAAGCAATCTCTTTCAATTCACTCCATCCAAACGCTTGGACTGAAGTACTCTTCCTTTCATCAGTAAAGTTACCCTCCCTGGTCAACTTTACTTCAAACTTAGACATACCTTCATGATTATCAGCCAATTTGATCTCAGCACCAGTGATCCTTCTAGCATCAGCCCTGAAATTTAACATTTCATTGTACTTGTCTTTCAACTTGGCTGTCTGGATCAATGTTTCAGTTTCCTTGGACACTCTCTTTTGCTCTATAGCAGATTAGAGTTGTTGACGATTGATTTTTCGAGAAGTGTCCAGGGGAATGAATTTGCTTACATCAGCATCTTTTCGAGAAGTGACGATTGATTTTTTCGAGAAGTGTCCAGGGGAATGAATTTGCTTACATCAGCATCTTTAGAAGTCGATTGATTTTTTGGTAAGCCAGTCAGTTTCTTTCTGTACTCTATCTCCAGAGCACCAGCGTTCTTTCTGATCTTTTTCTGAAGGCTTACCAGTTCCTCCTTCCTTTGCCTGATGAGTTCTGGTACACTTACACCATAAATTATGGAATCATAGACTTGTTCTTCTTCGGCGTAAAAAGAGCGTACATGAACATCATCCAATAAATTCAAACATTGATGAACTCTGGGGTCATCCTTCATCTTTTTATATACTTCAATATTTATGCCTAACCTGCCAGCATTGTAAGAGTCCAGAGTCCCCATAGATGCCATCTCCCTTTGATGGGCCAGCAGTTCATCTTTTTGATTTCTTTTGAAGATTTCAATCATTATGCATTCTTGTTCAAGCTTTTTGGAGGTTTCATCATCAGCATCTTCAGCAGTTTGCTCTTCTTCTCCAGATACCACTTGTGGTTTTCCCTTAACTGACTTCAGAGTTGTTGGTATATCTGGGAAGGACTCAAACTGGGGCTCACTGGCTTCAGTACCAGTAGCTTCTTCAGACAGCATAGTGGCTTCAGTGCCAAATGCTCTTTGTGCCAAGTGCTTCAGTGTCACTTGTTTTTGGTCACCAGACGACTTTTCCCCCTTGGAATGATCACCAGTTCTGGACTTGAGATCATTCCATAACTGTTCCAGCATATGTCTGTCCAGTTCTCCAAGGGTTCTTCCTTCCACTGGAGTTGTATCAATCACAACTTTCTTAAGAGCCTGCACTTCCTTTTTAACAGTTTCAACATCTTTAGGCAAGTGCTTTGGCAACTTTTCATCCAGCAACTTTTCCACTTGGGGTAACACCCCATCATAAATGGTACGAAGAACAGTCTCAGAAATCTCTTCAGATAATTCTTTCAGCATACTGATTCTGAACTTCTTTGTACATTCATCACTTATTGTACTGACAACTGCATCCTGGTCAAGTGTGGATCTACTCTCCAGAGAACTTACCCTGGAAACCAACTTCTGAACTTCTTCTTTCAAATCTGCCAGTGGTTGAACAAATTCACCAGTCACTGCAGTCTGAACTGAACTCACCAGCCTTGTCTCTAATCCCTGGACTGCCACTTTCAAATTTTCAGTATTGTTGTTTGTGGCCAGTACCAGTTCATTAAGCTTCTCAAACACAAGCTTCTCATTCCCAGCAAACAGATTCATCTCAGATGCAAGGTTATTTGATAATAAGGATTTGAAGTCTGAAATAACCTGCGATGAAGTCTGGAGTGATCTCTCCAGGTCCGCCACCTTACTTAAAAGGCCTTGGACCTCGGCAGAAGATGAAGTGGAGAGACCACTGGGAGGTTCAAGATTGGAAGGCAATCTGGTCATAAGAGGTACTTGTGACCAGTCCTCTTCAGTTGCAGCTTGTTCAGATATGGTTACTGGTGTTTCAAGTGGTGGAGGTTGAGATTGTGAAGTTTGAAAGGTTGCAGGAGTGAAGTATTGTGTATCTCTAGGAATTGAAGGTGGTGGTGGTGGTGGCATGTTTGATTCTGGTGGTGGTGGTGGCATTTCAGTAGATATAATTGGTTGGGTGACTGAAGCAATAGCAGATGTGTCAATATTTTCTTCTTCATCACCCAAGAAATTCATGTTTACATTAAACCCTTCAGACATTGGGGAATCTACATCATCCCATTCTGGAGCCATCCCAACTGTCTGATCACCAGTCTGTTCACCAGCCTGTTCATAAACTTGTTCACCAGCCTCTACATTCAAGTCTATTTGAGCCTCTTGCTCACCAGATACATGTTCATCAGTCTGAACATCTTGTTCAACTTCTTCAACAACCTGCTCAATAATCTGGGCCACATTTTCAATTTGTTCATTAGTCACCTGCCCAACAACCTATTCAACATTCTCTTCAGGTTCGAAAATTGGCGACCCATCCAGATTCATTACATCCCCAGGATGTCTTTCTGGATTCACTTGAACTCCAGCTCTCATCAGACGCCTGTTTGTTCTAGGTCGTCTGGAAGGTTCAACAATTTCTGGTCCTTGACCTTCAGGAGCAATTTGACGAATGGGTTGTACAGCTTCATTGATCTATACTTCTTGGTCACCAGATGGTCCTTCAACAGCTTGACCACTACCTGGAGCCATTTCAGCTTCTTCTCTCTGAAAGGAGAGCATAGACTGAGGAATATCTACCTCGTTCAGTGGAGATCTGAGGTTGACCAGATCCCTCATATACTCACTCACAGAAAAGTGAGTAGTCTCAAAATCATACTGGTCTCCAAGAGCTCTTTTAAACATGAGTGAAAGAAAACGGATATAAGGAACAAAGGGTTTTCTACCTTTCACTCTAAGACGCTCTACCAGGTCATCAAAAAGAATCTGAGCAAAGTCCACTCTAAGCCCAAACCATAGACAGTAGGCAATCTGGAGATGGGTTTGATTTATCTGGTCTAACCCTCCAGAACTGCCTCCCAGACATTCAACGATGTGCGTGAAGAAGTATCTCCATGAGTCTGACAGTTTGCTCATGTAGATAGTTCCTTTCCTGGATAGCTGGCCATGCTCATCCATGATATCTGTGTGCCCCATCAGTCTGCACACTTCCCTTGTATTTATACCAGAGGGAAGTTCGATTGGCAACTCATTCTGTTCAAAATAGTTTAACTGGAGAACAGACCTGAGTAGACTAGCAGTGAAACCAAGGGATATGGTACCTCCCTTGAGAGTATAATTGATAGATGAAGTTTCATCATCATATTTTGCAGTGTACCAGAATTCACAAAGGTACTCGTGGTACATCCTTCCTGGATTTAGTGTCAACGCACCATATAATGGGCAAGAGAGAAAAAAAGTGTTTAATCTCCCAATAACAGATTGGGCATCATGAACACTGGAAAGAGAAAGTCTGGCCATCCAGTTGTTCATATTTATTCTTATGGCATTTGCCTCAAGAGAGATATGAGGTGCCCTGTCAACATTTTCAGAAGGATTATATTCGGCGGCAAGCAGATTTTTAAGCGATTTTGATTGTCTAGGTGCCATTTTATAAAGAATAGATGAAGATGAAATTGAATATATATGGTTATGATGAAGATTTGATGAAGGGATGAATGGAAATGGAGTAAATAAGAGAGATAAATATGATTGGAAATGAATGAAGAAGTAAATGAAGGAATTTGAAAGATTTGGGAGTAAATATGTTCGAAGTAAATGCAAATGAAATTGAAAGTGGGTACATATAGGAGAGAGAATGTGGAACTCAAACGTTTAATTTGAAATTATCAAATAAATTTTTTGATCGGGTTCTGAGATCCGCATTAATTACATCACATCACACATAAATGTGTGACGGTTTACAGCCCACAAACATTAACAAGTTGCTCTTTTTGAGTTCCCAAGGTAAAAATACCATCATTACGTTGAAAAATTTACATGCCACGTAGGATTATAAGATAAATATCTTTAAAAAGTTTTGCTTACGTGGCACACACAATGACCAAGTATTTAGAAAATATTATGACATATTTCAGTGCATCTGGAGGTTGACTGGACACTCCAGTATCACTGGTGGATTAGTCCAGTGAACATGTACTGATGGTACACTGGAGGGACACTCCAGTAAAGTACCAGTGAAAACCATTTTGAAAGACTGGTAACCTCAAACGTGCACGTCAACTAATACAAACAAATGAGAGGGACACATTTACAAGGAGACATAAGTCACCTCAAACACGCATTTCAACCTGTCCAGTTACCAGTGAGAGGGACACATTTACAAAGCACCAGTAATATTTTCTGAAGAGTTTGTCCAGTGAGAAAATAAATTAATAAATTCCCCCTGAACTTAAAACATTTTTAAGAACAAAAATATTTTTCAAGTCTTCCCCTGGAATGTTGATCCAGAAATCTAATAATGCAAAGATAGTACACAAAGGCGTTCAATATCTGAGCAGTCACCAGATTTAAGGGTTTAACATTCCCAACTCACCAACAAGATATTCAAAAGTTTTGACATCCAGAGGTTTGGTAAAAATGTCAGTGAGTTGTTTGTCAGTGGGAATAAAATGGAGTTCAATGTTGTTTTTCATAATATGATCACGAATGAAGTGGTACCTGAGATCAATGTGCTTCGTTCTGGAGTGCATGACTGGATTGTTTGAGATAGCAATGGCACTGGTATTATCACAAAAGATTGGGGTCTTTGAATATTTAATACCATAATCAAGCAACTGGTTCTTCATCCAGAGTATCTGAGCACAACAACTGGCTGCAGACACGTATTCAGCTTCAGCAGTGGACAATGAAACTGAAGTTTGCTTCTTACTGGTCCAGCTGACCAGTTTGCCACCAAGGAAATGACATCCACCAGTAGTGGATTTTCTGTCTATCTTACAACCTGCATGATCTGAATCTGAATAACTCATTAGATCCATGCCTGAGCCTTTGGGGTACCAAAGACCTAGACTGGGAACACCCTTGAGGTACTTCAGTATGCGCTTTACAGCAAGCATATGAGATTCCTTTGGATTAGACTGATATCTGGCACATAAACATTTTGAAAACATAATATCTGGTCTACTGGCAGTTAGATACATCAGTGAACCAACCATGCCTCTGTAGACAGTGGTGTTCACTGGTTTACCATCTGGATCGGAGTCCAGTGTTAGTGGTGCAGAAATTGGAGTTGGTTTAGATGGTGAAGAGTTCATATCATATTTCTTTAAAAGATCTCTAACATATTTTTCCTGATTAATAAAAATGCCATCTTTATTTTGTTTAATCTGTAGTCCAAGAAAATATGTTAATTCACCCATCAAACTCATCTCATATTCAGTTGACATTATTTTTGAAAATTTCTTGCACATGTTTTCATCAGTAGACCCAAAAATAATATCATCAACATAAATTTGTACCATTAACAGATTACCTTTTTCATGAAGAATAAATAAGGTATTGTCAATTGCACCTCTTTTGAAACCATTTTTCAACAAATGTTTAGTCAGAGTGTCATACCAGGCACGTGGGGCTTGTCTGAGGCCATAAAGCGCTTTGCCCATACGGTATACCCAATGTGGATGCTTTTCATCAACGAAACCTGGTGGTTGTCTGACATAAACTTCTTCTTCAAGCTTTCCATTCAAGAAAGCACTTTTTACATCCATCTGGTAGACCTTGAACTGACGATAAGCAGCGAATGCCAAGAATATTCTGATCACTTCAAGTCTAGCCACTGGAGCAAATGATTCATCAAAGTCGACATCTGACTGGCAGTAGCCTTGTGCTACCAGTCTGGCCTTGTTTCTGATTACGTGGCCATCTTCATCTACTTTGTTCCTGAAGACCCATCTTGTTCCAATTGGTTCTTTCTTTCCAACTGGGAAATGAACCAGATACCAGACCTTGTTCCTTTCAAACTGGTGAAGCTCTTCTTGCATAGCAGTCACCCAGCTTGGATCTTCCATAGCCTCGTCAATCTTCTTTGGTTCCATCAATGATAGAAAACTAACATATAAGCATTGATTACTGGAGGCTCTTCTGGTCTGAACTCCTCTACTGGAGTCACCTATGATCTGATCAATAGGATGAGCTTTTGTCCATCTGGAGTACTGACCAGGATTATTACTGACAACAATATCAGTGCAAGAATTCAGTTGAGTCTCCTCTGGAGTTGCTCCAGGAGGAGGATCTTGCCAGACTACTTCAGTATCTTCATCTTAGTCATTTAAATCACGATTTGCATCATGAAATTCTTCATTTGAAGGCATTTCTTGAAGTACTGGTTCAGTTTGGAATTCTTCATAAGAAGACATTTCTGGTATATTCTCAACTGACACTGATATTGGAGGAGTAGTACGAACATCTGATCCAATATTAATTTCAGAGGGTAGTTTGAAAATAATAGAAGGATAGAATGGAGTACTACTGGAGAGTTTCTTTTTCTGAACAGGTTCCAGATCAGGATGACTGGAAACTGTGTCTTCTGAATCTTCTTTATTGTCGTTTATAGGATCAGATTCACAGAAGACAATTGGAGTTACTGGGGGAGTGTCAAGGGCTGGCTTCTTGTTGATTGCAGCATTTGATTCATCAAATGTGACATGAATTGACTCATGGACCTTCTCAAGTCTCTTGTTGTAGACTCTGAAGGCTTTGCGAATGGCTGAATAGCCTAAGAAATACCCTTCATCAGCTTTGGCATCAAATTTGCCTAACTGACTGGAGTCGTTTAGGATGTAAACTGGACATCCAAAAACGTGAAAATAACCAATATTTGGTTTTCTATTTCTTAAGACTTCATAGGCTGTCTTTTTGTGTCGCTTCACATACTGACCGGTTCTGGGTGTGGCAAGCAGTAGCAATTGCTTCAGCCCAGAAACTGGTAGACAGACCAGATTCAGCAAGCATACTCCTGGCAGTTTCTATCAGCGTTCGATTCTTCCTTTCCACCACTCCATTCTGTTCTGGAGAGCGGGCTGATGAGAAGTTCTGGGAGATGCCAGTGTCAGTACAGAATGACTCCAGAGTTGCATTCTGGAATTCTGTTCCATTGTCACTTCTTAACTGACACACCTTTCGACTGTACTTGAGCTCAATTTGCTTGATAAGACTGATGATTTCAGTAGCAGCTTCACTTTTAGACCTCAGAAAGATCACCCAACAATATCTGGAGAATTCATCTACGATTACCAGGGTGTATCTTTTACCAGCACAAGTCTGAACGTTCACTGGACCAAAGAGGTCCATATGAAGCATATGAAGAGGTTCATATATGCTGAAATTCTGTCTGGTCTTGAAACTGGTACGTTTCTGCTTACCCATCTCACATCCTGGACATGGCCTTTCCTTTTTGAAGGAAACTGAAGGTATCCCATCTGCAAGTTGTTTTCTGGACAACTTATTAATATTCTTGAAATTTAAATGGGATAACCTTTTGTGCCATAACCAGTTTGTGTCTTCATTAGCTTGAGTATAGAAACACTGCTCTGAAGGAGAGCTTTCCATATCCATCACGTACACATTTCCTTTTCTGGGAGCAATCAACACTACTTTCCAGTCCTTGTTGAATACGATACCCTGAGCAATATTGAATAGAACTTGATAGCCATCATCACACAGTTGGCTTACACTGATCAGGTTATATTTCAAACCATTCACAAATGCAACACGTCTGAACTTGACTTTTCCATTGTTCAGAATACCGTATCCCTCAGTCTTTCCACAACCATCATTTCCAAAAGTAATGGAGGGTCCATCAGAAATGGTGAACTCCTCAAGCAGGGTCTTACATCCGGTCATCGTCCTGCCAGCAGCACTGTCAAGATACCAGATACATTTCTTTCGATCGCCCTGCACACACACCAGATATAATCAGTTAGATTTGGGAACCCATCGACTGATGGGTTCACTAGACCCTCCCTTATAGGTCCCTGGGGCAATCTGGTTTAGTTCACTTTCTTCAACAGTGGTCTTAGTTGAAAAGACCACTGGGGTTGATAGTTTTGAAACCTTTTTCTTTTTCTCAACTGGAGAAATAGATTTAACTTTCTTTGCAAAAGGTTTTGTATTTTGTCTAGGGCCAGATGAAGTACCCTCAATAAAGTTTAGTCTGCATTAAAACTTTGAGATTGACGAGTCAGTATTTGAATCTGGCTCTCTAACCTGGACAAAATATTTTCTTCAGATGATACCTTAGCCTTTCCAGTTCTAGGCTTAGGTAGGGGATTGGTCTGAGGCAAAGGTTTCATCTGATTGACCTTTTGAACTGGAGCAGTCATCTGGAATGCTCCAGTCTTAACCTCTGGGGATTGAACTGGGTAAATATTGGCCTTAGGAGTTACAGGCTCATCATAAACAGTGGTGGGCCTGAACCCCTCTGGTAATCGATCAATTACTGGTATTAATGATGCTACATGAGTATTTCCATCTAAATATGCACGTTTTTGAGCAGGAAATTGATTTACCCCAGCATCATATGGCTTTTTGGTTTCTAGCCATCATTTAATTACCAGTTTTTCTTTCTCTAAAATGACTTCAAGATCTTGTTTTTCTTGAATCAATTGTTCAGTTACCAGAACCTGGGCTTGAAATGCCAGTTCAATGTCTTGAAGTTCTTTCAATTTTGATTTTAAAACAGTTATTTCAGAAGAATCTGTTTCTAGACCATTTACACAATCAGATCTAACAGTTTCTACAAATATCAAATCAGAATTAAGAGCTTCAGCAATGTCCAGTTTTAATTCTTGGCCAGTTGCACTATCATAATCACTAACCTTCTTAATAACTATGTCCACCCATCGTCCAGATGTGACATCTTCCTTCACCAGGTGCTCTTCGTCTGCCAGAGCCATGTAACAGCAATCTCTTTCTTCTTCTTCATCAGCAGATGATTCATCAGAAGGAACCCACTTCTCTTCAGTTGTTGCGATCATGCACTTATTATTGTTTTCCATTTGTTGTGCCATGAGAGTAATCTGGGCCTTAAGCTTTTTATATTTCAATTTATAGCTATCATCAGGCTTATTATTTGAAGAAAATGGACCAGGCTTGGATACAAACTGGCTGGACCTGCAATCTTTCATGAAATGACCCTTTTTGCCACACTTAAAGCATGTCAAATTGGTCTTATCATTTGAAGAACTGGATGCAAATTGTCCAGATGGCCTATTTGCTCTTGCTTTGAAACGGTTAAACGTTTTAGCAATCATTGCAATGAGGTCATCATCATCAGTTTCATCACAACAGTCTGGAGAGATTTGACTGGACTCTCCAGAATCCATAAGTTCAGACACCATCTTCTTCATAGAAAATACATTCTCAGAAGATATTAGTGTTGTACTTTGTGGTTCAGTATGACTAACCACATTAGGACTACTGGAGGCATGGTTAAAGGCATCTTGTTCTGCCACCACTCTCTGAGCTTGATTTTCTTCAGTGTACCTGAAAGCTCCATAAAGAGTTGAGAGAGTGTGTGTGTGCAGAGTTTTTCCTTGTCGTAAGACCAGATCATGTGAGACCATTTGGTGGGTAGAATATCACAAAATTTCTCCAGAAGTATATCCTTGTCCTTCTCAATCCCAAGACCTCTCAACTGGTTTATGATACTCATAAATCTGGTGTAAGTACCAGTGAGAGACTCATTAGGCTGAGCAAAAAATGACTCATACCTTTTGTTTAAGGAGACCTTTCTGGTGACAATGGTGTCATCTCCACCTTCATGCTGGTTTAAAAGTTCACCCCACATGGTTTTAGCACTAGGAAAAAGAACTAGTGTGGGAATTAGGGTTTCTGGAACGGCCCCGAGGATCATGTTTTTGAGAAGGGTGTCTAGATTCACCAATCTCCTCTCCTCTCAGACCAATGTTCCTCCCTCTTTTCCCTTCCTCTTCTAGATCCAGAAGGATCAAGAAGGGGATTGAGAGGTGATGTAGGGACATAAGGACCTTCATTTAAGATTTTCATCATGTTCCTCTCAATACCAGTGATATGCAAAACCATCCTAGCCTTCCACGTACCAAACTCATCACTGTTCCCACTGAATTTAGGAATAGGATTGTTTGAATAGTGCACATGCACGTGTGGAGAAGCAGGAGTAGGAGGAGGAGGTGGATTAGTGTTATTAACAATAGGTGGTTCATTTTGATCATTAATAATAACATTAGGATCGGGACCAAGATTAAAACTTCCTTGTGTATTTTCTTGGTTAGCCATCAAAGAAACAGATCTAGGCAATGTTTAGCCTTCTGCTTTGATACCAAATGTGAGTCCCTGAAATACGATGGTTAACCTAGAAAGTGTAAAATACAACAAGTCTAATAATCACTAGAATGGACTAGTATTACTTAAATATAAATGCAAGTATATAAATAAAGTAATACACGACTTAAAGCAATAAACAAATAAAGTGGAACATTATGTAATTTTCAATGGTGTATTTTATTTATGATGTTAAATAAAATACAAGGTTGTGCGGAATCAAGATAATACAAATAAGTATGTATCATAACAACCTATGAATTACAAATGATCTATATTTGTCAAATAACTCTTTTGGATCGAGATACTTAAAGTTGTGAAGTATCCCAGTTTAAGATCGAGAGTATTTAGACAAATTCACTTAAATGCAAAATGTATGCTTAAAAGTATTTTTCTCAAGGAAATGACTTGGTATTTATAGGCAACAAAATTCACCAGTGAATTTTGTGCCGTACAAATATGGTTGCATGCATTTAATGATCCGACAAGAACATTAAATGCATTGGATAAGGTACAAGGATAAAGTCATATTGATATGATTTTATTCTTTTATCCAACCTCCTTTACACGCATAAACTTTGGTAAAGAACAAGTGGATTGTTCTTTGAAAAGTGTGTAAAGGCAAAAGTCAATCCTCGATATCAGTGTTCAGACTTGTAAGGTCTAGAACACTGAAAATCCTCCAGTGTACAGATCTGGTAAGACTTCCAGTGGACTCCGCCATTTGTCAGTCTTCTTTATTCTGACTTCAGTCTTTGACTTCAGTGAGAACGTCTTCAGTAGAATAGATCTGGACTAGGGTGAAGTCCAGTGAGCTAATCTGGAGAATACTCCAGATTTCCTATACAAGTATTTGCTCACTGGTCTTCCATTATTTCTGGACAAATCTTCAGAGAGACTCCAGATTCCAAGTCTGGAGTAGGTCCAGTAGAACACGTTTCTGGACAAATCTTCAGAGGGACTCCAGATTCCAAGTCTGGAGTAGGTCCAGTAGAACACGTTTCTGGACAAATCTTCAGTAAGGCTCCAGTAGTCGAGTCTGGAGCGAGTCCAGTAAATCTGGACCTAACATGTCATGTTTAGTACAACGAGAACGTTGTACAATTTAAGTGTGGGGGGATGGAATAGGAAAAACCCGTGGTTTAATTGTTTGAATTTTCATAAGTTTTCTACTACTTAATTCATGCAAATTTAAAATTTTTCTTGTGTCTGAAAAACATTTTGAGAAAATAAGCTTTGCAAGTAGACAAAAGATGACGATAACTAAGCAATATTAGCTTTGGTAGATGTGTAACATCCCGAACTTTTATTTAATGTTTGACTAATGCCGTTAAGTCAATTTGGGGTGTCGTTAAGTCTTACTTAATATTTGAATGTAGTTATGTGTGGTTAACGTAGATAAAGTAGTTAGGTTTAAAAGCCTAAATTTTAATGACGAATAAAAGTGTGATTAATGTCGCTTAAAGGCTATGTAGTGCCTTTTAATGAAGGACTAATGTTGTATATGGTCAATAATGCAGTTTGTGACCAATAATGAAGGGTTTAGAAGTCCAGGGACTGATTTTGACAATGGTGAAAAGTTAAAAACGGGTTAAGAAAGGGATTAGCCTAATCTAGGTTAATTTGGCAGCCTCAAAACTTAATTAGAACACATTCATCAGCCTCTCCAATTCTTTAACTGATTTCTTAAGCAATTGTTCAAGTTTTGGTTGAATTGATTGAGTATTTTGTGTTACTTTCAATTGGCTATCAAAGCAATCAGGTAATCTATGGGTTGTTATTTGTATTTTCAGATCTAAAAATGTTTTATATTGATTCAAATCTGATTTTAAAAGGGTTTTGCAAATAATTAGGGTTTAAAAGATGTTTTATATTGATTCAAATCTGATTTTAAAAGGGTTTTGCAAATAATTAGGGTTTAAAAGATGTTTTGGTTAATTGATGTTCGTAATGGTGTTAAACGAGTCCATAATCGATCAAGTTAATCAAAAGATGTTTATTTGTGTCAAAATCATGTTTGGAAAGAAGCCTTGATCGATCAAAATCTGGAAAATTGATGAAGTTAGTCGTTTTTGGAATTCTGGACGAAATTATGATTTAATTCGTAACTGTGCCTAAGTTCGTCGGAACGAAGATAAACTTCGTTTGGTGCTATCTTCGTAAGGTCTAAATAACTTCGTATTAAGGGTATCTTCGTTAGTATAATTAGGTTCGTTCAGGATTAATTTCGTAAGTAAAACCAAACGAAGATAAAGTTCGTACGAAGATTAAGTTCGTAAGAATGATTTTTGAGTTATCTTCGTAAGACCAAATTAAATTCGTAAGAATCCATTTTCGTAAAGTAGAACGAACGAAGTTTAAGTTCGTACGAAGGTTATCTTCGTAAGGTGTAATTCTGGAATTTTACGTAGTCAGTCTTAAGTTCGTACGAGGGTCCATTTAAGGTCCTAAATGACTTATACTTTATATGTTAATATACGATAGGTGTCGGGGAATACTGATAAGCACTATTAGCTATTTGTTTGCGCGCGTACACTACTACCAGGTAAGATACACTACTTTGACACGCTGAGGGATCAACTAAAAGCTGGTTTCAAATCGTAAACACTTCCATTCGGTACCTTATTATTGCATGTGGGCATATGGGTTACTTGGGAGGTATTATGGGTTATGCAGTTGACCATGAGACCTGAGATGCAGTCCCTATTGTAGTGTAATGCAGTATTGTTTAATGTAGTATGTAGCTATGCAGTTGATGTAGTTTAATGTAGTATCTTGATATGCATGATATATAGAAATGAAGTTGATGTGTGATATGCATGCTTGACTTGTACGCCTAGTTCACTAGACTTGCTAGGTTGCTATGTCACTGGCACGTTTAAGGATCCAAACGTAATGAAGTTAAAGTGTGTGAATGTCTAGGAATGTGTGTTACCTAGACTATATGTGTGTGAATGTTTGGGAATGCAGGGACCCAATCTATATGTGTGAAATTGAGCTCATAAAACAGATGCAGTGAAAAGTGTTAAGCTTAACCCGTACTAGCCTTAGCCGGGCGAGTGCGTAGATGCAGTTGTTGCTTGGGTGGCTCCTCGCAACGTGGTCTTTATAACGCAGGGCGAGTAATACGAGAGGTTTGACCAACCTCCACATTCGGATTACTCAAGGATTGGCTTGCCATTCCTTAACGACGTAAGATGAGTAGTCTTTTGACTAATCATCCAGTCGGGTGTGATGCAGGGCACACTTATATGCAGTTAACGAAGATACGTGTGACAATGTGTGAACTAATAATGCAGATAACGAAGATATGTGTGATAATGTGGGAACTAATGCAGGATAGGCACATTTAGGATGATTATCCTAATTGAGATGAAGTTGAAATGCAGTATATGTGTGAACGTGTGATGTGTGTTGTGCCTAATAAAACTTGTCTAATAATGAGATAACGAAGATATGTGTGATAATGTGGGAACTAATGCAGGATAGGCACATTTAGGATGATTATCCTAATTGAGATGAAGTTGAAATGCAGTATATGTGTGAACGTGTGATGTGTGTTGTGCCTAATAAAACTTGTCTAATAATGAAGATTGTTTTAATTGGACAAATGCTTGTAAATTAAGTGTTATCTTACTTAGCTATTCTTATAGCTAACACTTGTTTCTTAATGTGGTTGTTCCCTCAGGTTTAGCTTGATGGAATCTAGATGCAGGACGTGTGAGCTTGGGTAGATGCAATGCAGGAGCCTTAGCTACCCTTAGACGATGCTTACTTTAGACATTCGTTACATTTCGTATTTAATGTCGAATTTATGTAGTGATGTGTGAACGGTTGTTTTATGTTGGGCAACCGTTGGGTTTTCATTTGAACTATTGTTTGATATGGCATGTAACACCAAATAAATGCAGAAACCGAAATGTTTTTATCGGTTTTGACTTTTACAGTCTTTACTTCCGCAAGTTAACACCGTTAGGTGAAAAGTTTTTGAAAACCCATATTTTTAAACGACGGGTGTTACAAGATGAACGGTTAGTTTAACTATAGATTTGCGGCTGTTCATTTTTTCAAACGGATTAGAGCTTAGCCTGAAACTGTATGCGATTATGTTTGCCATAGCACATTTAACCGGACTTTAATATGCCTAGCAATTAGAGCTATCTAGTTATTAGTATAGGTGTATTAATTGGACTTAATTATATACGTGCTTGTGTAGGAACTAGTTTAGACGTATGGTTCGCCTTAATTCTTACACTGTTGATTGTAAACTAGTTGCATGCGGAGTAAGTGTATGAGTCATCTGGGGTCTCTGATAATGTCTATTGCATGAATAATGTAGTAATCTCAAGAAAAGGCAATCAGTAGATTAATAAAAAGAGTTCAAAGAACTATTAACGAGTAAAATTTATACACATCAAGTTATGTCGCTTTGCGCGTGGGGAACCACCGACCTGTCACCGCTGTGTCAACTATTAAAGATGATAATATCGTATAACTGCTTTAGTGTTTAGCTAGCGAGCATGACTGTAGTGTGGGAGTATATCTAAGTAGTGACTCACGAGTACACAAACAAATGAAATATAAATGCCTTGCTAGTAGCTAGTAGTTCTGATTGCTATACAAACCTTAATTAAGTACTTAACTAGTCAGCAGAAAGAAGTAAGATTGAGCTGTAAGACATGTGGAAGTATAGAACTGTTTTAGAGGTATTAACACGAATAAAAATTTAGCTTTTAGTTTTGATTGACCAATTATCTTGCCTCTAGCTATAGCTTACTGATTTTGTCTAAAGGTTTCTCAAATCATTTTGCATGACTAATCTTTCAAATGTGTTTAATAAAGTAGAATACTTTAACACTTAAGTTGTCCGCTCATCATTGTTTTATTTTTCTTGGACTATTTGCTTGAGGACAAGCAAAGACTTAAGTGTGGGGGTATATGATGAGCGTCCATTTTGTGATAAAAACCCCTATCGAAAGGCCTCATTTCTATGTAATATTCCGGAACTATTGGTACTTAATGAGTCGTATGTTTATGCAGGTTCACGGAAGATGCGAGAGAGGGTAAATGACATCAAGTAACTCAAGATGAAGGCCTATGAAGTTACAAGACACAAGGAGGTGATTCGGGAGCCGAACGAAGAAGAACGAACTGCAGCAGCATGCCAGCGCCGCTGGCCAACATCAAGCGCCGCTCCCATCAGCCCAGCGCCGCTGGCAAGCCCATCCAACGCCGCTGGGCGGCCCAGATCAGAAACCGACTTATTTCACTATTTAAGTCGAACTAACCCTCAAAACCCTAAGAGAGAGCCGATTCAGCAGCCCTAGCCGCCTACTTTCAACCCTAGGTCGTAGTTGCAGATTTCCAGAAGGTTTTGGAGCTTCTAACACCTTCCCATCTTCATCCTCAGCCTAGATCTACTTTTCTATTTTACTTTCAGTTGGTAAACAATGTCTTTCATCTTTTCAGACTTTGTTATTCCTTTAATAATGTCAGGCTAGTAGGTTGAATACTTGTTTGGATCAATGTGATCATGTAGATGTTTATTGTTTTACTTTATTTGTTAGAATCTTTTGGAGTGTGTTTTACTGTTTATCGTAGATCCATGTTTTACTAGTTCTTCATATTATTATCGGTTCTATATCTGAATATATTAGTTTAATTCTGATGGTTGTCTCTGATCATACACTAGGACTAATATGCTAGGATGGAAAACACTAGTCGGACTATAACTAGTTGTAAAAAGTGATTCACTTGTAACCGGGGGATCCAGAACTGTAGTAATTAGGATGAATAGAACATGATGCTTAACAATGTCAGACGCGATCCTTTGACTTGGAAACGAGCACTGTGGTCACCGGAGATAATTACTATCCGGTCATGGCTTAAGAGCCGGGTAACTAAAAGATGAACTAGTAACACAAACTTTAGGTCAGTAATGCTTAAACAATGAATCTAACGAGAATTTGTTTATAGGGTAGTGTGAGTCTAGCGACAGCACTAGTAATTAGGATGAATAGAACATGATGCTTAACAATGTCAGACGCGATCCTTTGACTTGGAAACGAGCACTGTGGTCACCGGAGATAATTACTATCCGGTCATGGCTTAAGAGCCGGGTAACTAAAAGATGAACTAGTAACACAAACTTTAGGTCAGTAATGCTTAAACAATGAATCTAACGAGAATTTGTTTATAGGGTAGTGTGAGTCTAGCGACAGCACTAGTAATTAGGCAAAGTGAATCTAACGAGAATCTGAGCCGTGATTAAGTTTCCAACAGACTAGCAAATAGGTAGGATAGTATTTGGTCGTACCATGAGATCGGAGATGCCAAACAAGTATTTTAATTTTATTACTGTTATTTGCTTTTTCAAACTATTTTCAGACTAAGCCTCTCGCTGAATAAGCGGTTGCGGCTTCTATTTACTTTTTAGTATTTTAATTAGTTTAATAGGAAATCGTGACAACCCACAACCGCTAGAATTACACATATTATTAGATTAGGTAGTGCAAACGTCCCTGCGAATGATCCTGTAACTTATCACTTAGACTATACTACACTGATCGGGTTCTCTGCTCGTAAGTGTGTGTGTGTTCAGATAATTACTTTTACAACTTATAAATTTAAAAGCATAAAAATAAAAACACTTCAAGTCTTTTTGGCGCCGCTGGCGGGGATGTACAACACAAACGACACATCAAGATCGGTCACGTGAGTACCACCCTATCCGCTAACGAATCTGTATCCCCTACGCAAATCCACTAACCAATTAGCTACAAGTGTGAGTACCACCCTATCCACCTATAGTTCCCTAACCAATTAGTTTGTTTAACTATTTAAATAACAATCTTGCCTAGTTGACTTACCAAGCCATTTAAAAGATTAATCCTTATTACTATTATACCGTTCACTATCATACCATGACCTAGCGATAATCGTTTATACCATAAACAATTAAAATCATATACGCACACAACGGGTACCACCACAAAACATACATATATCATCAACGATAATAATAATAAACTACAAAGAATTAATTCATCAAGATCACGACAAAACGTTAAGTGTATCTAGCATGCAACCATCACATAATCATGTCACATCATCTTAGTAGATGATTAAATATCTAGCTACTCATATCAAGATAAATAAAAACAATAATTAACATAAAAGAATCCATCATATTACCAATAGAAGAATTTAATATGCAAACAATTGTTAAATAATCTTGTACTAATAGCAATAACGATAATAATAATAAAAGAGGAAGGATCAAACTAATGCAAATGGTGATGAGAATGTCGAAGTCGACAACTGCGGCTGCTGCTTCTTTTCTCCTCGGTGATTGCAAGAACAAAAACCACTACCCCAATTAATTGAGCTACTAATTAATTTTCCCTTCTTGCTCCTTTTCCTTCGGCCGTCTCACACCACGAACAATACCACCCGCACAAATAATATTGACCTACTTCCTAATTTATAAAACCTAGAATTAAATGTCGGCTATGTTATTTAATATTGAGCTGCTTCAAGAATATATATAGATGTCAACTAGCATTTTAACCCCAGGCGTTGCCCCGGGAGACATAACGATACGTAAAAGGTAGATCGTGTATAAGGTCGCTGACACATACATAACAATAAACGTACGATAAAAACGGAAATAAAAAACTATTTGAAAGCTAATTATTTAGTTGGGGTGGAAACATTACATGATACTCTAGCTGTTGGTGGGTGATTATCCAGCTGTTAGAATCATTTAAAAGAAATAATTAAAACCAAAAAATGAAATATAAAAAATAAAGCATTTTTTGACAAATAAAAAAGGTTTAAAAATTGAGCCTTTTGTTATAGCATAAACAGTACAATATACTGTTATATTTCTCCGTTAGTCTGTGGGTACCTGGGTAATGACCGGGGTAAAAAGTATAATTTTTTAAAAAAGCTTAAGAAAAAAAATATATATTAGTTAATAGAAATAAGGGGGGGAAAAAAGAAAAACTAAGACCCAAAAAAAAAAAAAGATTGATGGCGTCAGCATGACGTCATGATGACGTCAGCACGCGTACTGTTCCTAAGCCTGTCCTACTTTTCTACCAATATATATATAACAAGGTCCTAAATTCATTCCTAAACAAATAGGAACCCTTGGATGAATTCTAACTTTAATTTAGAACCATTAGATCAAATTTAATTATTTATGAAATGACAATATTAACAACAAATCCCCTTCCAAATCATGGACCATAAATAAATATATATACATTTAACCCCATATTTTCTTCTTACCAAAAATAAATAGTCTTAATATTTATTTTCAAAGTGTTCCCCTAAGAAACATCGACATCATCAAAGTTTTAGTATATTTTTATTTTAGAATCAAAAATCAAAAGATGATAAATGACCCCCTCCTTGTCCGTGTGATCCCAGCGGCAATAATCATCCACTTTTCCTTAGCATTTAGGCTTTATATTTCTCTATCTATATGGTATTACTAGTATAAATACCCGTACGATGTAAAGATTGACTATATATATCGTATAATTGAATCAATCACACTCATTTAGTTGCTTCAATAATAACATAATAATGACAAACATGTGTCATAAAGGTATTTATCAAGATCTATTATTACTTATCGATTGATATGGGTAATGATATCACTTAATAGAAAGGAATGATGTAAAACATAGATCACATCGTTTTATAATTTTTAATCACGTTTCATTATATTAATAGATGAATAAATAATTAAATAATTAATCATATTAATTTATAAGTTAAAAATATAGATATGTTTTTAACTTATAAATAAATTTTATATATAAGATATAAATAAAATTACATCGAATAATAATTGTGATGGAAATCTATATTTATGCTAAGAACAAATATAATATTAGTTTTTATATAAGAGTTCTAATTATATTATGAATTTATACCATTAATTAATTAAATCTACCAATATATATATAACAAGGTCCTAAATTCATTCCTAAACAAATAGGAACCCTTGGATGAATTCTAACTTTGATTTAGAACCCTTAGATCAAATTTAATTATTTCAACTTTTTTAAATGACGATATTAATACTTCCACTTTATATGATTAGATAAAAAATCCCCCTTTAAATTATAGACCGTAAATAGTGATAATAATCATCTATGTACACCTAAATAATATTTGTTATTTATTATTTTAAATTTTTTTTTTTTTTTTTTTTTTTTTTTTTTTTTTTTTTTTTTTTTTTTT